>OFHU01001177.1:0-611661 GCA_900245905.1 Lacerta viridis
CACGTAATCTTTCAAGTGTTGCGGAGGTCTTCGAGTCCTACCGGATCGCCTAACCCCCGGTGTGTCACTCCTTGGACTATCCGTGGTCAGACTTCTCTCTCCAATAACCTCGGGTACCTCAGCTGGAGCTGTGTCACTAGCTGACTCTCTAGGCTGACTAGTTGTTTCCGGGTTAGGTTCATCAGTGGTGATCTCGGTTTCCTGACTCTCGGAGCCCTCCACCCCCTGTGGCCCGGAGTCATCCTGACTAGACTGCTGCGATTCACCGGACGCCGGCAGAGTTGTGCGCGGCTCCTCCCCCCTCGGGCTTACCCTGCTTGGGAACCGGCGCCTTAGCTGGTCAATGTGGCGGCGCATTACTCTGCCATCCTCTAACGTCACAAAATATGACACTGGCCCACTGGGTCGGGTGACCACCCCCGGCACCCATGCGGGTCCCCTTGCATAGTTCCGGACCCAAACCAAATCCTCTGTTGACAGGTATCGGGTTCTGTCACCCTCGGCAGCCGGTGGTTCTCTTGCATCGCGGCCCGGCACCTTGTCAGGGTGGACATAGTCTAGGATTGTGGCTAACCTCCTCCCCATTAATAACTCAGCTGGGGACTTGCCTGTGGATGCACACGGCGTTGTGTGCTGCAGGAACAACATCCTTGCAATGCGAGCAGACCAATCCCCTTCCAAGAGGCGCGCTATTGCACCCTTGGCTGTGCGCACCATCCGTTCGGCTTGTCCGTTCGAGGATGGATGAAAGGGAGCAGAAGTGACCCCTCTAATGAAATTATCGGCCAGGAATGCCCTGAACTCTTGGGACACAAAAGCCGCCCCGTTGTCTGATACTATGGTCTCGGGTAACCCATGCGTTGCAAACAAAATGCGAAGGGCCCTGATTACAGCAGCTGAGGACATGTTTGGAACAATTGAGACCTCCAGCCATTTCGAGTAGGCGTCTACTACAATTAAGAACACCTTTCCCTGAAACGGCCCTGCAAAATCTACATGGAGCCGGCTCCACGGGTTCTTAGCCCGCTCCCACCAATGCACTGGTGCCCTGGGCATTTCTGGGTGCACCTCCTGGCACGCTCGACAGGTGCGCACCCATTGTTCAATGTCCTTGTCCATGCCAGGCCACCACACATAGCACCTGGCTAAAGATTTCATCCGAACCATGCCTGGATGACCCATGTGTAATGTGTCCAACACCTCATTCTGTAGAGACCTTGGAATAACCACCCTATCGCCCCACAATATGCAACCCTTATGGAGGGACAGCTCATTTTGTCTTGCCATGAAAGGTCTAAATTTCTCTTCCTGAGTCCCACTTGGCCATCCCCTCCCCACCCACACAAGGACACGGGCGAGGACGGGGTCCCTTTTAGTTCTTGCGGCGATGTCGACGGCCGTCACGGGTGGTCCGGGAAGTGTCTCCATCATCATGACGTGCTCGGCCGGGGCTGGGTCGTCGTCGGCTGCTCCAGGTAGTGGTAGACGACTCAGCGCGTCCGCATGGCACAACAGCTTACCCTTCACATGACACAGTTCGTATTGAAATCCATTCAAAAAGATGGACCATCGGAGCATGCGTGGGGACAAGATTTGAGGCGTTTGTTTATGTGGGCTGAACAAACCCAGCAAAGGCTTGTGGTCCGTTTGAATTGTGAAAGGGCGGCCGTACACGTAGTCATGGAACTTCTTGATTCCTGTGACTATAGCCAGTGCCTCCTTATCAATCTGGGCATAGTTCCGCTCTGTGGGGCTCAAGGTTCTGGAATAGAATGAGATTGGACGCTCCGACCCATCCGCCTCCCGGTGACTCAAGACAGCCCCCACGCCATATTGTGAGGCATCACACGCCAGCACCAGTGGTTTAGCAGCATCATAGTGGGCAAGCGTACTTTCCTTTGACAGCACGCCCCGCAGCGTTTCAAAAGCTCTCTGTTGCGGTTGCCCCCAACGCCATGCACACTTCTTTTGGAGTAGCCGATGCAGTGGTTCGGCTATCGATGCCTTGTGTGGCACAAAGGCGTGATAGAAATTGACGAGGCCCAAGAAGGACTGCAGCTCAGCCTTGTTACTAGGTGTCGGTGCTGCGGCGATAGCCTTAACCTTGTCTTCCATGGGGTGGATGCCAGCAGCATCAATTCTGTACCCTAAGAAGTTCACAGCTGCTACCCCAAAACTACATTTCTCTTTCTTTAGTTTCAACCCCGCATCCCGGAATTTGCATAGGACTGTCTGGATGCGTCCCAGTAGTTCTTGAGCATCCTTGCCCGCAATTAACACATCATCAAAATACGGCAGGACACCTGGCAGGCCCCGTAACAGGCGCTCCATAAGACTTTGAAATATGCCAGGTGCCACGCAGACTCCAAACTGCAGCCTATTCACCTTAAAGGCGCCCTTGTGCGTCACAATTGTCTGGATTTCAGCGGACGCTGGAGTCACTGGGAGCTGCTGGTATGCCTGTGCCAAGTCAATCTTTGCAAACACCTTGCCCCCAGCCAGCTTCGCTAATAGTTGGGACACTACTGGAATTGGATACGAGTTGCCCCTGATGGCCTTATTAATCGTACATTTGTAATCCGCACAAATTCGTATTTCCCCATTAGCCTTCAGGGGTGTGACAATGGGTGTTTCCCATTTAGCAGAGTCCACTGGTGAAAGCACCCCTTGCTGTATTAGCTTCTCCAATTCAGCCTCTATTTTAGGCTGTAGCGCAAATGGAACCCGCCTGGGTTTGAGGCGCATTGGCGCAACCCCCGGGTCCAGTTCTAAGTCAATTGGAGGCCCCTTATAACATCCTAACTCTCCATTAAATAGCTCCCCAAATTCCGTGTACAGGGTGTTAAATGTCTCCGAAGCTATCTGGACCGTGTTGAGCCCTGAGATTCCCAACCCTAAGGCCGGGAACCAGTCCGTGCCCAGCAGGCTAGTGCGCTTCCCTTTTGCGATCACAAGCTTTAATACGGCCTCCCTCTCGCGGAACTGTACGTTCACTGCGCACATTCCCAAAATGTCTATGCGGCCAGCGGAATAGGATTGCAGAGTAGCCGGGAAGGGCTCCAATCTCGGAAGCTTACCTCTAGGAAATAACGATCTGGCCGTGTCCTCCGATACGATGGAGAATCCGGATCCGGAGTCCACCTCCATGTTACACGGCTTCCCTTCGATTAGGACCCGCACAGCTGGTTTCCCTTGGGCTGGAAATGGCACAGTTCTGCCCTCGATTTGCGTGAGGTAGTTGCAATCGTCGAGTTGGTGCGTCGCTGTGGATGTCCTCTGACCTCTTGATTTCGCGGACCCCGACGTGCCACTCGACTTGCAGACCCTGGCTATGTGCCCCGTTTTCCCACAAGCATGACACGTAGCTTCTCGGAACCGGCACTTCCTTCTCTCATGTGATCCGCCGCAGCCAGGGCAGACTCCCTGCCGACCTTTATTTGCTGTGCTCTCCTGTCGCACCATCTCTATTCCCCGCACAGGGCTTTGGTTGGGGCTGACATCCTGGTCGTCCACGGTGTGGGTTGACGCTCCAGCTCTCTTTTCGGCTCGCTGGTCCGGGTCTTGCTCCTCTCTCTCAGCGCTTTCTGTCGCAATGGCCTCACGGAGCGCTGTCGACAGATCCATATCTTGTTTTGCCGCAATCCGCCTGCGGCCCTTGCTGCTGCGAAGGCCGCACACAAACCGATCCAGCAGGGCCTCCTCCAAGTTGGCGAATTTGCAGTGTCTCGCCAGCTTCCTCAGTTCGGTGAGGAAAACTGCTACCGTCTCTCCAGGTCGTTGTTGCCTCTTGTGGAATTCGATGCGCCATGTCATCTTCGACGCTGTCGGATTAAGGTGATTGGAGAGGTGTTCCGTAATGCTCGCGAACGACGCCTCCCGCAGTGTCGTGGGGGCCAGAATTGCCCGAGCCAACTCAAAGGTCTCTGCCCCGCAGCAACTCAGGAACAACGCCTTTTTCCTTTCCTCGTCAGTGACCCCTTTTGCTGCCACGCTGAATTCAAAGCGCTCGAGGTAAGCATCCCAGGCCTCAGTTGCTCCGGGATGAAATGGTTCCATGAACCGTGACGCAGCCATCTTAGTGGACTGATCTGTCCTGTCAGTCACAGGGAGTCTTGTCGCCAGAATCAGGTCGCTAGGGTCAGCAGCCCTCAGCCGGCCTAATTCAATCCCATCCTCGTCGCCAGTATGTTGTGTCGTGGGTTCTGATAGCAAGAAGTCCAGCAACACTTCTTAGTGAAAACAGCTCTTTATTGTAAGGGATAAGACAAGACTGGGGATAGGGGGTAGGGAAAGCTCTATTTATAGACACATTGGGACTGAGGGAAAAGATACATTTTAGCGGGAACCAATAATATTCAAACTTTCCGGCGGGACCCAATCAGGCTGTGGATTGTGATTGAACACTTCAAATTGACCAATAGCAATACTTTACCCTGCTGCCAGAATATCTTATTTAATACACAACACATTGCATGTACACCTTCTACAAGAATAAGCCCTAGCCTTTTGTTGCAAGACCTGCAATTTATCAGTAGTAAAACAGCATTCCCAGATGCTTCTGTGAGTAGCAGAAAGACACCCTAACTCCCAGGAAAAAAACAATTCAGCCTTCTTAAGCATGACCTTAATTGTTTTGGTTTACAAACGGATCTCTGGAACAGATTTTGATTGTAAACCAAGGTACCACTGTATACAGTATTTTAAAAACTGGGCAGTGTACAAGAAGGAAAGTTTGAGAGAGCTATTGCTTGATACAATGTCGTATCGCCTCCCCACAAACAAGTGAGAACAAAGGCTCAGTGAACAACAGACTTGCATAGGCACCCTGCAAACTTTGTGCAAACCGGTCAGGATAAATTATCAATAAACAGGTCACTTGGAAACACTTTTGTACCAGTGGCCTCAATCTAACACAGTGGTAACATAACCCTGAGCCTATTTCCCCAGAAACAAGTCTCATTATGTTTAATTGGACTTACTCCTAGGTAACAGTGCATTGAATTACAGCCTTAGGCATGCTTAACTCCACTAAGATTGTTGGATTGTATCCTAGCTCAGGTCTCGAAATCCTGCATGGCCATGAAAGCATTTCAAGCCAGAAAATGACAGCTGTTATGCAGGTGGCGCTGTGGGTTAAACAACATAGCCTAGGACTTGCCAATCAGAAGGTTGGCGGTTCGAATCCCCGCGACGGGTGAGCTCCCATTGCTCGGTCCCAGCTCCTGCCCAACCTAGCAGTTCAAAAGCACATCAAAGTGCAAGTAGATAAATAGGTACCACTCCGGCGGGAAGGTAAACGGCGTTTCCGTGCGCTGCTCTGGTTCACCAGAAGCGGCTTAGTCATGCTGGCCACATGACCCGGAAGCTGTACGCCGGCTCCCTCGGCCAATAAAGCGAGATGAGCGCGCAACCCCAGAGTCGGACACGACTGGACCTAATGGTCAGGGGTCCCTTTACCTTTACCTTTTTATGCGGTGCTGAAATAATGGTGATCAGGAGAGGACGAACCCTGCTCCCTGATATGGTAGTGCTAGTTTTCTGTGAGGGTGGAATTAATCATTTTGTTTTATTTTTGTTTAGGGAAACATTTGATCATGTGAGTCCTGCCTACAGTCTGAAGTTGTACAGCCCAGACACAAGTTAAGTGCCTCAGCGAAAAGGACAAACTTCTTTCTTGCATCTGATCAAAACCGCCACAGAACTAAAACTTCACAGATTCTACAAAACACATATATCCGTAAAAAGAATTGTTCAGACAACAATGAACGTTGAATTAACCGGTGCATGGTAAGTAAGGATATAAGCAATCCAGAGTGTGACGTTTTATGGTTGCAAAATGCAGGTTACGTTTGTTCATTGGTTTAGTTTTCGTGCGACACTGATGATCTCTAGGTTACAATCGCCGCCTACAAATGTCAACGTGTCAAGTGTTCTGTCATGCACATTGAGGAATCCATGTGACCCACCTTAAAAAAGAAGGTTTTGCCATCACAGTTACATCTAGAGAAGACTGTGTCGATGGGAGAGGGGATACCCCACACGTCTGTGATTTTACGGGGGCAAGGTGATGGTGGACTCGTTCCATTCAGCAACCAGTAGTAATGGCCTGCAAAATCAAGCAGAGGTTGAAGGAGTGGAGAAAGGGGGGGGGGTGTATTAATCCTCAGGAATCAGTCTCTCTGTAGTACTCAACCTTCTCAATACAGGGGTACTTGCTAAAAGGGGCAGGAGTGGTGCCCTGGTGCATCCATTTGTGGAATCCTATACATGTTGTTTTTGGTGGTTTGAAGACGGTGGTAGCTATTTTCTGCAAAAGGCAAGTGTTCTTTGGCCATTGAAACATAATTGTCCCAGTCCAGTGAGAGAGATGACTCTATGGAAGTAGGCTTATTAGATGTACATCTCCCTTGGCAGTTCCATACTTTTTTAAAGTACTATTGGACTGGCTGTGTCTTTTTAGAGGGTGGGGGCGGGCTGTGTATTTTGGATGTGGGTGAGGTTGGGGATACTTGTCTACCAGGAACCACCAGTCATTTGTGTGTATGTGTTAGTTGAAAGCACATTCATCTGAACTGGGACTGATATGTACATAACAATATATTCTGCATTTTTGTCATATTTTGTAAAAACAACAACAACAACAACAACAACAACAACAACATTTAAGCTCACCAGTCTGCTTACTCACCTCTGAATACAGCCAGTGATCCATTTTGTAAAGGGACTATCCCATCTGCCGGCTTCCGGTTGCATAAGTTCATCTCTTGAGGTACATCTGGTACAAAATAAGCCATTTTAATTTTACAATTCTGAGTTTTATATCGTGAAGGGTCCTCTACTAAAAAAGGTTAATCCTAAACGCTTTAGTTTATGATAACAATATTCCCTGGGCATTAACCCTAAGACTTGTTCCAAGGACATAATTCTCACAAAGATAAATGCCAGATTAAATGTAGTCCTTGCTAATTGACTTTGAGCGCTCCTCTCCAAAATATCTGCACTGACTAGTTCTAGAAGGTTCTCAAGGATCCGGTGATTTGCTCTCCAATCAGACCATACGCAATCATGGGAAAACAAGCTCTTATGAGGAAAAAGTTGGAGCAACTGGGCATTTTTATACTGGAGGAGAGGAGCAAGGAACAAAAGGCAGGGATGGGTCTAACAGGCTAAAGTTTACAGGAGGGTAGATTTCAGTTGTCATGAGGAGAAACTACTTGCCAGTAAGAACAGTTTGACAATCAAACACATTACCTGTACTTATCAGGGTGATGGGCTCATCTTTGCTAGAGGTCTTCAATCAAAGGCTAATCAGAGAATCTGTTGGAATTGCTCTAGCCCTGATTTCCTGCACTGAGCAGGGGGTTGGATCAGTGTTTCCAAACTCAGGTCTCCACCTGTTTTTTTGGACTACAACTCCCATCATCCCTAGCTAGCATGACCAGTGGTCAGGGTTGATGGGAATTGTGGTCCAAAAACAGCTGGAGACCCAGGTTTGGGAAACATTGATCCAGATGGTCGAAAAGATTCCTTCCAGCGCTATACTTCTCTGATACTTTGCTCCTATTGACACCATGCACTTAAAGCACTTTAATAGCCATGTCTTCCCCAAAAGAATCTTGGAAACTTTATTTGACCCTTCCCATAGAATGGTTACCAGCACCCTTAACAAACTACAGCTCCCAGGATTCATTGGGGGAAGCCATGGTGTAGATGCAACCATACATACATGGTCTTCAAAAGCTTTCATCTTAACATTCGTATCATCCCAAAGGGCACCATTTGATACACTATATTCAATAAAATAAAAAAGGGTGTTAATATTCTATACCACTCATATGCATGAGATTGATCATGATTATTGTATTGCAGATGAGCAACTGGGTGCATGGGCTCATATAGGAATAATTTTTGGCAACGCTCAAATTCATTAGACTTGTTCCACCCTTTCTTAAATAAGCTGTTAGGTGGTATGGCCCCACAACAGTCCTCCGAGGCAGGTTTTGGCAAAGACAGAACGACTTGAAGCTGGATCCCTCCTGTCACATGCATCTTTCGCTTTCTGGTGTTAACTTATTGCTAAATGGACTCATAGAAATACCTACATATTGAAAAGAACCAGTTGTTGTTGTTGAGAAGATGGTCATATTTGGACCCATAAGATTTATGTTCAAATCCCTGCTTGTCCATAAATTTTGCTGGGTTAGTGTGGGCCAGTCACTCTCTATCAGCGTAACTTTACCGTCCCCTCCTAACTAATTGTAAGAATATCGTGGGTGTAGGTAGACCATGCCCTGAGCTCCTTGGAGAAAATAAAGTAAAATACAACACAGCTTAGCATGTAATTCCAGTCTAGGATTTGAAATTACACCTGCCAGGTCTATGATTGCGACTGTTGCTCTTCTACAAGGCGTCTTCACCCTTCTCTGCTCTTCTAACACGGCAATGGATTGGGGAAAAGTGGGAAATGTTGAGGAAGCACATCATTCTTGCAAAGTATTTCTGAATTGTACACATACAACCTGAGTGTATTATTGTCAGGGTTCTTTCACGCCAACTGGCTGAAGGCTAGAGAATGGATACACCCTCTGGTGGAGCTGAATCAACATAAAGGCACTGATTATATCAAGCTTTGCCACCTCCATCACAACAGCACGTTGGTACCAATGGTTATTCCAAGTCCTTTTTTTAGTACTGTTAAGAGTGCAGTGTATTCATGCAGATGGGATTAGGTGAGGGTTGGACACATAG
Source organism: Lacerta viridis (assembly GCA_900245905.1). Lineage (NCBI taxonomy): Eukaryota > Metazoa > Chordata > Lepidosauria > Squamata > Lacertidae > Lacerta > Lacerta viridis. The sequence continues at coordinate 8,749 of OFHU01001177.1, forward strand.
GTTTGTAATATATAGAAGCTGCGTGCATTAGCCTACACACTGCATGAGCCTTATCTGCTCACCCTTTCAGTGACACAGTGTTTGCTGTCCGGCACCACCTCTGACCCCGTCGCCCTTCCTGCAACACACCCCTGGTCTCCTGCGCCTGATTGGAAGACGTTCCAACCTCTCCTGGCTGACGCAGGATTCAAATTTGCCCACCCATGTTTGTGGCCAATCACAGGTGTGGCTGAGGGTATGGTTGGGTCCAGGCTCGACTCCTCGGGAGTTCTCACCTGGGTCCTACTCTGAGGAAATAAAAGCCAATGTATACCTCGCTCGGGACCACAGTTGGCTTCGGTTTTCCCTCCCTCACACCCTCCCTCAGTCATGGTCTTACGGTTTGCTGGCAATTGAATGTATTTGCTTGACCATGCTATGGTTTTGATGGTTGCCATGTTCAGGACAGGCAGGGATTTGTCCTATCAGACTATCTGAACCTTTCTGAGGGTTTTGCGTTCCTCATAGCAATGGCCATAACTTTGATGGATATGGCATTGGGTATATTCCTAGTCAGTGGCAGAGGGGATATTGTGTGTCTGGGTTTCCCCCTCCATGGTGGTGGAGTATCCCATTAAAGAGATCCATAAATCACTGGGTTAAAGCTGACCAAAAGTCCAGAGGTAGCATTATTATCAATTTACAATGGGGTGGAAGGTTCACAGGCTATGAAGGACTTGCTCACAAATTTATTGACAGCTGCATGAATTATGATAGCTAGGAAGTGGAAGGGGCAAGCAGAATATAAAATGGAAGAATGGTATAAAGAGGTGTGGGATATAGCTATTAATGATAAATTAACATGTGCCATTAAGGTAAGACAGGGAATACACAGGAGAAATAATTTTGAGGAGAAATGGAAGGTGTTTGTAGAATTTGTACTGTTAAAACTGAAAGGGGGTTAAACCATCACAAGAGGTGTTGAAATTTTGGGAGGTTGAATAGTTACAATGGAATGATCTCGTGGGTTGGGTGCACATTTTTATTCTTATTTATTTACGATTATTAATTTGTCAAAATAAAATTTAAAAAGGGATCCATAGGGGAGATGCTACTGTCCAAACATCCAGGGAGGGACCAAGGGCCATAGCACTCTCCAGCATAGCAAGCCTGTGAGGTAGTACCTACAGTGATACCTCGGGTTACAAACACCTTGGGTTACAAACACTTCGGGTTACAGACTCCGCTAACCTGGAAGTAGTACCTCGGGTTAAGAACTTTGCCCCAGGATGAGAACAGAAATTGCACGGCAGCAGCGGGAGGCCCCATTAGCTAAACTGGTACCTCAGGTTAAGAACTGTTTCAGGTTAAGAAAGGACCTCTGGAATGAATTAAGTTCGTAACCAGAGGCACCACTGTATTTGAGGTATATCATAGGTCTAACGCACACCAGGCTTGACCTCCGGTATCTTCCAGCAGGCGGGCTGGAGGTCTTGGTGGGCTGCCCAATGCTAAACCAAAACCCATTTGTATCTGTAATCCACAGAGTTGTGGCCTGATTTGAACTCAAATGAATTGTGTCTGTAGTTCTTGCTGCATCTAAATGGCAGGATGGGGGCAGATTCACGGCACCTTGGCAACACAAATACATGCCTGGGCCACTTGAAGGTTTTGTGAGTCCATACCCATTCCACTGGACCTGTATTGCAGTCTCCTGTCCATGTGGGGCAAATGTAATGCTTTATGGTGTTGGTGCTGGGGCTCATCATCTCATCAGACTGTGGAACTTCGGTGCAGACAATGTAAAACTAACTTATCACGGAGACTATGTTAACAACAAGAATGAGCGTACATGGCATTACTAACACCTGTTGATTTTTACAAGACATTCTCCACAATGTAAAGTGTGAATCTGTAAAACTCAACTTCAGCTTTAAGCAAAACATAAAGAAAACTATTAAAGAACTGTCAAAAGCAAGTATAAGGATCCTCGTGCTACATATTGCCAGGGGAAGGGTTTTTATACGTAGGGCATTCTAAAGAGTTGCCTAAATATAACTTTTTTGCCCTTTATTCCAGTACATTACAGTTGCACAGAGCATAACCAGTGCATCTCACTCCACAATCCTGCTTGCCACCTGGAAATCTAAAAATACTAAACAGTTACCTCATGCATTATTTTGGAGTTCCCTTTCTAACCCAGGGGTCGCCAAGGTTTACCAGCCATGGGCCAGATCACTCCCACGGAGATCATCCGTGGGCCAGAAATTGCATCTGCGCATGTCCGCGGTGCCAGAAATTGCTTCTACGCATGCCCAGATGCCGAAAATCGTGCCTGCGCAGAAGCGATTTTCGGCGTCTGGACATACGCAGATGCGTTTTCTGGTATCTGGTTTAGCATGCGGGGGACTTGCCGAGTGGGCAGCTTGGTTCAGGGGTGGCTTGTGGGTCGGTAGAACAGTCTTCATGGGCCGCAAGTTGCCGACCCCTGTTATAACCAAAGGGTTGCCATTTCTCCCCAAGGACATGAAAACAGTCATTATTACACATTTTCATATTTTTACACACAGTATATGCATGCAGATATGTTGTGGCCCATATGTCTGGCGGGGGGGAATCAATTCTAGCCAGCCTCTTGCACTAAATATTGCAAATGTTAATGATAAAACTTTGTATAATGAAGTGGGATCACACTGTATTTGAAAAATACCTTCATAAATACGCTTGTAATGTTACCATTGCTTATCTGTTGTCAACCTGGTGCCCTCCAGGTGTTTCAGACTACATGTTAGCTGGGGCTGATAGGAGTTATATTACAGAACATAAGGAGGGCACCAGATTGGTGAAGACTGCCCATGTTCAGCCTCGAGGGGAAAGATAGGAGGCATCTCTCCTTTGACTTTGTCTAGAATCCCATGTAGCTCTTCAAAACTTCACTCCAGAGAGAGTTATTGATACACAGTTCTTTTTTTAACATAATAAAAAACCACCCTAAAATTCGATGTGTGTGTGTGTGTGTGTGTGTGGCATTAAAAGAAATTTAAAAAAATTTAAAGTGTAAAAAGAAAATAAAAGTAGTAGTAAACATACCTTTGTACAACAGGGGTGTGACAAACTTTTCCGGTCGAACATACTCTGCAGTTATGTTGGTAATCCACTCGGGAAGCCTAGCTGTGGAGATTGTGGAGTATGTAGTAGTGGGATGATAGGTCACTGTTTTTCTTTTTGTAGGTATAAGTATGGTGGACAGAGTGGAGGTATACGGTGTAGTCTTGTCTACAGTCGAGGAGGAGGTGTCAGGAGGTTTTGATGTTTTCAAGGATGTTGTAGTCACCTGTGTTACTGTAGTGTTTGTATTCTTGTTAGTTGGAGTTTCCTTGATGGGTTCTCTATCTGAAACAAGATCAATTTTTGTATTAGTTGTAACATCACGGGTGGTTGTTTCTGGATGGTCAGTTGTATTTGATTGGGTGGTGGTTGTAGTTGTAGTAGTTGTTACTATCCGTGTAATTTTAGTGACAACTTCTGACTTGCCATTTTTAGAATTGTCATCGGGATTAGGTGAACTGGGGTTTGATTCTGTTGTGGTAGTTGTGGTTGTTTTTGTAACTGTAGTGATGCTATCTGGCTTGTCACTTTCCTCGGGGTTAGGGGAATCACTCAGTGGTTTGGATTCAGTTTGGATGGTAGTAGTTGTCTGTGTGACTTGAGTTGGCTTGTCTGGCTTGTCACTTTGATTGGGACTTGGTGTTTCACCGGGTGACTTGGGCTGTGTAATTATTGTTGTTGTCTCTGTTACTTTTGTAGTATCATCTGGTTTGTCACTGTTCTCATCATCTTTGGGGTTTGGCTGATCATTTGGCGGCTTGGGGTTTGGTGTTGTTTTTTCTGGGGTCTCTGGATTCCTTGTTGAAGGAATGTTTTCATTAGGATTGCTAGGTCTGATTGGATTAATCTCTGTTATTATAGTCTCTGTTACTGTAGTTACTTCAGGCCTGTCATTCTGACCATCAGGGCTAGGTGTGCCACTTTGAGGGGTAGTCACGGTAACTATTGTCTCTTTGACTGTAGTGATAATTTCTGGTCTGTCATTTTTATCACCAACAGGGCTCGGTGTTCCACTAGATGGATCAGTCTGTATTGTTGTTGTCTCTGTGACTGTAGTAGTCTCTTTTGGTTTGTCACTTTTATCAATGCCATCAGGCTTGGTTGTGTCACCTGGATCCGTCTGTATTGTTGTTGTCTCTGTGACTGTAGTAGTCTCTTTTGGTTTGTCACTTTTATCAATGCCATCAGGCTTGGTTGTGTCACCTGGATCCGTCTGTATTATTGTTGTCTCTGTGACTGTAGTAGTCCCTTCTGGCCTATCATCACCAACAGGGCTGGGTGTTCCACTAACTGGATCTGTCTGTGCTATTATTGTCTCTGTGACTGTAGTAGTCCCTTCTGGTGTGTCATTTTCATCTACACTGTCAGGCTTGGTTGTGTCACCTGGGTTAGTCTGTATTATTGTTGTTTCAGTGACTGTAGTGGTCCCTTCTGGTTTGTCACTTTTATCAACCTCATCAGGATCAGTTCCATCACCTGGAGTAGTCTGTGTTATTGATGACCCTGGGGCTCCAGGAACACCATTGGGATTGGTTGTGTCACCTGGATCAGTCTGTATTATTGTTGTTTCAGTGACTGTAGTGGTCCCTTCTGGTTTGTCACTTTTATCAACCTCATCAGGATTAGTTCTATCACCTGGAGTAGTCTGTGTTATTGATGTCCCTGGGACTCCAGGAACACCATCAGGATTGGTTGTGTCACCTGGGTCAGTCTGTATTATTGTTGTTTCAGTGACTGTAGTGGTCCCTTCTGGTTTGTCACTTTTATCAACCTCATCAGGATCAGTTCCATCACCTGGAGTAGTCTGTGTTATTGATGACCCTGGGGTTCCAGGAACACCATTGGGATTGGTTGTGTCACCTGGATCAGTCTGTATTATTGTTGTTTCAGTGACTGTAGTGGTCCCTTCTGGTTTGTCACTTTTATCAACCTCATCAGGATTAGTTCCTATCACCTGGAGTAGTCTGTGTTATTGATGTCCCTGGGACTCCAGGAACACCATCGGGATTGGTTGTGTCACCTGGATCAGTCTGTGTTGTTGTTGTTTCAGTGACTGTAGTGGTCCCTTCTGGTTTGCCACTTTTATCAACCACTTCAGGATTAGTTCCATCACCTGGAGTAGTCTGTGTTATTGATGTCCCTGGGGCTCCAGGAATACCATCAGGATTGGTTGTGTCACCTGGATCAGTCTGTATTATTGTTGTTTCAGTGACTGTAGTGGTCCCTTCTGGTTTGTCACTTTTATCAACCTCATCAGGATTAGTTCCATCACCTGGAGTAGTCTGTGTTATTGATGTCCCTGGGACTCCAGGAACACCATTGGGATTGGTTGTGTCACCTGGATCAGTCTGTGTTGTTGTTGTTTCAGTGAGTGTAGTGGTCCCTTCTGGTTTGTCACTTTTATCAACCTCATCAGGACTAGTGCCATCACCTGGAGTAGTCTGTGTTATTGATGTCCCTGGGACTCCAGGAACACCAGGAACACCATCAGTATTGGTTGTATCACCTGGATCAGTCTGTGTTGTTGTCGTCTTGGTAACAACCCCATCAGGATTGGTTGTGTCACCTGGACCAGTTTGTATTATTGTTGTCTCGGTGACTGAAGTGGTCGCTTCTGGTTTATCACTTTTATCAACCCCTTCAGGATTAGTTCCATCACCTGGAGTAGTCTGTGTTATTGATGTCCCTGGGACTCCAGGAACACCATTGGGATTTGTTGTGTCACCCGGATCAGTCTGTGTTGTTGTTGTTGTCTCAGTGACTGTAGAAGTCCCTTCTGGTTTGTCACCTTTATCAGCACCACCAGGACTGGTTGTATCACCTGGATCAGTCTGTGTTGTAGTAGTAGTAATGCTGGTGCCACTTTCTACTTGGTCAATCTTATCATTAGAACTTGCTGTGTCGCTTGTTAGCAATGTATCTGTGACTGCAGTGCTCTGTTCTGGTTTGTCATCCTGATCATTACTATCGGGAGTAGGTGTGCCATTTGTTGGATCTCCTTGAACTGCCGTTTCTGAATTGATAGTTGTCCCTTCTGGACTCACAGCTGTATCATCCCCACCAAAGCCGGGTGTGTGATTTATTGGATCAGTCTGTGCTGTTGTTACATCTGTGACTGGTATACCAATTTCTGGTCTGCCATTTTTATCGTCAAGATTGCCTAAGTCACTTGGCGGCTCAGTCTGTGTTGTTATTGTCTCTGTGACTGTAGTACTCCTTTCTGTCCTGGCACTTCTAAAATTCTCCTCAGACTGAGGTGTATCTGTGAACAGAGTAGCGGGAGTTGTTGAGAATAAGTTTGTTTGTTGGTCTTGTGGACTCACCGAGTTAACTGGCTCATTAGTTGATTTCTGAGTTGGCTTAGGTTCCCTGACAGTCTGAGATGTAACTCCTATTTCTTTTGCGTCTGTGTCTTTTGTACCCAATGGTGAAACAGAGCCATCATCTAAGGTTGCCAACTCTGTAGTTGACATCCTCTCAGTAAAAGCTGTCATGCTTGAATCTTTGGGGTTTGCTGAAGTCGTCATTTCAGCAGATGTAATTATTTCTTTAATAATAGTAGAACTCTTTTTTTTGTAAACAGATTTCTCTTTAGAGTTCATTGCTGTTTCCTTATTCTCTATAGTCGTCTCTTTCACAAGTGTAGTTGTCTCTTTAACACCTACACCAGTCTCTTTTGAATCGGCTGCAGTTGAATCTGTGAGACTGGTGGTTATCTTTTTTCTATCAGAAGCCCTGCTGTTTTCGGTTTCAGCTGTACTATCTTCCTTATCTTCTGTAGTTAGCTCCTGACTAGAAGCTCTGGCTTCTGTTTTTACTTCAGAGGTTGTTTTCTTATCTGTAGCAGTGGTATCTTTACCGGTCAGGGCATTCGTTGTTGTAGTTACTACGGTCTCACTGCCTGCAAACTTTCCCTTGCTTTCTCCTGTTGCTACAGTCTCTCCAACTGCAGTAGCAGTGTCTGCCCCGGCTTGTGTTGTTGCATCTCTATTACCTGTGGCTGTTTCAGTTACTGTGTTTGTTGTGATGGATTTATCAGCTATTGAAGTGTCTGCATTTCTAACTGTGTCTTTGTTTGTTACTACAGTCTCTTTATTTGCAGTAGTTATATCTCTTCTATTAGTTTCATCTGTTGCTTTATTGTTTTCCACTGTTGTTGCAATGTGGCTATCTGCACTGGTCATATCTCTACCAGCTCTTGATGTTGCTTCCATAGCTACAGTAGTGGTGTCTCTCTTGGATATTGTTGTTGTACTTTTAGGTGGGGTAATGGTGGTTTTCAAAGCAGCAGAGCTTGGCAAGCTTAATGGTTTTGTGGTAGCAATTCTGTTGGATGTGGTCACTTTATCAGGTTGGGGAGATGGGCTTTGGCTAACATGTTCTTCAAACAAAGGAGTTGTTGTAATACCTTTATTTCCTGGGGTTGTTTTCTCTGTGTCAGGTTGCTTTGTAGTCGTAGAAGGTAGTTCTGTTGTGGTAGTAGGAAGTTTTGTTGTGGTCGTCGTTGTAGGCTGCTTGGTCGTTGTTGTTGTTGTCGTCGTCTGCTTTGTTGTCGTAGGCTGTGTTGTTGTAGTCGTCGTTGTGGGCTGCTTGGTCGTGGTTGTTGGCTGCTTCGTTGTCGTTGTAGGCTGTGTTGTGGTGGTTGTGGTGGTGGTTGTAGGAAGCTTTGTGGTGGTCGTCGTCGTAGGAAGCTTGGTCGTGGTCGTAGGTAGCTTTGTGGTGGTGGTTGTCGTCGTAGGCAGCTTGGTCGTGGTTGTAGTTGAAGGCAGGGTGGTTGTGGTCGAAGGCTGCGTTGTTGTCGATGTGGTAGCTACTGTTGTCACTGCATTGTCTATTCCGCTGCCATCCTCCTCTGAAATCACTTTCACAGCTTTGGATTTTAAAGATTTTAATGATGACTTTGATGATTCTTTGGCTAAAACAAAAGAAGGAGGTTAATTGTCAGGTTATTGTGTGAGTGTCACCATTAAATTTTGTCATGCTTTTGAAACTTTTTAGCATGGTTGTCTCAGACTCTATAGCCCTTTAATGGCGATTTGTCAGAAACTGCCATGAGGACAGCTATGAGATTATGTTCTACTTATTACAATAAACATATATATAGACATAGTATGTAGAATTTTACAGAGTAATGTTAGTTGACTTATCACCAACCTGCTGCTTTTGATGTGTAACAGATCTATCTCATTGTAGCTCAGGGGAAAGAAAAAATAAATGTTAACAAGATTCTTAACAGTATAATTCTTTGTGTTGTGCTGCATTCCTTGAGTATTGCCCCATCCAACATGATATTTGAAAATTTAACCTCAGATTACTTTGTTTCTTCCAGTATAGCCTCTTCAAATCACTTTGGAATAATGACCAATATGAAACCTAGTTATGTGGCATCTCCACGTCTGAAATCTAGTTTTTGAGCTGTAGCAGCGAGACAAATATATTTTAAAGCTATCTGTAGGATCAAGTTCCACAAAAATCTGCACCTTAAGATAATTTTTTTTTAAGTTAGTTGTTATAAGCTCCAAGAGTTAACTTTTACATTTACACTTACTTATTTAAACCTACATATTTAATCCAAATTAATTAATAATTTCATAACGACTGTCCTCACTGGACTGTTTTTTGTGGGGTGCATCTGTCCTTTTTAGGGTTTTTCTGAGATGTTTTGAAATTCTGAAAACATGGTTCTCTGCATCTTGGGTATATAACCAGTGACACTCTTCCTTTTAAGACTGGAATTCATGTATATATTATGTTAAGATTACTTTTCAAGAAAGAAGAAAGATGCATCAGAGCAGGGGGGGGTGTTATTTTTTGAAACATCACTTGTTCTCCTTCTTTTAAAGCATTTCTCCTGGCTGATTAAACGTCATCACAAAACATACCTTTCAATTTTTCTTCCTCTTCTTCCAATTCCTCGTCAGTTTTACCCTTCTTCTTCTTGTGCTTATCACCAGAATTTGTCGATGAAGCCATAGTTCTCCGAATCTTTGAGGAGGATGAGGATGAAGAGGACCGTTCAGAATGTTCTACGGTCAAGCACATAAAATCAGCATAAAAAGAAAATTGAACAGAATACATTTCTGAGACAACTTCTTCATAGATGCATTTCCAGAAAGGCCTGTGACCTCCACCCTAATTTCATGCACTCCTAAAGGGGGGGAATAAAGACAAAGAAGGCAGAGCAAAAGATTGGGGGGGGCAGGGATTACCAACACACTTTTCGTTCTGACCCCAATCACTGCTGGCATGCAACACCCTGACAGTTTGCCTCCAAAGGATTCCAGCCCTCATCAGGATGAGGGAAGCTGGAAGACTGGAGAAAGCCCTTTTCAAAGTGTCTTATTTTAAAGACTGAATTGTGAACGGAAGAAGCCTGATGCAATTTTGAATGTTTCTGGAAATGATGTGAAAAAATAAAAATAAAAAAACGTGCAAATCAACTGTCTGCTTGAACCTCGTGATGTATTTTCAGCACGGATCGCTAGCACCGGAAAATTTGCCTGCTCCTAATCTGGAAAAGTTGTATGTGTTTGTGAGTCAACAAATTAGGGCAATTGTTGCACTGTTGAATCCACTGGTGGAATAGCACTTTACAGATAGACCGCAATCCAAATGGTTGCATAGTTAGTTACTCATCTCAGAGTATGATTTGAAGGCACTTGCGACCACTATCTTGCTGAAGCTAACCAAGTCTGCGTCAGTGCTTATATGAGTGACTGCTTAGGAAATGTATGTACAATTCTATAACAGGGGAAAGGTGGGCCCAGAGATGGAAAGAAAATAAAGTCCCAACCAGAGAAGAATGGCAGATGAAGTTGATGGACTATGCCGAAATGGCCAAAATGACCGGAAGAATCAGAAATCGGGAAGACCAAAATTTCAATAAGGAATGGGGGGAATTTATAACTTATCTTAAAGACCATTGTAAACAGTTAAAATCGTTAGTAGGATTGGAATATCACTTGTAGTCTAAGGTGAATTCTGGACACAATGGAGATGTAAAAGATTTGGATCATCATAAAAGATGCGGGAGGAAATGATTAATAATAGGACCCACAAAGGGGAGGATGGAAGTCCAGGAGATTCCTTGGAATCTTGTTTTTATGATTTATGTTTGATATATCTCTGTAAAATTTTAATTTGAAAAACCAAATGTTTAAAAAGAAAAACGAAAGGTGGCATATAGTGCATTGGGTTCCACATCAGAATAAATGTAAGAATGTGTAAATAAAATTTATTTACGTTAGAATTGTCTGTCCTGCTGCTCAATTGATATATAAAAATCCTCAGAGTAGTTTACATATTGGAATACTCTGGTCTTGGGTTTCTTTAAAGAGTTCCCCACCTCCACCCAGGCTACATGGCAAACTATTTTTGAAACTGAATGATTTTCAAAAGCAGTTTGATAGGATATGGAGTTTTCATGTTCAAATGTGGTGGTGAGCCCAATGGGCATGCCCAGGCTCTTGCGGGGGGGGCGGTCCTGGCCAAGTGAAAGTGGGCACACACAAAACACTCAGAAGATAGGTAATCAACCTGACAAATATCCCAGATTCCCCTTCGCCCAATACTACTTTGGTTTAGTCTGCAAGAAGTATTTCCATTTTCAAGGCATGAGTATTATCAAGATCAATTCCTATACAGCAAGGCAATGGATAAAGGATCATGGTTTAAAACACACACACACACACACACACACACACCCCTTTGCTCTAAATTGCAGGCAATCTTAAAAGGGCCCAGGACACAGAGAGATACCTTTTATGTAGCAAAAGCTCCAGATATATGAACTACAGCATTAGTTTGCCACAATCTGGTAGGACATCTAGAACATTGGTAGATGGAGCTTGGAGAATCAGTAAAAGGATTCATCAATGTATTGAAGCTTCAGTGAGTTCCATTTTTTTTCCCCTGCAACCCTGCTGTCTCTCTCAAGGCTCACAATTACAGTAAATCGCAATGAATCACAGAATTGAGAAAAAATAAAATCTACACACAACTCCGAGAAGTCCATATCACGTATACTTTTTCATACCTTCCATAATTTCATGAGACACTTTCTTTTGCTTCTTTTGCTTCTTTGGAGGGTTGGGTTTAGGTTTCAGTTTGGGTTTGGGTTTCGGTTTAGGCTTGGGTTTGGGTTTGGGCTTGGGCCTAAGTTTGGGAGAACGTTTGGTTGTAGACTTTGGCTTTGGTGTTGTAGTTGGTGGTTTGGGCGTGGTGGTCTTTGGCAGAGTCGTGGTTGTGGTCGTTGTAGTTGTTGTTGGGACCGTGGCGGTGGTGGATGCCGGAGTAGTCGGAACTGCAACCAGGCATAAAACTCAAATTTCAGTTCAGGTTTTTCTTCTAATACCAAACTTAGCATTGTTGTTTACCATTTTCAATTCACAGTTTTAAACAAGAGGCTTGTTAAATAAACTCACCTTTTCAAAAATTCAGGTAGGTAGCCGTGTTGGTCTGACGCAGTAGAAATATATTAAAAAATAAAACAAAATGTCCAGTAGCAGCTTAGAGACCAACTAAGTTTGTTCTTGGTATGAGCTTTCGTGTGCATTTCGTATCTGAAGAAGTGTGCATGCACACGAAAGCTCATACCAAGAACAAACTTAGTTGGTCTCTAAGATGCTACTGGACAATTGTATTTATTTTTTATATATTTCTTTTCAAAAATGTTACTTTTGCAAATGCTAGTTTCCAAAAAAGTAGATTTCTTATGTCTCATTTTTAACTCTCCAGGCTTCACTTCTGATTTGCCACATTCTGCTGTGCTGCCTCACCAAAAGTCCCAATATTTTAAAAATTAAATGTTTGCAGGTGAGCTTTATGCACAGTTCCTTATACTGCTCTACCCCTGTAAGCTGCTGTTCCAAAATCATATCCTTCCAGGTAACAAATTAAGCAGGATCAGATCAATTGGGGTAGCAATAAGTAGATGTTATGCTTATGGATGTCCGCATTCAGCTAGCCTGCACCCTAGGGGCATCAGGAGGAATGAGGCCTAATACTCATTTTTGACAAGTAACACATATTTAGGTAGTTATTGTATATACCGTGTTACATTTTAAAAGAAAAATCTATAAGTTCACAAATATTGCAAACAGTATATATGCACGGAAACCAGTGAACCTGTTCGTCATGTCCATTAGGTTCATAGGATCTATTTCTAAATATGACTAACAGTGAATGCAACCCTTAATCTCTGGATGAGACTGTTCTAAGTACAATATGCATTATAATATATATTCAAGGAAAGCAGGCATGAGAAAATCCACAAAGAAGTGTGAACCCACAGTCTAATTTTGATAGACCCAGTTGCAGGCTGATACTTCTACACTGTTTTCAATCTGTGCAATGAGCCCAAGACATCCCACTCCTGATGTTTCAACACGACAAAGTATTTTTTATTTATTTATCAGTAATGGAAACACTGGGAAACACTGGATTTAAGGACAGACGACTGGCCAGCTATAGTTTAGACCTTAACATTTGCTTCCTGTTTATTTCCATTTTGTGTTCCTCTGGACTTGTTTTCATCCTGCCCCTAATATTACTCTAACATTACAGATAGTAATAACAGTGAATAGTGAATAGCACTATGCCCCCTTCGTTTAAAAAATAAATAATCAGTTCATAAAAACAAACATATTGGTGCCGTACATCCAAAATAGCTGTGCTCCATTTCCCCCTTCTCCAGGAAGATGAAGGCATGAGGTGTGGGGGGGGGGTTGCCTCTGTACATTTCACCCTTCAGAGAAACAAGCCAAATATCCACTCTCCAAGGCTAGCTCTAAGCTCAAGGGACTCCTTAGCAAAGTGTACTGGGATGGGGGAAGGCATCTATGAGCTGTCATTTAAAATCACCCACACTATTCTCAGCTTAAGCATTGCTTCAGAGCATGGGTAGGCAAACTAAGGCTCAGGGGCCGGATCCAGCCCAATCGCCTTCTAAATCCGGCCCTCGGACAATCCAGGAATCAGCATGTTTTTACATGAGTAGAATATGTCCTTTTATTTAAAATGCATCTCTGGGTTATTTGTGGGGCATAGGAATTCGTTCATTCCCCCCCCCCAAAAAAAATATAGTCCAGCCCCCCACAAGGTCTGAGGGACAGTGGACCGGCCCGCTGCTGAAAAAGTTTGCTCACCCCTGCTTCAGAGCATATGTGGAGAATTAAAATGGTGCTTCATTGACCTGGCAACTTGGTGCAACAGGTTGAGGGATGGCCCTTGCAGTAAACTTTGCAATTGCCTGGGCCTTTGCAGTCGCCAAATGGTTTAGGTCATGCTAAACACACACGCCAGTTGCCGAAATGCTTTGCATTTGTTCAACGTAGACCTAGGTTCTGAGAGTATAATCTGCCACCAAAAGACTTTATTGTCCTGGTGGAGGCGGGGGGGATTGGGAATTGACTTTAAAAGAATGATTTTTGTTGTTGTTGTTGAATGGAATTCTCACAGAGCATTTACGGTATTCCCTCTGGACTATCTTAGGGGCAAACAAGGCCATTTTTTTCCACAGCATTCTGCCATGGCCACTCTATTACCCCTTTATTACAACCAAATTCTGCCCTGGCATGGCTCCACTGAAGTCAAATGAAGTTATGTCTGCTGAAAATCCAGACTGCATTAAATAGGAGGCAGTAAATGTGGGTGTGGGTGGCATATAAAGGATAAAAATAATTTGAAAATAAATAAATGGAACTCCACAAACTTTTGATTCTCCGCTGTTTTTTAGTTTTACTATTTTATAGTATAACTGGCTGAATGTTCAACATTATTGCTGGCGAGTGCAGGTGGAAGGAGGACAGCATATTGCAAAGGCTCCTAGAGCCACATTGCATCTTGTTGTAGGGATAGTTCCACCCAGTGGACTGTACATTTTGTCCTCATTGCATCAGTGTCCTGAACTTGCTCCTGTAATGAAGCAATGGCAAGCTTCGACCTTGGAGAAAGGTTGTAGCTCAGTGTTAAAGCACATGAAAGATCCCAGGTTCAGATCCTAGCATCTCCATGACTTCTGTCTGAAACCCTGGAGAGCCACTGCCAGTCACTGTTGTGTAGATGACCTTGCAAAGGCTGTTGGACTGCAGCTCCCATAATCCTGACCATTGGCAATCCCAACCAGGGCTAATGGGAGTTGGAATCTAACAACATTTGGCGAACCAGAGGTTAGTCACTGCTGGTGTAGACAGTACCGAGTTAGATAGACCAATAGTCTGACTCAGCTCGAGGCAAACTCCTGTGTGCCCCTTGAGAATTCCACTGGGTTTTAGGCTTATCCAACTCCCTGTCTATATAACACCTGTAACTGGGATGAGGTGTCACAGAAGAAGCTGATTAACTTTGTCCAATAACAGGAGCTATGGGATTATTGGACAAAGTTAATCAAGGGAATAGAGCCTGTTCTAAAATAATGCACAGCCCATTGCGGGTTCAGTTATTTTCATGTGGTGCCATTGGCCAGAAGCCAGCCAATTTCCTCACTCCCCTGCCAACATATGAAAGTCCCCCAGCTTGTATTATGGGTAAAGGTAAAGGTAAATGCCTTTGACTGGACTTAACCATAGACGCCTTTGACTGGACTTAACCATCCAGGGGTCCTTTACCTTTGTTGGTGTTGTTGTTGTTGTTCAGTCATTCAGTCGTGTCCGACTCTTCGTGACCCCATGGACCAGAGCACGCCAGGCACCTATCCTTCACTGCCTCTCGCAGTTTGGCCAAACTCATGTTAGTAGCTTCGAGAACACTGTCCAACCATCTCATCCTCTGTCGTCCCCTTCTCCTTGTGCCCTCCATCTTTCCCAACATCAGGGTCTTTTCCTGAGAAGGGAAGACTCCCTGGAAAAGACCCTGATGTTGGGAAAGATGGAGGGCACAAGGAGAAGGGGACGACAGAGGATGAGATGGTTGGACAGTGTTCTCAAAGCTACTAACATGAGTTTGGCCAAACTGCGAGAGGCAGTGAAGGATAGGCGTGCCTGGCGTGCTCTGGTCCATGGGGTCACGAAGAGTCGGACACGACTGAACGACTGAACAACAACAACAACAAAGGTAAAGGACCCCTGGATGGTTAAGTCCAGTCAAAGGCGTCTATGGGCTTGCTTTCAGGCCGAGGGAGCTAGTGTTTGTCCACAGACAGCTTTCCAGGTCATGTGGCTTCTGGCGCAATGGGACACCATGACAGAAACCAGAGCACACAAAAATGCCGTTTACCTTCCCGCCACAGTGTACCTATTTATCTACTTGCACTGGCGTGCTTTCGAACTGCTAGGTTGGCAGGAGCTGGGACAGAGCAATGGGAGCTCACTCTGTTGTGGGGATTCGAACCGCCAACCTTCTGATCGGCAAACCCAAGAGGCTCAGTGGTTTAGATGACAGCGCCACACATGTCCCATGATGATATAACCATTATAACAAAACTGATAAATGGCTATCATATAGTTAAAAGCAGAAGTTCTAGTTCTAGTAAATCTTAGAATCCTAGAGCTGTGAAGTTGGAAAGGACCGCAAGGGTCATCTAGCCATTGCCCTGCAATGCAGGAATCTTTTGCCCATTGTGGGGCTCGAACCCACAGCCCTGAGATTAAGAGCCTCATGCTCTAGCAACTGAGCTGTGTTGCAGTATTGACATTGGAAATAGATCCCGAGGTCGATCCTTTGATTAGCCTCTTGAGCTTGAAAGACAACGAAGTGCTTACGACACTCACCTACTAAACATGCTTCTTCGTAATCTGGACAACACTTGCCATATCTGTCACAATCTGCGTCACAGTCACACGGTCTCCCCCTTTCAAAACTCTCAGAGCAACGTCCTTTGCAAGATAGTTCTACAAAGGATGATGAAAGAATGTTAGTACTGTTTTCTTCACCCGCATGAAGGAAATCTGTTTTAATGAAGATGCTATCTGGGTCATATATTTGAGGATGTATCCAAAGCTGTCCCTACACTTAGGGAAGGCACTGTGATCCAACAGAGACCTTCACCAGTGGTACAGGGTGGAAGATGATATGTGCTGATTGCCCCTCCCTGCTGTTGTGTGCTTCAGAGGGTTGGTGGACCCTCCAGAATAGTGTGGGAGGTGTCGTAGGGGAACTGCAGGGGCGGAGCCAGCAAGAAGCACCTCCCTCCCAGATCCACTGATCAAAAACCACACTTGATCAAAGAACATACAACAAAGAGACTTCATTGGATACAACCTTGAATTTTTTCATGTAAAAAGAGCAGTCGGTGCCATCACGAATCAAGGATCTCTGAATTTATTTATAACATCTGTGCAAGTTCAAATTCACTAATGGATATCCTTTAGAATCTATGCTGTGGTCCTCTTTAACCCATTCTCATTATTCCTGTGTTATTCTAATGAGAAAATCTTAGAATCGTGTCGTTGATCATTTCATGTCATTTGAAAGTTAATACCGAAGTACATTAGGTATAGTGTGTGAATGATACATAACTTTTTATATTCTTTGACTTTGTGCTGGAAGTTTGCAGATAACCAACAGGGAAAATACAGCATGTTATATCCATCTTTGTCTATTTGTCTGGCAAGCAGTTGTGGAACATGTCTACAAGACTATTGTGTCTATGGCTATTGGTTCTGCAAAGCCCACTGTCACAAAATATATGGCATATATTGGAACGCCAACTGATTTGAATTGCTTCCTATGTAATGCAGCTAACAAGGAACCAGAAAGTTTGCTTGTGTTGACATAGCACTGGGAAGATTCAGCCAAATGTGTCTGTTTGCTTTGGAATCTAAATAACGTACTCGAAAAATGCAGGACATTTAAAAAGTCGTGCATATAAAGCTTTCGGAATGCGAGAAGCTCAATTTCCACAACATGATTTTAAGAAATTATTGAGTTCCTCTTGGATGATTCCCCTGACTGGGTATCCATAATATTTGTTCCCCAGCTTTATTCTGAAGTGCACTTTGGTTCCCTGAGGAGTATCACACAGGAACAAATTGCATGTAGAAGTTATTCACATGGCATTACATGTTTCTGCCACCACCCACAGGAATTACTCATACGCGTCTCAAAATTGAGCCAGGAGGAGAACTGGCAGGACAAAGTTTGCAAATCACAATGAAAAATATTCACCAATATATGAGAGAGAGAGAGAGAGAGAGAGAGAGAGAGAGAGAGAGAGAGAGAGAGATTACACAAAAAGGAACATCAAAAACACAAGACAACAAGTAACATGTACCAAAGAGAAGGATCTTAAGGCAGTGGTTATTCAAACTTCCACCTAGCATCCTAGAGGGATCCTGTGGGGTCCAACAGCCCTGAGGTCTGCTCAGGGCCTCCTCTCAGGTAAAGTGGCTAGGTCTGTAAGCAAACAATTTACTGTACATTACCCAGAATGCCCTCTGGGTTGGCTGCTCTGCGCATTGCAACAGCCAATGATAACACCAGTGGGTATTCCTGAGGAGGCCCATCTATGTATACCCCCTCAAACCTCGAGCTGCCACCGCTTTTGACAATTATGGAACTTTTTCCCATTTCAAAACCAGCTTGTTCTTGTGGTAAGGAGTCATGTACACTGCATAGCACTGTTGAATGCTGGCCAGGGGTGTTGGGCTTCTATGTTGACCATACACAAACTGATAGGGGTCTCCATCTTGACATGCACCCGACACTCCTTTGCTACTGTATATGACAGGAGGAGATCTGGTCAGACTTGCAGGTAGGGAGAATTTTGTTTCCGTTCCCATTTAAAGGCGAACCTACCTAATTCACAAGTCTTGAAACAATGCGCAAATTAAGAGGCTTGCACTGCCCTGAATTTTGCAAGGCAGTTCTTCACCCAAGTAATAATGCATAATGCATAAAAAATGCATTAGTAAAAGTAACACAAAAAACTGCATTTTATTAGGCAAAATTGCATTCAAAAGAGTACCAGGAGAATGCTGATACATGCACACACAAGACAAACAAATGGGGAGAACAGAACTTAATACCAGAAAAATGAGAAAACTGGGGGGAACCGAAATTAACATCCTTACTTACAGTGCAGCTCATCTACCATTCATGACCTTCTTGTTGGGAAAATCCCTAATAAGCTCCCGCAAAGAGTTTGAAAACCACTGCCTTAAAGGAACATACCCGTGCTTATTCATACCGGAGCTTTAAAAAATGACTGCAGTTGAGGACTTACCGGAACCTCCAACGCAGATTGTCTTGTAATCTGGGCAGCACTCCATGAAGACAAGGCAGCTACTATCACACTGGCAGTCATGATTCCTAGAATACCCTTCCCCACATCTCCCTGCACAGCTTGATATATCTAAAAATCACACAATATGGCTGTAAACATTGCCAAACCAGAATCGTATGTTAGAAAAGAACACAGGGCAAAGCATTGTTGTGTTGTTTCCCCTCACCATATATATTTTTTTAAAATATGCATATTCATTGTAATATGATGAATCCTATAGCCTCAACCTAGCTCCTGTCATAGTGACCAAGTTCTTCCTTTCGCCAGAGAAAGTGGGGAAGCTGTGGTCTCCAACCCCTATCAGAAACTGGGCAACCCCACTGTGCTCGTGTGGGCTTGTATACAGGCTGCTTAGGATCTCACCTACATCTGTTCAATTAAGAACTGCTTTAATATATTCTGCAGATCGGTATGAACTGAACATAGTTAAATGCTGACGTCAGTGGCATTTTGCTTTATCTTGAACACCCTACTAAAGTAAGCAGCTAATTTGATATCCAGAGTTGTGAGGTTATATGAGTTCTTTAAAAAAAAAAAACCAAAATAGTTTGACCTTAAAGAAAAAATTGCTTACATAGCCAGTTGAAGCATTATGGGCTAAGTCAGGCATAGGCAAACTCGGCCCTCCAGATGTTTTGGGGACTACAACTCCCATCATCCCTAGCTAGCAGGACCAGTGGTCAGGGATGATGGGAATTGTAGTCTCAAAACATCTGGAGGGCCGAGTTTGGGGGATGCCTCGGTTAAGTATTCAGCTAGGTTTTATGAGCAGACCAATGGAAATTAAGTTAACCATACCCATTCATTTCAATAGGCCTATGCTAAGTAGAACTAAAATTGGTTGCAGCCCACTGTGTGTTGCCAAAGAACAGAGTTCAGTAACAGAAAACACGTTAGAAGTTTGCTCCCATCACTTGAGCTATATCACAGGAGCCAACTCCTAGGGGGCCGAGTTCTCTTCGCCATCCCCCCCCCAAAAAATTTTTGGATGGGCATTGCCATTCAAATGACATCTGTGTGCCACATCATGTGACCAGTTATGCAGAGTGGGGCTTACCTGGGGCCCCTCAATATTTTAATTTGTTGGCGCACCTGAGCTATATAGTATAGGGCATGCCAATGGGGGAAATCTTTTATTGCCAGAAGGACTCAGTATAAGGGAGGTTCCTATGCTCCTATGCCGATCTGATTTTATGATATTTTGAAAGTGGTCTAGAGGTACACTGACAAGAAAAGACTTGGATGAAAAGGAAGAATGATGCTTCCATCTACAGTCAGTTCAAAAATGGCTGCCCCTCATTTGGCATCTCCAGCATGGCTCCATATACTCATAAAAACAGGATCACCCACAATTTGCTGTGTGAACCAAACTCCCAAAGAGCTCATCAACCATTACAGTGGCTTGAGGTGAAATTTTGTCAGAGGGGAACAGTTATGGCCAGAGGTGCCAACTTGTGAGGGAGATTTGGGGGGCAGGCAGGTGCATTTGCAATGTCATGACATGTCAATGTCATGTATGTGAGCATCGTGCCTCCCTTCCTAAGCCCTGGGCATTGGAAAGAATGTGCCGGGCCTCTGACAGGATACTGCAGCCTCCTGCCTCCTTCCCAAAGATGGGTGGGCTATGGGAAGGTGGCAAAGGGGCTCTTGGACTCATCAGAGTATTGCGCCTCCCTTCCTAAGCCGGGTAGAAGCTTCCAGGGCTTTGAGAAGGAGGCACCAGAGGAGCATTTAGGGGACTAGTTTAGTTGCCCTAGTCCACTGACCACACACCACTGATTCACAGTTTCAGTTCACTGCACCATAGCAAAAGACATGTGTGATCCATAGAGAAAAAACATTTTCATTTTCCTATGTCAGATCGAACAACTATTTAATATTCAAACCCAGATAGGAGATCCCACTAGGATCACAACAGCCTCGGTTTGGAGCTAGTACAGAATCAGATGAAGAGTGTGATTCTAGGCAAATGGTGTGTGTGTGTGTGTTGGGACTTATTGACTTCAGAGTTGTTCACTGCACCAAGGCATCCTTCACTTTGACCAACGAGGACCAAACATTTAGTAGACAAGCCAAATGAAATTACTCAAGACAAGGAGTCGCAACCAGACACAACAAGAAACAACATGTACACAATACGGAAGACAATGGTCATACTTTTTCAAACAACACAAATTGGACAGACATATGACCACAACATTTTAGAGGAAGAATTGAAACATAAATTATTTTGTGAAGTTTAAGTAAACCACTGGTTAAGCATTTGAGAAGACACGATCTGGTTCGTACAGAGTGTGTAGCCAAAGTATAGACATTAAGTGACTTCTTACAGTTCACTGAAACCATAAGGTGTGCCGCACATTGATACAACATAAAACCCTTAATTTCTGTCCTTAATTAGGGACATCTTCACCAGGGATGAAAGGCAGCAAAAAATAAAAAGAAAGAGATCAGATTCTTAGACTGTAATGAATGGAAACTGACACACACACCCGGTCACTGCACACAGTTTAAAAAGGTAAAGGGACCCCTGACCATTAGGTCCAGTCGTGTCCGACTCTGGGGTTGCAGCGCTCATCTCGCTTTATTGGCCGAGGGAGCCGGTGTACAGCTTCCGGGTCATGTGGCCAGCATGACTAAGCCGCTTCTGGCGACCCAGAGCAGTGCCGTTTACCTTCCCGCTGGAGCGGTACCTATTTATCTACTTGCACTTTGACGTGCTTTCGAACTGCTAGGTGGGCAGGAGCTGGGACCTGAGCAACGGGAGCTCACCCCGTCGTGGGGATTCAAACCGCCAACCTTCTGATCGGTATGCCCTAGGCTCTGTGAACCACAGCGCCACCCATATATATATATATATATATATATATTATATATATATATATATATATGCACTCATGTATATAAACACAGTTTAGTCAAAGTTAAATCCTTGCAAGGGTCATGATTTATTTCCTCTTTAATGGGACTCAGAAAATTCTTAACTTTAACTTCACCATACCCTTAGTTTCTGTATTATGCACCCATTATGAATATTACAGAAACATGTAAAAAGATGTGCTATTTTAAAATTATTGAGTAATTTTTGTAGTACAGTATATACTTAAAAATAAAAACCAATTATCCCGAAGATCATAGTGGTATTTCTTGACAAAATTCACATGGCCATCAAAAGCACGAGCTCCAGCATTATGGTTGCCTAAATGTGCTTTTATTCCGATTAAATCTTAATACTTTGCTTCAAATTAGTTATGGGCTGAGCCGTGACTCATTAGCTCCTCAATAAATATTGCTTTTGCTTGACATTTTACAATACCTTGTGAAGAAACTTGCTGGGCCAAGAACACTGAAAGCAGAATAAGGGAGATCCTATATATATTCCATGCCATTTTGATTTTCAGGGACTACCTCTTTCCTTAAAATAAACAAAATAAAAAGTTTATTTATTATTATTTCCATCATCATAATTCCAGCATCCAGATGTTTTGATGTTATATGTTATTTGCAAGCTCACAGGGCAATCCTGTACAATGTAGACTTGGAAGTAAGCTACACTGAGTTCAGTGGGACTTGCTCCCAAGTAAGTGTGGATAGAATTGCCATTTTAACATTGACCTAGGAAAATGCATATAAATTATATATGTCATATCAGCTGAGCATGAAGAATATGTAGCAGAAGATTTAAAAAGTCAGAGCCTATAACATACTTTGCCAAAGAAAAGTGCTAGATAAATTCTATGCAGATTTATTTATAAAAATATTAATATACCACTATTCATTAAAAAAAATCCAAAGAGGTTTAAAAAGTCATATTATGATTGAAGACGTTAATTAATTTATGTACATATGTTCAACCACACTCAGCTCTGTAAAATGAATAATATCTAATGGGATCGATTGTGTCCTCTTTTTAACAATTTCTAGAGATAAAATGGACATGCAAAAAATGAACACATTCAATAACTTTGTAACTTTGGGTTACTTCTAAAATATATTTACCCTATTATCACCCTCATTCCTATAGTTACATAAATTTATTATATTTCACAACTCATATATAGTTTACTATATTATACAATAAAATTTGTAACATGCAATTTTTAAATGTTTTATGGCTATTTTAAGAAATATTATTTGTTTCAAACCACACATGTTAATTATTTATATTTAATTTCTACCCTGTATATACATATAATTATATTTTTTTTAAAACGTATGCATAATCTTTCCACATAAAAAGATCTGTCAATCCCAAACAGTGCTTAAAATAATCAAGAGGCATATCCAACTAAATCCTACTCAGAGTAGACCCACTGAAAGTCCGTTGATTTCAATGGGTCTACTTGGGTCATGACTTCATTATATTCTCAACGTTTTGTTCCTGGGTGTCCTTAAAGGGTATGAACCCTTTGAACAAAGTTCTGTAACAGAAAAGAAATGTTATGCTTACCCTCCCAATGGCTGTTTCTGTTTGCAGTGATTCTCCAAATGCTTTTATATATATATATTGGTGAGAATCTATTGGGATGAACTAATTAGGCAACATGTTAGACAAAACCAACTGTGACAACCCATGACAGCAAATTTTCCACATCTATTGGAAACCATCCCAGAAGACTAGACAGCACCATCTGGAAAACACTCCCATTAAGAAAAATGACTATGAAAAATAAATAAATTTAGACTTATTAGTCAACACATTTAGAATATTTTAGTTAAGCGAACAAACTGTCCCGAGAGAAGAGATGTATCTGGCAGGCATTTGCACTGAATAGCAGTAGCAGATCATGATGTCAAATAAAACAAAAGAGAAACTTTCAAATGTGAAGTACATGTTGAATCATATAGTCATATTGTTTTGGGGAGAGTTTGGAGGAACACCACTGATTGGGGGTTACTGTAGCCCCTGTTAAAGTCGCTGGAGTCTAACCCCTGGAGCAGGTGGGAGGCAACCCCCCCCCCAATTATTATTTTCTTTAAAAAATAATACATCTTTATTGAAAGTTCAAAAAATACATAACCATACGTGCACCGAACATAAAACTGTATATTTTACAAATTTGTTATTGTACTTCACCAGATCTTAACCTATTACAATATTTGTAAGAATGGATTCCAAATATCACTGAATTTGTCCATAGCAAGCCTGATTTTATATGTAAGTTGTTCGTATGTTGCGAGTTTGTTGTTTTTGTTTAGTCGTTTAGTCGTGTCTGACTCTTCGTGACCCCATGGACCAGAGCACGCCAGGCACTCCTGTCTTCCACTGCCTCCCGCAGTGCGAATTTGTATAAGTCTTTAATCCAATCGTAGAAGGGGGCCGCATTTTTATTTTCCCCATTCATCAGTATCAGTCATTTTGCTGTGGTAAGGGCATGGAGATTCCACTCATATTGTCCTTTCGTAAGGTTCCGTGTGCTGGGTATATAATTAAAAATAATATTTTGCTCTGTAAATGTAAGGAACTGTTCTGTACAGTTCTGTTGATGGTTTCAGTTACCTTCTGCCCAAAGTCTTTCAATGTAGGACAATGAAAAAACGTATGTTTTAGAGAAGCACTATCCCTATTGCATCTCCAACAGTTAGATACCTTAGATACCCCTTTTTAAAACAAAAATAATGGTATCCAGTATATTAAAAAAAATGCTGTATGAGCCTCAATTTAAGATCCAGAGACATCCTTTTTATAGCTGTTAAAACAGTCTCCCACTGTGTGGCCGAAATTGAGATCTCTAGTTAGTTCTTTATTCCAATCTTCCCTCAATACCTGTATATCAAATTGGTTTGCTAAAACCAAAATTTATATATGTTGATGGCCGGTTTTGTTGTTGTTGTTGCATAAGAATTAATCAACTGCTTCAATATCTCTGGGGTCTCTGAGGCTGTAAAAGCTGCTGGTCTGTAGATGGCGGTTAGTAAGTGTTTTATCTGGAGATATTGCCATTGAGCATTTGTAGGTAATCTGTATATTTTTCTTAAGATGGAATACTTATAAAATTCATCCTCTTCGTTTATCAACTGGTCTAACATTAATATACCCAAATTCACCCACCTCTTCCATATGACCATTACTTTTCCGACTTTTAGAACCACTGAGCCTCTTGGGCTTGCTGATCAGAAGGCCAGCGGTTCAAATCCCACTCTGTCCCAGCTCCTGCCAACCTAGCAGTTCAAAAGCACACAAGCGCAAGTAGATAAATAGGTACCGCTGCGGCAGGAAGGTAAATGGCGTTTCCGTTCGCTCTGGTTTCTGTCACGGTGTTCCGTTGCGCCAGAAGCTGTTTAGTTCTGCTGGCCACATGACCCGGAAAACTGTCTATGGACAAACGCCGGCTCCCTCAGCCTGAAAGCGAGATGAGCGCCGCAACCCCATAGTCGCCTTTGACCGGACTTAACTGTCCAGGGGTCCTTTACCTTGTAATAATAATAATAATAATAATAATAATAATAATAATAATAAATTTATTATATATACCCCGCCCATCTGGCTGGGTTTCCCCAGCCACCTAGAGGTGCAATAAGGAATTTTGAATGCTCACATGCTATCACCATATCTTTAATATAATAAAGTGTGATGCGGCCATGTACTCTAATAATCTGTGCATGTTACTTCGTCGCATTTTATATTTTAGGCCTAGTGGGAATGTGTGGAAGTCCATGCTTCTCCCTGCTCATTCCAAAGAAGAATCCCTTCCAGTAAGTTGTTAGAAGCAGGTGGATACGAATCCTGCACACTGTGTGACCCATCAAACTAAATAAAGACCTCCAGCCATGCATTATGCCGGCAAAGACCTTAACAACTCACTGCTTGTGGAATCCAAGGCAAGAAGTGACCCCCCCCCCAGGGGGCTTATCATGGTATGCAGTGAAAGGGGTTGCGTTGAGCCTTGTGTGTGTCATACACTGTGTCATCCTATACTAAGTCCTTCCAAAAGATGTTCGCATACTGAAAATAAACAACAGGAAGCATGACGTCAGTATTATAGCTGCCATCTTATATAATGTCTGTGGAGCTCTGCATTCAAAAATTCGATTGGATTCAGGCTGGGTTTACTCTTCACTTTAAAAAAGGTAATCTAAACTCAACATTTTCTTCCCTTGTGTGCTAATGAAGCTAGGGGGAAGGGTTTGGATGAACAGGTACCTTTTCCTGTTTGCAATAGGGTGTGTATAATTAAAATACCTATTCAGAGTTGCCATGTTTTTTACTGGCACCGCCTCAGTGCCTTTCAGCAGCCTCCTGATACGCAACTATTAAGCTGGTGATACTTTCTTCAGCACATGATCTGCATGCTGTTAAGCTACCCCAGTTTAATATCTCTGTGTCAGGCTACTGTTAAAGGCAGAGAATCAGGAATTGCCATTTGGCAAGGGTTATACAGAGAGGGAGAAAGTTTTGTTAGGCAATAAATAAATAAATCAACAAGCGGGCATATCATCATTGCATACCGATATTTAAAATGTGCTTGCTACTCCCATGCTATGTGTTGTGTGGCTGTAGTGTGCAATTATTCCCCTGTAACAGAAAAAAATCAACTATTTTATAAAATATGAAGATTCTGAGATGAAGATCAGGGGTATATTTATGGGAAATGGTCACTGCTCATTTGTTCCAACTAACTAGTTGACGTGCCTGTGATGGGAAACACAGTTGTGTGCATTATTAAAAACAAAATAAAACATCTTCTCAACCCAAAGGTTAATCAAACAGAGAAAAAAAAAGACAAGGGCCATTATTCAAGCAGTCCATTTAATAGTATTTCAAATAAGAGACCTTTCTAGATTGTAAGAGCTGTTGGGACAGTGGAATGGACTCAGAAATTGGCAGACTCTCCTTCACTGAAGATTTTTAAGCAGAGGTTGGATAGCCATCTGCCATGGATGATCTAGTTGAGATTTCTGCATTGCAGGGGGTTGGACTAGATGACCCTTGGGGTCCCTTCCAACTCTACAGTTCTATGATTCCATGAAAAATGGCATTTGTGTGGAATTCTCAGTTCAGAGTCTTAATAAATAGATGATATCACTGGGAAGGTTCCGGAAGCTGGCAAAACCACTAAAAAAAAAAAAATAGAAATGCTTTTCGTTACTGATGATCCTTACATTATTCCACTTTGGTCTGCTGTGTAGTTTTTTTTTTCTGCAGCCACATGTCTGTTACAGAATATGTTTATTTCATGGAGTTAAAATTCAGTCGCCTTACATGAAAGTCAGGGCATACAATTTAAATAAAACATTATCTTCTTCCATATTGCAAATGTTAGGACTGAAGTTCCCTCAGCTTAAGCCTCCTCTGAGGTGAAATGTGGATGAACGAAGACTTAATTGCTAACTCATGTGACACCATCTCAGCATGGCTGTCCTTCGTGCTGTAATGGGGGTGGGCGCCAGCGAAGCTGCCCCATGTTTGTTGTCCGGAAATAGGAGGGCTGCTTACCGAAAGAAGTTATTTTGCTTTCCCCTTCTTCCCTAATGTACTTATGTGCCCCTGTTCTTTTTTGAAGATGAGTAGCCTCCTAGCATGTGCATTCATTTTTCCATAGCTTTTCCTGCAGCGGGTACTGAGTTAGAGGTGGTCTGCAAAAAGGGAGAGAGGAAATCTGGACTAGCCATTAGCCCAGCTTAGGCTGGGAATGTAGAGTCTGATCTGCTTTTCCTGCCACTGACTCATGAAATGATGTCGGGGCTACGGGACATTGGATTAAACCCTAAGCAAGAGAGGGAGAAAGAGAATATCAAGAGCTGGGAAAGATGGCTGCATTGAAAAACCATATTTTCCTCTCCGTTGGGTGTACAGTGGTACCTCTGGTTACGAACTTAATT
This sequence comes from Lacerta viridis, assembly GCA_900245905.1. Classification (NCBI taxonomy): domain Eukaryota; kingdom Metazoa; phylum Chordata; class Lepidosauria; order Squamata; family Lacertidae; genus Lacerta; species Lacerta viridis. The sequence continues at coordinate 35,879 of OFHU01001177.1, forward strand.
CGTTCCGGAGGTCCATTCTTAACCTGAAACCGTTCTTAACCTGAGGTACCACTTTAGCTAATGGGGCTTCCCACTGCCGCCGCGTGATTTCTGTTCTCGTCCTGAGGTAAAATTCTTAACCTGAGGTACTATTTCTGGGTTAGCAGAGTCTGTAACCCGAGGAGTTTGTAACCTGAGGTAACACTGTATAAAGGTGGTGGAAATGTATGTGGGTTCAGATGTACACCTTATAACAGTTACGTCCCCTAATTTATGCATTTTTACGTGTTTTTGTACATATTCCTTTGCTGGAGAAATGCACTTCAGAATTTGAAGAAGTACGAATTTTGAAAGTCAGTTCCCTTTTGGCTTGGCGTTGTTTCGGTTAAGTGTGAATCAGGTTGATTTGTCTTGAAATGCAAACTGAATCAAATTTCTTCCCCACCCCTAGTTCTCTTTAGAAGGCTACAGGGGAGTCGTAATTTGTCAAAAACGAGAAGGTGGGTGCAGGAGTGGGGCTTGTAGTTTTGATGGAGGCCTGCAACCTTTCTCCTGCCTCGGTCTGGGCACTCTGCCTGCATGTTCACCATCTTCTTTTAAATTAAGGAATAGAGCAAATACCTTTTTTGAGGGGGGTGGGGTGGAGGAACAGAACAAATCTCCAGGTTCTGACTCGTAAATTCTAAACAGGAGGGCAACCCGAATAGGGAAAAAATAGACACAACTTTGAAGCGTCTGGGGTTTCTCCTGCATGCAGAATTAAAAGCAAAAACGTTTATTTATTTTTTGCTGCAATCATAAGGAACACTTGGAAAAAAGTTTAACATGTGTTTCACTGTTTTCTTTTCATGTTCTGTAATAGTTCGGCCATCACCACTCTGACTGAGATGAATAAGCATTCTCAGAAATGATTGTAAAGAACAACACCCTTTGGCATAGCTTTAGTGCGTGTAGGGGGTGCATGAAATGACCAAACACACACGCTCCCTCCACCCCCCCCCCTATTTTTTAATCACATGCTGGGTCTGAGGTAACTTCCACATAATGTAAAGAACAATTTTGCTTGTACATTGCAGCTTAGGGTATACGTATGTACATACGTAAATAAATCCCTCTATCCATGAGGAGTGCCTCCAGAGAGGAATGTAGGCTATGTGTCTTCCTCAGAGATCGTTTGTCAGGACCCAAAAGCAGGTGTTGTTTTATATTTACACGGGAGTAGGGCTGGGTCAAAACATCTCAGAATAAAACACCTGTTCCCATAGGATTTTCAAAATTTAATTAAAATATTTAGCATCTGTATAGTGTTCAAAATGCTTCAGGCGTATTATATTAGTACTTTTTGCGTGGTCAGGCGGAGTCCCCCAAACCCCCAGGCAGCCCCAGAGCGGAATAATGACACAAGACAACGTTCTATGGGATTAAAATTGGCCACAACTTTATTAAGATTCAGATGTAGGGAGACCTTGGCTCAGGCATTGGGCGTTTATCCTTCCCAGTGCCCCAGCTGGGGAACTGAATAAATTCAGGGTTATCCAGCATGTGTGGGGGTTGGGCTGGCTCTTGAGAACATATGTTCAAGCAGATAGCCCGCCCCTCCGTTCGCCGCCGCTGGAGGAGGAGGGCAATGACAACCTCTGAGCATATGGCCATTGCCTCCCCCTAAGACCCATCTAATAGGAACCCTGGTATCGCAGCCGCAATGGGGGAGGGGGGTCACTGCCCCCACCCATTTAGGTAGATGAGTAAAGGATTCTGCCCAAGGCCTGCAACCGCCGTTGTGACGAATTGCTATGGGGAAAGCGAAACCTGCCAATGCAGGGAAATTCCTTTCCGGCCCTTCAACAGCAGCCTTGACATAGAAGCACCTGCGTGCATGTGCGCCTGTGGAGGAAATGTTATCCTGCAAAGTAAGCGTTAATTGAGGGAGTGGAAGGGGGGGAAGCTCTGGAGCCGACTGCCGCTTCCCAGGTATGTCTCAGGTATGTCTCACCTTCTATCGTGTGCACTGTGTGGTCCCTTCCTCCTACCTGGCCAATCCCCCTGGCAACACCTCCCCAGGCCGGATTGGACGGCTGGCTGGGTAGGCGGAGACCACAGGTATCTGATCTGGGAAGGTGGCGCCAGCCCAAACTACCGTGTGCTGCCCTGGGATCAAAGGGGGCTGCGCACGACCACACAAAATGTGCACCCCGCTTGATGTGGGAAACGGTCATTACAACAGAGCTACAAACCAGACCAGTATTATTATATATTGAAGGTGTGTGTGTGTGTGTGTGTGTGAGAGAGAGAGAGAGAGAGAGAGAGAGAGAGAGGTAGTAACTTCATTTAACTATTGCTTCATTTAACTGTTCTATGCCAGCTCTCATTCAAAACTTTCCATGAGGAGATAGGTTTACTAGGCTGGATGCCCTGTGCCTTCTGATCTAATTAAGTCAAATGTTTCAATGACTTCTATGAGACCAAGGGACATGGCTGCAATTAGGATTTCTTAATACTGAGTGGAAAGCCCCACCCTGCAAACAGTGAGGCTTCCTCTCTTCCTTCTTCTCATTTGAACAGCTATTGGTTCTCAATCTGCATTCTAGAACAAGTGCACAGCCACTAGAATGCTTTGTGAAAAAATGACCCTTTGGAATACTACCATCTAATTTTGTTTCATAAATGAGTTGAATTTAATTGCTTTCGGCATCATTGCATCAGATCTGGGTTTAAAGTTGTGGACACAGCTTGGCTACATTTAATTTGCCCCTTTGTTGTGTTGGAAGTCGCCCAACCCAGCCAGGTGGGCGGGGTATAAATAAAATACTACTACTACTGCTAATAATGATGATGATGATGATGATGATAATAATAATAATAATAATAATAATAATAATAATAATAATAATAATAATTTATTCATCCTTCAGAGCAGAAAGAGCACTTCATCTTCCCACTCTAACATTCTGCCGTTTTGCTTGTTGAGGTCCCAAGACACCCCCAAATAAATTCACACTTCACACAGAAATTTAAGTTTAAGGTTTTTTGGCATAATTTTGGCCACAACTTTATTTAAATACAAACAGTGTGAGTGGTTGCTTAGGCATTGGTTCCAACTATCTGTCTCTGCCCTGGGACAGAACTGACATCCGCTAGCCAGCGAAGTCAGTAAGGGTAAACACTTTAGGGGAGAGAACGGAGCTGGGTGCCAGGCCCTCACCTCTCCCCAAATGCTCACAGGGGCTCTTGCGTGGCCCTAGCCCCTTGCCGGGAGTACGGACAAAAGCATGGCGAACCTCTGGATTCCTTTAATGGAATACCCTTGCAGCAGCAGCATTGGAGGGGCAGGCACAGCCAATTCCTTGCCCCTCCGCCAACCAATCCCCACGACGGGGTGAGCTCCTGTTGTTCAGTCCCAGCTCCTGCCCACCTAGCAGTTTGAAAGCCTGTCAAAGTGCAAGTAGATAAATAGGTACCGCTCTGGCGGAAGGTAAACGGCGTTTCCGTGCGCTGCTCTGGTTCACCAGAAGCGGCTTTAGTCATGCTGGCCACATGACCCGGAAGCTGTACACCGGCTCCCTCGGCCAGTAACACGAGATGAGCACCACAACCCCAGAGTCGGTTTTTATTTTTAAGTATATACTGTACTACAAAAATTACTCGATAATTTTAAAATAGCACATCTTTTTACATGTTTCTGTAATATTCATAATGGGTACATAATACAGAAACTAAGAGTATGGTGAAGTTAAAGTTAAGAATTTTCTGAGTCCCATTAAAGAAGAAATAAATCATGACCCTTGCAAGGATTTAACTTTGACTAAACTGTGTTTATATACATGAGTGCATATATATATGCGGGTGGCGCTGTGGGTTAAACCACAGAGCCTAGGGCTTGCTGATCAGAAGGTTGGTGGTTTGAATCCCCATGATGGGGTGAGCTTCCGTTGCTCGGTCCCAGCTCCTGCCCAGCTAGCAGTTCAAAAGCACGTCAAAGTGCAAGTAGATAAATAGGTACCACTCCAGCAGGAAGGTAAACGGCGTTTCCGTGCACTGCTCTGGTTCACCAGAAGCGGCTTAGTCATGCTGGCCACATGACCCGGAAGCTGTACACCGGCTCCCTCGGCCAATAAAGCGAGATGAGCGCCGCAACCCCAGAGTCGGACACGACTGGACCTAATGGTCAGGGGTCCCTTTACCTTTAGGCAAAAACCAAATGGCCCCAGCCAATCTGCCAAATGGACAAAATTCCTACCAGGCCCCTGCCCCAAAGCAGGCGACCCCATGACAGGCATAGCAAGGTCAAACGCAAAAGGCCCTGAAAACAGGGAGGGTGGGTGCACAGCGAAAAGAGGAAGCTCAACCCTGCGCACAGGGAATAAAAAGCCTATGGCTGTCAATCATCAATTTGCAACATCAACATCTCCCCAACAACAAGAGGAGCCCAATCACACCCGTGGCCATCCAAGCTAACCCGCCCAGCAACAGGGGGGTTGTCTTGTTAACCCTTCCGCAACACATGCTCTCCATGAAGGAGAACCCACTTAATCATAGCAATTTCCACCAATCTCTTCTACAAGTAATCAAAATAAAACTTTTTCTACAATATTTTTTAGCTTAATTTACTTTAGGTTATCATTACTTGAAAAGCAAATAAGTTTTCTAAAGTGCAATATGTACTGTTCTTTGTTTCTGGTGGGTAGCCGTGTTGGTCTGCCATAGTCAAAACAAAATAAATTAAAAAATTATTTCCAGTAGCACCTTAGAGACCAACTAAGTTTGTTCTTGGTATGAGCTTTCGTGTGCATGCACACTTCTTCAGATACCCTTTCTTCAGATGTTCTTTGTTTGATTGCATAGGCAAGTGGCGGAAGAAGAAGAGAAGAAGAATTTGGATTTGATATCCCGCTTTTCACTACCCGAAGGAGTCTCAAAGCGGCTAACATTCTCCTTTCCCTTCCTCCCCCACAACAAACACTCTGTGAGGTGAGTGGGGCTGAGAGACTTCAGAGAAGTGTGACTAGCCCAAGGTCACCCAGCAGCTGCATGTGGAGGAGTGGAGACACGAACCCGGTTCCCCAGATTACGAGTCTACCGCTCTTAACCACTACACCACACTGGCTCTCACCACACAGGCGGAGACATCGTCTTATGACTTGTTTTGAAAGACTGTGGAATTGACGGTAACTTTGAACAGCAGGTTAAAGGGCTGTTTCCCCGCACCCCTAAACTACTAAGAAATACTCTGGAAAGGTGCCAGCTGCAATTCATGCCTGTTGTTCCAGGCATGTATTTTGCAGTCGGAAGCAAAAGAAACTAAGTTCCAGATTGTGAAAAGACAGATACTATTAATTTTCCAACTGCATGTGGTCAATAGCTGGAAATCGCATCCATGACGTTTGAACAGGCGTGTTCAAACAGGATGTTCTAAATCCTAGCTCCACCTGCTGAGTGCATCACTCTGCTGGATTATCAAGGAAACCAAGTAACCATATGACTCTTTACACAAACATGCAGCTCTCAGATTTTCCCCTTCTCTTTTGCCTTCCTTAATATCAAGTCAGATAAAATGGCATTTTGCTAGCAATAATAACTTTGTGTCCTATCCCTTTAGTAGTCTTTCATGCAAAAGTGATGATATAAAGGACCTGCATTCGGAAATAACTTAAAATTGGATAGATCCCACGAACAACATTTTTTGGTATTTGTTCATGTCAGGAGTGACAGCGTTGAAAAGTCATTGATTCTGCTTTCCAGAAAAATGACTTCCTTGAAACTCCTCCTTGAAACATATATGGATTATTAATTGTAAACTGCTACATTTTCTCAGTGTACAATGATATGTACTGTGGATAATGATGCTGTTGTATCGCTGCAATCTAACAGTCCAAATTCAGGCCCTTGGGAGGACTAATTATGCCCGCAGGCTGAAGGTTCCTTATCCCTGTCCTATAAAATTCAATTTATACCTCTTTTTCTCATTTTTCCAATCTTAAATTCAGTTCACATCTTGCATCAATTTGCAATTGAAAGGGGGGGACCCTCATGAAAATTCACCAGGCTTTTAGTGATAATTTCTCCTAATAAACACAGTTTTGATTAATGTGCACATTTTCGGATATAATTTCCCTTAATACGATTCATTCCTGTACGCTATTTTCACTGCCGTCTTCATTTTTATGCACATGCTGCCCTAACATGTGCATTGCTGTAAACGTTGCAAAATTCGGATAAGTGCGAATTTTGAAGGACAACTGTGTTTCATATTGCATATCGTTTCACAAAGTGCGAAATTCAGCTTTAAATTCATAGTAACTCAAATTTCTCCTCCATCCCTAGCTGCTTGTGAGCAAAGGGTGGGCTTTGGACATTCAACTTCTCCCTGTTTCTCTTCTTCTAACGCGGTTGTGCGGAGGTTTTGAGAAGTTCCCCACCCTGAAAAATCCCTGTGGGTGCCCATGAAAGCTTCCCTTCCACTTTTGGTCAACCATAACTTGCCATTTTGTCTAAAACAACAAATTGTGTTTAATGGTAACTGTGGTTCATCCTAGCATATGCCAAGTGTCAACAACTATATCCTCCTAGTAGTAGGGCTGTCAGCTCACAACCCAGCCTCCTTTTTTCTTCTGTTCCATAGTCATAGGGGTGTGACTTCTGCTGTCTTCCTCCTTTCCAGAGCCATTATATTCTCTCTTTCTCTCTCTCTCTCTCTCTCTCTCTCTCTCTCTCTCTCTCTCACACACACACACACACACACACACACACGTATTTATTTGGGGGTCAGTGTTCCTCATGCATGAAAATTCTTTGCAGAATCCTTCTTCTTCTTCTTTGGCGATCACTTGTAGCCATGAACACGGACTTAACAGTGAGTTCGTAAATGACTGTGGAAGACAATTCTGGATCCACACGTCCTTTCCCAGTGGGGACATAGGTTTCCGGGCGGGAGTTGATCATGGTGAGGGTTTGCCAAGTGTGCCTTCCTCTTAGCTCGTTTCTCCCTTTCGTCCTGAGTTCGAGCATCTTCAAAGCCCACAACACCTTTGGTAAAGGCTGTTCTCCAATTGGAGCGCTCGCAGGCCAGTGTTTCCCAGTTGTTGGTGTTTATACTACATTTTTTTTAAAGATTTGCCTTGAGAGAGTCTTTAAACCTCTTTTGTTGACCACCAGCATTATGCTTTCCATTTTTAAGTTCGGAATAGAGTAGTTGCTTTGGAAGACGATAACCAGGCATCCGCACAACATGACCAGTCCAACGAAGTGGATGTTGAAGAACCATTGCTTTGACACTGGTGATCTTTGCTTCCTCCAGTACACTGGAAGACACCATTGGCATACAACTGACAGCTCATTTCCCCTTCCCCAGTTATTCTGTATTTTCTCTCTTTTAAGTAAAATCCTATAAGCTTTTCTTCTTTTTTTAAAAAACGCACAACCTTCCTATTGCCAACTACTGATTTGTGATATCTCAGCCAAATTACGTTCCCCTCATCTCAAAGAATCCCAAGTTCCTGTTTTGATCTGTAGTTGAGATAAGGTAAAGGGACCCCTGACCATTAGGTCCAGTCGTGTCCGACTCTGGGGTTGCAGCGCTCATCTCACGTTACTGGCCGAGGGAGCCAGCGTACAGCTTCCGGGTCATGTGGCCAGCATGACAAGCCGCTTCTGGTGAACGGAAATGCCGTTTACCTTCCCGCCGGAGTGGTACCTATTTATCTACTTGCACTTTGACGTGCTTTTGAACTGCTAGGTGGGCAGGAGCTGGTATCGAGCAACGGGAGCTCACTCCGTCGCGGGGATTCGAACCACTGACCTTTCTATTTACACAGAGGCTTTCAGTTTATCGCAGATAACACAAATTTTTTCCAATTTATTTTTAAGCTACTGCTAACCCACCTCATTGAAATGTCTAGAGGAAATGGTATTTAAGGATGTGGCTTCTTTTCCTTCTAGCTCTCTCCCTACTTTTTTAGTTCATTAATTTTTTAGAATGAGTCAGAGATTATAGGCAGTGAGTAAAGTAAATGCTGGGATAATCGTTTCTTGAGAAACTTGCCCCACCCTTTTTGAAACACTTACATTTTATTCCTGTCTAGCCACAAGAAAAGAGCTGTCCGAGTCAAGTCCAGCACACTCCATCCAATAAAGGGAGAGGCTCACAGACAGAGACGCTCACAATTTGCCTGAATGAACAATATCCACGGTTCTGAATGGAACTATAAAACACTTGATTTAAAAGTCTAGAATCTGAGGGACAAACTAGTCATGCCACTAAAAGTAGATTTAGATGGGGGTTTTTCAAATAATATCAGATGGACACAGGAAGTGTAGGGACGCTTAACCCTTTCCTTTTTTAACATCTTTATTGAAAGTTCAAAAAGTACATAATTATATGTGCACTAAACATGGTGAGACGTAAATAAAAGAGAGAAAAGAAGAAGAGAAACAGAACTCGTGTAGAAGGGGAAATAAAGGGAGGGGGGACCCAAAACTGTATACTTTACAAGGTTGTTATTGTACTTCACCAGATCTTAACCTATTACAGTATTGGTTAGAATGGATTGCAAATATCATTGAATTTGTCCATGGCAAGTCTGCGTTTATATGCAAGCTCTGTTGCACTTTCCCGAATACGCTGTTTGCATTGGGAAGTACCGGTACTTTCCCACAGGGCCTCCGTGAGGTTTCGAATTCCAGCTTCAGAGGAGGGTTTTCCTTTAATACCTCAGCAGGGAAAAGAAGGAAAATTCCACTTCCATGCCTGCTGTGATCCCAATAATTATCGCACCCACCTTGCAATGATTAGGGCCCCCTCCATTAAGTCCAAAGATGCATTTAACATCATGTATTGTTTGTCCCTTGGCCAGTTACACTACTTATGTAGCATGGGTGGCACTGTGGTCTAAACCACTGAGCCTCTTGGCCTTGCCGATCAGAAGGTTGACGCTTCAATTCCTGCAACGGGGTGAGCTCCCGTTGCTCTGTCCCAGCTCCTGCCAACCTAGGAGTTTGAAAGCACGCCAGCGCAAGTAGATAAATAGGTACCGCTCCGGTGGGAAGGTAAACGGCGTTTCCATGCACTCTGGCTTCAGTCATGCTGTTCCATTGCACCAGAAGCAGTTTAGTCATGCTGGCCACATGACCTGGAAAGCTGTCTGTGGACAAACGCCTGCTCCCTCGGCATGAAAGCGAGATGAGCGCTGCAACCCCATAGTCGCCTTTGACTGGACTTAACCATCCAGGGGCCCTTTACCTTTTTTACCTTTTAATGTAGAGCAGGAGTTGTCAACCTGGTCCCTACTGCCCACTAGTGGGCATTTCAGGATTCTAGGTGGGTAGTAGGGGTTCTATGGCACATAGCTGAATCCTCCTTCCATCGAGCACTGGTGGGGCGGTAAGGAAATTTTACCATCAACATTATACATGACAAAGCTATCTTTAGCCATCTCACCCCTTGCCTTTTCCTGTAAGACCAATTGCAGTCGTTAACAGTCGTCAACAGGTTTTCCACACCTATCAGCCAATCACCCATTCCCACCACCCTTCTGAGTAATACCCCTCCCCACTCTCTCACTATATATAAGGGTCTGGTGACTTCTGTTTCAGTGTATCTGAAGAAGTGTGCATGCACACGAAAGCTCATACCAATAACAAACTTAGTTGGTCTCTAAGGTGCTACTGGAAGGAATTTGGGGTTGTTGTTTTTTTTGGGTCAACCTTAGTTACAGACCCTCCAAGTGTCCCCTCCCCCTATTTTCCAAAGACAGTCCCAGATTTACAGAAGCCTTCCCAGTTTCTGATTTGATCCCGGAATGTCCCATTTTTCCTCAGGATGTCCCTATTTTCATCAGAGAAATTTTGGAGGGTATGGAGTTGTGTGACCCCCCCGAGCCAAAGGAGATAAGTAACTATATAACCTTTAGAAGACATCTGAAGGCAGCCCTGTATAGGGAAGGTTTTTTAATGTTTAATGTTTTATTATGTTTTTATATATGTTGGAAGCTGCCCAGAGTGGCTGGGGCAACCCAGTCAGATGGTGGGGTATAAATAGTAAATATATATATATATATATAATTTTTATTTATTTATTTAGGATGCCCCTATTTTCATTGGAGAAATGGTGGCAGTTATGTAGTTGGAGGCAGCAGCTTGGAGTTCTTCAAAATTACTCTTTTTTCACTCACGCGTCTGTCATCATATGGGTGGTTGGTTCTCAAAGTTAGAATGTGGCGGTTATTATTACTGGCATGTTACCAGATTCCCTTACGCTGGTTAAGCTGTCCTACTGCAAGAAAAATGTGAGCAGAGATTCGGCTTCTTCTCTTCTCGACGTCTCTTTTAAAAGATAATAATAATCTCGGTCTTTTTTGAACTTCCATGTTTTTAGAAGAACTTTAATAAAACAAGGTAGAGTGCTGACAAGTTGCTTGAGAGACGTTACCTCATTAGAAATGGATCAGGCCATAATTGGTTTCCGCTTGCTAAATCATGAGTATCATGCACATCTGTTGAGGAGTCTTGTTGTTGGGGCAGTAAATGCAACTTTGCCATGACATAATTAGCATGGGGAGACAACAACATAGTCATTCCCCAGCTTACAAGTCTCCTTGCCGGTCAAATAGTGAGTCCACTGTGGGGGACAGAGGACTGGACTTTGCCCCATCAGGTGCGAGTTCAGATCTCTATTCAACACGATACTTTAATCTGACACAGGGGATGCCCTATGTCATTTTGGCACGTGAGGTGGAAAACCAAAGTCGCACCTCTCCGTGGTGAAATAATTCGGGCTGTCCACTGAGGAAAGTTTTATTATTATTATTTTTAGATTTATAAGATTTCTTACCTGCCCTTCACCATGAGGTCCCAGGGCAGGTTGCAACATAATGTAAAATTATAAAAACGAATAGAACTGCTCCAGCCAGGGCAGAATAGTATAAATTCAGGTGATCCGACATCTCTCTTTAGCTGATTAATTGATTGAAAAATCAAATTAATTTAAATAAGTTTGCATACCACCAAAACCACAATGTAGGTGGCAATATAATTATTGAAGGATATATGACAGGGGCCCCCAAACTAAGGCCCGGGGGCCGGATGCGGCCCAATCGCCTTCTAAATGTGGCCCGCGGATGGTCCGGGAATCAGCATGTTTTTACATGAGTAAAAACAAAATCGAAAATTCTTTCCAGTAGCACCTTAGAGACCAACTGAGTTTGTTCTTGGTATGAGCTTTCGTGTGCATGCACACTTCTTCAGATACACTGAAACAGAAGTCACCAGATCCTTAAATATAGTGAGGGAGTGGGGAGGGGTATTACTCAGAAGGGTGGTGGGAATGGGTGATCAGCTGATAGGTGTGGAAAACCTGTTGACGACTCTTAACGGCTGCAATTAGTCTTGCAGGGAAAGGCAAGGGGTGAGATGGCTAAAGATAGCTTTGTTATGTATAATGAGATAAGAATCCAATGTCTTTGTTCAGACCAGGTTTCTCCATGGTTTTAAGTTTGGTGATTAGTTGCAATTCAGCCACTTCTCTTTCCAGTCTATTTCTGAAATTTCTTTGTATTAAGACAGCTACTTTGAGATCTTTTATAGAATGTCCTGGGAGATTGAAGTGTTCTCCTACTGGTTTCTCTGTCTTGTGATTCCTGATATCAGATTTATGTCCATTTATCCTTTGGCGTAGGGTTTGGCCTGTTTGTCCAATATAGAGAGCTGAAGGGCACTGTTGGCATTTGATGGCATACACAATGTTGGAAGATGAGCAATTAAATAGTCCTGAGATTGTATGTTTATGGGTTTATTGCAGATGCCAACGTGTGGGTTTATTGCAGATGCCAACTTTGCTGCCACATAAACCCGGACAACACCATTACTGGCCCCAACAACATCAAACATACCATCTCAGGACTATTTAATTGCTCATCTTCCAACATTGTGTATGCAATCAAATGCCAACAGTGCCCTTCAGCTCTCTATATTGGACAAACAGTGCCCTTCAGCTCTCTATATTGGACAAACAGGCCAAACCCTACGCCAAAGGATAAATGGACACAAACGATAATATGTACCAAGTTTATTGCAACTCCTCCAACAAGGAAGTGATATAAAAGGATTTTATTTTTTTTACATTTGTGTAAAAAGTAAAACTTAAGCACTTGTGAATATAGTTCTTTACAAAAACTGCCCCCTGGTGATTAAGCATTTTAAACTGAATAACAACAACATTTAACTAAGCAGTGAACATTGCACCACTAATGGCACTGAAAACATGCCACATCAATGTGATGTACCTGAATATTGTTAATTGAGTTTTTATAGTTGGTTTTGCTTTGTTTTAAACTGCGTTATTTGTGCCATTGTAACCCACCCTAGGACCTTAAGAGTGAAGGGGCTGGTAATAACAGTAAATAAGGGACACAGCCACCTTCCACCCTACACACGGGAGATGGCACTGCCACTACCACTACCGGGACACGGGTGGCGCTGTGGTCTGAACCACCGAGCCTCTTGGGCTTGCCGATCAGAAGGTCGGCAGTTCGAATCCCCGCGACGGGTGAGCTCCCGTTACTCTGTCCCAGCTCCTGCCAACCTAGCAGTTCAAAAGCACGTCAAATGCAAGTAGATAAATAGGTACCACTGTGGCGGGAAGGTAAACGGCATTTCCGTGTGCTCTGATTTCTGTCATGGTGTCCTGTTGCACCAGAAGCGGTTTAGTCCTGCTGGCCACATGACCTGGAAAGCTGTCTGTGGACAAACACCAACTCCCTCAGCCTGAAAGTGAGATGAGTGCCGCAACCCCATAGTCGCCTTTGACTGGAGTTAACCGTCCAGGGGTCCTTTACCTTTTTACCTTTTTACACACTCTTTACAGTGGAGGGTTGGAGGAGGACCTTCAGAGCAGATTTTGGAGGTGCACAGGAAGGGAGGAGAGGAAGATTATGTCCTGTTGGGCAAGCAGAAGTTGGTTCATGCAACACCTCCCTTTGCTTCTTTCCTTCTGAAGAAGCTAAAATCCCTTTATGCTGTGTTGTGATTAAAGATATACTGGTATCCACGGCATAAAATGACAGTGCAGGCAACTTGCAAGTTAGGCACATTGAACTAGTGTGCATTCAGCTTTATGCACTCAGCAAAAAAAGAAAGAAAGGGGGCAGCTGTCTGGGGAAAAAGACTTTGGCAATCCCACCCACCATGAGACCCCAAGTGTTTTGACAATACTGTACATGACTTTGGCTTTACATGCTATCCCTGGAATGTAACCTCCATGTACATTGAGAGTCGCCTGTCTGTTGAAACAAGCGATGGTTGAATCTGTCGGTGTTGGTTTCTTTCAGAACTTATTTTTCCCCCTGCTCTCAAGTTCAGTTCACCACATTTCCACATCAGTTGTGGGTTTTTTGTTTTTTGGTGTGTGTGTGTGTGTGTAAGTCCTCTTGAAAATTCATCAGCGGATTTCTACAGATATACCCATTTCTATTCCGTTTTGCCTTATGTGCATTTTGCAAAGCAATTCTCCATAATATAATGCTTTTAATATGTTTTCACTAACATCTGTGTTTTTGTGCACACGTAACTTTTGTACCGTATATGTGTTTTTGTAGAAATTACTTGGCTGGAGAACTGTGAATTTTGAAGGTCTGCTGTGTTTTGGCTTGTCCATTTTTTTTGTCCATTCTCCCCCTCCCAGAAAGTGCATATGAGGATAGCTCAGTTGGTCAGAGCATGGTGCTGATAATGCCAAAGTTGCAGGTTCGATCCCTGTATGAGACAGCTGCATATTTGTGCATTGGAGGGGGTTGGACTAGATGACCCTCAGGGTCTCTTCCAACTCTACAATTGTAAGGGCTGCAGTTTTCAGAATATGTAAGAGTTGTAGGGTAGGTTCACTTTTAAAAGTGAACTGAACTGAATTTCTCCACTGACCCTAGTTGAAACTGCCATGAACAGAGGTTTTTACTGATTTTTAACAAATGTTTAGTTACAGTTTTCCAAAATACAAGCATATATTTCATACACTGGACTTCAAAGTACCTTTCATGTTACATTTTTGACAAGAATAATAACAATATTGTTATATTTATACCCCACCTTTCCTCCAAAGAAGCCCAGAAGAGTGACCATGGTTCCTTCTTCCCCATTTAATCCCCAAAACAACCCTGTGTCTCAAGGTCACCCAAGCAAGCTTTCATAGCTTTTAACTCAGTCAGTCATTTCTGAAAACAGAAACATGGACACATTTGTGGATTTACCCAGATGTTTCCATGCCTGGTCTCCTAGGTCCTATTCTGATAATCTAGCCACTACATGACACTGCCTCTCTTTGAAGTGAAGCATAAATTAAATTAAATAGAATTCAGTTTTATTTTGCGTTCGCATATCTTTCATGTGATTTCCTTCTCTCTCCATCTCTGTTTGTTTGTTTGTTTGTTTGTTTGTTTGCTTGTGCCAAAATTATACTTAATTTGTAGCATATTCACCCATTTTCTGTAACTGTGTATTGAATAATCATTACAGGGCTATACATTTCATATTCAGACTTTTACATTCTTAATGGTCCCCACATATGGATTAAAGTTGAAATGCCGTGCAAAAATCATCCACTTTCCACTAACTTTTGCTTTTAGGTCAGCCAGGCATTTTTGAAAGCATAAATACGGGCACATTTGTGGATTTCCCCAGATGTTTTCATGACAAATGCCTTTATGCCTTTTTCAATGGAAGATTAAATGTTGTGGTACATTAAAAACTACCATTCAGGCCAAATCAATGACTGAGATGCTTAACCAAACACTTCTGTTTAGTCCCCAAATGTCTCCAGGGGGACATTTTGACACTTCTCTGACCAATCAGGCTAGATAATGCATAATTGTTCCGAGTGAAGCTGCACAAACAAGTTGGGAAGAAAACACATGGATTAATTTCCTCTGGGGACATCTGGCAATGGAAGAGATCATTTCCTTTTGCTTTCCAACAGCAGCAGATGAAATTTGTTTTGCGTCTTGTCAGGAGCCAGTTCATTTATATTTGTTCTGTGGGGGGGTCTGGATGAATTATTTATCATTTTCTATACAGTGCTACCTCCGGTTGCAGACAGGATCTGTTCTGGAGGTCCGGTCGGATCCCGAGGTTTCCGTAAGCTGAGGACTGCTTCTGCCAGTGTGGTGTAGTGGTTAAGAGCGGTAGACTCGTAATCTGGTGAACTGGGTTCGCGTCTCCGCTCCTCCACATGCAGCCTTGGGCTAGTCACACTTCTCTGAAGTCTCTCAGCCCCACTCACCTCACAGAGTGTTTGTTGTGGGAGAGGAAGGGAAAGGAGAATGTTAGCCGCTTTGAGACTCCTTCGGGTAGTGATAAAGTGGGATATCAAATCCAAACTCTTCTTCTTCTCTACAGGTGCAGCAAAACCCGGTAAAATACTTCCAGGTTTGCAGTATGCGCACCCGAAGTTTACGTAACCAGAGGGTTACATAAACAGAGGTACGACTGTATTGCATAATGTAAGTAGGACCTGCAATAATATTTTGCAGCACGGTATAACCTCACCCACTAACAGCTCCTGCTTTGTGTGTCAACCAGCCAAGTCATCTTCCAGAATCCTATAAGCCGTGGCTCAGGCACGTCAGTTCAAAAGCAGTTCAATTCCCTGCCCCGTTCTCTCTCTTTCCTTTCCACTCAATGACTCTCAATGTTCTGTGCTTCCTTAAGGCTGCCAAGCATGCTCTTTCCTCTTGTGCAAAGTGGGCGGCGGTGGGGGAAGTCTTCATTTCATTTCATTTCATTTCATGCTTTGCAGGTGTGCCGGGTTCCACTCAACATGGTGGGGGGGGGGCCCTAGCGCATGTGTGTGACCACACATGATGGGAGGAGGCCCTCCAAACGGTCTGATGGACCTCCCACCACTGCTGTAGGAGGGCCCAATGGAGCCCATCGCAGCTGCAGGAGGGCCTGACAGGGCCCACCCGGCTGCAGAATATTGAGGGGGCCCAGCCCCCTAATGGAAAAATTTGGAGGAGCCTCAGCCCCCCCCCAGTCCCCCATAGATGATGCGCCTGATGTTTTGTACTTCTGCACAGTCTGTAGCTAGCTCTCAGTCAATAACTCTACTCCTTTCCTCTTGCTTTTCATTGCCCCAATCCTATTACTACTTAACCCTCCAATATTAGAGGGAATGATTATAAAATACACACGATTACACTATGAAAATAATGAAGGGTCTTGGGGTATCTTAAAAACTAACATCTTTATTATATGGCAAGGGTACACAGTTCATGATGCACTTCATGGAAGTCTATACCATAATAAAAAATTGTCTTTAAGGTACCAAAAGGTGCTTAGTTTTTGTTGCAGCAAAAACAACAAAAATGGCTACCCTTGTGGAAATTATACAGTGGTATCAATAGGCAAGCCCCTTGATATCCTACTAGTTTTCCTCCACTGGTGTGGTAAATGGTTGGATTATTGCTCATAATTCGCAAGGTTAAAATATGCACTGATATGAGACCTCAGTGCCCTCCCCCACCCTATTTTATTGAAAATTGTATTCCCCTTGCACAAGACTCTGATGCTCAGTGCTATTTCTAGGCTGAGTGCTAACTGTATAAATTCTTGGTTGGTCAGCTACTCTCAGGGAAAATTCTCTGTGTGGTTACTTGCCAGTGCAGTTCTGAGTTATTAGTAAAAATTATTATCTTTGGAATTATCTTGAACTGTCACTTCATAAATTTATATAGTAATTATTATTTTAATGTGTTGCACTTCGAGCTTAATAAACTGATGAATTTAAAGGGGTGACCAAGAGCATTCAGGCATGCTGTGACTTTGCAATATAGACACAGAAAGAAAACATATTTTCCCCCGCTATGAAAACATTATGCCAAATTAAAAATAGTTGTGCAATTCACTGAAGCAAATAGAGTTGTCACTGAATCCAGTAGAGTTCAGTTTGAGCTAATGTTTTCATCACTATGTTTCCCTTTTTTGATTGTAAGCCAGTATAATTATTTAAAATTACTCCAGCTTTCACTTTTTTCCAGGATGGGGATATAGATTTGCTACCTATCGCCTCTTCAGTCTCCATGCCTAAAATGTAGGGATTTAGTGCCAAGGGATGGTGGATTTGATCCTTAGAAAATTCCATCCAAGAGCATAAGAACAAAAGAGGAAGCCAATGACCCAACAGCCAGCCAGATGTTTCTGGGAAGCCAGCAAGCAGGACCTAAGTCTTCTTCTTTGGTGATCACTTGTAGCCAAGTAAGATTGTCTTCCATGAACACGGACTTAACAGTGTAAGTGACAATGGAGGCCAATTCTGGATCCACACCTCCTTCCACAGTGGGGAGATAGGTTTCCAAGTGGGAGTTGATCACGGTGATGGTTTGCTTCCCTAGGACAGTGTTTTTCAACCTTTTTTGGGCAAAGGCACACTTGTTTCATGAAAAAAATCACGAGGCACACCACCATTAGAAAATGTTAAAAAAATTAACTCTGTGCCTATATTGACTATATATAAAGTAATTCTCTTGAATTTTTCAATTTTTCCCACGGCACACCAGGCAACATCTCGCGGCACACCAGTGTGCCATGGAACAGTGGTTGAAAAACACTGCCCTAGGATGTATCATTGCCCAGTTGTATCTGGTAATTAGAATAAGTCCACTTAAGTGACGTCCGCCTTTTCAAGCACATATTATTGGACAGCAAGCTAAGTCTACTAGCAATGAGAGATGTGGTTTTCAAATGGTGTGGCAGGAGATGTGGGAAAGGATGGCGGGAAGAGTCAAGGACAATCAAAGACAAATTTAAACATTTCTTTATAGTATAGTTACACATCTCTCTCCAGAAACTGTGTCCACGCCTCTCTTCAACAGCATTGGCTATCTTTCTACAGTTCCCAACGACATATTGTTGTTAGCAGGGATTTTCAACTCTGACAAATACGGAAGATCGGAAAAGAAAAAAGTCTTCTTTGTGTTGATGGGGAGATGAAAGTTTGTTTGTCTCAGATTAGACCTAATATAAATGAGATTACCCGGCAAAAGCAAGCCCACACCTCTCATTGAGTTTGTAGACATACTTAAGGTACATATGTAAGAGAATCATTTATAATTCTGTTTTAGGAATGATTCGTGTTCTTCTGTTTGCTGCATTGTTTTATATTTTCTGGGTATGATCATAATGTATAGTAGTTGTGCCCATGAGAACAGGCCTTCTCTGCAGTGGCTCCTGTCTGTGGAATGCTCTAGGCGCCAGGCAAAAATGTTCCTTTTTAACCAGGCCTTTGGTTGATTTGATTGACAGCCTATGCCTTTTTAAAATGTGGGTTGGAGGGTTATTGGGTTGTTGTTTTTATTTTGACTATATATTTTGTGGTTTTATATTCTGATCTTGTTCTGTGAAACACCCTGAGACCTTCAGGTATAAGGTGGTATATAAATTCAAATGATGATGATGATGATGATAGGATAGGATAATCTTTATTGTCATTGTCCAATGCAGAACAACGAAATTGAACATCTACATCAAACTTACAACAACCATCAACCTGCTATCCCCACCCATCCTACCTCTGCACAATAATCCCCTAAAAACTCTGATACCTCCCCTAATTTACCCCTAAAACTCTGATGCCCCATATCTGAGTACGGACCCTCCCTTACAGACTACCTTTTGTTGCATTCAGAACAGAAATCGCTCGTGGGTAGAAGCTATTTATTTCTCAGGTGGCTAGTCCTGGTCTTTATGACCCTATACCTCCTTTCAGAAAGCAGGAGCTGAAAAATACCATTTCCGGGGTGCACACTATCCTGCTTTCCAACTTATTCTTATCAATAAAAACATTCAGTGCGGTGCAAGCTAATTTTTATTCTACAAGTGTGGCCCAAAGAAAAAAAAGTTTGAGGACTACTGGGCAAGCGGCTTAAAAAATCATGTATAGTAAGAGGGCCTTTTCTGCCTTAGTGTGTGACCTAGCCCACTATGAATAGCAGTCTAGTGCTTATCCCATTGCCACATAGTTGGCATTGCCCTGCTTGTGTTACACTGTTTTCTCTGCAAGAGGAACACACTGTTTTAACTGGAGGGTGAACTCATGGATTCCAGGATCATAAGATAATTAGAATTAGAGCCTTGCAATAATAATCCTTTTAAAAGAAGAAGGCTTGCAGCTGAACAGCTAGAAGCAGGGGGGTGGGGTGGGGGTCTAGACCTGAAAGGTTCTTAGGCCAACATGACACTGTGTTGCTGTCTTGTTTTTATTTGTCCTGTTACAAAGGTCTGGTTGCTTGTGATTCCAATCATATACCGGTAGCAAGCAATTTCTAAGTAGAGAATAAAACCTGATGAGGAGCATGAACTAACATCCCACCAAATTCTGCCCAAGGTGGATTGTGGTCTCTTCCAACTCTATGATTCTATGATTCTAGGAAAGCTAGCTGTAATGTTTTAGGAGCAAGACCAGCCAAGCTAGTGAGATCTTGAAGCAGTTTTGGAAGGCTTATGGCCAAATTAGGCCAGTTTGTTTATTTAAGGAGATTGATAAACCTCCTCATCACAATGCTCTGTAAGTTTTGTGTATCATAAAACTGGAGATAAAATACAGTTAAAATCCACAGAACTATTGAAGAGCAAATATATAGAAAAGAAGTATTTGTGTCTTTAGCCTTTGTATGGCTGTTGTTTCAATTAATTGATGGCATGGGGATCTGTGAGCCCGATCAGGATAATTGTCTGGTGAATAGGGTTTGAATCTTTTGCTACTTCTGATCATCTACGTCTGATAATATATTGATAATAAACAGCCACAAACAGGAATAACATTGCATCAAGGTTGTCTCTCAGGCTTTGCAATATTTTCTGAGCAAACCGTTCTAGTGGAGTGACAAGGAAAAATTCTGACAGATACTCTTGGCTGGTCTTCTTGACCATATAGCCAAAGTCACTCTCCTTTAACTTTGTCCTCCTATCTCTGAGGTCCCCACCAACTCTACTCATCATATACAACAAAACTCAGTGGCCGATTAATATCCTACAGAAGGGGTCAGCAACCTTTTTCAGCAGGGGGCCGGTCCACCGTCCCTCAAACCATGTGGAGGGCCGGACTATATTTTGAAAAAAACAACAACCAGACAAATGAATTCCTATGTCCCACAAATAACCCAGAGATACGTTTTAAATAAAAGGACACATTCTACTCATGTAAAAACACGCTGATTCCCAGACCGTCCGCAGGCTGGATTTAGAAGGCAATTGGGCCGGATCTGGCCCCCGGGCCCTAGGTTGCCTACCCCTGTCCTACAGCATTTTAAATGTGTCTGTGGGATGGGGGGGTATTGTTTTGTTGTTTTGGTTTAACTATTTACTTGTGTTTTATTTTGTATTTTATTCTATGAACTGTCCTGAGACCTTTCGATGAAGGGTGGTATATAAATTTAATAAATAATAAGAATAAAAACAGTAACATCATTAACTCAGAACTCAGAGGGGCAATGAATGGAGGAGCTCTAAGCCTTAGCTGCATGAGTATCTCTTACATAGGAGTTTGTCCTGGTGCCCAAAATGAATGTGAATTTGCTTTATAGACTGCATAATCTTTGGCTGTGGTATTGTGAGCTGATGCGTGGGGAAGCAGATCCAGGCAGTGAACTTCATATGCCACAGGATGTCACCCTCAAGCTACTAAACCTCTTCTCAGATTTATTCAAGGGCACATTAAACCCAAGCATTTAACAGCTACGTATGGATGGATAGAGCTTTAACAATTATTCATCTATCTGAAGAAGTGTGCATGCACACGAAAGCTCATACCAGGAACAAACTCAGTTGGTCTCTAAGGTGCTACTGGAAAGAATTTTTCGATTTTGTTTTGACTATGGCAGACCAACACGGCTACCCACCTGTAACTGGAATTATTCATCTACTTAGCAGACCAATCCTACTTGGAATCAACTCAAAAAAGAATTCAATGGGAGCTTTTTCCCCCAAATAAGCATGAGTTGAGTAGGGTGGCAGGCTACAGATCTAACCACACATTATATGCAAACACATGTATTGGACTCTCAGCACCCTACCTCCCATTTAGAATAGGGCTGGGGAGCCAATCTCCCTCCTGATGTCGTCGTAGCTCATAGAATCGTAGAATTGCAGAGTTGGAAGGGAGGCCAGGGGCCATGGAGTCCCTCCCCTGCAATGCAGGAATCTTTTGCCCAACGTGGGGAAACCCACGAACCTGAAATTAAGAGTCTCATGCTCTACCAAGTGAGCTCTCCCAGGGCAACGACATCTAGAGGGTCACTGGTTCCTCACCACCAGTACTGGCTTGTGTGGTAGGGAGGAACCCTTGTGTCACCCTCCTGAGATGAGTGTCATTAATGCTTACCAGGGTGTCGGAAATGCATTCTGTTCCCATAATAAATAGCCCAAATATTCAACAAATACAGCTTTCCTAGCATGGTGATACACTCATGACGCAGGCAGCTCTAACCTATATATAAAAAATGTATGGGGATGACGACATTCATTTTCTAGGAAAGGGCATTTCAGCAGCTCTCCTTGAGCTCATGACATTAACTAGATGCCCATATTTCAAAGCATGTTCTTGTTTCTTTGCCAAAATTCCATTTCCTGCTCCACCAGGGAATCGTGCCCCGAGACCGATTTGGCCGGTGCTTCTGGGATTTACACCCATCAAAATGCTTCCTTTGGACCATCAATCCTCATTTGGGGGAAAAGGCGGGGTAAGGTTAGGGACCTTCTTAAATGGAGACATATGGTGAAAAAGCAGTATCTTTTTCAGCTTCCTCTGTATCTTCTGCACTGAGCATGAACAACCACATCAAATGTAGAAATATATAGCAGAATCACCCATTCCCAGAGGCTGGCTGATAGGCGACAAGGTCAGACCAGTGAATCATGCAGTGCAGCTGACAGGTGAGAAATATCAATAGGTCTTTCCCGGTTCTGGGAATGTTGAAGACTACCTATTGCCCAAAAAATAAAAAATAATTCCTTCCAGTAGCACTTTAGAGACCAACTAAGTTTCCCCATGAGCTTTCGTGTGCAGGCTACCTACCTGTAACTGTACCTATTGCCAGTTTCATGAGTTTGGATTGGGGAAAGAACAATTTGTACACATGCACACCCTTCACCCATTTTGTCTTGGGGTATTTAAGCTTGTGTGTAGAATGCAGCACAAGAAGTCCTCAAGCTATGCCTTAGTTGTCTTCATAGCTATATAAGCTGTAGACTGGAATCCACTTAAGAGTTTGGGCATTGCCAGAAGTTATGAAGAAACAGTGGGAACAGAAAACTGTGGGAACAGGAAGAGCAAGGGACTTTTGCATCAGCACATCTATGTTCTGCTTTTGCGCTTCTTTTAACACCTGAAAGGGTGTACACACTTGCACCTTCCTGACGGAGAGATATTTTTAAGTATTTAGTTGCAAGCAGGCTTTATATGCCACCTCTCGCTAAAAAATACCTGAGAGAGTTTACAACCAGGAGACATTCTTTGTCTCTGCACATGAAGCATGCACCCATCCCCCTGGCTGTGAGGTTATGATAAAAGCATTTCCAGTTTCTTGTGTTTTAATGCCCAAAGCTGCCCTTGATCTGCCGCTGGTAGCAGCCAAATTTGTCGTTTGCTCATGTTAGTACCCTCTTCCCTGTGATGTGTTTTGTGACATCATTGCATAACATTGGTGGAGGCTTGCTGATGAAAGCTGTGCTTAAATAAGGACTATTTGTCCTGGCCTTGCCTGTATTGCATGGTGTGATGACACAGCATAGGCTGGACCTAACCGGAAAGGAGATGTATCATGCCTGGCACAATATAGACTTGAACCAAAAAAAAGGAAAAAAAGCTCTGGCAGCAAAAGCTTTGCTTTTCCCTCTCACCTTTTGTAATTGGTTACTGGGGGTCAGAAATAAGGGTTGTGACTTTTCATTTAAAGAGTAACTGCATGGAGATCTCTTCTTGCCTTTGTGTTACAAATGTATCCCAAAGTTGATGAAGAGAAGTGACGTAGCGACAGTGGTACCTTGCTTCTCAAACTTAATTCATTCCAGGAGTCCGTTCGACTCCTGAAACCGTTTGAAAACCAAGGCGCGGCTTCCGATTGCCTGCAGGAGCTTCCTGCACTCAATTGGATGCCACGCCAGACGTTCGGCTTCCAAAAAAACATTCGCAAACCGGAACACTCACTTCCGCATTTGCGGTGTTCGGGAGCCGATTTGTTCAGGAGCCAAGCCGTTCGAGTACCAAAGTACCACTGTATTGAGATGTAAACATCCCAAAATAGTGTGCAGATCACACTGACTGTTGCTCAGGCATGTTGTGCAAAGGAGGAAGGCGCCAATGCATAAAAAGGTACACTAAATCTGCCTTGTATTTGAGCACTCACCTGGTGGCCACAGGTGACGAGGAATTGTACGCAGGCGAGTGCCCTGGATTCTATCCAAGCAAATGAGTGGGTTTTGTCTTACTGCAAATACGTGGAGAGTTGGCAAAGGAGAGATGCTCCATGTCTCCTCTGTGCTCAGCAGAAATGTTGTGGGCTGTCAAAGGAGAGAGCCAGTGTGGTGTAGTGGTTAAGAGCGGTAGACTCGTTAATCTGGTGAACCGGGTTCGCGTCTCCGCTCCTCCACATGCAGCTGCTGGGTGACCTTGGGCTAGTCACACTTCTCTGAAGTCTCTCAGCCCCACTCACCTCACAGAGTGTTTGTTGTGGGGGAGGAAGGGAAAGGAGAATGTTAGCCGCTTTGAGACTCCTTCGGGTAGTGAAAAGCGGGATATCAAATTCAAACTCTTCTTCTTCTTCCTTCAAAGGCCACCACAAAATACAGAAGGATGCTGGAGGAGAGGCAGTGCTGTCTCTTCTTCCTCTGCCCACTCTAAGTAGGCTAGTACTTTTTATTCCAGGCAAGTACAGGGTGGGGGGGGCGTATTTACAAGCCTGCATCAAATTATACTTTATTCAGCACAATGCATTTCAAGAACAATTGAAAAAGAACACACTGAAAACTGTGTGTTATTTTGTATTACAGTGCCCCAATGAAGAAGTAATCAAAACATGCTGGTCTGAAAAATATATATAATTTAGTCCACCTTAAGATATTTTCTGCTTATGTTCCTCCACATTATGCAAAGCAACTGACAGGAGCCAAGTGTCTTATAACAGGGATTGCAGCTAGCAGACAACTGTTTACTGAAGTTGATCAAATGAATAAGGTTTTACTGGTGCAGTTGACAGGTCTTTATATTGATACGCAGATCTTTTATATTTTTGTTCCTTTTGCAGTCTTCCATGCCTCCCTCTCCCCATTTTGGTGCTTTTGGGCAAAGATTGTTGTGCCTGTTGCTTCTTGAAGTCTTTTATTGTTGCATTGCATTGTACAGGGCATAAGGTGGGGAGTCTTGCTGATCTCTACTGCACGGAAATGCATATAGATAGATAGAAAATATGCAGAATTCCCCCATCACTTATTCCAAATGAGATGGTAGGGACCCTGCAATGTAGATAATTCTTCAGGAGATAGTTCCTTCACTTTCTACTCTAGCCTTCAGGAGTAATATAAATGAATTCAGAGGGGGACACAGATTAAGGAATTTATATGACAAATAAGTCCTTTGTTTTCCATTTCCCTCCTGAATAAGAGCAGTGTGAAGAACTCTGAATAATAAACACAGCATAGCTGTCTTGACATATTTAATTTAAAAAAAGAATGTGAACATTTATTTTGGTTATTTCCATGTGTAAACAACACTCTTTGGTAAAAATGTTTTTTTCTTTTTTTCTCTCCTTTTTTGGAAAAAAACCCTTTTCAATATTGCATTGAAAATACACACAAGCAAACAAAACTTTATATATATATATGTACACATACTTTCATAAAAATAGAATACATCTTGGCAAAAATTACTTCCAGAGTTTGTTACCACCTTATACAGTGTATTGACACCTAACACATTGCTTGACCAAACTTGCTAGACTTTTCCTCTTTTTAAGAAACCTATTTGGGGGTAGGCAAAAATTCCATCAAATCAAATTTCTTCTGTCTGCCTTTAAAGGGGACGCTGCATTTCTTGGCTTGCACAGTCCACCACAGATTCCCTGCTTTAGTGTTCCCAAACTGTGCACCTTATAAAGCGTACTACAGAACTCAAATGTATTGCATTGAACAGTTTTAATGTTTGCATAAGAGGAATGTTACTATGCAATCATTTTCTAAGGACTAAGCGGGGGACAAGTATTCAAAGAAGATGGGCTCAACTATTCTTGAACTGCTGCGAGAAAAGCCTGCCAAGAGCTTTTATCTGCTTGTATCTGTTTGTCCCTACAAAGGGTTCTTTGTAAGCATATATCTGAAAAGATTAAGTGCGAATGTGACGTTTGAAAGCACACATGTCACAAAGCTACAAGTCTCATACAGCTGGAATTGGGTGCAGTTGCTTGTTGAGTACTTGTGATGGCAGGCCAAGGGCTTGCCCACACTGGGCTTCAACTATGAGTTTTGAGGCTGTTTGAGCCCAACAATTCTGGGTATTGTTCACATGACAATACACACAACCTCCCCTTACTGGAACAGTGAAAAGAAGGCAGTTTGCATTCCTCTTCAGTTAAGGTGGCACCAGAAATGTCTATGTGATCTGAGGGAAGGCGGGGGATCCAGAACTTCTTGTTTCCTTTGTAGAGTACAGTCAAACCTTGGTTGTCGAATGTAATCCATTCCGGAAGACCATTCGACTTCCGAAACGTTCAAGTTATGAGACATGGCTTTCGATTGGTTGCAAGAGTTTCTTGCACTCAAGAGGAAGCCGTGTCAGATGTTTGAGGTCTGAGGAATGTTCATAAACCAGAACACTTGCTTCCAAGTTTTCGGCGTTCGGGAACTGAAACATTCGGCAATGGAGCTGTTCTGCGTTCAAAGGTTTGACTGTAGAAGGAAAAGGAGGACATTATTTCTGTTTCCCCACTTCTAGCTGCTCACTGAAGACTAGATAAGGGGCCCACATAATAATATTATGGGGTGGTGGTACTGAAGCATGGCTTTGTTTCTGATGCAGAATGGAGCTACCTTGCCAGTTTCAATTTGCAAATTGGGGCTTTGTGCAAAGTTTGCTTCTGTGTAATGTGTGTAACAGCCCTCAGCGGTATACCTGCTAGTAGCTGACACATTAGTAGTGTCTTACTTTAGTGTTTGTGAATATCAAGAAAATGGTGTTTTTCACTGTGGTAAGAAAAAATGAGGAGGACAGCAAAAACATTTAAGTTTTTCAAAATCTTTGTGGCAATTTTGTTCTCTTTGCATATCAAAGAGATATTTGCCTACCACTTTGGGACCACCAAATTACCACCTAATTAGAACTTCTAACTAGTTCTGAGTCAGCAGAACAATCTTTGAGAAGTGACTGCTCCAGTGTAATAAATAAAGCAAGTGGTTAAGATTCCAAGGAATCGTGGATTATGGTCATTTTTGTCAAGATGGAATGATGGCAACAGGTTGGCAGCCAGAGGGAAGGAAATAATGATAGAACATAGCACCATTCTCCCCCCATAAGTTGCAAGGTCTGTTTTAAGATAAGGGACAGTGATTCTGGAAGTGGTGACACCCAGCGGCACATAGGCATGTGATTAACATACTTTGATTACTGTCGGCAGTGCTTTTCCTAGTATGGATAGGCAGACACGGCTATATAAACGATGAAGGTTGTTTGATATTCAATGGCTCCGTCAACACTGTAAGACAGAGCCCTGACTCTCATCCTGTATGTCTCCGGTTCCCGCAGAGGCCTGGTTGTGTAAACCACTCCTTTCAAGTTCTCATCTCTGAGTGCAAAAGGAATTGTCAAATCCTCGTTTACCATGAGGAAAGTTGTCCTTGGGTGCATCACTCCGTCTTCAGTGTAAGCAACCAGTCGGATTAAATCCTGATTGGCAGCAATGCCAAACGGCAGGGACATAAATTTGTATTCCAAGGCGTAAGGACTCAAGGCACACTCCAGATCGTTGGGTGGGCAGTTCTTGAGGCAGAACCTAAAATAAACACAACTATGAAGGATTGGGCCATGACCGCATTGGAACAGCAATATATAGCGAAGCAATTGTGCCTTTTAATTCACATAGCAGCACTCTCAGGTAAGAGATAAAAACCAAAGGACTGTGGTTTTATTTATTTAAAATTTATATGCCTTTTTTTGTAAAAACAAAGTAAAAGCCATTTTTCTTCAGAAAGTGGCACAGTAAACCAGGCCCAAAGTACATGTTCTGGGAAAATGAATGGGCGTTTTCTGCATCTCCCTTGTAACATGTAATTGAAAAAAATGAATGATGTGATGGGACAACATTAGCATCTTCCTGCATATCGCACCACTGTGTTCACCTAATGCTTAGAAGGAGAGGCAAAAGCTAATAATGGTTAGAATTATGTCAGATGTCTACATGTCTCCCCATAGCCTATAATTTGAGCCTAAGTTACCCCTTTAGCTAAAGAAGTGTGGGCAGATTTTTAAAAAATCCACTTTCTTTCAGCCAAAGACATGGAAGAACCACTTAAGACAAACAGAAATTGAAGAATTATTTCTCCCCCTACCAGCTAAGACCTAGCCACCAAAGATCAGGTAAATTAAATGGCTTTTTGGTGCATTCAACACATACTTAATGGAGTTCCCCGACAATAGGGAAGTAATGAACCTCATTAGGTGCTGTTTCCTTGAAGATCTAGCGTTGTTAAGAGGTGGAAACGCAAGGCACACAGATATTTTAAATAAATTCATAAAATGTTACCAACATGCATATGATGCATGGATGGGTAAATTAAGGCAGCTTTCCTGCTGGTCATAGAGATCACAGTGTGGTACAGAGGAAGGACCCCTGGAGGGCTGGCAGAACCCAGTCCATTGAGTTCTGCCCAGAGGTCTCTTAACAGCCCCCTTAGAGCCCAGGGGTTAGGGATAATGGGAGTTGTAGTCCAGCAACATCCAGTTTCCACATCTCCTAATCCAGGCATAGGCAAACTCGGCCCTCCAGATGTTTTAAGACTACAATTCCCATCATCCCTGACCACTGGTCCTGTTAGCTAGGGATGATGGGAGTTGTAGTCCCAAAACATCTGGAGGGCCGAGTTTGCCTATGCCTGTCCTAATCTTTTGGAGCAACCCATGGCATAGTGCCTGCTGGTGAAAGCATAGAAGGAACTTAGCCAACACATGATTCGAGCTCTTCTGAGGTCAGAAGGAAGAGTTGCAGTGTATATAGGGCTATTCCATGGACTTGCCTCTTATGCAAATGTTAAGGAAAGCAATCAAAAAAGCAACCTGGAAAAACTAACAGGAAACATACCCGGAAAGAGGATCTCGTTGATAATTTGGCGGGCAAGGCGTATCTATACACTGATAGCTTCCTCTCGTGTTAAAGCACATACGATTCGGTCCACAGTGGATGTTCTGTTCAAGGCACTCATCTATATCTGATTGGTTATCAAAGGGAAACAACAGATAACATCAGATAAGCAACTCATTAATTTCAGGTTATGTTACACCTACATAGTAACAAGTAAACTCTCCCAGCCCATTGACAGCAAAGGTTTCTTACCAATAAAAAAACAACAACATAAGACTGTAGATAGGGATAGGCAGAGCTTTAGAAAATAAAGCATAGAAATAAATAAGGGGTGTGGCTTTTTGCTCTGCAAATCTGGCATAAAATACCAGTTGCTTATTATAATGAAGGATGCACAGTTCTGCCCTTCCCAAAAGAGAACCCTGAAATGATACGTTCCATAGGCATAAATAAGGACTAACATTTATTTAATTAATTAATATCTTAAGGTATTTTCTACCTACAGTGGTCTCAACATGAGCTGCAGCAGGATAATCTAACATCTGCTACGTGGCTTCTGTCTGCCAAAGCATTTATGAGCTGGATGGTGCAAATGTTATACTTCTCATATAATATTTCCTTTTGCTACTAACGTATTTTCTCACCTTGGCACGTTTTGCCATTGGGCATAACCTGATAACCAGCTGGGCAGAAACACTGGTAACTCCCTAAGGTATTCCTGCAATCATGCTGACAAGCATCCCTGTTCTCACATTCATTAATATCTGTAAGAAGAAGAAAAAGGGGGGGAAAGTGGAGGGTTGAAAACATAAAACATTGAAGCCAGCGGACAAACTAATAATGAAAAATATATTTGATGCACGTCTACGGAAACTAAATTCTTACACAGACAAAATATGCTGAACCAGATGAAGGCTATGCATTTGGGACCGGTTTTATGTATTTTTCTTAGATTCTGCACTTTAGCAAATTTGAAGAATACCACCCCAATCAAGATTTTTGACCTTAAGTTACCGGTATATATAGTTTTCAGGAGCTCTAAACTATTAGACAATGAATTGCTGGTTGATGCTTTCCACAGGCACTACAGACTGACTGGAAAAGTTAGTCAGTGGCTGATACTTTGAAGGCTGGCAAGGGTTTGAATGAGCAAAGTCAAAAGTCATGTATGTCTTCGGGAAGCCACTGAGCTAATTAATATACGGCTCCCCAGAGGCAAATCCCTCACTGGGCACAAATGCCTCCCTCACACCCTCAATGAACTCAGCTTCTTACACCCAGAAGATTAGACAACACTATTGCTGAATTTGGCAACTTTTGGGGTTGGGGGGGGTTGGGTAGGCACCATAGTAAAGCAGCAGAATTCAACCCATGAAGTCCAGATGTTGGAAATTAGAAACTAGAGGACAGCTAAAACCTTTTTTTAAAAAAGCTAGGGCTTTGGTTTGAGCGAGGATATGCATTTTGCAACATCAATGCAGGTGTTGCGGCACCTACACGTTTTAAAAAGTGATTTGGGGGGGGTGAGCGTTGTGCTCCTCTACCCCTTAAGTTGACACCAGCCAATTTTGAAGCCACACTCTGGACCTCAGTCTAGCTTCTCAAGAGAGTTTCTACAAACTGACAGTGAGAGCTGTTCGGCAGTGGAATTTGCTGCCAAGGAGTATGGTGGAGTCTCCTTCTTTGGAGGTCTTTAAGCAGAGGCTTGACAGCCATCTGTCAGGAATGCTTTGATGGTGTTTCCTGCTTGGCCCTTGTGGTCTCTTCCAACTCTATGATTCTATGAAATGCCCCTGAGAGAAGTTCTCATTCCACACACTTTGAACATTTCCCCAATCATCAGGCACATGGGTCAAAACTCTAAAACGTAAAAATACATAAATCTGCCCACCAGTATGCAAAGCACAAGGTAGCAGTGCCCTGACAAGCTTTATATAACTTTTTTCAACCATTTCAACCCAAAACAGACCTTACTTTGTGTCCACGATAATGTTTCTACTCGACCACACCCTGGCATTCCCTCGCTTTAGGCCCATTTCCATTGAGGTGAAGAGCAGTTTGATGCATGCAAAGCTATCTGCAGTCAATTATGGAATTTATTTTTACCCCAAGAGGGGAAAAGGGAAGGCTGAAAGACCCAGAAAGGGACAGGGGGAGACTAAATGGGATGGATATGCTCTGCTCTGCCAAAATACCTTTTCAGTTGTTTGGGGAGAAAGTGAAAGTTACATAAACAGTGGTACCTCGGTTCTCGTAAGTCGAATGTTTTGGTTTTCGGACGCCGAAAACCCAGAAGTAACTGTTTCGTTTTGTTGTTTTTTTAAGTATTTTTTATTAAAGATTTTCTTGATTTACAAAGGTGTGTGCAATGTCTCTCTCGTATTTTTTCCATGTAACATTTTTACAAATCAGTTTTGGTTGTTGAGACATTAGGAAGAAAAGGGGAAAGAGGTGGGTGGGATGGGGGCGATGGGTGAGGTGGGGTGACGATGTTTATACAGTGGTGCCCCGCTAGACGAATGCCTCGCCAGACGAAAAACTCGCTAGACGAAGGCATTCGTCTAGCGGAAGGCTGCCCCGCTAGACGAAAAAGTCTATGGGGCTGCCTCGCAAGACGAAAAATTTTCGTCTTTTTTTTTCGTTTTGCGGAGCGCGGCTGTCATTGCCGCTCCGCAAGACGAAAAACCCGCTAGACGAAAATTTTCGCAGAACGAATTATTTTCGTCTAGCGGGGCACCACTGTATTTTACTTAATCTATGTAGTGTTTGGTGTCAGCGTTGTTTGTGTAGGCTCTCTACTGTTCACTTGTGCTCCTTTGGCGATGAGATAGGTCGGGGTTGGCGTAGGGTGTGATTGTTCATTTGTGATTGGCAGTGGTGATCTTTGGTTTCCTGTGAGAGTGGGGTGGGTGGGTGTTTTTGATCAGGTTAGCCATATTGATTTGTATGCTGTCAGTAGATTTTTGTCATTGTCTTGTTGGGCTGTGTGTGTGATGAAGGGGAACCATACCGGGGTGAAGGTGTCTTCTTCTGTTTGTCCCCGTGTCAGTTTCAGGTTACTGGTTAGTTTTTCTAGTAGGGCTGTTTCCCATACTACTTGGTACCATTGGTCCATGCTTACTCCTGACAGGTCTTTCCAGTGTCTGGTTATGATGTTTCTGGCTGCTGAGAGTAGATGGGTTATGAGTTCTTTGTGGTGTAAGTGGGCATTATTGTCTTGGAAGATGTTTAGTAAGACCAATTCTGGGGTGATTTCTAGCACTTGCTTGGTTATCTTACATATTTCTCGTATGGTTGTTGTCCAGAATGGTTGGATTTTGGGGCACTCCCACCACATGTGGAAGTATGTGCCTGTGGAGGTGCACCCTCTCCAGCATTTTGGTGAGGTTCCTGGGCATATTAGCGCTAATTTTCTTGGCGTTAGATACCACCTGTAGGTTAGTTTTAGGGTGAGTTCTTTCTTTTCGTTGATATGGATTTAAAGGGGGGGTTTAGACCACATTCTGGTCCATTGGGTGGGGTTGATTTCGTATCCTATGTCATCCTCCCATTGTCTAGGGAGCTCGTGGGATTTTTGAGTAGTATTTTGTATATTGCGGATACCAGCCCCCTGCCATGTCCCTTTGTCATTAGGATGAGGTTTTCGAAGGTTGTCAGGGGTCTAGTTGCTGCTGATTTTACTGCTGGATTGTTTAAGAGGGCATGTAATTGGTGTTGTGCTAACCAGGGCATTTGGGTGTCTTCTAATTTGTCCTGTATTTCTTGTGTTGACAAAGGTTTGTTATTTTTATAAAAGTCTATTAGGCGATATAGGCCTTTGGATTGCCAGGTTTTTATTTGGAGGTTTTGTGCTGCATGGTGGAATAGTGGATGGTAGGCCAGGGGAATTAGTGGGGATGGGGTTGGGGATAGTTTGCCTGTTTCTGTTTTCCATGCTTTGAACATGGTTTGTGTGTACCTGTTAAGTGTTGTGGGGATTTTTCTTAGTTTGTTTGGGAGGAGTGGGTATGCTGTGGTGCAGATATTTTCAATTGTGTCCCTCTCTAGGTGTATCCATTGTTTTGTCTCATCTTCTAGTATATATGGGATTATATGACGTATTTGGTTGGCACTGTAGTATGCTTCTATGTTGGGGATTCCCCATCCTCCTTTTGAGGTGGGGAAACTGCTTCGGTTTTTGAACGCTTTTCGGAAGCCGAACATGGCACGCAGCTTCCGTTTTGAGTTTTCCGTAAGTAAATGCTTCCGGAAATGCATGTTTCGGTTTTTGAACATATTGGAAGTCGAATGGTCTTCCAGAATGGATTACGTTTGAAAACTGAGGTACCATTGTATTGGTAAAATCTTACTATACAGCATCTCATTCAATCACATATCATATCTGTGTGCAAAAGCAACCTAACAATAAGCTGGATGAACATCTTTATGGAATATGCATATTATATATATCTATACACACATACACTTGACATTTACCTATACATTTGTTATTTCTTGCCTCATAGCCTTCAGGGCAAGTCTCTCTAATATTCCTTTTAGTCCTGGAGATTGGAACTCTGCTGTTCCTATACTCTGAGTAGGAGCTGTAGAGATTGGAGGAGTGCCTGACATATTGCTGAGGTCGGTAGTTGTCTCTCACGGGGGAGAACTGTGCATAGTTATGGCTATTGTAATAGCTGCCATAATCTGGCAACCTCTCCAATCCAGCGCAAGATTTGCCATCGCCTAATAAATGTTGTCCGGGGGGACAGATACACTTGAAGCTGCCAGGGCTGTTGGCACATTGATACGCACAAGGTCTAGGCACTTGTTCGCATTCATTTATGTCTGCTCATGGGATGCAACAAACCATGTGACGTGGGGAGGGGTGGGGGTGGGGAGACAACACAAAACATTAAAAAGCACATCAGTCTGTGGAACAATCTGAAATTACAAATGTGATCCTGACATCACAGAGCTCTCCCTGCCCCCTGCGCTACACACAATGCATGCACTGGTCTTCCTCTTCACAAACATCATGCCATTCACTTGGCTGCCCAAACCTGCATACAGAAATCTGCTCTTGACAAGCTTAGTAAGGCAAATGCTGTGTGACCTGTAAAGGCAACAAATATTGAGTAAAATAGAGGCCTGGGTGAGCTTCTCATTGCTCTAGCTCCGCCCCCCCCCCAAAAAGACTAAGTGTCTTTGTGTGCCAGGTCCATTCCCTAAAAGGGTTTTCTGAACATGTTAAGATTTGCAAACACCTGTACTGCAAGGGGAGTACTCTCCAATGTAGGACTGAGGCTTCAATCCTATGCCCAAGAGTAGCCCCACTGAGGACAGTGGCAGTTACTTTTAGCATGCATGAATAGGGTTGAGGTGTAAATTTCTTCCCTTCCCTGCCATCTAAGAAATTGTAGGCTCTTGCGAACGTCAACAAAGAAATAACAATGAAAAATAAGCGGAAAGGAGCAGAGAGGTGTAGCAAGCTGGTTTTAAGACAAGCAGTCAGTAACAGAACCTTGAAAGAAGCTAAAGGAACACAATTGCTACGTAATGGATATCATGCTAAAACGTTTGTCAGTGAATATTCCCTCTTTTAAAAACAAACGAAGCACATTTCACAGCATTCTTAAAAATAGTTTGTTTGGAGATTCAGGTTTGCTTTCTGTATCGTAGCTGCTTTTGGCGGCAGACAGGTAAATTTTATTTGGAAATGATACAGCACCAACAATGGCACGTTACCTGATTAGTGATGGATTCTCAAGTTGTTTTCAGCTAGCGATGTTATGAGAAATCAAATAGGAGATCTCAAAATTCTAATCTCCCTGCCTGATTTGTAGGAGAATGAAAGCGAGCTGCCCAGGCCTGCTCGCCACCCCCATGGGGCACTGAAGATAACCTTTATCAGGTAGGCAGAACTCACTTGCCCCTTAAATGAAAGAGGCCAGATGGGCCTCCTCCCAACTAATGGCACTACCTATCAGGAGCAATTAGAGTTGCAGTTAACTTGCCACAATCCGAGTTGTAAGAAGTTGCGGCTAGTGCTGACACTTGCCATGTCTTATTTTGCCTTACTGAATAAAGACCCACCTTCTCAATGGGTTTGAATGCTCGAAAGCCTGCAATTTGTTATGGGGTCAATCAGTCTGTTGCTTGGTAATATCTCTTTTCAAACAACAATTCTTATTTATAAAGTTTGTTGTTGTTCAGTCGTTCAGTCGTGTCCGACTCTTCGTGACCCCATGGACCAGAGCACGCCAGGCACGCCTATCCTTCACTGCCTCCCGCAGTTTGGCCAAACTCATGTTAGTAGCTTCGAGAACACTGTCCAACCATCTCATCCTCTGTCGTCCCCTTCTCCTTGTGCCCTCCATCTTTCCCAACATCAGGGTCTTTTCCAGGGAGTCTTCTCTTCTCATGAGGTGGCCAAAGTACTGGAGCCTCAACTTCAGGATCTGTCCTTCCAGTGAGCACTCAGGGCTGATTTCTTCCATGGGACTCTCAAGAGTCTCCTCCAGCACCATAATTCAAAAGCATCAATTCTTCGGCGATCAGCCTTCTTTATGGTCCAGCTCTCACTTCCGTACATTACTACTGGGAAAACCATAGCTTTAACTATACGGACCTTTGTCGGCAAGGTGATGTCTTTGCTTTTTAAGATGCTGTCTAGGTTTGTCATTGCTTTTCTCCCAAGAAGCAGGCGTCTTCTAATTTCGTGACTGCTGTCACCATCTGCAGTGATCATGGAACCCAAGAAAGTGAAATCTCTCACTGCCTCCATTTCTTCCCCTTCTATTTGCCAGGAGGTGATGGGACCAGTGGCCATGATCTTAGTTTTTTTGATGTTGAGCTTCAGACCATATTTTGCGCTTTCCTCTTTCACCCTCATTAAAAGGTTCTTCAATTCCTCCTCATTTTCTGCCATCAAGGTTTATAAAGTTAGGAATTACAAATACCCTTTTGCTTGCTTACTTCCTGAACTTTTCCCCAGTAAACTTCATGCTTTTGGACTGAATTTTACGCCACTGAGCTGATTGTCTTTGCTTTTGTCTTCGTTTACCTTGGGGAAGTTAAACAACACCTCTGCTGAGTGAGCCTCCTTAAATTTTGCAATCCCTGCTCTATGCTTTCTGGGAGAAGATGATTGAGGGGCTCTTATTAAGGAGAGTGCTAGCCAATTTGCATCAGGATATAAATGTTGGAAGGCCCTGACCAACAGCCTTCTGTGGTGCCTTGAAGCTACAAAGCCAGTGGGAAGACTAAAACAAGGAGCCCGCTGAGCCCAAGGCCAAGTGTAAGATGTTGCTGGAATCTGGAGGACTGAAGTTTATTTGGAGTCACGAAAGGGAGATAAAGGAACTGTGGCAAGGCAGCTGTACTGCATCCCTGCTCCAAGTACATGTGATTTTGCTTGCTTGCTTTGTTTGTTTCCCCATTTACGACAATACATGACTTGGGGGGGGTACTAATATACAAGGAAGTTTTGTCATTATATGCAGAACAGCAGCTCAGATAGCTAGCCCACATATAAGCTACATCAGTGTTTTTCAACCTTTTTTGGGCAAAGGCACACTTGTTTCATGAAAAAAATCACGAGGCACACCACCATTAGAAAATGTTAAAAAATTTAACTCTGTGCCTATATTGACTATATATAAAGTAATTCTCTTGAATTTTTCAATTTTTCCCACGGCACACCAGGCAACATCTCGCGGCACACTAGTGTGCCACGGAACAGTGGTTGAAAAACACTGAGCTACATCATCTGGCACCAAGTACATGCAGTGCAGAGAACTAGCCACTTGTTAAGGAGCAAAATAAAGCAAGGAACCATGCGGAATTAACATTTGTCCCAAATTCATCTTGCAACATGCATGTCATAGAATGCATAGCCATGATACATGCAAGCTTATTTTTACTTGGTGTGATATAAATTATTTTAACAGTCGCATTCCCTAGTGCTTGAAATCAGCCACTCTTCCCCCCCCCCTTCAGTAAGAGGTCTTTGAGGTCTAGTTAGACGTATCTGAAGTCTGCTGATTTCAAGCAGTAGAGCATCTTAAACCCTTTTGTGGGTAGCATAAGCAGCAGCCAAAATCAGATGGTGGGCACCAGAATAGCATTAATGTTTATCCAACCCCTGCTTCTAACTTACCCATACAAGGTCTTCCAATGCCGTGGGATCGGTACCCTCTCGGGCACACACACCGGTAGCTTCCTCGCGAGTTTTCACATATCTGGTTGTATCGGCACTGATGTGTACCATCTCTGCATTCATCGATATCTGACAAGGAACACAAAATCTTAAAAGTAACAGTACTTGTATACAAACGCTTAATAGCAGGTATTTATTATTCACATAGAGCTTAGCTACAAGGTTACCCAAAGCTGTCCCCACACCGTATTTTATTTTGTTTGTTTTGTAATTCCTCCATTTTCATAGGTGGATACCTTTCTGTCATAAGAGCGTGTTTTGCTATCCAGACTCCTCTTGGGGCCTTGGTTGTTAATACAGTGGTACCTTAGTTCTCAAACGCCGAAAACTCAGAAGTAAGTATTTTGGTTTCCGAACGTTTTTTGGAAGCTGAACATCTAATGCGGCTGTCGGCTATTGTTTCTGGGGCACCTGCACCTTGGTTTTTGAACATTTGACTCCTGAAATGGATTAAGTTTGGCGCTTTTGTTTTTGCGATTTATTTTGCGTTTTTGTTTTTGAGGCTTTTTCGGTTAATTTGTTTTTGTGACTGTGTGGAACCCAGTTCAGCTACTGATTGACTGAGTGTGTGACTGCGTAAATGGATAAAAGCCCCTCAATACTGTCTTATTTTATAGTACAGTACATTGATTATTGCTTTCATTTTATGGATCAATGGTCTCATTAGATAGTAAAATTCATGTTAAATTGCTGTTTTAGGGGTTGTTTTTAAAAGTCTGGAATGGATAAATCTGTTTTGCATTACTTTTTATGGGAAAGGACACCTTGGTTTTGGAACGCTTTGGTTTTGGAAAGGACTTCCGGAACGGATTAAGTATGAGAACCAAGGTACCAC
The DNA here is from genome assembly GCA_900245905.1 of Lacerta viridis. NCBI lineage: Eukaryota > Metazoa > Chordata > Lepidosauria > Squamata > Lacertidae > Lacerta > Lacerta viridis. The sequence goes on from OFHU01001177.1 coordinate 73,212, forward strand.
TGTATATGGGAATTCAGGTATCCCCTTTTTATTCATTTTTATCAGATCTTCCCTTATTCTTAAATGAAAATACACAGCACAAACTTTTCTGAGAAGGAATGAGGGAGATTTTTTAAAAAACAACAACAACGAAGAGTAAAAGTATTCTCTGTGTGTGTGTTTTTGTGTGTGTGTGTGTTGTGCCAATTTCTGATTCGCGTGGTTGTTCATGGGTAGAACACATGTTTATGATTTTTGGGATATGATACCCATTAAGTAATTCACAAACATAGTGGAAGGAGAGGGATGAGGCAGAAGCAGCTGGAGATCTCCTTTGTTCTGCTACAGTCTGACAAGAATACAGAAAAGAAACATACATACCTATACAACTCCCATTTTCTGCTTTGGTCATTCCATTTGGACACAGATCAATGCATTTATAGCCACCTCGTGTGTTCTTGCAATGCTGGTCAAGTCTGCATACATTTTGTCTGCATTCATTCACATCTTTAAGAAGATAATAGGTTCAGTAGCTAAACTGATAGCATTATGCTTTCACCTCTTGGGCCATAAGGGCAATCCTTGTTTTACGTAACTTCTCCCTCTCCCATTTAATTTTGTGAAGATGTCTGTTCAGAAATCTTTATGTTGCTGAGAAAAAAACAGCTTACAATTTGCACGTGGCACCAAGTTCATATGATTTGTCCTTTTCCTACCGCCCAGTGAAATAGATATTAACAGAGACGTACAGCAAAAGTTCACCCTGTCACATCTGACTTGGGATGCATTTCTGGGTGTTGTAGAAACATGTTTTGCCTTAAGACAAGGGCGGAGAACTAGATCTGGCCAGTGGGTTAAACGCTCACCTTCCCCATCTCCCGTTAGCCAACTGTGGCACGTGGGCGGGGCTGCTGCCTGTCAGTCCCCTGACATCACAATGACCTCGGGTGGCCCATTTTCCTTTGCCCACATGGTTTACATCAATCCATGCGGGCAGAAACAGAGGGTGTTGCAGGCACCGCTGATCGGCTTTCGGCAGGGAGCCGACGTTGTATATAAACTTACTTTTTTACATCATAAAACGTATCTTATACCTGCAATTGTAGTGCTGCAACTGTCGTTAAGGCATGAGTTTCACTTACAAAGCATTACGAGATAGGTAGATTTGAGCAACAGTTAAATCTCAGTTACATAGAGAAGTGCTAATTGGTGCCTATTGATGGGGGGAGGCGGACAATGACACGCAAGGTAGAGCAGGACCTCTGTGGGCGGTAGTGAGTCCTTACCCTTGCAGAACAGAGCTGTGTAAGGGGGAAGGAGTCACAACCACTGCTGATCCGGCAGAGGAATTAAGCTGCCTGAAGAAGAAACACTCATCTAGTACCAAGAACTGCTAAGCAGGGAACCTTCAGTCTTTCTGTCTTACAAAGCACAGCAAAAAAGATCCTTTCAGTGGAATCTAGCCTTTGCAGCTGAAATTTTCCTGAGTGGAGAAGGAACTGAACTGCAAAGACACACTTCCTACAAGCCCAATTCCTGTGTAGTGTGTTGGAGAACAGCCTTTACCAAAGGTGTCATGAGCTTTGAAGACGCTCGGATTCAGGACGAAAGGGAGAAACGTGCCAAGAGGAAGCCACGCTTGGTAAATACCCACTGTGATCAACTCCCGACCAGAAACCTATGTCCCCACTGCGGAAGGACGTGTGGATCCAGAATTGGCCTCCACAGTCACTTACGAACTCACTGTTAAGACTGTGTTCATGAAAGACCATCTTACTCGGCTACAAGTGATCGCCAAAGAAGAAGAGGAGGATTAGGAGTGGGGAAATCCAGACTTCCGGTTTGGTGCCGGTCAATGGCGGACGGGAGTCTGTTGGCTCCGTCCTCCGTTAGGCTATAGGGACTACCGTGCCTGCGCCACGGGTCCCTTAAAGCCACGGGAAGAGCGTCCCGTGGACTGCTTGCTTCGTGGGTCCCAGACGTGTCGTCTCCGCTCCTGATTGACCCTCGTAAGGGGGGAAATCAGGCGAGCGAAGCTCCGGCACGGGACTGGAGAAGCGACTGCCTGCGGAGGATCAAAGCAGCGATCCCGCCAGACTCGAGCACCCGGCACTTCCGACATAGAAAATTCCAAAGAAACTCTGTAAGTAAAAGTTTTGGACTTTTTGACAAGTTTGGAGAACACTGCTTGCAGAGGAAACTTTAAAAGGAAGCCTGTTCCCTTTGAACTGTTTGCATGAGCTTGGTAGCGCTAAAAGATCAAAGCCGCGACTAACGGGAAAAGTTTTGCGAACTCTGCCAAACTTTTTAAAAGTTGTTTAAAAGTTGTTTAAAGGATATTTAGAGACTTAAAAACAGTTGATATGGCAAAAGAAGACACCGCTCGCCCTCTGGACTAGGATTCCGGGTCGGTAGCGGGCTGCAATACATTGTTGCCATTTTTTCTTTGTTGGTGTTTCAGTGACTGTTTACCAGTGGAGACATTTTGACTTCTTTGTAGCCAAATACAAGTTACTATATGGACTTGGTGGTAACACTGCAAGTGAAAAACAGCTACTGACTTGGGCTATTTAAAATAGACTCTTCCTGGCTTTAAGGAATTTATAATTTTGGAAAATTTTAAACTCTTCGCCTAAAAAGGCTGGACTTTTGGACTGGTGTGGGACTTCTGGCTCAGCAGGCTCTTTGTTCTCAGAAGAGAGCTGCTGGCCACCTGGTGTTTACTTTTGGGACTGTTGGTCTTCTGCTGTGAATGTCTGAGATTGTTACCACAGCAACTGGAGTGACCTTGAGATTACAATTGCAGAGCCCGCAGGAAATGGACACTAGATCTAAAACAGCTGGCTCTAGCTCTGCACAAAAAAGAGGCTCTGTTTCCTTAACTCTTCAGGAGCAAATGGAGAAATTGGTTGCAAGCGTGGCAGAAGTTACAGCAGGACTGAAAAGTGTGACAGAAGGGGTTGAAGCAAACACAAGATTCAGTTGCCTCTGCAATAGAAAAACTCCAAGTGGATATAAAAGCTGATATTAAAAATTCTACCCAGACCTTGGAAAAATCAATTGGCCAAATTGAGGAGAACGTAAGGAAGAACAGAGACGAAATTAATAAAATTGGGCAGGAGGTGACCACTTGAAAAAGGACTCTGAGGAAATTAAAGTGGTCAGAGAAAAAATAAAAAAGGTGGAAGAAAAATTGGACAATTTAGACTTGGAGCAGTTAGAGAATATTGGAACACGACAGAGGTCTGTGGAGGAATCTCTTGCCTTTCTGCAACTTCATCAGAGAGAAGGAAACATCCGTCTAAGGGGTCTTCCAGAATTGGAAGGAGAAGACCTAAAAGCCTATATTGTGGAGCAATTTTCAACATATTGGGAGTTAGAAGAGGTAAACGTCTCAGCACGCATAGTGAAGGCCTTCAGATTTGGACCCAGAGGTACCAGAGGAAAGAAAAGCACCAAAACAGTCAGCGACTGTTTGTTGGTGCTGCACGATAGGCACGACAGAGATTACTTTCTGGACTTACACTATAGAAACAACCTGGTGGTACAGCAGAATAAAGTAATTTTTTATAAGGATATCCCCAGATTTTTCCTAGACAAAAGAGTTCCTTATAACGACTTGGTTACTGAGCTAAGAAGAAGAAAGATCTCCTTCAGTTGGGAATTTCCAGAAGGCCTTGCATTTACGTTTGAAGGGGAAAAGATAAGAATAAGATCTCTGGCGGAAAAGCAAAAGTTTTTGGACAAACATCTGGAGCAATTCAAAGGAACACCACTTGACCCAGCACAGCTTTACAAGTTTCCAGAAGTATTTCCACCACCGCCGAGACCATCAGGGCCGAGTCAAGATCCAGAGGAAGGTAAGAAAGGAGAGGCAACTGGAGGAGTAGAATAAATAAAGGAAAATGGCTCTTAAACTAATGACATGGAATGTCCGGGGATTAAATCAGAGACCAAAGAGACGCAGAGTGTTTTACAGCTTAGAAAAGAAGAATTTGGATATAATATGTTTACAGGAGACCCACATAGTCCGACGTCACAGAAGACTACTACAGAACAAGAAATTAGGCCAAGAGTTTATATCATCGGATAAAGTCAAGAAGAGAGGAGTTGTAATATATGCAAAGGAGAAATATAGCCCAAGACAGCTATTCAAAGATGAAGAAGGAAGATACATCGCAATTGAAATTAATGCACAAGGCGAAAAATTTTTGATTCTGGGACTTTATGCACCAAACGATGGAAAGTCGATCTTTTATAAAAAAATACATGACTTGCTGCTGGATTATTTGGACTACAAGGTAGTGTGCCTTGGAGATTTTAATGGGGCAGTTTCCACATTAATGGACAGATCTCAAAGAACTAAATTAACGAATGATGGGAAAGCTCCCAAAGACTTTTTTTGAAATGGTGGATAATTTGAATTTGGTGGACTCTTGGAGATTAAAAAATCCCACAGAAACAGAGGCAACGTATTTTAGTGAACCTCAGCAGTCATGGTCGAGGATAGACTACATCTGGATTCTCGAATGAATTGGCTCCAAAAATACAAAAGGCAGAAATTGGTCCCAAAACGCTTTCAGACCATAATCCGGTACAGTTAAATTTAAAAATGATTTCCAAGGACTCTTTCAGATGGAGAATGGATGATGCATTGATGAGAGATACCAAGCTAGTAGAAAAAGCGGTGAAAAAGATGAAAGAATATTTTCAAATTAATTGGAAGTTCCGAAGTGGAGAAAAGGATTGCTTGGGATGCAAGTAAAGCGGTAATGAGAGGATTCCTCATAAGCGAAAAGGCGAAAAAGAAGAAACAACAAAACATAGAAATGGAGAGACTGTTGAAATTAATTAAAGAAAAGGAAAAAGAATTAAGAGGGCATCCCAGATGTGTCAAAATTCAAAAAGAAATTAAATACTTGCAATCCCAATATGCAAACATTATGAATCAGGACATCGAATGGAAAGTGAAAATGATGAAACAAAGAACATTTGAATCTGCCAATAAATGCGGAAAACTACTAGCTTGGCAATTAAAGAAAAGACAAAAGGCCAATGTCATCACCAATTTGGTAGTAAATGGAAAAAATGTAGAGAAACCAGAGGAAATCAGATGGTGTTTTCAGAGATTTTATAAGCAACTGTACAAGGAGGAGAAGATAGATGAAGCAGAGATAGACCGATTTCTGGAAAAGAATGGATTGCAAAAAGTCCCAGAGGAAAAGTTAACAACTCTCAACCACCCAATATCGACACAAGAGATAGAAGATGCAATAAACAATATGCAATTGGGGAAGGCTCCAGGACCGGATGGATTAACAGCAAAATATTATAAGACATTAAAAGACTGGCTATTGCAGCCGTTAAGAGAAATTTGCAATAAGATACTAGAAGGAGATAGGGCACCAGAGACGTGGAAAGAAGCCTTTATCACACTGATTCCAAAACCAGATACAGATAAGACTCAAATGAAAAACTATCGTCCAATATCCCTTTTGAATGTGGATTATAAAATTTTTGCAAATGTTTTGGCTACAAGGTTGAAAAGAGTGTTGAAAGACTATATACATAGAGATCAAGCAGGTTTCTTACCAGGAAGACAAATAAGTAACAATACGAGAATTATTGTGGACATTTTAGAAAAACTGGAGAGAGACATAAACTTAGATGCGGCACTACTGTTTGTTGACGCAGAGAAAGCTTTTGATAAAGTATCTTGGACATTTATGAAAAAGAACTTGGAAAAGATGGGAGTTGGAGAAAAATTCTTAAATGGCATTAAGGCCATTTATACAGAACAAAGAGCAAAAGTAATAGTAAACAGTGTGATATCGGAGGAGATTGAAGTTGAGAAAGGAACAAGACAAGGGTGCCCTATTTCCCCTTTACTTTTTATTACGGTCCTGGAAGTCCTCCTAAATATGATTCGAAAAGATAAACAGACAAAAGGAATTAGAGTGGGAGAGAAAGAATACAAATTGCGCGCCTTCGCAGATGATTTGATGTTATCCCTTCAGGAACCGGAAAGCAGTGTCCCCAGAGCTTTGGATTTAATTGAACAATTTGGACTTGTAGCTGGCTTCAAATTAAATAAACAGAAAACCAAAGTTTTAGGTAAAAATTTGAGTGCAGAACAGATTCAAAGAATACAAGAAGCCACTGGCCTCAATTTTGTTAAAACTGTAAAATATCTAGGTATCAATCTCACAACCAAGAATTTGAACCTGTACAAGGACAACTATGAAAAACTGTGGATGGAGATAAAAAAAGATATGGAAATTTGGACAAGACTTAAACTGTCGTTAATGGGAAGAATAGCAGTGGTTAAAATGAATGTCCTACCAAGGATGCTGTTTTTATTCCAAGCCATACCGATTTTGGATAAACTGGACTGTTTTAAGAAATGGCAAAAGGACTTATCGAAGTTTATATGGCAGGGCAAAAAGCCTAGAATCAAGTTTAAGATCCTAACAGACTCTAAAGAGAGAGGAGGCTTTGCCCTGCCGGACTTAAAACTCTACTTTGAAGCAGCGGCCTTTTGCTGGTTAAAGGACTGGTTTAAATTAGAGAATGTTGATGTGTTGGACTTGGAAGGACACGATAATATGTTTGGCTGGCATGCATACCTTTGGTATGACAAGGCTAAAATTCACAGAACTTTTAAGACTCATATAGTTAGAAAATCCTTGTATCAGGTTTGGACTAGATATAAAGATTTGCTGGAGAGAAAGACTCCTAGATGGATTTCTCCAGTGGAGGCCAAGGCCTATAAGAGACCGAACATGTCTGCAAATTGGCTAAGATACATGGACATATTGCAGCAGGAAGGGGACTCATTTAAGTTGAAAAGTTATGACCAAGTTAAAAGTCAGGTCCCCGACTGGCTGCAATATCATCAGGTGTATGAAACATTTAAAATGGACAAAAAAGTTGGTTTTCAAGTAGAAAAATCAAAACTGGAAGACAGAACTGATAGAATCGAACTTTAAGAACCTTTCCAAAATGTATAATCTTTTGCTAGAGTGGCATACGAAAGATGAACTGGTTAAATCGTCAATGATAGATTGGGCGAAAGATGTAGGACATAATATTATGATGGATGACTGGGAGAGATTGTGGCAGAAAGGTATCAAATTTACTGCTTGTCATAGTTTAAGAGAAAACATAATGAAAATGGTGTATAGATGGTATTTGACACCAGTTAAGATAGCTAAGATGAATACCAAAATGTCAGATGTATGTTGGAAATGTAAACATGCGAAAGGTACCTTTTTTCATATGTGGTGGTTGTGCCCAGTGGTAAATGCCTTCTGGGATAAGATTTATAATGAACTTAAGAAGGTAATGAAAGTTACCTTTTGTAAGAAACCAGAGGCATTCCTTCTGAGCATAACCAATGAAGAGATACCCAGTCAGGATAGAGTGTTTTTTATGTATGCCACGACAGCAGCTAGAATTTTATTGGCAAGAACATGGAAAGGAGAAGAGATACCAACGGTGGAAGAATGGCAGATGAAGATGATGGAATATATGGAACTTGCAGACCTGACCGCCAGAATCCGGGACCAGAGGGAGGAGAGGGTGTCACAGGATTGGAAAAAATTTAAAGACTATTTAGTTAAATCAGTTAAATTGAATATTTGAGCAGAATCAAATAGAATAGCGGCTTTAGTAGTTTTATGTTAGATAATTGTTAAGAAGATATTTCTTTTTCTTGCGTGAATGATTTATTTGTTAAAGAATATGTTAAGATTTTGGGTTTTAACTATGATTTATATTTGACAAAGTAAAGTTAAACGTATTAAGTAAGTAAGTAAAGTTAAGAGTATTAAGAAATAAGGTATATGATAATGGAATAAGAGATAAAGCTACCTATAACATATATATGATTGTGAAGACAGTGGAGGGAGCAGGGGAAGTCCCCTAAGTAAGAAGATAAGAACAAGAAAATTACAAAGATAGGTGTTGTTTTAAGGTTTGTATATGTTTTTCTTTATGTTTTTATATTGTTGTTGTTTATATTGTGTTTATGTATTGTGTTTCTTTATAGTGTGTATGTTGATTTGTATGCTTTTCTTTTTTTTGTAATATTGGAAAATAATAAATTCTTATTAAAAAAAAAAAATAGGAGTGGGGAAATCCAGGGTTAGATCCTGCTCAGCCCTGAAGTTCACTAGATTACCTTAGTTCATTCATTGTTACTTATACTAGGAATAGGTTGGAGACTTTCAAGGCCTTAAGATTTCATCAGAAGTATCTGAATGACTATATGTTGCCCATTCTAGATTATATTTCAAATCAAACCTACTCAAGACATTTTAAAGGCAAATTGTCATTCGATTTCCAGAGGATTTTTTTTTATTAGCAGGACTTAATAGGGTTTGTCCAGCTCTCCAAGAGAACCTTTATAAACAACGTGTATAGGCCCCACTGCCCTGAAGTCTATTTCATACCTATGCATTTTCTGCCTTTTAGCTGATATCCTGGTTCACATCCACAGTGGAAGCTTCCAATGGTGTTGAAACAGTGTTGATTACAAGGGTTCGACTCTTGGCACTCATTAACATCTGTTGAATAATATAGACATGATTAAAACCTCTCTTACCCTGCAGACTTGGAGTGATTGTTGTCAGAGGGCAAAGACAGACTCTTGTCACCAAACAGAGGCAATGAGATGAGGGAATTTCTTAACTCTTCACATGACTATTTTTCCCCCTCACCCTAACCAGTAGGTTTCTGTCCAGCTTGGGGAGGCGAGGCCAGGCTGAACTGCCGGGGATTGTGTAGGATCAGGGGGCTGCGCGCCACCCTGCAAAAAACGTCCCCAGTTTGAGGTGGGGAGCAGTCATTGTCAAATAGTGCAACAGAGCAATATCATTCATCTGGAGTCTGGCTGATCGTTTTGTGGTCTTAACAAACTATACTGGGAGCAGCAGATAGTGAGATTAATGCTTAACAGTTCATTAGGTGAAACATTCAGTGACATTTCATGCAGTTTCACTAGTTGCAAAACCCAGGGGTTGCCAGCCTTTTGTATTTTTAACAGTTGTTTCCCGAGTTAGATTTAACTCAGGCTACCGGTTAGCTATCCTTGCTCTAAACCATGCAAAATACTAGCATGAAATGGAAAGTAACATCAAATGACAAGAACCTGTGTTTACACAGATCTGAGCACTAATGAAAAACGTCTTGCCTGTTGAGTATTCGGGAAACTGCAGAGAGATTATCAGATAATCACAAAATGGAAAGGCAAAATTTCAAAGAACATTTTAATCAAATCCTTACTGCATTCAAGGATCCATCCTGCCCTTATAAAAAAATGTTATTTAACAGAGTCTCAAGTGATTTAATGATAATTGTTAGCAGATGAGACAACACTATCTCCATACCTTGGCAACTTAGTCCATCTGATGTTCTTCTGAAGCCAATCCCACACCGAACTACACAGTGGTAAGAGCCAATAATGTTTTCACAGTCCTGGCCAGCATGGCAAGAATGCCTCCCTAAGGCACACTCGTCAATATCTGCAATAAAGGCAAGCCATATGTGCACTCATACGTCAATCCATCATGGAAGAAACAGTGTCTATTTTATCATGAGAATATTACCCAGGTTAGTATCTTAGGGCCTGATCTGAAGGCATATCTAGTGGTACCTCCGGTTGCGGACAGGATCCATTCCAGAGGTCTGGTCGGATCCTGAGGTTTCCACAACCTGAGGACCGCTTCTGTACATGCGTGCACAGTGGTAGACCACTTCTGCACATGCGCATAAGTGGTCTACTGTTGCGCATGCGCACATGGCAAAACCCGGTAAAATACTTCCGGGTTTGCTGCTTTCGCATCCCGAAGTTTACGTAACCAGAGGGTTACATAACGGGAGGTACTACTGTAATACAATAAACTTATCGTAGGACTGGTCAGTTTCTGAATAGGACATCAGCTTTAGTTCCATCATAGAAGAAAAAATGGGATGTAAATACAATGAATAAAAGACAAAACAATATTCATCTCTCATGTATTCTAAATCCTGTCATAAAAACACGGTGTGGCCAGTGCATGACATCTAAAAGCAAACCTTACCTTGGCATGCGCTTCCATCTGCTGATATGGTAAGGCCTTTGGGACACGAGCAATAATAGGTTCCTATAGCATTGTGGCAAGTGTGGGAACATGGATTTCGAACTGTACACTCATCTTCATCTAATGATAAAAGCAAAATTGCATAAAATCAGGGTGCCGTTTGCATGGTATAGTTCAGAAACAGGAATACAGACTGGCAACAGAAAGTCTGTAGGGTCTAACTAGACTTCTGGGATTCATTACCTTTATCTTTAACAACAAAAACGAGGAAGGAGAGAAGCACCCAGCCCCCTTCCACATTGTTAATCCTGCTCGCACTGCAGCAGCAATTTGAACATTCTAAAAATACTAAAGGGTTAGGAATAAGGAGAAGCAAAACACAAATTCGATCGTCTTAAAAGATCAGAATGGAAGCCTGGACCCCCCAAATTCAGTTTCCATTCTAACCTACTCTTAATATACCTGTATCTGTGTGAACGTATGTCAATATGTTTCCATTGGGCAAAGCCAGATCCCCCCCCCCCAGATAAGGGCAGGGATGTGTAATAACTAACTTGAGCTTCTCAAACCAAAACACAGCCACTCTTTGAAATTCACAGTTCTCTGAGTTCTTGCCTTGAAACTCTCCAACATGTACAAAGGTGCATGTATTAGGGAAAGTGTACTTAAAAAGGCCTATTGTTAGTGAAAATAACACAAAAATACATTAGGAAAAAACTGCTTGACAAAATGTGTAAAATAGTCAGAGCAACAAACAAAAATATATGAGAAATTCTCGCTAAAAAGCGAACGAATTTTCATGAATATTTTTTAAATTAAAAAACCCCCACCCACTAATTGCTGCAGAAATGTGAAGAACTCACTTTTAAGATTGGAAAAACGAGAAAGGTTCACCCATCCCTACTTGAGAATAACAGTTGCTGAATAAGCACCATGTTCACCAACTTTAGCTCTAATTTTACCTAAAGTGAGTCCTGGAGGAGGCATCCTAGGAGTCTGTAAAGGGAATGTGTGCTTCAAAGGGGCTTGATAGGCAAGAGGGCCACAAAGCAAGGAGCCAAGAAAGTGACCAGAGTGTTGTATATTTAGTCACATTATTAGACATATTCTTACCTGTACAATATGGCCCAGCAGAGTCTAAGCCAAACCCATTAGGACATTGGTTGCTTTGATCTCCTGTGGATGAAGGAAGCCAAAGGATTACAGACTGACAAGAAACTATGGACACTGGATTTTTCTTTTCCCAAGTTCTTCAAAAGTTCAATGGGTACTCTGGTTGGAAAGTTTTCTGTTTATTGTAATTTTGTTTATTTAATTGATAGGGGCGTCTATAAATGATGTAAGTAGATGAATATTCAAAACTGAATAAACGTTTATGCAGAAATGTACTGCCCTCAATAAGATTATGTTGCTTTTATGTACAACAATGGGGGGGGGGAAATCCATCTGAAATAAAAAATTGCATTCAAGATGAAGAACCAAAGTAAACAGCTTTCCTTTCTAAAGCATAATGCACTTCAGGAAAGGCAAATCATATCAGATTCATTTATGGTGGTACCTCAGTTTACGAACTTAATCCATTCCTGAAGACCATTCTTAAACCGAATTCATTCTGAAACGGAGATGCGCTTTCTCTAATGAGGCCACCCGCCACCAGTGCCCTTCCACCGTTTGGCTTCTGTTCATAGACCGAGGTGAAGATCGCAAACCGGGACACTACTTCCGGTTTTGCAGAGTTCATACACCGAATAGTTCGTAAACAGGACTGTTCTTAAACCGAGGTACCACTGTATTTGTATCTAGTCACCAGACCACCAAAATAACTTTTTTTGGGGGGGGGGGAGACTAATAAAAGTTAACAGACCCAAATGAAACTACATAAACAAAGCTAAAATGCCATATTTTCCTGGCAACTTGCAAGTCCCCTTTAAAAAGATGTCCCTGTTTTAACAAATATTACAAATATTTAAAAAGAATTTATACACATCTGAATTTATGTAAAAACTAAAAATTATGAATCACCCTGATAAGATGCAGCATTCCCTCTGAAGAATTTCCTGTCTCATCAATTATTGCAGACAGTAATTGTGCAGTCTCCACAGTTGCATTTTTATCTTGTTCACCCAGTAGATAAATTATAGACTCATGATTAGACCTCTACCTATTTGTCCCAAGTATTGTTCTATCAGTGTATAGTGGTACCTCTGGTTGCGAACGGGATCCATTCTGGAGGCCCCTTCGTAACCTAAAAAGAGTGCAACCTGAAGCGCCGCATTTGCACAGTGTGATTCGGCGCTTCTGTGCATGCGTAAAGCGCGATCTGGTGCTTTTGCGCATGCACACGCACCGAAACCCGGAAGTAACCCTTTCCGGTAATTCCGGGTTCGGTGTGTTCGTAACCCGTAGCGAACGCAACCCGCAGCGAATGCAACCAGAGTTATGACTGTATTGTATAGAACAGTATGTACAAGGTCTGCAACCCAATTTAGACTACTTAGAATACGGCATGTTTTTACCATATTCCTTCTGAAACATTTAATAGCATCAGATTTAACTGGCCTTCGATAAAGGCCACCCTTTACTTAAAAGGCATCTCGTTTCTACCAAGCCCTGCACGTCCCATTCCTCCCCAACAATACCTTTTGTAATAGAAGCACGGATTTTAAAAGTTAGAGCTTCTTCGAGTGCATTGTATTCTGTTTCAACAGAGGAGGCCTGGAGGGTTTCCACCAGGAAGGGCATTCTTCCGCGATTCGGGTCGTAGGTAATGGTATGGTTCCAAGTGTACGGCACACTAACTCCATCTATGGTGAAGAGTCGTGTAGAGTAAGCATAGAGCTGACCAGGGCCTGTCTGAATATAATCTTCTGTATAATCCTGAAACGAACACCACACAACTCCAGATTAAGGAGACATTAAGGAGAAACTTTGCCATTCTCCATGGCCGTATTGAACATGCAGGAATGGACACAATCATCCACAGTTTTGAAAAATGGTAAATTGCTATAATGGAACTACATTTCGCTTCCATTCCTCCAGCTTGAAAGGAGCATAAGTGGAACCCAGAGTGGAAGAAAACACATGGAACAAATATCAAAACTGGAGAGGGACCTGTTGGAATGTAGCGTAAAAGCGCTGTCTAAAATGTGTAAGATATTATTGGAATGGGAGACAAAGGATGAGCAAGTCAAATCCTCAATGATACATTGGGCAATAGATATTGGTCATAATATAGACATGGAAGCATGGAAACGATTGTGGAATAGGGATGTAAAATTTACAGCGTGTTATGGTTTAAGAGAAAATTATATGAAAATGATATATCAATGGTATCTAACACTGAGTAAACCGGCCAAAATGTATAAATCGAAATCAAATAAGTGTTGGAAATGCAAAGAGAAAGAAGGTTCTTTTAGTCATATGTGGTGGTCTTGTCGGAGTTAAGGCTTACTGGGAAATGATATATAATGAAATGAAAAGGATGATTAAAATAACGTTCGTAAAAAACCCAGAAGCTTTTGTCTTGGGAATTATAGGGACAGAATTACCTAAACTGCATAGAAACTTATTAATGTATGCGACTACATCAGCAGGAATGTTACTCGCCCAAAAATGGAAAGAAGAATAAGTCTCAGTAAAGGAAGAATGGATAAAAAAACTTATGAAATATGCAGAATGGTGAAACTCACTGGAAGAATATGAAACCAAGATAACATTTTTTAAATAAAAGAATGGAAATGGTTTAGTGAATAAATTATGCAGATAAATTATAAACAGATAAGAACATTGGCAGGATTATTGTAATGACCTGCAGTTTCATAAGAGTATATATTTAAAGAAGATGAATAAATGAGCAAATTAAGTTAATTTGGATATGCAGAAGATATTAAAAATAAATTTAAGGAACCACAGAAAGAGGGGGAAGGAAGTCAAGTTTTGAAATGTCAAAATGATTGTAAAATCAGTGAAATGTATAAAACTGAAATGTGTGGGTGTGATAGAGAGAGAGAAGAAAATATGTGGACTACAATAAGGAACTGAAATATTTTATTTTTCTGAGCTTAGTGCTCATGTCACCAGCACTGGAGGATAGACTGCAAAGAGCTTGTCATGTGTGTCCAATGCAAGAGAAGGGATTAACACATCCTCAATGGATGCCTATCCAAAGCAAATATAAAACTAACAATATAGTGCAAAATAGTACCGGTAATCAAAAGAACTTCTGGGGACAATGAGCGGATGATCAAACAGTATACTTTGCCTACAGCCACAGGATGATATGAGGATGATAGTGGTGTCAACTGACAAACTAACCTTATGATGGCTGAGTTTTCTGGGGGAACCTATAGATAGATAGTTTCAGTAAGTGTATAGAGATGATTTACCTTTACATTAACATCAGGGGATGATTGTAACTGCAGCATGTGGCCGCTGATGACAACATCCAAGAGTAAAGATCCATCTGAGTCCAAGCCACGGGTGATGTGAGTCATTCGTAAGATCTCCCCTGTGAATTTCAGGAATAGTTCAAATGTGTGAACACTGGGGGGAGGGGCTGCCCTCATAAGAAACCTCAAGTCAGAAATTAATTAGCAAAGGACCATGTAAATTTGCATTAACTATCTTAAAGCCAACTTTAAAGGGGACCGTTGAAAGTGATCATTAGAAGACTTGTAAGGCATATTTTTTAAACCTCCTATTTATCATTTGGCACTCACACCTTTAAAGGCCAAATATATGGTTCTCAAAGTAAGAGGCAGACAGAAACGTCTTCCCGCAGCTCCTCCACTCTGAACCAGGAGGCCAAAATTCCCGAAAACCCAACTATGGTACATGGTTCTAAGTAGAAGCTTTGGAAGTTATGCAAAATAGAAAGCTGTTGTCCCATTTTTAACTAACCGGTAGCAAATTCCACTTGTGTCTCTCTCTTGAAAACTGCATTGGTGAGTGAAAAGCCATTCACTGCTTCTCCATTTTCTTTGGCTGTTGTCCAATAAATGGGACTCAAAATAGAAACTAGTGCTCTCATTGCTGGACCTTTAGAGGGGGGGAAAGCATTGTCATATGTACAGCAACATTTGTGGGTCGTTTTTTTTTTTTGCATTTTGTATTACTTACAATGTCACCTGACCTTTAATAAATTCTCTCTTTTGTTACCGATTGCATTAAATATTTAATGAAAATAGAGCAAATAAGCATATATTGGAGTCTGCAAAGAGTTTGACGGTAAAAGCACAGCAGTCTAAATCTGCCTGCCAGCTCTCTTATCACCGCTAAAAGACCTGGAGGCACTCTTGCTAGCCACAATCCTCTTTGAAATCGCGTGCAAGCTCATAGGTTCATTGCTCTCCTCTCCAGAGTAAGTTATATGCCTTCTCATTCATATTGTACTTTCCCCCTGCCATGTACAGAAGATAGATGAGGCTTTGTAAGGCTTTGTCAAAGGAAAAGTTGAACGAAATATGTGAGGTAGCAAAGCAAAACAAATAAGCAAACAAACAAACAAACAAGAACCCCAATGTTGTCTCCTAGTCATGAAGAGCATGGGTCATCCTCGCTGTTTGAGAGAGCCGTTATTTCAACAGAATAAAAACTGTGTTAAGTCTGATAAACCTAAGGAACATTTCTTAAGTATTAAAGAAACAGGTGTACATACCGAGACTACGTGGGATATTTGTAATCTTGGCTTGTATTCGCCTAGTGTCCAGATCAGGGCTATCGATTATAGTGGCATTCAGGAAAGCGATTCCAAACTCAACATCATTAATATTTCCAATGACACTTCCTCTAGCCCGTGGAGGTCCCCCTAATTGCCAAGGAAGTCAAAAGTTGAGGGGAGGGGAGGCAATGGCCACCTGTAACATCTGTTACTTCATAATGTTTCGAAAAATCAAATGAAATGTGAGTATTATTATCCAAGTGCTGATGTTAAGCCACACTGCCCCCTCTGTTTTGAAAAAAAAAAAAAAGACATAAAATGGAACAGCCCAACTAAATAATGATGTTAGTAGACCATATTCCCGGAGGAAAAAGCCAGGGGCTTTTCATGAGATATTGAGTCCTCAGAGGAAAAGGCAACTGTTGTTTAGCACTGCATGCGAATAGTAACGCAACAAAGTATGGCAGGAAAGGAAACAGAATAAACTCCTTGAGGAATTCAGGCAGGATCTACGAAATTATTTGGTTAGGACTTGGGCCAGAACACCAAAGTATATTAATCTTACTGACATCTAAAACTTCTCTGTGTTCTGGTGCCACATTTTAAGGAAACAACAACTGAAAAAAAATATATACACACCAAGTGCTGCTAATAAGAGAGACACCTGTGTTTGCAAAAGTTTGTTTTTCAAAACATTTCTACCCATTTTCTACGTGTGTGTGCGCACTTTCAGGTGGGGAAACAAGACAAGTACTCGTAACTTTTCCTCGGATTATGCAGCATTCTGAGCAACCGTCCAACGTTTTCAGGTTCCTTTCGGTGAAGCAGTAATAAGAAACGGTTGGATTCCTTTGCAAATATTGGTCTGGTAGTTTGAGCAGACAATTTTCAAATTGTTCCCTGAGTCTATCTGAACATACATTAAGTCAGAACGTTAGTTCATTAGGCCCAGTGACAGGTGGCAACTCTCCAAGTTGTGAGCTAAGGGAAGCAAATAACTGACTGCTTCCAATATTCCACTACTTCCCCCCCCCCCAAAAAAGGGGTGAAGATCAGGAATAAAAGTTCAAATGATCGTAATCCCAGGAGGTGTTATATCAGCTAGACTACTGCTGAAATGCCCTCAATGTTACTGAGAATTTTTTTTGGGGGGGGATTCGAGCTCTTCTAGGGTCCCCTCCAGATACCTTTTTATTGCGCATTAAATGATGCTTTGAGCTCATTGGGGTGGTCACACGAGAACCTGCTTTCAGTACTGTTTGTGCCTGAAAATGTTTTGGAGTGGTCACACTGTTTCATTTCCAACCTGTAACAACTCCCTGGTGAAATCCCCTATCTTTACATACCACAAATTTTTTAGAAAAGTTCTGGTTTATTTTCATTCTGTTATTGTTGTGCCAAACCAACTCTGGGCAGCAAGAATGTGGCAGCAGTGGGGAAACATGGTAGAACAAACTAAAGCAGAATAAACCCCCCACCCACCCAATGCACTATTACTGTGTCAAAGAGCACATGCAACATAAGGCACAGGGGAATGTTGAACAGATTTCTAACATAGGGCCAAATTAAATTTCTTTCAGTGGGGCTGGACAGGGGAGTGATAAAACTGGGACATAGCAGGCACGGAGGTAGAACTTAATCTTTTCCTCCCTCTGAACGCAACCCTCCATTTATTCCCGTGAGGATACCTCCTAGTTCAAAAATCTGGTGTCAGGGGGATTCAGAAAGGATTAAATTTCTCCTGCATCGCTGCTGTGATTCCTCAACATGATCAGCAACTCCTGCTCACTGACAGTGTCGTCATTTTTTTTTTTTAAATGTGCCCATTAAATGCAAACTCATTTAACATCATGTTCAGTTTGGCCCTCAGCCTAGAACAAAAACCGATGTAGAACCTTTTCGGAAGTTTCATTTCTTGTGTACTGGGATTCTGAAAACACTTTTGTTCAGGCAGAAAATCAAGTGCCCAGTGTCCAGAATGTTACTTTTGTCAGCATTTGAGACACACACTTGAGTCAGCCTACTTACCTGGACAAGCTTGAACATTACACCTGGATATCTGAGAGTCGTCTCCGGGACAAGGCCGGCCACTGTTAGATGGGGATGGATTATTGCACAGACGCGATCGGGTCTGCTCTCCTCCTCCGCAAGAAGCAGAACATGCGCCCCAAGGCTGCCATGGGCCCCAGTTTCCATCCACTACAAACCAACGCAGAAGACAAGAATTAATACTGTTTCAGTAAAGTTTCTCGTGTGTGTGCAAACGTTATGTGCTAACTCAAATGCAAGCAACCATAGGATAAAACGGGAGCGCTGCTTGCAACAGGAGTCCAGGGAAGGGGGTAGAAAGGGGGAGAGGTTGAGAAATGGGGTGAATGGTACGACAGCTGCACACAGACCAGGGAGTAATCATGGAAACTAGTCACAGACCGTTCCCTCCCACCCAAAAAGGTAATCTTTATTACATTAAAGTCAACCACTCTTGCCTAGCATAGGTAAAGGTAAAGGTAAAGGACCCCTGGATGGTTAAGTCCAGTCAAAAGTGACTAGCTCATCTCGCTTTCAGGCTGAGGGAGCTGGCGTTTGTCCACAGACAGCTTTCTGGGTCATGTGGCCAGCAGGACTAAACCTCTTCTGGCCCAATGGAACATCGTAACAGTGTTCTCCTTTTCCACCAGCCAGGAACCAAAACTAGAAGAAAACCCAGGGGATAAAGGCAGGGAGGCAGCTTCAGATGACAAGTGAGAAAAGGCTTCAGAACCCCTGCCCATGCCCCTTTAAATGACATCCAACCCCCATTTTAGGTGTGTCTGATGGCAGATCTGCATTTGAAAACACAGGTGCAATTAAGTCTCATGTAGTTTAGGCCTAAAAGAGCAGACAGCTGCTGGCCCATTGGCAGAGCAGGTGTTTAGGGAAGCTTTTAATGTTTAACAGACTATTGTATTTTAATATTTTGTTGGAAGCCGCCCAGAGTGCTGGGGAAACCCAGCCAGATGGGCGGGGTATAAATTATTATTATTATTATTATTATTATTATTATTATTATTATTATTATTATTTCAAAACCATCAGGCTTGCTGGTAGATACATGTTTTTCATAAGCAACAAGCCTCTTGGAAACAGGACCTTTCGTGTGTGTGTGTGTGTGTGTGTGTGTGTGTGTGTATAATTTTTATTAAATTTTCTGTTTTACAATTTAAAATACTTATTTTTACATCCTTAAGATATCAATGACTTGCCTCCTTCTCTTTCCATGGTTCATTTTACATATCATAAATCCTTGCACATTTTACAAAAAAACCCTATATCATTCAGTACAGTCGTACCCCTGGTTACGATTGCTTCAGGTTGCGTTTGTCACGGGATATGAAAGCGCCAAACCCGGAAGTACCAGAACGGGTTACTTCCGGGTTTGGCAATTTGCGCATGTGCAGAAACGCAAAAATGACGTCGTGCGCATGCACAGACGCGGCACTTCAGGTTGCGAACAGGGTTCCGGAACGGATCCCGTTCGCAACCAGAGGTACCACTGTATTCCATTATTGCACCCACCACAGCTTTTTTACACTGCTGAATTTATCTTAAGGCTGCCAGCGTTTTCAGCTGCACACAGTTATTTCCCATACATTCAATAAACGTTTTCTAGTCTTCTCTAAATGTATGTTCATCTTGTTCTCTTATTCTATATGTCAAGTCTGCTAGCTGCGCATATTCTGTCAACTTAAGTTGCCATCACACACACACTGACAAACCCACCAATGGTCTGCATGCTTGCAGAAAGCAAGCGCCAACTGCCCGCCAAATTGCCACAGCAGCCAATCGCCAGCGCACCTTGACGCACCCACCAATCACCAGCAAAAACACCGCTGACAATCTCCGGCTCACAGCAGCCACCAGTCGCCCATCCAACCTCTCCACTATCCATGTAAAAGACGGCCCCACATTTTTAGCATAATTTCTTAATGAAATAAACTTGTCTTATAAACTCTCTCTCTCTCTCTCTCTCTCTATATATATATGGTAATAACCATGTAAATGCTAAGGTAACTCACCAGGACAAAGCTCTATATTACACCTCTGTATCTGGGTATCGGCACCTGCGCAGGCTCTTCCCCCATTGAGCGGACGAGGGTTGTCGCAAGTCCGGTACCTTCTCAACTGGCCACTGTTACACGTTCGGCTGCAAATACCCCAGTTGCTCCAAGGGCCCCAGTTACCATGCACTGCAGAAACAAAACATTTTTGTTAACAGCAATATTGAAACAGGTGAAAGCCATTGTGCGGTCCAAAATAATAATTTAACTCAACGCTGGAGGAAAGTTTATGTGTTTCTAGAATTTACACTGTCTCTAGAATGTTAGAGAAGAGCTCTTTCAGGAGCCCCTCTGCATCAAAGGCTGGGAGATTTATACTTTCATTTATTCTGCATGTGGCCCACCATTCGTACCTTGTGTGTGATCTGGCTGCTGCCACCAACTCTATGTATGCTTTTCGTGTCTAGCTGTATCACTATTTGCCTCCTCTCAATCTGGGGGATGTTGTAACATGCCTCCGGGAGCCCGGATGATGCACATCTGCTCATCACAGGGAGGCTTGTAAGCATGTTCGTTTGAACGTGCTTAGAATCCCCCCTTTAGATCTTCCCACTCAATGCAGGAAAGTCCAGGATTGAGTGGGTGTGTACAGGAGCATGGGGGCAGGGCTGGTGAAGGCCAACCACATGCTCCTTATACAAATTGGGATATCCTATTGAGGTACACCTGAACAGGCCTACAGCGTGGATAGATTGCACCGTTGAAAAATGTACAGAGTTCTGTGAAATGATAGCAACCACAGCAACCTGGGTTCTGGAAAGCAAATGCTTTTATCAATTATAGTGGTACCTCGTAAGACGAATGCCTCGCAAGACGAAAAACTCGCTAGACGAACGGCATTCGCTAACGAAAGGGTGACTCGCAAGACGAATTTTCCTATGGCCGCAACTCGCAAAGCAAAAACGTTTTGCGGTTTTTTGGTTTTCCCCGTAAAACCGTGCTTCCTCCAACCATGCTTCGCAAGACGAAATTTCCGCTATACGACAACACTCGCGGAACGAATTAATTTCGTCTTGCGAGGCACCACTGTAGCTTCTTGCTCCCGGCAGCTGCACCACCCCGGTCTTTAAAATGCATCATATAATCCAGCTCTCAAGTACATTTAATTAAAGCGATGGAAAACCATTTCAGTTATATTTTCCTGGTGGGTTAAAGTACTGGATGTAGGCAGCGGAGACTTCGGTGAGAAAAAAGGTAAAGGACCCCTGGATGGTTAAGTCCAGTCAAAGGCAGCTATGGGGTTGTGGCGCTCATCTCGCTTTCAGGCCAAGGGAGCCAGCATTTGTCCAGCGACAGCTTTCCAGGTCTTGTGGCCAGCAGGACTAAACCGCTTCTGGCACAACGGAACACTGTGATGGAAGCCAGAGCACACGGAAACGCCGTTTACCTTCTCACCACAGCCGTACCTATTTATCTACTTGCACTGGTATGCTTTCGAACTGCTAGGTTGGCAGGAGCTGGGAAAGAACAATGGGGGCTCACCCCGTCGCGGGGATTTGAACTGGCGACCTTCTGATCGGCAAGCCCAAGAGGCTCAGTGGTATAGACCCCCTTGCCACCTGCGTCTCCCCACAGCAAAGCATTATAGCTATCAAGAACTTTAACTTGATCTGGCCTCTGTAGGAGAAAAGCCCTCTGTGGTAACCCCAAGTTTGCCACGCTACTCCAATCCCAAAAGGCACTTACTGGGACATGGGTCACTATTGCAAAAGTCAACCTGCATGTCATTTCCTTCACACTTGTGTCCGCCATACTGTGGTGGTGGATCTGAGCAGTCTCTCGTTCTCTGTCGGGTACCACCTCCACAAGACATGGTGCAGGCACTCCAGCTAGACCAGGAAGCCCATTTTCCATTCACTGGTTTGAAGAAAAAGAAAGTTTTTATTATTTTTTTAAGCACACTTTCAAACACAGCACTGAAATACGAGTTCTGTATCCAATCCAAACAACAACACAGGCATGCAAGAATGATGTAAGCCAGAGCAGAATCTCAATGTGAAAGAGAAAAATCCAAGCTGCAGGTGGCAGGGATGTTGTTCGCAGGTTCACCTGTAAAGCAGGTGTCTGTGTGTGCATGCACACAGGTGAAACTCGAAAAAATAGAATATCGTGGAAAGGTTCATTTCTTTCAGTAATTCAACTTAAAAGGTGAAACTAATATATGAGATAGACTCATGACATGCAAAGCGAGATATGTCAAGCCTTTATTTGTTATAATTGTGATGATTATGGCGTACAGCTGATGAGAACCCCAAATTAACAATTTCAACTTTGGGGTTTTCATCAGCTGTATGCCATAATCATCACAATTATAACAAACAAAGGCTTGACATATCTCGCTTTGCATGTCATGAGTCTATCTCATATATTAAACTCCAGTAGCTAATGAAAACAATTGCTTACATAAATGGACTTTTCCACGATATTCTAATTTTTGGAGTTTCACCAGTAGGTCTTTAACTGTGAAAGGAGGGCAGGGGAAAGGAGAACTGAACCCTTCCCTATCTTAAAAACTACCTTTCTCTTTACATATTTATGAGACCCAGAAAACGACAATTCGTTCTATATTTAACTTACCTGGACAGTCTCTCTTGCTGCAAACCTGCATCTGAGCATCAGGTCCTTCACAGTAGGTCCCATCGAACGATGGAGGAGGGTTGTTGCATAGCCGTAATCTGGTGTGGGTACCTTTGCCACATGTCTCACTGCAGCTCCCCCATGGTAGCCACGAACCCCAGGCACCATTAACTAGAAAACAGGAAGGGTTACAATCCAAGCTGGAACTTCATTTTCTAATTAAACAACAACACCACGATTGGGTTGGAGCCAAAGGTTGCCTGAGTTGAAGGCCACCTGAACAACAATTGATCTTTCCTCTCCCCTCCACCCTAATTCAAAAAAGGACCGAACAGCAACACGGTGGAATAGAAAAGGGAATTCATTTGAAGTTTGGTTCATGTGTGCCACTTTTAACAGCCTCTCTGTATTCTCACCTGGGCACGGCCTGATGTTGCACATGATTGGCTCAACGGCGTTGCCATCACAAGGCCTTCCACCATGTTGGGCTGGAGGGTTGCTGCAAGTTCTGGTCCTGGTCTTGTTTCCTTGCCCACAGGTTTTAGAGCACTCTTCCCAAGAGCCCCATTCTGACCAGTTGCCATCCACTAAAAGGAATATATATTGCATGTGACTTGTTAACATATGTTGGGAAATGATTTAGACCTTGGGGTTTCTAGGATGAGCCAAAATCTCATCAGACACACAATGCTGCCTACTTAAACTGGAGCCCTGGTATCTGGTGAAACTGCATGCTATTCGGCTTCTCAAGAACTCCCTCATGTTAAAATAAACATAATGTAATGTGGTGGCGCTGTGGTCAAAACCAATGAGCCTCTTGGGCGTGCTGATCAGAAGGTCGGCCGTCTGAATCCCCACGACGGAGTGAGCTCCTGTTACTCGGTCACAGCTCCTGCCAACCTGGCAGTTCGAAAGCACGTCAAAGTGCAAGTAGATAAATAGGTACTGCTCCGGCGGGAAGGTAAATGGCGTTTCCGTGCACTGCTCTGGTTCGCCAGAAGCGGCTTAGTCATGCTGGCCACATGACCCGGAAGCTGTACGCCGGCTCCCTCAGCCAGTAAAGCGAGATGAGCGCCGCAACCCCAGAGTCGGACACGACTGGACCTAATGGTCAGGGGTCCCTTTACCTTTACCTTTAATGTTATTAAGGCTGTTAAATTTGCTAATTTGGAAGTAGATTCCACTTTTGCATTTTTGTATGTTCTGCTGTTGTTGTTGTAGCAGTAGTTTTAAATCAATTATTTGTATCCTATGCATTGTGACCAATTGTGACGGCTCATAGCTTTTAGCAATAAAGATTCACCTCACTTCGAACCAGGGAAGAGGAACCATATTGACTACTGACTTCCATGTGGCCCTTGGTGAAAATCCAAATTTACCTGGGCACAGTTTGTTCTGACAGCTGCGGATTTCATGATCGGGCTCCATACAGCGTCGTCCGCCATTTGCGGGGAGCGGATTGTTACATAGGCGGATCCTCTTCTGAACACCTTGACCACATGTTACACTGCACGGCTGCCAGTCAAGCCAGTCAGAAAATCCTCCATGCACTGGAATAAAACAATTTCATGTATATTATTTATATATATACAGTGGTACCTCGGGTTACATACGCTTCAGGTTACATACGCTTCAGGTTACATACTCCGCTAACCCAGAAATAACGCTTCAGGTTAAGAACTTTGCTTCAGGATAAGAACAGAAATCGTGCTCTGGCACCGCCCTATACCCGGAGGTCTCAGGGTGGTTCACAGAAAAATATCTTAGTTGATATTCCTCTCACCACCAGACAAGTGTATTTTATTGCTTTCTGAATCTTAAAACCCCCTAAAAATTCAGATGATGGTGATAGTTGCCTCAGCCATTGGTCTTCAGTTGGACTTCACATAAGGAGAATTACAACAGTGAATTATTGCTGTTTCTTTGCATTTTTTTCTCAAAGGAGGAAGAGAAATAGAAATATATGTTAGGGAAAGAAACAAAGAAGGGAGGGAGAGAGAAAGAGAGAGAGAGCGAGAGAGAGAGAGAGAGAGAGAGAAAGAAAGAAAGAAAGAAAGAAAGAAAGAAAGAAAGGAAGGAAGGAAGGAAGGAAGGAAGGAAGGAAGGAAGGAGGGAGGGTGGAAGGAAGGAAGGAAAGAAAAGTTAATGGCTTGCAAATGCCTAAGACCATTCCTTCTGCAAAGCTAAGTACCAGTAGGTTCATAATAATAGGCCCTGTATATGAAAATAAGGAAGATCAATGGCCTACGTAGTGTCCTGATATTGCTACTTCTAGGGCAATGCTTCTCAATGGTCCTTCTCATGGTCCCCTAGCAAGACCCGACATGCATTCGGATAGCATTATTGTACAGAACGAGGGAGATGCAACTAGAAAAGGTGTTCCCTCTCTTTGCTTTTTTGCTAAAGAGCATACAAACTTCTGAATCCCGCAGAGCTCCTCGCCGGGGAGAACAAAAAGCTAGCCCAGACTTCACACCCACCTTGGACAATGAGTGGCACTTTGACCAGGACAGATCCCATGAGGTTCCTAGCTACGCACTCGTATTCCGAAGTATCCTTCTTGTGTGCGACCGCAATAAGCAAGGAGCCATTAGTCAAGACGGTCATTCGGTCCTGACTAAGGAGAGGCCAGCCTTGACGAGACCATTCGATGGTCGGAGGAGGTTCTCCTTCTGCTTGGCAGTTCAGCATCACTGTGGTTCCAGCATCAACAATAGTCTCTACTGGCTCAATTGTAATAACAGGTGCACCTAAGATAAAAAAAAAAGAATGCTTCCAGGTTTGCTGATTTCAGCAACAAATCACTGACAAATCAAGGACCTGAAGGAGCATCTCCACCATCGTTCGGCCTGAGGTCCAGCTCCAAGAGCCTTCTGGCGGTTCCCTCACTGCGAGATGTGAGGTTACAAGGAATCGGGCAGAGGGCCTTCTCAGTAGTGGCACCTGCCCTGTGGAACACCCTCCCTTCAGATGTCAAGGAAATAAAGAACTATTTGGCCAGGCAGCATGAAAAACACATAGCCACCATACTGACACTGGTGACATCACTTTCCACCAGGAATCATGGGGGCTGGAACTCAGCCCCTATGATCCTTGGTGGGAAAAGATGCTGCCACTCCCACGATGTTGACAGCATACTACTTCTTTTTTACAGCTTGGTCATTTGTTAAGGAAAAGAGATCCTGCCAGTGTCCCCTATCTTTCATGGAGGCCTTCCGCACCTGTTACTTTGGCCTCCTAAGTCAAGGTACCATTCTCCCCACGAAGGAGAGAATTGGGGCACGGGGGTGAGAGCAAACTTGAGGCAAAGAACGTGTTGTTCCAGCTTCATTGGTGAAGCTCACTAGGTTGCCATGGCAAGTCACTACTTCTTAGGCTAACCAGCTTCATTGCTAAGAGACTACAGCCGATCTTACACTTAGTAGTGCGCAGCAAAAGAGCACTTATTTTTCTTTAATTGCAGCTGAAGGGGGACCCTGATTATTATCAGGTTTGCAGCACGCGGACCAAGGAGAATTATCCTTCTTGCACTGTGTAACACTGCTGAATCATACCTGCCTCCTTTACCAATGAGACTTGGGGGGGGGGGGAGAAGAATATGCTGTGTTGACTAAGGCAAAGATAGGGAGGTCCATGGGTCAAATACATAAGCCTAGTTTTAACTCATGCAGTAGGTATGTCCAAGTGTAAAATTTAGAACTCTCGACACATATAGTATGAATATTCTTTTGTGGCTTACTGTGCAGTGTCAGGGTTACGCGGTGTTCGACCACGCCAGCATCGTTTGTAGCTACACATGCATATTCCGCAGCGTCTTCATTCTGAAAAGAAGTCGGCATGTTGACAGATGAGTGATCCAATAATTTTTATTCAGTGTTGATTTACAGTACAGTACATTAAAGTGCTGATTTACAGTACAGTACATTAAAGCTCAACATCAAAAAAACTAAGATCATGGCCACTGGTCCCATCACCTCCTGGCAAATAGAAGGGGAAGAAATGGAGGCAGTGAGAGATTTCACTTTCTTGGGTTCCATGATCACTGCAGATGGTGACAGCAGTCACGAAATTAGAAGACGCCTGCTTCTTGGGAGAAAAGCAATGACAAACCTAGACAGCATCTTAAAAAGCAAAGACATCACCTTGCCGACAAAGGTCCGTATAGTTAAAGCTATGGTTTTCCCAGTAGTAATGTACGGAAGTGAGAGCTGGACCATAAAGAAGGCTGATCGCCGAAGAATTGATGCTTTTGAATTATGGTGCTGGAGGAGACTCTTGAGAGTCCCATGGACTGCAAGAAGATCAAACCTATCCATTCTTAAAGAAATCAGCCCTGAGTGCTCACTGGAAGGGACAGATCCTGAAGTTGAGGCTCCAGTACTTTGGCCACCTCATGAGAAGAGAAGACTCCCTGGAAAAGACCCTGATGTTGGGAAAGATGGAGGGCACAAGGAGAAGGGGACGACAGAGGATGAGATGGTTGGACAGTGTTCTCGAAGCGACTAACATGAGTTTGGCCAAACTGCGAGAGGCAGTGAAGGATAGGCGTGCCTGGCGTGCTCTGGTCCATGGGGTCACGAAGAGAGTCGGACACGACTGAACAACAACAACAACACATTAAACCCAGCAACGGCTTAGAAATTGTATAATATATACAGAAACCAGCAGGGATTCAGTAGGATGGAAGTTAGTGGCGGTGGTAGTGACAGTAAAAGGTAAAGGTAAAGGCCCCCTGGAAGGTTAAGTCCAGTCAAAGGAGACTATGGGGTTGCGGCGCTCATCTTGCTTTCAGGCCAAGCGAGCAGGCATTTGTCCGCAGACAGCTTTCCGGGTCATGTGGCCAACATGAGTAAACCGCTTCTGGCGCAACGGGACACCGTGACGGAAACCAGAGTGCACGGAAACACCATTTACCTTCCCACCTATTTATCTACTTGCACTGGTGTGCTTTCGAACTGCTAGGTTGGCAGGAGCTGGGACAGAGCAACGGGAGCTCACCCCGTCGCAGGGATTCGAACCGCCGACCTTCTGATCGGCAAGCCCAAGAGCCTCAGTGGTTTAGACCACAGCGCCACCCGCGTCCCGGTAGTGACAGTGCCATCTCCTGTGTGTAAGGTGGAAGGGGGCTGCATAATTAAGCATAAGCACTGGGAAGTTAGCCAACTGCAGGTACTCTGCTGGCATCAAGCCTGTGGCCAACCTTTGCCTGGCCTTGGCAACATCCTATATCTTCTGTGGCAAGGAGGGTGGCCTGTTCAGATTTCTAGTGGCAAAAAGAAGGAAACCCCTCCTCCCAGTGCTGTGTGCTTTATGGCTGTATCACAAGTGCATCCCTTGACCTTTTTATGCCAAATTCCTGAGAAAGGCTCTAATGGCAGCGCATGTTAGGAAATGTATGTGCATTACGTGTGTTGACTTAATGTGTCGGGTGTGACGTCTGAGTCTCCTGGTGACAGCTGGACTTGTGGACTGACTTAACTGAAAAGGCAATTTGAAAACTTTTATCTGCAATGTTATATCTGTGACATACAGAGTTTTAACCGGTATTTTATCTAGTGTTTATAAATCACCCTGGGAGGGTTTTGCCTTGAAGGATGGCATATAAATTCCTTAAATAAATGAGTGAGTTGCGCAAGTTGTGTTGTGTGGTGCCATGATATAACAATAGCTCAGGAGGCAGCCTGAGAGGTCAGAATGGAAACAATAAAATTCCCTTTTTAGCAGAGGAGTGCATGGCCACATACACATATAAAAACGCACTGCAACTATATGTGATTCACAAAAGAGATTTGTATCAGTTATTAAGAACAAACCTGCAGTCTGTGTTTAATTCACAGCCTCTTGGGTTGGCAATGGAGATAAATCAGATCTCTTTGAAAGAAGGGTGGAACTGGCAAATCCTGCACAAGTAATGAGTAGAAGAGGTCTCAGTAAAGACTTACAACTGTGCCATAGATAGCAAGGGATCCGTTGCTGAGTTGTCTGATCCGGTTGCTGATCTGAATGCCAGCTCCTTTTTTGCTCCACTGGATCACTGGAGGTGGGTCTCCTCTGACTTCACAGTTGAGGATAGCATTGCCACCCAAGGGCTCAATCCGACTGGAATGATAATCTCCCATGAAGACTGGAGGTTCTGGAAAATAGTCCAAAAGTTAACAGTATATAAAATAAGAGTGGAAATGAGAACCGAAGCGAATATATCGAGGGAACTCAACATGAATTTAAAGCAGGTGTTAAAACTTCAAAATACGGTAAAAATGGAATGAAACTGAATCTTGTTTTGTGAATGTGGAGCCCCTTCAGCTGTTTTTGAGTTCAGTAATTTTGACTGCAGAAAACTCACCTAATTTAAAATGTATGCTTAATCTAGATTCAGCTCTAAATTAGAAAGAGGTTTCATTTGCAACTGTTGATATGAGTCAGGCACTTTTTTATTTTCATAAGTTATATAGTCCATGTCCATTTGTTCCCCTTACCACCCATGATGCTGCTTTTAGATGGGAGTGTGAAACGATTCCCAGACTTACCAGTAATACATACCTTTAACGTACACAAATCCAAGAGCCTTGACAGAACCAACTACATTTTCCGCAGTACACACATAGGTCCCAGAGTCCTCTTTGGCCACTCTTTCAATGACAAGTTGGCTTAGTCCATTCACACCATCATATTGTGCTAGCAGAACAAGAGGAGAACAACAAAGAAAAAGAAACCAACAAAATCTAAAGGCTCAACAAAATAAATTTTTTACATGCATAACTTGGGGGGTGTTCAGTATCCCAATATGCTAGTAGGTACAGCTTTATGGGGAAAGACAGCAGGTGGAGATACTGTATTGGCCTGAATATAAGCTTCGCTCCCCCCCCCCAAGTTAAAGTGTGGCATATATTCGCGACCTATGCAGCCAGGAATGTGGGGCAAACAGCACCAGGAGAACAGCAAAGTGGCGCCTGCCCTGTGCGTAGTCTGCCGTCCTCTCCCCCAAGGCCAGGGAGGGAGAGAGCGAGGAAGGAAGGAAGGAAGGAAGGAAGGAAGGAAGGAAGGAAGGAAGGAAGGAAGGGGAAAGGCCGCTGGCAACACAGCATGGCTCCCCCCTCCCCGCCCAGTATGCAGCCAGGAGCGGTGAGGAAGGGAGATGCTTATATTCGGGTATTTTTTTCTCCCCCCCCCTCCAATTTTAAAGGTGTGGCTTATATTCGGGTGCGGCTTATATCTAGGCCAATACAGTACTTGTTAACCATACCTTCTTTCTGCCTGCAATTCTACTGGAATGTTGAAGTTGCCTTGGAATTTTCAGGTTGTTTTGAAATTACATAACTCCTCTGCAATAGAGAGATACCTAAGCTTGTCTATCTTTTGCTGTTGTGCTCATTTGCTCCTAGTGGGTTCCCCGGGGCACCTAGCTGGCCACTGATAGGTGGGCCCTTGGGGTCTGGTGCAGCGGGGCTGGAATCACCCTATGTTCCTTGCATAGAATTGGAGAGTTGGAAGAGATCCTGTGGATAATCTAGTCCAACCCCCTGCAATGCAGGAATCTCAACTAAAGGATCCACGACAGACCACCATCCAATCTCTGTTTAAAAACCTCCAAGGAAGGAGCACCCACCAGCTCCTGAGGGAGCTCGTTCCACTGTCAGAAAGTTCTTCCTGGTGTTTACTCATAATCTCCTTTCTTGCTACTTGAAGCCATTGGTTCGGGCCCTACCCTCCAGAGCAGATTCCTCCATCTTCTATGTGGCAGCCCTTCAAAAATTTGACGATGGCTATCATCTCTCCTCTCAAGTCTCCTTTTTCGCAGGCTAAACAAAACCAGCTCCCTCAACCGTTCCTTACAATATAACTTCTACACACTGAGCCACACTTTGCTCTTTCTAATTGCACATGTTGTCTCGTTTCCATTCTTTCTAGTAAAGTGTTATTTGTAATTCAAAAATATGCCAAATTTTTTTTTAACCACCTACAGAAGCTGATATGAAAAGAAACCATCACCTAACTCATTTCTTGTTAGGAGAGCAACATACTGTATAAGGTATCTCATGTGCACATGCTTATTCCTTAGCAGGAATTCAATTTTTGTGAAACAGTACCTGTGTTTTCTAGATACAATCTAGTCCAGGGGTCGGCAAGCTTAACGGACGATGGGTCGGTCCACGCACCATCCGTCGGAGGATGGGCAGGAGCATGTGCGCATGCGCACTCTTCCAGGTCGGAGGAGCGCCCGTGCGCGTGCGCACACACTATTTCTGGCACTCCTCCGACCCGGATGTGTGCTGGAAATAGCACGGGCACATGCGCACGGGCGCTTCTCTGTCCCGCACACATGCGCACACGCTATTTCCAGTGCACATCTGGGTTGGAGGAGCGCCCGTGCGCATGCGCATGGGCACCATCAACCTGGAAGTCAGTCCCTGGCCGTGCTGCACTGCGCCATGCCATGCTGGTAAGAGCAGGCGGGGCGGCGGCAGGGGTCGCCATGGGCCGGATAGATGAGCCCCGTGGGCCACTACTGGCCCATGGGCCTTAGGTTGCCAACCCCTGATCTAGTGCTTTGAGGTACTAACCTGGGATGATATTATTGTTAAAAGTCCATGAGATTTGGGGCACAGGAACTCCAATTGCTTTGCAAGTTAGCTGAAGTCGTTCTCCTTTATTTAAAGCTAAATCTCCAGGGAGCTCAGTAAAGGTTGGCAGCACATGGACGGTTAAGTTGACGGTGTGGGTATCTTCACCAGCAACATTACTGGCAATGCAGGTGTAGCTGCCAGAATCTTCAGGCTGTAGGAAGGAAATAAAGAACAGCACATAAAAACATTTAACGGGGGGACGGGGACATCCTGTAATAAATATAAGGGTCATTTGGACATAGGAGGCATCTCAGAAAGCATTTGACTGAAGTTTGTACATGGATTTGAAATCACTCCATCATTGGGTCTCTGCTTTCAAATGCTGCATTGATTGATTTATTGATTGCATTTATTCATTGCTTTCTAAAAAAAAGTTGTAAAACAACTTGCAATCCCCCAGAGCAGATTTAGGGGAGCACACCAAGTGGGAGTGGGGATGTGGGAAAGTCCTGCTGTGTGAGTGGACCTCATTGTTTCACTAGTGCAACAATTGAATCCTGCTATTCCTTTCTTTTTTGACATAATGCATTGCCAGGTTCCGAGTGATGCAGTTTAAACAGGAGGATAAGGTTCCTTGGCAAAACATAACCATGTATCTATAATGAACACAGTATTAGCCTTATATCACAATCCTACCAGAGGGTCCACACTCATGGACTACCTACAGCTAAACATAGCAGGGCATCTTTGGCTCAAGAAACCTACAAATCACACACTTTCAGGTTGGGCACGTTGCATGTCTATTGGCCTGTGGCTACGTTGAGTACGTTGCTCAGTCTGATGCTTACCACAGCATTGTCCACAATGAGATCTCCGTATGACAGAGCCGTGTATTTTCCCACCATGCTCATTAAAAGTTGGCCCTCTTTCTTCCAATTCATGGATGGCGTTGGCATTCCATCGGCAACACATGACAGAACCACTTGTGCATTTTCTGCAACGGTGTAATGGGCCTGTGTACTGCGTATCTTAGGTGGAACTGTAGGGAGATTTTAAACAAACAAATAAATAAAACAATTAATTACACATGTCCTTAGGAATCTGCAGAGTTAGGTGGGAAAGACTCTGGAAAAGTCATTTGAAGTTCACAGCATGTTATTCTTTGAAGGAGAACTATTTGAAACTGATTTACAGATGGTATTTAACTCTGAGTAGGCTTGCTAAGTGAAGGGACCCAGGTGGTGCTGTGGGTTAAACCACAGAGTCTAGGGCTTGCTGATCAGAAGGTTGGCAGTTCGAATCCCCTGATGGGGTGAGCTCCCGTTGCTTGGTCCCTGCTCCTGCCCCACCTAGCAGTTTGAAAGCACGTCAAAGTGCAAGTAGATAAACATAGGGACCGCTCTGGCAGGAAGGCAAACAGTGTTTCTGTGCACTGCTCTGGTTCGCCAGAAGCGGCTTTGTCATGCTGGCCACATGACCTGGAAGCTGTCTGCGGACAAATGCTGGCTCCCTTGGCCTATAGAGCGAGATGAGCGCCGCAACCCCAGAGTCGGACACGACTGGACCTGATGGTCAGGGGCCCCTTTACCTAGGCTTGCAAAGATGCATAAGACTGAATCGGAATAAGTGCTGAAGTTGCAAAGAGGTGGAGGGTATGGTCTTTCATATGTGGTGGACTTGCAAAAGGGTAAGAGAGCATTGGGAAATGATCCATAATGAATTGGGGGGGATGTTTAAAAGTACTTTTGCTCCCCCAAATCAGAGTCCTTTCTGTTGGGGATAAATCAGACTGAAATTCCCAGGTGTCAAAAAGGTTATTTATGTACGCCACTACTGTGACCCATGTTTCGTTAGCTCAGAAATGGAAAACAAGCCACGTGCCAACCAAAGAAGACTGGCAACTTAAGCTGTATGAGGATATGGGGAACAGCTAATTAAAACTGTGAAAAACAAACATGTTCCCCACTTCCAGCTATGCTTACCAAGCACAATGAGCTCCATGCTCGAGCTGCTTGCTCCAGCCACGTTGGTAGCAGTGCATGTGTAACGGCCGGTGTCGCTCGGATGAGCAAAGGCAATCTGCAAAGACCCCGTGCTGAGGACTCTCTGCCTCATGGACTCTGTGACCTGCTGCCCATCTTTATGCCACACGATCTCGGGAGCCGGATAGCCATCTGCTTCGCACAGCAGTGTGGCAGGCTTATCCAAAACCACCACGTAATCTTCCGGGTGAGATCTGATAGCTGGAGGAACTGGTAGGCAACGAATCAACTGTTTTAATCGGCAGTATTGGAAGACAGTAGGACAACACTCCCTATGCTACTTCACAAACTCTTGCTTCCCCAAGCTGTCTCCACTTTCCAACCCTGTTGATCAGACTTCACTGTGCACCAGGTCTTTTCATTTCATCTCTTTTTCTCAAGGGCAGGGGGCAAAAGCAGGCATTGTCTGGAGAGCTATACTCCTGTTTGTTCTCTTTTCCCCTTGTTGGGGCTCTAATGATGTAGTTAAGAAGATAAAGGTCACTTAACAAGTTTCACGCAGCTCCTGGCAAGAAGGAGGAAAATGGGAGAGGAGGTAGCAGAAACAGAGAGAGAAAAGCAGGTGGCCTCACCCACGTATGCTTCCCCTTTTGACTCCTGACCTTGACAAGTTACATAACAAGAGCCCTGCTGGATCAGGCCTTAAATCTAGTCCAGCACTCTGCTCTCAATTGTGGTGAACCAGATGCTCACGGGTAGCTCACAACCACAACCTGAGTGCAGTATCACTCTCCCCTCCAACAGTGGAGTGGAATATAGCCATTGCTGGCTGATAGCCTTATCCCTCCACGAATTTGCCTAAAGGCATCCCAGTCGGTGGCCATCACAACCACTCGTGGGAGCAAATTCCATAGCTTGACTATGCAGTGAACCCAGAGGGGATGCAGCCCTCAACAGACAGAAAGAAAAGGTTGCTCTCCCTTATTCTAAAGGCATATCAGATGCATTCCGAGATAACCTCAGATATTATTAACAAGCTGCAGCTCGCTGCAAAACTTACCTTGGATTTTCAGTTTGATCTTCCCAAGGGCAGTGCCTGCTGGATTCTGAGCCACACAAATGTAAGTTCCAGCGTCTTCAGCAGCAGCTTTTGCAATCTGCAAACTGCCGCTGGGGAGAATGGCATAACTATCCCCTAGAACACATGCACATTATGTATTAAATAAGACCACAGTAGTGGAGAAACATTAGGACTGCTATAGATTCTATAAAAATAGTTTGCTGGAGAAATATGTTTACTAGATAGGTTGTGAACTCTCCTTTCGTTCAGTTTTTTTTAAAAAAAGAAGCGGAACAGGCTTATCTTAGAACAGGTTTCCATATAAGCATATGTCCATTTGGTAACTGGTAGGCAAATGTGTGGATCGATTCAACTGAAAATAATTGTGTCCAAAGATCTGCACTGGCTTCTGACTGGTTACTGGGCCAAGTTCAAGGCATTACTATTGGTATATAAAGTACTTAATGGCTGGGACCAGTTTACTTAAGGACTCACCTTGCCTCATTATGTGACTATTCAATCACTTTGATCTGTAAAACTTGCCACATAACGGCACTGCATTTGTGAGGAATTGTTCCGTTGGAGTGACAGCAACTCCTTGGCGTAAAGACATTGGGCAGATACTCTCACTATATTAATTTAGTTGCCAGCCAAAAACCTATCTGTTTCAGCAAACTATCCAGACACATGATTTAGTTACCTATATTATTTTTAAAAAAAGTTTTATTGATTTTATTTTTGTTTTTGGTGAGGTGATGACTACTATATGCATATCTGATTTTACTTGTTTTATAGATTTCAGCCATGTTTAGTCTATAATTTTATCCACACTCTGCTTGCAAACCACTTGCTCAAAATTTTGTAAGTTTTGCAAATGATAAAGATGAAAGATTTCATATGGATGCGCTGCTTGATATTGCAATCACACAGTGATGAACATGCATGTGTGAATGAACTCCAAGAGATGTTTTAAGTACCATATTTTCCGCTCCATAAGACATACTTTTTTCCTCCTAAAAAGTAAGGGGAAATATCTGTGCGTCTTATGGAGCTAATGGTGGTCCCTGGAGCCGAATTTGCTTTTCCCCCTTTGCAAAAAAAGCTGCACAAATCTGAGCTGATCCTCAAAAAAACCAGGGCTTTTCCCTTTGCAAAAAAAGCTGCAAAACTTTGAGCTGATCCTCAAAAAAACCAGGGCTTTTCCCTTTGCAAAAAAGCTGCAAAACTTTGAGCTGATCCTCAAAAAAACAGGGCTTTTCCCTTTGCAAAAAAGCTGCAAAACTTTGAGCTGATCCTCAAAAAACAGGGCTTTTCCCTTTGCAAAAAAAGCTGCACAAATTTGAGCTGATCCTCAAAAAAAACCAGGGCTTTTAGAGGAGGAAAACCAGAAAAATATTTTTTTTCTTGTTTCCTCCTCTAAAAACGAGGTGCGCCCTATGGTCCGGTGCACCCTATGGTGCGAAAAATATGGTATATCCTTTCTTAGGATACAGAACTGCAGCACTAATTCCCTTTCAACTGTATGTAGCTAAATGCTCTTAGGAGAATGGGAAATTATGAAGCAAAAAATAAAAGATACCTGTGGTGCTAACACTGACCCCTTCCTTCTGCCACGTTATTTTAGGATGTGGTGATCCTACCGCTTCACATGGTAGGAGAATTGGGTTGTTGAGAATGACATCAAGCATTCCAGGTTGGACTTTTATAGCTGGTGGTTCTGAGATTCAGAGGAGCACAAAAAAGGTCTGATTACTGGTCCACCCAGCTGTTTACAATAATTATTACATATCCCTACCAGGTTGCCCACCAAAAGAAAAATATCCCCATTTCACAAACTATGTTATGAATAAACACAGATATTGGAAGCCATGTTATAAGTACCGTATTTTCCGGTGTATAAGAAGACTAGGCATATAAGACGACCCCCAACTTTCCCAGTTAAAATATAGAGTTTGAGATATACTCGACCGCAGATTCTCCACCCGGCATATAAGACGACCCCCGACTTTTGAGAAGATTTTCCTGGATTAAAAAGTAGTCTTATACGCCAGAATATACAGTAGATGTATTAATTAATGTTGGATCAACCACAGCCAATATAGAAAATATTTGACTGCTGTCTCTGTCTCTAAGCCCAGCTCAGCCCAGAATGACGCATTTCAAAGGATTCTAACGCAGGGTGGAGTCAAACATCATACTAAGGCAATTGTTCTGTTGGCGAAAGCATTTTTGCTTGCCAGATGGAACAATCCCCTGTTTCCCCACCACCACCAATGCTGTTCTAAGGTTCCCCAGACCCTCCAGATGGACTTGGGGGGGGGGTGTGTGGAGGGAAGGAGAGGAGAAAGTCCGAGTTGTGCCAGCAAGAGTCCTTGCATTGGCTTCTGCTAATGCACCTGGTTAGTCAAATCGGGCCCATAAATCTCCGCAGATGTAACGCCTGTTGTGATGTTGATGTGCTTTGGGGGAGCTGAGCAGGAGCTAAGATCCTGTCAGATGTCAAGGAGATAAATAACGACACAACTTTTAGAAGACATCTGAAGGCAGCACTGTACAGTATAGGGAAGTTTTTAATGTTTGATATTATATGATGTTTTTATATGTGTTGGAAGCCGCCCAGAGTGGCTGGGGCAACCTAGTCAGATGGGCAGGGTACAAAAAAATAAATTATCATTATTATTATTAGGAGACACCTCCAATTCACTTGTGGCGGCAGATAAGCTGCCCATTAGGCAAGAAGAGAGGGAGTGGGCTGCAACTGACTGATACTGGTGGTGGTAGCTACAGTAGCAGCAGCCCCTGAAAGGGAGCCCTAAGACCAGGCCTTTGGTCAGTGCTGCCAAAAGGGGAGGTCCCAGAAGTGGAGACACGACTGTTTAAAACAGGAACCAAGTTGCTGCTCAGCTCCCCCAATTTACAAAATGGCACCGTGGCGCTAAGACTGGGAAAAACGCTCGCTGGGCAGGGGAAGCGAGCAGGCAAGTGGCTGGGGGGTACAATGGGCAGTGGCCGTGTTGAGCTAGGGCCTGGTGGAGAATGCGGGCATCTTTTGCTTGTTTGCCTCAAACAGTGGCATGCTTTAATCCAGCCCTAGCTGGGGCGATAGTTCACTTTCAGATAGGCAAGAAATATGCAAGTTCCCACCTCACCCTGTACATGAAGAGTCACGTGTCTGTGGGCAGAGCCAGCAGCGTTCCGCGCGGTGCAAGTGTACTTCCCCGCATGGTCCAGTTGAGCAGCAGCAATTTC
Source organism: Lacerta viridis (assembly GCA_900245905.1). NCBI lineage: Eukaryota > Metazoa > Chordata > Lepidosauria > Squamata > Lacertidae > Lacerta > Lacerta viridis. The sequence goes on from OFHU01001177.1 coordinate 110,461, forward strand.
AATAGTACCTGCAGGAATAGGTGGGGAAGTTTAAAGATGCATGCTGCAGCAGGAATACCGTACTTTTACGTCTATAAGGCGCCCCCTTGTATAAGACCGCTTCCCCCGCTTTGGGGGACTAACTTTTAAGAAAATGAGGGGAGATGGCCCAAAGTTGTTGAGCCTCTCCCCCCACACAGCTGTGGGCAGGAAACACTCCCTAAATCGTTTTCCCGCGTGCAGCGGCATCGGGTTAATTTGCGCTCCAGCCAGCCATCTGGTTTGCAGGAGCGCAACCTCCCCCGATGCCGCCGCCCGCGGAAAACGATCCAGGGAGTGCTTCCCATGCGCAGCGGCATTGGGTGAATTTGCGCTCCCACAGCTGCAGAAAGGAATCACACACCCACCCCAGATCGCTCCCCGCTTGCTGCGGCATTGGGGGAAGCCGTGCTCCCACCAACCGAATGGAATTGCAAAGAAATAAAAAATTATTGCAAAGAAATAAAAAATTGGGGGGGGGGAAATATAAATCAAAAAAATAGTCAAATACCCCTTCAAAAAAAACCCCGAAATATTTCTACTAGGAATCTTGGGGGATGAAATAAAAGAAAAGGACAAATGTGTGTTAATGTATGCCACAACGGCAGCGAGGCTCCTGATCGCAAAAAAATGGAAGAGTGCAACAATACCAAATTTGGAAGACTGGCAAATAAAATTATTAGGATATCAAAACATGGCTAGAAAAACAGGAGAAGTAAAAGGAGTGACAAACGAAGCAGTAGAAAGAGATTGGGAATCTTTTAAGAACTATATGGGAAACATAGTGGAAAGAGCCAATCTTCTAACCAATGTATAAGTGGGTCTCAAGAGTAAGTTAAGTAAGAAGAAATAAATTAGGTATACAAAAAGACATAGTTAGTACAAACCGCAATAACAGGAAGGCTGGAAGCTGATATTGGGGTGTGTGTGTGTCTTTTTTTGTTTGTTTACTGTCTCATGTATATATGTATAAATGTATTTTTTATGGCTCTTTTTTGTAATTGTTGCAAAACTCAATAAAGCTCAATTTAAAAAGAAAAGAAAAGAAAGGGAGTGGAGCAAAGGCATTTTCATGCGTGCCTTTCTGAACGATGGCTCCTTTAACGAAAAGGCTCCAGTGTAATAGAAAGAGGTTCTTCTATCCTCTCTCCTTTTGGGACACAGCTACATTCCAATACTAAGGCAGCAAAGTTCACCAGAACACTGATGGAAGGGAAGCAATAAAAATATAGAGATATGGAGTTTAAAACGCAGTGTGCAGCTCTTAGGCATGTGAATATTTCGGTTTATGTCTCAAGTCCTTGGCTAGAATGACATGTTACTAATAAACTTGCATATCTAAAGGGCCTGGCTGTCACTTCTCATTTGGATGGCCAGGGGCAGAGATGCTTTACCCCGAACCCCACTTTCCCCCTGCAAATTCACCTCACCACCCCTCCTTTTCCCCCCCTCATGGCAGGATTCCACACTTGGGTTTCCATCGCACACAAAAATGGTTCTGGAAGCTGGATGGAAGAAAGGAAGGCCAGCGGAGACATGGTGGCTGGGCCTGGGAAAGATTAAGCACCCCATTCTCCTCCTGACAACTATTTTTCCTATGCAAATCGCACCCTCTTGATGCCTCTTTCCAGTGGAGAAATGGCAGTTCAGCATTTGGAAATGGAAATTACCCGACACAAAAATGTGCAGTCTCAGCCAAGGGCTCTGGCCAAAACAGAAATGATGGCATCCTTGAAGGAATTGAAAATGAAAATGGGCAGTATCCATTGAAGCAGACCCACTATTATAAGGAGTTTGGGCTGCACAACAGAACTTCCCTTCCCTCTCTTCTCACTGTACCCCTTCCCCATGCCCCATATCCTACGGAGCAGATCTGGGGAGGGCACAAGGAGGAGAGAGGGAAAGGAAACTCCATTACACAAGCAGAAATCCTTGCACTGGCCGATCAACTTGTTTAATACCACCCGTTGTCATGAACACTCCTAAATAAATGAATATAAAATTCCTGGAGGGGTTCAGAATCATTGTAAACCTGAAGACAGAATTCTGTAGCCATCTCCTCGAGGAAGAAGCCTTATTCCATTCTTGGTCCAGTGGATCGTGGGCGAAGGAACACCCGAGGCACTGCAGGGAATCATGACTGGAGATGACTTGGTTACCAACAGATCTGCAGCTTCATCTGCCAAGGATGGAGGCACTAAAGTAAGGAAAATAAAGGAAAATAAAACTACTGGTCATTCCCATTGTTGTGATGTTATCTTGGACGAACTGCAGTAAGAACAAATTGAGGGACATAAAATGTACAATACAATACAATACATGTCATACAAGAGTCTGTTTCATAGCTATAAACAACAGGCTCTCAAGCTAGATTAGAACCCTGGTGTAGGGAGCAGGGAGCCTTTGCTTAGACCAGGGGTCGGCAACCTAAGGCCCATGGGCCACAAGCAGCCCACGGGGGTCGTTTTACCACCCCACGAGCCGCCCCCGAACTGAGCTGCGGCGCAGCACAGGGACTCGCTTTTGCGGTGCTGGAAATCGCGTTTGTGCAGGCGCCAGAAATTGCGGGCGCGCACACTCATGCGCACCTGCGATCCAACCCACGGAGGGGGCTCCATGGCAGTGAACCGGCCCAGGCAAATTAAGCCTCGCCGATCCCTGGCTTAGACACTAAGTCCAAGTCAGATCCGGGGTTCCTCACCTTCAACTTGTATTGTTAAAAAACTAGCAAATTCATTCCAGTGGGACACATGTTGGCAATGGAAACTGTAGGCATGGCCCAGGGGTAATGGCTGAAAGAACTTCTACCTCAACCCAAACTAGCGACCCAATTTGAATCGGGAGTGCTACGCTATTTGCAAAACACATGCACACCACCCTGTACCGAAGGGGCTGAGATTCATGACAAACTTGCCATTTGACCCTTATTTTGTGCAGAATTGAGGAAAGGTTTTGTAACTGAATGGATCAGAAGGGCCCAGAGCTGAACACCGAAAGCTCCCTTCCTAGCACTTCCTCGACACACAGTCTCTCCGCACAGGAATGGCCTCAGAGTTTCAAGAGATCCCATGAAGACATTTTGACAGTGCCGCAATACCATACCTTGTACAATGAGAGCAATTGCTCTTTGATCCTCGCCTGCTTCATTTGATACCATACATTCATAGAGCGCAGTGTCATCTACGGTGGGAGAAATTATTACCAGCGACCCTGAAGACAGAAGCCTGCAGAAAGAGCAAGGGGGAGCAGGGAGGGTTTAAACTCATTGCTGTGTTGGAGGAGAAATGCTGCAGTCCCTGAAGTTACTGAAATAAATGATACTACCCCAATGCTGACATTCAACAGTGAAAGCGAACTGTAGCAACTCTAAGCTGCAAAGCGTTTCCTCAAACTGGGGCACGCAGCTGTTCTTGAACTACAACTCCCATCAACCTTAGGTAGCAGGACCAGTGGTCAGGGATGATGGGAGTTGTAGTCTAACAGCAGCTGGGGAACCAAGTTTGGGAAACACTGACCTAGGGGGCAGGCATTACCACCAAATTCCACAGTAATTCAGATTCTGTTGAAAAATTTAGAGACGTGGTACCCAAGGATTCATTTCAGATTGAGCTCCAGAATATTCACAGTCTTGTGTCCAATTGATCTGGATTGGGCCATTCATGCCAATAACCTGGCCCTAGAACAGGAGCGAGGGACCTTTTTTGGCCCCATGGGCCAGCTCCTTCTCAAGATCGGCCTAAAATCATATAATTGTAGAGTTGGAAAGGAACCCCAAGGGTCATCTAGTCCAACCTCCTGCAATGACCAAGGTGGATCTGCAGGCTGGGGGTTTGCCCATCCCTGCTGTAGGAAGTCATGATATAGAGAAGTGGGAATCGGGCTCAATTTGTGGCATGAAGATTGATCATGATCAATGCAAAAGAATGATGACATCAGTGGCCTCTGGGAATCCTTTGATTTGCTCAGGTCCTTGGATTCGCTGCAAAGCAGACTTAAAAATAACCATTAGAACATAGATTGGAACCCAAAATTATTTTTGGCTTGGATTTTCAGAGGGGCTATCCTATACCTCCTAAAATATCCCAACAAATTCCTTTCCAGTCTTTTCTTTAAGAAAAACAAACTTGTAAGAAAGAGTTTAGAAACCAGAAGCAGCCTGTGGGCTTTGCAGCTGCCATCTAACATTGCAGAGGTGTGAAATGCGCTTTCATAATGAAGTTTCTGAATGAAAGTTGCTGCAGTAACTCTAAGTAATTTGACAAGGCAGTTTTTATTAAGCTGTCTAATAAGAGACACAAAGCATTGGCAAAGACTGTGATAGATTGCTTCCAAATACCTTTCATGAAGCGTTTGTTGCAATTGTTTGGGTTGAGTCTAGGCAATTCTCAAATATAAGATAAATGGGAAAATATAAATTCCCCATTGCCAAAATCCATACTGAATGAGCACTTTTTTGGTTTTCTCTCTACAAAGTGCAGTGTATGCACTAATGGCTCGACACAAACAACAGAGATAGCGTACTTCACCTGAATGTGTTCTGATTCTGATCCACATTAAGGAGGTGCCCATTCTTCTTCCAGATTACTGCTGGCTTAGGGATCCCTGTGGTCTCACATGGCAGGGTGGTCTGGACATTCACAGTTACTGTAATGTTGCCAGGCCCAGGAGCAACAGATGGAGGAACTAGTGGAGGAAAGCACATGCACACACACATCAGTCTTTATCAAGGAACAATCTGAATGCAGGGAATGTTCTGTCATGGAATTCTACTCAATATTGATCCAGAGCAGAACTCCAATGTATAGTTAGCAGAGCAAAAACTTAAACACGTTGCAGGATTCCCAAAGATAGATAGATATTTATTATTAGATGGCCCATCGCGCACGATTTTTCAAACAACATAACTAGTGGAGGAAAGCACATGCACACACACATCAGTCTTTATCAAGGAACAATCTGAATGCAGGGAATGTTCTGTCATGGAATTCTACTCAATATTGATCCAGAGCAGAACTCCAATGTATAGTTAGCAGAGCAAAAACTTAAACACGTTGCAGGATTCCCAAAGATAGATAGATATTTATTATTACGGCCATTGGCCCATCGCGCACGATTTTTCAAACAACATATATATACTTAGCCTTTCTACTTAGAACTTCGAAAGGACTTTAAAGTAACAGACTAAGCAGTAAATTTACAACATAAAACATCACCCCCTATTTATAAAATTATAAAAACTATAAAAAATTATAAAAACATTAATTAAGGTAATAACACATACATACATCCTGATTCCAAAAAAATAGACCAGGGGCAATTTTATTTCATCCAGCAGAGCTTTAATAACACTGAAGGCAAATGAGCATAATGGTCACAAATCCAATACATTCAGGATTGGCACTGTCCATAAGAAATCCAGTTGCAGCAGACTTGACTTAAACTTGCAATAAAACTAAACCTTAACACTAAGTATTACTTTATACAGAACACCACACAGTTAGAAAGAGAGATAGAAAAGAGTGAAACCCAGGCTCCTTCTGGCCCTACTTTTATAGTCAGCATGACCTTGACAGAAAGAGATAACAGAGCCAGTTTAACCCAGCTGTACTCAGCTTCACTGAAGGAATAACCCAAACAACAGGAACCTTCTGCTTGTTTCTTTCACACAGAGAAGCTTCCAGAACCCTCTTGAATTAATTAGAATAGGAAAGACCTCTACACATCAGATCAATACTTTCTGCACTAAGAAATGCAAACTGACATGCTCACGATACCGATGACGTATTTTACCTGGAAAACGGTATTGGGAGAAATAGCAAACAAACACAAAGACCAGCAATCTCATTTATTCAAATAAAGGGAACGGAACTGTTAACACATATACTCTTCTTTCGTATGCCTATCTGTAGAAGTGCCTAGTTACCGTAGACGTGCAGGTCAATTCGCTTGCGCTCAGTGCCAGCCACATTGGTTGCCATACAAAGATAGCGCCCTGTGTCGGTAACATGCACTGAATGTATATGAAGGGATCCGTTGTCTGACACGGAATATCTAAAACAAGACACAGAGGATTAAAAACACAAGGCACGCGCAACAATAGTTTCCCTGTTCACGGGATCTTTTTCTAACGGATGCCGCAAGGAGCGATTTGGGAGGTGCAGGAGAAAGTGAGGCCCCTTCTTTGACGTGAGTCCTTGCATCAAAATGTACGCTGAAATCAGATTAGACCACAAGTGCTTCTGCAGGGGTAGGCAACATGGTGACCACCAGATTTGAAGGACTCCCAACTCTCATTACCCCTGACCATTGGTCATAGTGCTGGATCCCTCTGCCCTACTGGATGGGGAGAAGGGTCCACCTAGACCAGCAATTTTATTTCCAACCGTGGCTGGCCAGATGCCTCTGGGGAGCTGGCAAGGAGGGAATGAATGGAACAACTGTTCCCTATTTGTCACCAGCATGTGGAATTTAAAGCACAGATTTTAAAGTCATAGAATTTGACTCAATATTGATCCAGAGCAGATCTCTGACGTATACCATGGTTAGCAGAGTAAAAACTTAAACACATTGCAGGATTCCCCAAAAATAGACCAAAGGCAATTAAAATTTCATCCAGGAGATCTTTACTGCTACTGAAGGCAAATGGTCAAAAATCCAATACATTCAGGATTGGCACTGTCCCTAAGAAATCCAGTTGCAGCAGACTTAACTTAAACTTACAGTAACTTATAATAAGACTAAAACTTAACACTATACAGTATAAAGAATACCACACCAGAAGGAAGAGAGACACAAAGAGAAAGTGAAACCCAGGCTTCTTCTGGCCTCTTATTATAGTCAGCATGACCTTGACAGAAGAGATAACAGAGACAATTTACTCAGCTTCTCTGAAGGAATAACCCAAACATCATGAACTTTCTGCTTGTTCCTTTCACACACAGAAACTTCCAGAACCCTCTTGAATTAAGTAGAATAGGTAAGATTTCTACACATCAGATCAATACTTTCTGCACCAAGAAATGCAAACTGACAGTTTCCACCCCAAAGAATTATGGTTATTGTAGTTTACCCCTCTCAGAGCTACAGTTCCCAGCACCTGTACATGGTGTGTACACACAGATTCTGTCTGTTTCGCCAACTCATCATTACCTTGCATTGTTTTCTGCAAAAAGGGTTCCATCCTTTCTCCATGAAACCCTTGGGGCTGGTATGCCTTCCGCAGCACACTCCAAGACAGCAGACATATTAATATTCACTGTCACGGTCTGAGGACCACCCTTGATTGTAGGAGCAACTGTATAAAAGGAGAATTCCAGGAAGCATTAGAAGAACTGCTTGCCTTCCATTAAACATGGGATTTTCTGCCATCCCTGAACACATGGGGTTGGATGAAAAATCATCTTCTAAAACTCTGCTTCATTTAATAGAATTTGATATTAGGCCTATATTGCATGGTTAATTTAACCCTACCTTCTATCCCTGATATTGCATGGTTAATTTAACCCTACCTTCTATCACTGATAGACTAAACTTAAGGGAAGGCAGAAGCAAATAGGTAGAAGTCAGGGAGCTTGCTTACTTACTTATAAACATGTTTATATACCACTTTTTCATAAAAGAATATTACCGAAGGAAGCCTCAATGGTATTTATGTATGGGACTACAGCAGCAAGGATTCTTAATGCACAGAAATGGTAGGAGGAGAGAACACCCTTGAAGAATGTTTGATAAACACCTTGGAATATGCAGAGATAGCAAAACCGACAACAGTGATAAAATATACAAATTTAGGATATTTTAAAGAAGACTGGAAAACCTTACTAGTCTCTAGGAAAAAGTTATTTGTTGAGTAAAAAAGTATTTGCTGTAAAAATGAATATTATTACAAAAATAAAAGAATATCACAGTGGTTTGCAACAATATAAAAACATAAAATCATAAGTTAAAAGCAAACAGAAATTAAAAGCAAGCATTGATAGACCATTGCTGAGGTGTACTCTTAATTGCCTGCATAGCCCTGGAGAAACAGGGGTTTTCAGATTGAAGTTGGTCTGAGAATACTTTGTAGCCTTCGTTTATTCTAAATTTTAAAATTGCAAAACGGCCTTGGGTGCCTCTGCAGAAATGTTGTATATAAATGCAATAAATAAATTCATACATCTAGTCCCTCACCTGTCATATAAAGCGATGGAGACCAACAAAAACTCCGTCACATTTCTTTCATCCAAGGAATAAAGGAACAACCTCAGAGTCACAAAACTGTATTTTGTGGCTGCTGCCCAGGAAGACTCCCCTGCCTGAGTGCCTGAGGGCCCCGTTCCTGCCACTCACCACCTGGCCCAGGGCGGGGCCTGAAAAGGCCTCAAAAGGACTGCTGCTGCCTCTGCTCTGCTGCTGGTGGCTGCTGCCCAGGAGGACTCCCCTGCCTGAGTGCCTGAGGGCCCCGTTCCTGCCACTCACCACCTGGCCCAGGGCGGGGCCTGGTAAGGCCTCAAAAGGACTGCTGCTATTGCTGCTGCTGCCCAGCTCTTTTTTAAATGTTTTAAAATGTTTTTATTATTATTATTTCTTTTCATCTTTTTAAGTTTCCTTGTTGTGGGGGTGGGATAGATGTTTAGTGGGGTTTTGAGTTTTGTTTAATTTTGGTTATTTGTAATTTTTATAGTTTTTGGTTTGTATTGTTGTGTTTTGTTTTCTTTTTTATATAGGTTTTATTTTGTTGTTAAGGGGTGGGGTCAGGGCTGCCTGGGAGGGGGTCCCGGCCAACAAAATGGCTGGGGCAGGTTCCACAGGGGGGGATGCACTGGGACAACCGATCTCAGTGATCACGGGCAGGAGGAGGAGTTACGCTAAGACCAGACCATGTCATTGCCGAGGAGGCAGGTTTAGTCGTTGTCTGAGGACTATTCCTGCCTCCGGGTCTGGTCCTGACCGGATGGATACTGGATTCAGCAAGGGATACCCACACGACCTGAAGATGCTGCTGTGCAATGCCAGGTCAATGTTGAATAAAACCACTGCCATCCATGACTTGATTGTGGATGGTGGCCTTGACCTGGCATGTGTAACAGAGACTTGGTTGGACGAGGCAGATGGGCCTGTCCTTGCCGCTGCTTGTCCACCAGGTTTCTCTTACGCACAGCAACCCAGGCCTTGTGGGCGGGGAGGGGGGGTTGCAGTGATTTTTAGGAAGTCATTAGTTTGCACCAGGCGTCCTATTGGGAAGACCCAGTTCTCTGAGTGCATGTTCTGGAAGTTGGGCAATAGGGGCAGTACAGGATTCCTTTTGGTGTACCGACCTCCCCGCTGCACCAAGGATTCCCTGCCCGAGCTGCTTCAGGTCGTGGCGGATGTTCTCCTGGAGACACCTAGTTTGGTCGTCCTAGGGGATTTTAACATCCATGCCGACACGACCTTACAAGGGGCCGCTCGGGACTTCGTGGAAAGCATGGCCTCCATGGGGCTGACCCTGAATAAGTCTGGTCCAACTCATAGCCGAGGACATGCCTTAGACCTGGTATTCACCTCTATGGATGTTGGTGATCTGACATTAAAAAAAAGTGAAACTAAAGAAGTGCCATGGTCAGATCACTTCCTGGTGCAACTGGACTTCTCCGCAACCCTTCCCCTCTGCAGGGAGGTGGGACCAATTCGGATGGTCCGCCCCCGCCACTTAATGGATCCAAATGGTTTCCAGAGAGTGGTAGGGGATACTTTATCCCATGTTGATGGCCTTTCAGCCGATTCCCTGGTGGCCCGCTGGAATGTGGAGCTAACCAGGGCTATTGACTGTTTGGCTCCGAAGCGCCCTCTCCGGTTGCATGGAGCCCGGACAGCCCCGTGGTTTTCCCCGGAGCTGAGGGCGATGAAACAATCGTTGAGACGGCTAGAGCGCCGGTGGCAGAAAACCCATTCTGAATCCGACCGGACACAGGTTAGAGCTCAACGTCGAGCCTACCAAGTGGCGATAGCGACGGCGAAGAAGACTTTCTTCACCGCCTCTATTGCATCTGCGGAAAATAGCAGCAGGAGACTCTTTCAGGTGGTTCGGAATCTATCGGAGCCACCTTCGTCATCGGGGCCTGGTAGGGACCCCAAGATCTCCTGCAATGCGTTTGCAAAGTTTTTTGCAGATAAAATCGCTCAGATTCGGAAAGAGGTAGACTCCACCGTGGGAGCAGGGCCAGGGCGGGAGAGTGCCAGAGTCCTGTCTAGTCCAGTTGTGTGGGATCAATTTCAGTCTGTTACCTCCGAGGATGTGGACAGGCTGCTTGGACGAGTGAAACCAACCACCTGTCTCCTTGATCCTTGCCCATCCTGGCTTATAAAAGCTAGCCGGGAGGGGCTGGGCGATGGGCTGCGCGGGGTGGTGAATGCTTCCCTCTGTGAGGGAGCCTTCCCAGCCCCGCTGAAAGAGGCGGTCATTAAACCGCTTCTTAAAAAAACATCTTTAGACCCGGCCAATATGGCCAACTATCGCCCAGTCTCAAATCTACCATTCTTGGGCAAGGTGATTGAGCGGGTGGTTGCTGAACAACTCCAGGCACGCCTGGAAGAAGCGGACCATTTGGATCCCTTCCAATCGGGATTCAGGCCTCACCATGGGACTGAAACCGCCTTGGTCGCGCTGGTCGATGATCTCCGGCGGGCTAGGGACAAAGGTGAGAGCTGTTTCCTAGTTCTGCTGGATCTCTCAGCGGCCTTTGACACCATCGACCATAACATCCTTCTGGACCGGCTAGAGGGGTTGGGAGCTGGAGGCACTGTTATACAGTGGTTCCGCTCCTTCCTCCTGGGCCGTGTTCAGAAAGTGGTGGTGGGGGATGAGTGTTCAGACCCCTGGGCTCTCACTTGTGGGGTGCCTCAGGGTTCTGTCCTCTCCCCCATGCTTTTTAATATCTATATGAAGCCGCTGGGAGAGATCATCAGGGGGTTTGGGCTGGGTGTTCATCAGTATGCGGATGATACCCAGCTCTACCTCTCTTTCAAATCAGAACCAGTGAAGGCAGTGAAGGTCCTGTGTGAGTGCCTGGAGGCGGTTGGAGGATGGATGGCGGCTAACAGATTGAGGTTGAATCCTGACAAGACAGAAGTACTGTTTTTGGGGGACAGGAGGAGGGCAGGTGTGGAGGACTCCCTGGTCCTGAATGGGGTAACTGTGCCCCTGAAGGACCAGGTGCGCAGCCTGGGAGTCATTTTGGACTCACAGCTGTCCATGGAGCGCAGGTTAATTCTGTGTCCAGGGCAGCTGTCTACCAGCTCCATCTGGTACGCAGGCTGAGACCCTACCTGCCCGCGGACTGTCTCACCAGAGTGGTGCATGCTCTGGTTATCTCCCGCTTGGACTACTGCAATGCGCTCTATGTGGGGCTACCTTTGAAGGTGACCCGGAAACTGCAATTAATCCAGAATGCGGCAGCTAGACTGGTGACTGGGAGTGGCCGCCGGGACCACATAACACCGGTCCTGAGAGATCTGCATTGGCTCCCAGTACGTTTCCGAGCACAATTCAAAGTGTTGGTGCTGACCTTTAAAGCCCTAAACGGCCTCGGTCCTGTATACCTGAAGGAGCGTCTCCACCCCCATCATTCAGCCCGGACACTGAGATCCAGCGCCGAGGGCCTTCTGTCGGTTCCCTCACTGCGAGAAGCAAAACTACAGGGAACCAGGCAGAGGGCCTTCTCGGTAGTGGCGCCCGCCCTGTGGAACGCCCTCCCATCACAGGTCAAGGAAATAAACAACTACCTGACATTCAGAAAAACCTGAAGGCAGCCCTTTTTAGGGAAGTTTTTAATGTTGTGATATTTTTGTATTTGATTTTTGTTGGAAGCCGCCCAGAGTGGCTGGGGAAATCCAGCCAGATGGGCGGGGTACAAATAATAAATATTATTATTATTATTATTATTGTGCATATATATATATATATACCTGTTGCCACATGCATGTGTGGTCAAAAATGGCTGGTGTGTAAACGTTATTTCCACCATGAAATAAAACAGTGACTGTGTCCCAATGCAATGTTTACTAATGCGCTTGGCATTCTCTCACGTTATCAGCCATGCAAAACTTGTGTAGGAATACGTTTCCTTTCCTTACCATTTACAGCTAATACGAATTCTCTTGTAGTTTGGCCTGCAACATTGCTTGCCACACAGGTGTAGCTTGCTGCATCACTCAGGTCAGCGTTATTGATCTGAAGGTATCTCCCACTAGATAAGATGCGAACCCGGGCCGTTGCCTGGTAAGAGAGTTTCCACAACCAGAAATTATTTTTTCCCCAAGGTACAGAATCAACAATGCACCTGCTCACAAGATGGGAAGCAATACGGTGAGAATCTGGTGGTAATGGTGAGGAACAGCACACAGGTATTTTTGTAGTCCGCCTTTCTTGCATCATGAAACTCAAGGGGACTTACTGTACATGAGATCCCAAGGTCAGCCATCCAGGCACTGACGAGACCAAGGTTTGCTTAGCTTCAAAAAGGTTGCTTCGTCATATTCCCCAACACCATGCCCTGGTTTCAGACTGGGGTAGGGTGGAAATGTAGATTGTATGTTTCACTTTGATGGGATCTCCATATAGAGAGCCCAATGCACATGGACTATTCATGCAGACTATGCACCATAAAAGTGAGATGTACAAACTGTAAGGATCAGACCTACATGCACGAGGCTAATATACCTGAAGGAGCGTCTCCACCCCCATCACTCAGCCCAGACACTGAGATCCAGCTCCAAGGGCCTTCTGGTAGTTCCCCCCTGTGAGAAGTGAGGTTACAGGGAACCAGGCAGAGGGCCTTCTCGGTGGTGGCACCCACCCTGTGGAGCACCCTCCCATCAGATGTCAAAGAGATAAACAACTATCTGACTTTTAGAAGACATCTGAAGGCAGCCCTGTTTAGGGAAGTTTTTAATGTTTGATTCTATTTTAAATATTCTGTTGGGTGCCGCCCAGAGTGGCTGGGGAAACCCAGCCGGATTGGCGGGATGTAAACAAACAAACAAACAAACAATAAAATAAAAAAATGTGCAACTGGGAAGCAGGAACACTTCTGGCTGATTCAAACCTCAGTCACCACTTTGCATGCAGTTTCAGCATCTGCAAAAGGTTTGGGGGCAGACTGAGAACAGTCTGGGGGCAGACTCTTGAGGGAAAAAACACATACCTGCATAATTTCCCCATTTTTGAGCCATGTGATTGTAGGAGGAGGCACTGCATCCGATTTGCACTCCAGTATAATCTGCCTGTTCTGCAGCACGCTGAGATTCTGAGGATTGCTTGTGCCAGCAATATTAGGGGGAACTGTCAGAGAAAAATCATAGCAAATAATGATAAATGAAAACTTAATTTACTTAGCAGGAAGTTGCCAAAAGTTTATGAAATTTTGCATACCTCAAAGTAACCTACTCTTCTTATAGGCAATTCTCAAAATGAAGGTCAAGCTTTGTACAAGAGGCATGTGCTATTACATGTATCCTGTTGCTAACTTTGGTTGCCTATACTCTGATAACTATGTTGGGTTTTAACAATAGTTGTTATACATGTGGCTGCCTCTGAAAATGGTTTTGAAACTTCAGCCAGTGCAGAATTCAGTGGCCAGATTGTTGACTGGGGTAGAACAGTCCAAACATATAATACTAATTCTGACACAACTGCACGGGCTACCAATTAAGTTTCCAGGCTAATTCAAAGTTCTAGATTAGGTCTATATAGCCTTGTTCAGTAGTTTGGCCACCTCATGAGAAGAGAAGACTCCCTAGAAAAGACCCTGATGTTGGGAAAGATGGAGGGCACAAGGAGAAGGGGATGACAGAGGATGAGATGGTTGGACAGTGTTCTCGAAGCAACTAGCATGAGTTTGGCCAAACTGCAGGAGGCAGTGAAAGATAGGCGTGCCTGGCGTCCTCTGGTCCATGGGGTCACAAAGAGTCAGACATGACCGAACAACTGAACAACAAGCCTGGTTCAGCTCAGGTTCATACCCCAAGGACTGATTTTCCCAACATGAACCAATTCAGCCCATACAACCGACACATTATGTTCATGTAGAACAGCCTTAATTGATCGGCGAACCTCCCATTGCCAAATGCTGGTTACCTCTCCAGCATGTTCTCAACCAAGATAATTTGATCTGTATAATGGTTCCCTCTATAATTGTTTGCTCTAAAGCAACCTTCCCCAACCATGTGCTCTCCAGACGTTTTGGATTACATTTCCCGTCATCTCCCACCCCGACCATTGGTCATGCTAGCCAGGGGCTGGTGGGTATCGCATTTCAGAGACGAATGGCAGGCAACCAGGTTGAGGAAGGCAGGTCTAAAGACAGGGTCTAAACAGAGCTCTAGAGTGCAGTCTATGGGCCAAACTGACGTGAATTTGATATTTGTGCACTGTGGAGCGTTCCTAACCTTCACAAACTGTGTCAGCACATTTTCTGTTGGCTGATGTCTGTGACCTTTGTTACTGAATACAGGCAAGTTTGGCTCTTTTATTGCTCTCTTCTGAAGAGGCAGAAAACAGTTTCAGTAGAAAGCAAGAAATCCCAGTTGGAAGTGGTATTCTGTGTTCTTCTACCTTTTCCAGGGCCGTTACGTTTCACGATATCTAGCCTTAGAAACAGGTGGGTGAAAACTGAGCAATGCAACAGAAGCACTGAGAGATTTCTCCCCCACTGCTGTACTCTTTTCTCTTAAGTTAACCTTACCATGTACTCTTACTAAAAATTCCTTGTCATCATCTCCTGCAGGGCTTGAAGCCAAACATGTGTATCTTCCAGTGTCTTCCACCTGCAGGAACACCCAGACAGCCTCAGTTAGGAATAAAATTCAAATTAAAGACAAATAATGGCAGCAGTTCGTAAAACCATTTTGGCTACACTGCCCATTAATCAGTGCTGCACCAATACAGTCACATAGATGGAAGAAGAAAGAGTGAGTGTCTACCTTTATGTTTGACAGAAAGGGAAGGAGGGAGAAGACTAGCAGAACTGACAACAAATGAAATGTCAGAATACAGTACAGGAAGATTAAAAAGATTCTGGACACTCTTCCTGGATTTCAGTGAGGTTTCAAACATTTGATTGAATTCTGTTTGGGATGATCTGAGTCTTATTAATATTGAACAAGAAAATAATGGAAGGGGGGGGAACAGATTGGCCACAACTGAATGGTTGTATTACAGTTACCTGAGCACTAGATATCCGAAGGACCTCTCCCCCTCTAAGGATATGAATATCATCGGTTTGGGGCACTGGGCGCCCATCCTTCATCCATGTGATTTTGGGGATAGGAATGCCATCGGAAATACAGAAGAGCTCCAGTGGTTTGTTTACTACTATAGAAATTTCTTCAGGGTGACCTGATCCATTAATTTGAGGGGGTTCTGCGGAAGAAGAAACTTTCATAATTTTACTCAAAAGGAATGTATCCAAATGTTAATGGAGCGGTCTGGGAAGAGGACACTGTAGTTGTATGAATCACTCATAGGTCCTAAGACTGGACCTAAGACTGGCAAGCCCAAATTGCAATTTGTTGTGATTCAGCATTAAAGAGCAGGGAAAGTGGTGGAGCAAAAAAAAAGGGGGGGGGAGAGTGCATGAACACAGAGCTTTAAAGTGTGGATCCTGTTCAGTCAAACCTCGGTTCTCGAACGGCTCCGTTTTCAAACATTTTGGCTCCTGAACGTCGAAAACCCGGAAGTAAATGCTTCGGTTTTCAAACGTTTTTTCGGAACCTGAACGTCTGACGCAGCTTCTGCTTCAGTGCAAGAAGCTCTGGCAACCAATCGGAAGCCGCACCATGGTTGTCAAACATTTCAGAAGTCAAACAGTTTTCTGGAATTGATTGAGACCACAGTGCCACCCATGTCCCAGCCACACCCATACTCCACCCAATAGTGGCTAGCTGATAGCTGTGATAAATAAGCCTTCTGGGTCCAATCAGTTTTTTGTTGGTTTGGGTTTGTTTGTTTGTTTGTTTTTTGTTTTTTAAGAATAGCACACTAGCACCTCTTCAGTTCAGTGGCCAAGTCTCCCTGGTCAGACTGAATTACAAAAAAGAGTTAAGAATCCTTACCTAGCACTTTAAGAGTGAAGTGCTTGTTGGCTTCCCCAGCTTCATTAGATGCTATACAGGTGTATCTGCCTGTGTCATCAGTCTCGGACTTTGCTATGTGAAGACCCATTCCTTGGTTTTCCAGAGACACATGGAAACCAAAGTTTAAAGGCTGGCCGTCTTTAAGCCACGACATATTAGGGGTTGGTGTTCCATCAGACGAACACACCAAAGAGACTGGGTTCCCTTTTACAACCGTTACTTCTTCTGTTCCTCCACCACTGTCTATGCTTGGTGATACTGCAGTGAGAAAACACAATGGTTCCATGTATGGCATTCAGTGGATATATATGTGCACATATTTCAAGACAAAACTTTAGTCAACTAAACTGTATTTTTTTTGGCATGGATCCTAAGAACCACCAGTGGAAGAGTTGGGTGGATGGTGACTTTCCTGGCCCCTCCTCCCCCAGCACCTCCTTTCAAAGGCTCTCTCAAAGGTAAGGGAACCCTCCTGAATGGGGTGGGCTCTAGTGTGGGGGACTCAAGGGGGCAGATTACCCGAGGGAGAGAGCCCATTAAAGGTATCTTGCCCAAGGGCCCCTCAAAATCTGGAACAGCCATGTCCACATAGCGTAAAGGAAAGGGTAAAGGGGCCTCTGACCATTAGGTCCAGTCACAGACGACTCTGGGGTTGCAGCGTTCATCTCGCTTTATTGGCCAAAGGGAGCCGGCGTACAGCTTCCGGGTCATGTGGCCAGCATGACTAAGCCGCTTCTGGCGAACCAGAGCAGCGCACAGAAACACCATTTACCTTCCCGCTGGAGCGGTACCTATTTATCTACTTGTACTTTGATGTGCTTTTGAACTGCTAGGTTGGCAGGAGCAGAGACCGAGTGACAGGAGCTCACCCCATCGCGGGGATTCGAACCGCCAACCTTCTGATTGGCAAGCCCAAGGCTCTGTGGTTTAACCCACAGCGCCACCCGCGTCAACATAGCGTGGGTCACCACAATAGCAATGTGGGCAAATGAGCTGAGGAACACGAGGAACAGTCGAAAATGAAAATGCCAACAAAAGAAGTGTATTCACAAGACACATAAGAGCTGTTTTTCAACATGAAAACAATGTCTAACAAGGTACACAGTCCCCACGCAGTCCTAAGGTATTCAGCAAATTGTTCTGAAGGGCCAAAACCAGGCCAACAGGAAGAGAAGATACTGAACAAAAAGAATATGCTGAAAGAGGTAACTGCTTTTAAACTTTACGTTTGTAACATGATTGCTGAAATGTAATACGAAGAGCTCTTCAATTAAAAATTATACTAAAATATTATGTGGGAGAAGGATGGGAATGAAAATAGCATGCCTCCTTAGCATCTGCTTTTTCATCTCTTTCCTCCAGAGACCCTGAGAAGGGGACTGAAATTTTAAGTGAAACCCTTAGACCTTAAAGCTTAAAACCTATAAAGAAAACAAGAGGTTCTGACAAGGAAGACAGTATAGAGGTTGTGAGGCACTTTGGGGGTGCAAGTGACTCAAGTCCGGAACAGGATGAGGCTTACCATAAACTTGAAGGCTATGGTGCTTGTTGTCCACACCAGCTCTGTTGGAGGCGACACATGTGTACACGCCAACATCAGCTATCTGTGCTCTTACAATTCTGGAAGGGACACAACCAAAGTCATTTTTTCAAATGGTCACAGTATGAAGCACTTCATTCTGTCTGTTGGACAACACACTCCAGTTTCGAATTAGTGGATTGCAGGGAATTTATGAATGTGTGATTCATTTGTTGTTTGAGAAAGGCCTGCTGTAGACCTTCTTACATAAAATGTGCAAAAGTGGACTGAAAGCACTGGTATCTTACCTGAGAATCTGTCCAGCTGAAAGCAACCTGATGTGTGTGGAGATAGAGAGAGGGAGCCCATTCTTCAGCCAATTGATCTGCGGTGGTGGAGTACCCACAGCCTGGCATTCAATGTTTATTGAAGTGTCCAGCAGCACTGTTAGAGCCTCCGGTTCATCTTTATTGTTAGTTATAGTGGGTGGAACTAAATTTTGTAACCAAAAAGAGCAAAAAACAAACAAACAACTTATTTCCCCCCCAGTAGTTTTACCCTGCCTCTAACAAATTTTATACTCAAATTAAAACAATATACAGAGTATCTGAAGAAGTGTGCATGCACACGAAAGCTCATACCAAGAACAAACTTATACCAAGAACAAAACTTTGTTTTGCTTTTGTGACTGTGTGAACCCAGTTCAGCTAAGGTAAAGGTAAAGGGACCCCTGACCATTAGGTCCAGTTGTGTTCGACTCTGGGGTTGCGGCACTCATCTCGCTCTATAGGCCAAGGGAGCCGAGCGTTTGTCCGCAGACAGCTTCCGGGTCATGTGGCCAGCATGACAAAGCCGCTTCTGGCGAACCAGAGCAGCGCACGGAAACACCGTTTACCTTCCCGCCGGAGCAGTCCCTATTTATCTACTTGCACTTTGACGTGCTTTCGAACTGCTAGGTGGGCAGGAGCTGGGACCGAACAACAGGAGCTCACCCCGTCGCAGGGATTCGAACCGCCGACCTTCTGATCGGCAAGCCCTAGACTCTGTGGTTTAACCCACAGCGCCACCTGGGTCCCCACTTCAGCTACTGATGGATTAATTGTATGACTGCAGTACATTGTTTATTGCTTTCATTTTGTGGATCAATGGTCTCGTTAGACAGTAAAATTCATGTTAAATTTCTGTTTTAGGGCTTGTTTTTAAAAGTGTGGAATGGATTAATCTATTTTGCACTACTTTCTATAGGAGAGCCCATCTTGGTTTTGGAACGCTTTGGTTTTGGAACGGAACTCCGGAACGGATTAAGTTTGAGAACCAAGGTACCACTGTATTGGCCAGGCTTATACGTTGAACGGTAGATGCTAAAAAAAAATTCCTGATGAAGCTCACCTTATGCTGAACCCCAAGATGGAAGTAATAACACTTTTCTAATCCAAGGAGACATTCCCCACAGTGTTCCAAACCAAACACTATTGAAAGTCAGGATGATTGAGGATGCTATTCCTTTAGCCAGATAATCGCAAGTCATATTGAATTCCTTTATCAATCTTTCACATAATTGTGCCTGTGGCCAGAAACAGATCTTGCTTCGGCCATCAAAGGAAGCACAAATGATAGCTACTGTGTCTTGACGTTAGTCAATTGGACGCTGCATTTACGCGGTGCAACCATGGCCCACCGAGTTCTGCTTTTTTGGAAACCACAATTCACACACTTCTCGGAAATGCATGGACGTTGACTCATAGGCAGTCCGTTCTTGGTACGGTCCCAAGGCACCGGGAGAGGGAGGAGTGAGGCTGGGAGGAAAGGGGCTAAAGAGAGGAATGTACTTGGAGACTACTCAGCTCTCCAGAGAATGATCCAAGGCTAGCCAGTTTCCATAACAAATTGGCACCATCTAAGAGTCACAGTTATTCAGCATATGTGTCTACGCACAGTGTTAAATAGAAATAGGTACATTCATATGTTACATGTATGATCCACAGAGAGAACCCAGAAAATATTTAATGCACCACACTTGTTACTTATCACTCAAAAGCAATTTTGGCAGCGCTACCAGTGGCTAATTTGCTTTGGCAGCTGCACTAAATGCTCTCCACTGAAAATTCCAACAAAGCCTATTCAAGAAGATCGACCCTCACTACGAATTAGCTTCATTTGCCCTCACTCATCATAGAGTTGGCTGTGTTGATGCCAGGAAGAAAAGAGGTGGCATTTCTGAGACGGAGAGCAGCAGCAAACTGGTGCAGAATGATAAGCTGTTACGATCTTTTAGGAAACTTTTTCTCACGCCCCTCCCAGAAAATGTTCGCTGGAAAATATTCAGCTCAGTCTTACCTATAGATACAATTAAATGAATATTACTAAAATGTCAGGAAACGACTTTTCTTTTGAAAAACTTGGATCAGAAAAGCATCAGTTACTTTGACTACCTGTAGAATACCCTGCAGTGGAAGTTGGCAACTTGTATTATTAATTATTATCCTTTATTATTATTATTTATCATTATTTATTATTATTTATCATTAATTAATTAATTAATTAATAATATTATTAAAATTTATTTGACGCTTTCTCTCACCATAGGTGAACTTCTAGAAGTCTCAAGAATCAAACTGGAAAATATATCATAAGTTGAGAAGATAAAACTATGACTGTACAAAAAAGTTTGTTTTGTGTTGCCATAACAAATATTTTTAATGAGTCTTCAGCATACTCAAATCTCTGAGACTGAAAACTTTCAGTAATTTTAAAGTGTCCATCGAATTTCCAGGCAATGGGACACGCAAGCACACACACACACACACACACTCCTTTGGGATTGCATAGTTGTGTGGCTGAGCCTACGTTTTTCCTGGGCTTGTCCTCTTAGAGCAGGGGGTGAATAATCTCCTATAGCCCATGGGCCAAACTTGGTCTGCCCAGACTTCCCTATTTGACCTGTGAAGCAATTTTGGACAAGTCACACCCACCTGCCCTACACCTGGAGCACCTATGAGCTACATGAAATTCTTCATAGTTTTAAGCCCCAGAGATCTTTACATTAGCCAACCATAATGCTTAATTCCCCAAACCTGTTTAGTTAACGTTATTATTAGCAAAATAACTGTGTTTCTATCAGCTCTTCTTCCTTTTACACTGCAGATTTGATTTTTATTTGTTTGTTTATAATCTGCACCTTTATATATATAAAAAAAACATTTCAAGGTGAAGTACACCATATAAGAATAAAATCAACATAAAAAAAACATCAGCAAATAATGGTTGGTTAAAAAAGAAAACTCACGTTTATTATCCAGAGAATCGTAAGACAGGTCTTCTAACCTTATAATGCTAAAAAAAGGCTTAATAACAATACTCACCATATACATTGACATTAAAAATTCGGTCTTCTTCCCCCGCAGGGTTGCTAGCAACACAAGTATATTTCCCGACATCACTTGTGAGGGCTCCAACAATGCTGAGCAAGCTGCCATCTGGAGCCAAGCTAGAAGAAGGAATCACAGGAAATAGAATATTTAGAGGCATCTGAGTTAAGGTGTTAGTCTTAAGACAGAGGGAATTAAGCTTGAATATTAATTTTCTTATAATTTGCGGCAAACGGAGTACAATAATGCCTAGTGACGACATTGCATCTTAGAATCATAGAATTGTTGAGTTGGAAGGGACCCTGAGAGTCATCTAGTCCAACCCGCCACAATGCAGGAATCTCAACTAAAGCACCCGTGACAGATGCATAAAAACCTCCAGGGGAAGAGTGTCAACAGCCTCCCGAAGGAGTCCATTCTACTGACAGCTCTCTCTGTCAGAAAGCTCTTCCTGATGTTAAGTCAGAAACTCCTTTCTTGTAACTCGAATCCACGTGAAGATGAAAGCCATATCTCCTCTGCCTCTCCTCTTTTCCAGGCTAAACATACCCAGCTTGAAGTGTTCGAAATTCCCCACCTATAAATTTCTGTATATTCTGGCGTATAAGACTACTTTTTAATCCAGGAAAATCTTCTCAAAAGTCGGGGGTCGTCTTATACGCCGGGTGGAGAATCTGCAGTCGAGTATATCTCAAACTCTATATTTTAACTGGAAAAGTTGGGGGTCGTCTTATACGCCCAGTCGTCTTATACGCCGGAAAATACGGTACCTTAGCCATCCTTATAGCAGAGAAGAGTGAGCCGGTTTGTCCTTCTGTTCATGCTAGCTATCAGAATTAAGTGTGAGAAACAGAGATATAAGAAGTAGGGAAGCTGAGAAGGGGAGCAGGGTTTGTTAGCCGAAAAATGGAAAACTTAAGGTGACAGAATATGCACAACTCGCAGACTTAACATACACAATAAGAGAACAAGAAGAACATACGTTTAGAGAAGATTGGAAAACGTTTACCGCATATATGGAAAATAATTGTGTGCGGCTGAAAACGCTGGCAGCATTAAGATAAATTCAACAGTGTGAACAAGTTTTGATGGATGCAATAATGGAATACTGAATGGTATAGTTTTTGTAAAATATGCAGGGATTTATGATATGTAAAATGAACCATGGAAAGAGAAGAAGGGAAGTCACTGATATCTTAAGGATGTAAAATGAGTGTTTAAATTGTAAAACAGAAAAAATAAAATTATATTTTTTTTAAAAAAAAAAAGCGAGAGAAAGGGAGACAGGGGGACCGAAGAAAGGAAGATTGCGCCCAGATTAAAAGCAGCAGAAAGAAGCATCAGAGAAAGAAGAATGTAAGAAAGGTTAGTTGGTTTGCAAGAGGGAGTTGGAACAAAATAGGGCAACTTTAATACCTTGTGTTGAGATGGGCTCTTTGGGGCAAAAGGCAGTGCTTTTGTTCCAGGAAAAAAAGGGGCTGGTACTGTGTACTCTTGAGTACCCCCAGAAAAAAAGCACTGGCCTTCCCACTATCCTGGCATTCCCCCATATATCTTCCCTTCTGTGTTTCCTCGCCTCTACTCCCCTTCTCTGTTTTAATTCCTGCTCAGACTCTGTCTTGCTTCGGAATAAGAAAATGCAACACTTGACCTTATCCGTTGGGATTCACCGCCACTAATTGGTTTTCCATCTTTCAGCCACTGAATTGTAGGTGCAGGAATTCCATGGGCCTTACAGGAAAGCTGGATGCTTTCCCCAAGGATGACGCTGACTTCACTTGGCATTTCCGAGCCGGCAATATCTGGAGGAACTTTAAGATGGGAGAAATGTGTATTAGTAATACAGTGGTACCTCGACTTACGAATTTAATCCGTTCCGAATGCACATTCGTAGGTGAAAAATTCGTAAGTCGAAAAAAGCGATTTCCCCATAGGAATGCATTGGAAACAAAAAATTCGTAAGTCGAGTAAACCGCATCTAAAATTTGTAAGTCGAGTAAACCCCATCTAAAACTGCCAATGGATGTCCTTCGGATGTCGAAAAATTCGTAGGCATGCGGGCACTTTTTTCATTCGTAAGTCGAAAAATTCGTATGTCGAGTAATTCGTAAGTTGAGGTACCACTGTACCTCCATGTGAGTCCAGGTGTTGATGGACTTCAACTCCCATCAGCCCCTGTGAGCATGGACAGCACGAGTCCAGGTGTTGATGGACTTCAACTCCCATCAGCCCCTGTGAGCATGGACAGCACGGGATGATGGGAGTTGTCGTTGAACAATACCTGGAGAGCACAAACACTGGCAACCCCTGGGTTAAGCACATCTGCCACCCTAAAGGCCTGCCAATGTTTGTACAAGTACTGAAGTCTAGTAGAACATATCAACACCATTAACCACCATGTCATTCTGCTTTTTCCAACTCCTGCTCAAAATTGCCGGTTGCTGCTGGAGGGGAGGAATGTGAAATGTCATGGTGTCAGGGTACAGCGAAGTTGTACCATGGGTGGTATTCAACGGACACATTTAGGGGGCAAACGGGGGGGGGGTAGAGAGAGGGAGAGCATTCCTTGTGCTTATGGAACATTGCCTAAGTGTTACATTGGACACAAGCCAATAGGGGAGTAAACACACATACCTTGAACAGAAAGAACGTAAAATTTCTGAGCTTTGCCTTCTACATTTGAAGCAATGCAGGAATAGTTCCCGTTATCCGAATGCTGAGACCTGGCAATTTGCAGCTTGCTGCCTCCTGACAAAATGTGCATTTCGAGGGATGCAGAGTTTTCTAAAAGCAGGGAAACAAGAAGAAATCAGGCCGCAGAAGTTTCGGTTTGTTACAAACCGGATCATTCTCACCTCAAACTTGTAAACCCATTTCTAAAAAAAAACCAAAAACCAGCCACCATATACCTATACTTAATTAGGGCACGGGAACAAATGGCCCATATGCCCCATTCGGTTCACCCAGCTTTCCTCCTCACCCAGCCCCCTTAATCTTGGCACGACAGGCCAGCGGGTGAGTCCCCAGTCTTGGAATGACAGGCTAGAGAAAGTCACCTACAGGCTATGGTCCTTACACTAGACTTGGTGTTAGGTGAGTCAACTGACTTTCAGGTCACACCCAGTAGCCCAAAACACTGCTGACTCAGGGGCCCTGAATTAATAGGTAGCAATCCATTATTTGCTCTATTTGCCATGTCACAAAATGGCACCCATTTCCACCATTTGAGAAATCCAGCTTTCGAACAAGTTCTGATTACTTGCAATAGTGGTTACTTTAAAATAGAAGAGAAGGAGTTTCATACTACAAGAACAGTTGAGGAAATTGTCTTGTGGGCCTCCCTATGAACAAAGATTAGACTGTGGCTTTGTGTGGGGAGCATCAAATCACATTTAACTATGCACAATTTGAGAGAGCAACTGTTTCTCCCTTGAGAGCTGCATTCCCTCAGAGGACAATAGTTGAGGGGTGCGTGCTACAGTGGGTTGGGCCACAGCTGCCACACTCTTATAAGATCACCACCATTTCACACCATTGTTGTTGTTGTTAAAATTAGTCTCCTTCTTTGGCGATCACTCATAGCCTGAGTAAGATTGTCTTCCATGAACATGGTTTAACAGTGAGTCTGTAAGTGACTGGGGAGGCCAATTCTGGATCCACACATCCTTCCACAGTGGGGACATAGGTTTCCAGGTGGGAGTTGATCACGGTGAGGGTTTGCCAAGCATGCCTTCCTCTTAGCACATTTCTCCCTTTTGTTCTGAGTTCAAGCATCTTCAAAGCCCATGACACCTTTGGTAAAGGCTGTTCTCCAATTGGAGTGCTCGCAGGCCAGTGTTTCCCAGTTGTCAGTGTTTATACTACATTTTTTTTTTTTTAGATTTGCCTTGAGACAGTCTTTAAACCTCTTTTGTTGACCACCAGCATTACACTTTCCATTTTTAAGTTCAGAATAGAGTAGTTGCTTTGGAAGATGATAATCAGGCATCTGAACAAAATAACCAGTCCAATGAAGTTGATGTTGAAGAATCATTGCTTCGAGAATGGTATCATTGCTTCTTCCAGTACACTGCCATTAGTTTGCTTGTCTTCCCAAGTGATGTGTATCGTTTACCTCCACCTGTGTTCAGCCTTTATATTTGTAAATAAACTCAAATATACTCATCTAGGAGAAGTGATGTGTAAAATTTAATACTAATTCAATTAGTATACTGCTCTTCACCTTTAGATCTCAGGGGTATTCACAGCATAAAAATACTTTTTTTTCTCTTACACACCCTGTACCCATCCACACACACACACAACTTTTCTCTTTCTTTATCTCTCTCTTATGCACCCAGACACACAAGAACACCTTTTGAAAGCAGTGCTCTCTCCCTCTCTCCTGGGGTGCTGCCAGGATAGGGAAGATATTTGAAAACTTTCAAAAGGCTATTTTCTTCCTTCTAATATAGGTTTTTAAAAATAAAAGAACAATTGATATAGTTTATCTGCTGGGAGGGAGAGGCTTGCCAGAGAGGTCTTTTGCTGTTCCTAGTTCCTGCACTCTATGGTCTCTCTCTTTCTCCAAATTATTAGAGAAAAACCATAAAACCTATAGAGGCTGGAGCAATGAAAAACCCTCCCGTTGCCTGTCTTCCTGTCTCTTTTGCTGACTGTAGCTCAGTAAGAAACAGGGTCATCTCTGGAAGCCATATTCAAGAACCCCAAGGGTCACCTCTGCTGTAGCCAAACACAACCGCTTTATTTTCCATTTCAAATCTTGTCTGACCATTTAAAATGACTAATGGCTATGGAAGCTGCAGAACGTATTACCGAGAGGCTTCCCGTCCTTAAGCCACGTTATCGTCGGTGGAGGAATTCCAGTAGCATCACACGTAAAGGTCACAGGGTTACTGATGGTTTCATTGATCCACTCCAGGTCAGGGCCATCAATGCTGGGGGGCACTGTGAATGAGAAGAATGGTAAGACACATGCACGTAATCACCCAAAAGGCTTATCCGAGAGAGTGAGATGCTCTGGCTGGGGACCCCACGCTTTGCCCCCTTTTCTCTCTCCAGCCAGCCACAGCTTCCTGTTATGAAATAATCATAAGCACAAACATAATTAAGGAGCCCCCCCCATGCACAGCAAAGTAGGTCGATTAACTATATCTAATATGGGTCGGTCTGTTGGTTTAAGTCTGCTGACCTTTTACCCAGTGGCCGGCGTTGTGGCCAGGCAGCCGAGCCTCAACAGTTTCCCAGTGTAGGGTGGGGAGATACGCTGCCTTCCTCATTAAGTCACGGCCGGCCGCATCATCTGTGCTGGGTGACAGCCCCAGCCGATCAGCTGGCAGGGTGGGTGTGGCCGTGGGCAATTTAATCACTGCACGGCCGGCCGGCCCCCTCTTCCTAGCCTCTTCGTTGGATCACCTTACTCACCCACCCTCTTTTCATGCTTTGCTCTGATATGGCCTGGCTATGGAAATTGTCGGTCAACATGTTGTTGGGGCTGGGTAGGAATTTTTCCACTTGGCAAACTGGCGCCGGCCATTTAGTATTCGCCTACCTAGTATCAATCACCACAACTTTTGTGAGGATAGGCATTGGGTAAGCCTTTCTTTGGTTGGAGGGGAGCTTGTTGCCTTCACCAGCCCCTCCTCAGTAAGAGTATCCTGTTAAAGGGTATCCGGGGTGGGAATCCTGTCCGAAGCCTGGACATGGGTTAGGGCCATGGCACAGCCCTTACGGGGACCCCTCGGGGTGCCACTATCGGTGGTTTACCCTTCCGTAGACTCCCTGCAGACGGGCAGGAGTCAAGATATAGGCTGGCTTCACTCCAATGCTTAAGCCAAACAGCTCACACCTGTAACCAATAAAGTTGTGGCCTCTTTGAGTCCATAAACCAAAATACTCTGTGTCAGTGTGTTTTATTGTTCTCCTGGGAATTTTGGGGCTTGGGTGCCTTGGCACGCAAGTCGCTAAAGCAGGGGTTAGCCAACTTTTTCCACAGGAGGCCAGTACACTGTCCCTCAGACATTATGGGGGGCCAGACTATATTTTTTGGGGTGAAATCCCCCCCACACTGACTCTCCCCTCCCTTCTCCACAACACCAGACAAGCCCCAGTGGCTGCTTACTTGTGCCTTGCGAGCAGCAGGGGCTGGCGATGGCGGCGGAGGGACGATGAGCAGGGCGAAAGGGCTGGCTCCGGAGAGGGGCTGCTTAAAATGGCGCTCAGCCAACCATGGCTCAACAAAGCCCAGCCCCCTCCCTCCTCTAGGCAGGGCGGGGAGAAGCCAGGAGGAGGGAGGGAGGAGGTGCTGCCGCGGTGTGTGTGAGGGAGGGGGGAATTGGCGCAGCCCGAACGATCAGAATCCCCATGCCGATCCATGCGGCGATTCCCGGACCGTCCACAGGCCGGATCCGGCACCCGGGCTTTAGTTTGCCGAACCGTGCGCTAAAGGTTAACACAGTATAAGCTTACCATGAACGTTAAGATGGAAATTTTTATCATCTCGTCCTGCAATATTTATGGCTTTACATACATACTGGCCTGTATCAGACACCTGAGAATACAAGAAGAAAAAAGATATGCAAGCCACTTTCCTAATTAACAGCTTCAAATTTTTGATTAAAAAACCCCATCTTGCTAACAGGATACTGGAATAACAACCACCATATTGGATACTCAGGGCTCATGCATCATCTTGGGGTGGGATGGGGAGAATACAATTTTGAAACATGGGCCCTTCAAAAACACCCAGCACGATCTCATCCTAAGCATACTATCTCAGGCACCACGAGAGAACAGTTTCTATTTTAATTCTGAATTCACATTTTCTACGTTTCTGAAATTACACCACGGCACACACTAAGGCTTTTCTACCATGACCCTAACTTCATCCCTGCTCTGACTATTTGGTATTTTTTTAGTTGGCCCTAATGAAGATATTCTCCTGAAGATTTTTTTTTTTTAAAAAAATATTGTTCTGATGCAAACGTTTAAAGCTGCTTTATTTTCTTATTTGCTTTTCAGTTGAACACTTCTTTTTTCAAACGTTTAGGAAAGCAAACCGGCTGCAAAAAAATTCCTTTACCAAGGTAAAGCTTTATTTTCATGTATGTCCACGACTATTTGCAATTTATTCAAATTAAGGCAAAAGGCAGTGGGGAAGGGAATGAACACTTCTTTTTTCAATCCATGCTCTTGTTTCTGAATAGGAAAGCAAACCGGCTGCAAAAAAATTGCCTGGTATACCAAGGTGAAATATGCATAAAATCAGCTATTTACATTTCCCCATGTATGCCCATGACTACTGACCATGACAATTTATTCAAATATGCAACTGGACAAACGCCAGCTCCCTCAACCTATAGAGCGAGATGAGCACGCAACCCCAGAGTCGTCCGCGACTGGACCTAACAGTCAGGGGTACCTTTACCTTTACCTTTATGGGAAATGCATCCGGAAGACAAAATGTATTTCGAGCAGTTATTGATCTGCATGTAGCCAGTCTGGCAAGCTACACAGGCTATCTATAAAACTGGACAGGTTTGACAGAGTTTCTCTGAAGCTCGTGCACGGACTGATCGGCCGCAGGGCCGCGCAAACAGAAGCTACCTGGGGGAGTCGCTTCGCCGCTTCTTGGGGGCTTCCAAGTGGCAGATTAAAGTGCTTGCTCGGTATGTATACATTGCTTGCTGTCTTAAAACTAAACCTTTGATCTTCTCACTCAATTGTGTATTTTGTATAGCTTCTGAATCTCTCATTTTAAAAGAACCACCTTGCCCTTAGCAAGACGAAGACCTAATTCATGTTATAAAAAATGGGCTGCCAGTTTGTTTGTTTTTTAAAAGCAGAATAGCATTACCTCAGCAGCTTTAATATGAAGCATCTGCCCATCAGCTATGACCCCCATGTTAGATGAGGCTGCAACCATCCGCCCGTTCTTGTACCAGCTGATGACAGGAGGTGGAACGGCATTGGATTCGCATTCTAATGTCACCGGAGTTCCCACTCGCACATTCACGACGGCAAGCGCTGCTCCGCTGTGGTCTTTTATGCTGGGAGGGACTTAGTGGGAGGGAATATAAGCAATGTTATTTCCTTGGCTTCCACCAGAAGGAAGAATTGCTACCTTAAAGAGGAATTAATAATAATAATAATAATAATAATAATAATAATAATAATAATAATATAATAACAATAATAATTTATTATACCCCGCCCATCTGGCTGGGTTTACCCAGCCACTCTGGGTGGCTCCCAACAGAATATTAAAAATAGAATCAAACATTAAAAACTTCCCTAAACAGGGCTGCCTTCAGATGTCTTCTAAAAGTCATATACAGTGGTACCTTGGTTTAAGATCAGCTCAGTTTATGAACAACTTGGATTAAGAACACTGCAAACCCGGAAGTAGGTGTTTTGGTTTGTGAACTTCTGTTGGTTGGACTTCTGTTTCAGTGTATCTGAAGAAGTGTGCATGCACACGAAAGCTCATACCAAGAACAAACTCAGTTGGTCTCTAAGGTGCTACTGGAAAGAATTTTTGATTTTGTTTTGGTTTGTGAACTTTGCCTTGGAAGCAGAACATGTTTCTCTACCTGTTGAGTGTAAATTGAGTCCCCTACTGCTATGGGAAAGTACGCCTTGGTTTAAGAATGCTTTGGTTTAAGAACAGACTTCCGGAACGGATTAAGTTCATAAACCAAGGTACCACTGTAGTTGTTTATTTCCTTGACCTCTGATGGGAGGGCGTTCCACAGGGCAGGTGCCACTACCGAGAAGGCCCTCTGCCTGGTTCCCTGTAGCTTCACTTCTTGCAGTGAGGGAACCGCCAGAAGGCCCTCAGAGCTGGACCTCAGTGTCCGGGCTGAACGATGGAGTGGAGACGCTCCTTCAGGTATACTGGACTGAGGCCGTTTAGGGCTTTCAAGATCAGCACCAACACTTTGAATTGTGCTCAGAAACGTACTCGGAATGATTAGACATGAACATTTCCCCCACTGTTGATATAATTTCATTTTAAACCTGCAGAAACACACCATAAACAGTAAGGAAGCTCTTTCTCCTGCTTTCTCCAGCGCTGTTTCTGGCTATGCAGACATACTCTCCACCGTCGGACAGGCGAGCCCTAGGAATCTGCAGTGTGCGGCCCCCTGAAATGATTCAAAGTTGACAGAGCTGTTCAGACGGGTTATCAGATCACCACTGCTTGAACAGAATTTTACGAAAGTTTCATGTTGAACTGCAACAGGGGCAAAAGAGAGGGGGGGTATGTTTTTAAAAGAGAGATGGAGAGAGATTCATGACAGATGCCATTGCTGTCTATGTGTTGCACACTGATATTAGTGTGCAACACATTCTATAAAAGATCTCAAAGTAGCTGTCTTAATACAAAGAAATTTCAGAAATAGACTGGAAAGAGAAGTGGCTGAATTACAACTAATCACCAAACTTAAAACCACGGAGAAACCTGGTCTGAACAAAGACATTGGATTCTTATCTCATTATACATAACAAAGCTATCTTTAGCCATCTCACCCCTTGCCTTTCCCTGCAAGACTAATTACAGCCGTTAAGAGTCGTCAACAGGTTTTCCATACCTATCAGCTGATCACCCATTCCCACCACCCTTCTGAGCAATACCCCTCCCCACTCCCTCACTATATTTAAGGATCTGGTGACTTCTGTTTCAGTGTATCTGAAGAAGTGTGCATGCACACGAAAGCTCATACCAAGAACAAACTCAGTTGGTCTCTAAGGTGCTACTGGAAAGAATTTTTGATTTTGTTTTGACTATGGCAGACCAACACGGCTACCCACCTGTAACTGATATTAGTGTTTTTTTTTAGTTCACAGGCTTTGAAGTTGTTGTTTGTCCACCACCTAATAAGCCAGACAGGCAGCCCACCCGCCTTATCCCATTCCCTGACAGTGGCCAGGCCGCACTGTGCCTGCACTGCCACTCAGCCACACAGGCGTGGGCTTGCAGAGACCACATCCGTACATCCATGCACCCCAGGCTTCTTCTTTCCCTCTCCTTCCATGCCCACCGAAAGCTCCGGGCCCCACCCAAAAGGGTGAGAAGGAAGTGTGTGTTTGAGACAGCCAGGCAACTGTGTCGTGGGTGCCACCGATGCGTTGCCCTGTTGTGGGCATTGCAAGATTTGAAGGGGGGGTACCAGTACTGCGTACAGGCACGTACCTCCAGAAAAAAGCACTGTAACAGTGAAGAATGTCAAGATTTCCAATAATAAGTGAGAAAAACAACCCTAAAAATTGTCACATGCACACCAATGGCCATCAGTGACTTCCTTGTTGTGTTACTGGGATAGAGGGCAGACTCTGTTCTAACAAAAGAACCAGTTAACAAGAAAGCAGCGTTAGCTCATCGACTCTTCCAAATAATTATAAACTTCCTTCCAGTTCCTTGAAAGGTTTTAGGTATCTGTGCTTTTCTTCAAATGATATCATTTTACATACACATGATATGCCAAATGTATTACTGCCACTGCAGGGACCGATGAAGAAAAACACACTGAACATAAATTTGGCCTATCAAATTTCCTTGTCAGTTTTGACAAGGTCCTGGGAAAAGAAGTGGAATCACTTGATGGGGGGGGGGGAAATATCCACCAGAGAAGAGTTTGCTCACCTGGCACTATAAGAGCGTTTGTGTTCAAGCTGATGGGTTTTCCATTCTTGAGCCAACTGAGATCAGGAGGTGGGAAGCCAGTGACCTCACAGGTCAAGGAGATGAAGTTATTCACCACAACAGTCAAATTCTCAGGATTCATGCCAACAATACTCGGAGGAACTGTCAAAAGATACACAAGCCCAAATTTTATACACTTGCCAGGAAAACCACACTAAGTTTCACTAAGCGAATGGAAAGCAAAACATTTACAGGGTCTTTTCCTACCATAATATTGGAAACCACCTTGTGCAGGAGGAAAGCCCATAATTGTGTTCCTTTGTTTGCTTGCTTGCTTGTTTACCAAGGGAAATATGTCCAGTGCCAGCACACCCACGAGGCAAGGTGGGGCAACTGCCTCAGGCAGCAGAATCCACAAGGGTAGCAGACGCCCATGTAGACCTTTATTCCCCCTTCTTTCTTTCTTTTTTTAAAAGTATTTTTTATTGAAGATTTTCTTGATTTACAAAGGTGTGTGCAATGTCTCTCTCGTATTTTTTCCCATGTAACATTTTTACAAATCAGTTTCGTTTGTTGAGACATTAGGAAGAAAAGGGGGAAAGAGGTGGGTGGGATGGGGAGATGGGTGGGGTGGGGTGACGATGTTTCTATTTTACTTAATATATGTAGGGTTTGGTGTCAGTGGTTGGTGCAGGTTCTCTGTTGTTCGCTTGTGCTCCAGTGTGGTGTAGTGGTTAAGAGCGGTAGACTCATAATCTGGTGAACCGGGTTCACGTCTCCACTCCTCCACATGCAGCTGCTGGGTGACCTTGGGCTAGTCACACTTCTCTGAAGTCTCTCAGCCCCACTCACCTCACAGAGTGTTTGTTGTGGGGGAGGAAGGGAAAGGAGAATGTGAGCCGCTTTGAGACTCCTTCGGGTAGTGATAAAGCGGGATATCAAATCCAAACTCTTCTTCTTCTTCTTCTTTGATGGTGAGAGAGGTCGGGGTTGGCGTAGGGTGTGATTGTATTCCCCCTTGTTTCTGACACAGATTTTCATTCACCCCTTCTTCCTTGGTGGGAAGGTGGGTGCCATTTTGTGATTAGCCTCAGGTGCCAAAATGTCTTGGGCCGGCCCTGTCTCACACTCACACCTGCCACACCAGAAGTGGCTACAGCTTTTGCGGCCACTCAGGGAATTAGGAGGCCTAGCAAAGATTAGGATAGTGAAGGCAGGAAGAAGAACAGAACATGATCTAGAGTTTCAAACAGATGGGGTTTTTTTGTTTGTTTGTTTTGCTATTTTGTACACGGAGAAAAAACATAATTTGGTAGTGACTGAAAGCAGAGAGCAGAATAAAGAGTCGAAGAGAAAGCCAGGGGGGAGTA
The DNA here is from genome assembly GCA_900245905.1 of Lacerta viridis. Taxonomy (NCBI): domain Eukaryota; kingdom Metazoa; phylum Chordata; class Lepidosauria; order Squamata; family Lacertidae; genus Lacerta; species Lacerta viridis. Next base: position 143,476 of record OFHU01001177.1, read on the forward strand.
AGCTTGTCAATGGATATGGAGAGGGATCAAAGAGTGGAAGGTTTGAGAGCAAAGTTAAAGAGTTCAGTCTTTGACATGCTCAATTTGAGATGGTGATGAGACAACCAAATGGATAAATCAGGCAGACAAGCAGAGGTGTAGAACTGGATGGAGGGGAAAAGATCTTGGGTAGAGAGATATAGCTGCGGACCATCAAAATATATTAGGTACTGAAAGGAATGGGAACTGATGAGGTTACATAAGGCAACCAAGAGGAGGTGTGGACAGAAAATATCAGGAAATCAACAACCAAACCCACAGAGCCTTGGAAATGCACTGCAATTTTCTGAACACAGCATGCATTCTGCTTTAATTCTCAAGCAATGTTGCCTTGCTTTATGCCCCATTTAATATTAGGAAAGTAGCCATTGTTTTTAAAAGCAGGAAGAAATGGCAGGAAATGCTTCACATCTTGGCGCTGAAGGGAAATAACTCATGCTAGTGAAGAACTATGTTTTTTGCATCAGAAAGAGGCACAAACTGGGTGGGCCTTCTCATAAAGATCCCCAGCACTGTTTTTCAAGGGAAGTCCCAGCCAAGGATTAATTTCCCACATAGTTTTTTAAGAGAAAGATGGAGCTAAACTAAAGGGATCGTGTCACCTGAAATGACAGACAGGCATTTAAAAAACAACAACATGGAATTCATAGTTGACAAGAAACATTAAGGGCAAACCAGATGCTGTGTTAAATGCATAAATTTACCTCTCCTTCCCCTTCTCCTCCGCCTGTGCAGTCATGAGGAAGAGCTGGGAAGCTTTTGTTTCTGTTTTTAATAAACGGAAGCTTTTAATAACAAAATTAAAAAAAAATCTTTCCAGTAGCACCTTAGAGACCAACTTTGTTCTTGGTAACTTAGTTGGTCTCTAAACTTAGCTGGTCTCTAAACTTAGTTGGTCTCTAAGGTGCTACTGGAAATAATTTTTGTTGTTGTTGTTGTTTTGACTATGGCAGACCAACACGGCTACCCACCTGTAACTGGAAGCTTTTTATATTCTCCAAACCCAACAAAGTTCAACCATGGCTTGCTTGAAACAAGTCAAATTTTAACTGTGGTTTATGAAACTGGCTAATTGTCCATGGAGGAGCACGTCAATTCTGTTTCCAGGGCAGCTGTCTACCAACTCCATCTGGTACGCAGGCTGAGACCCTACCTGCCCGCGGACTGTCTTGCCAGAGTGGTGCATGCTCTGGTTATCTCCCGCTTGGACTACTGCAATGCGCTCTACGTGGGGCTACCTTTGAAGGTGACCCAGAAACTACAACTAATCCAGAATGTGGCAGCTAGACTGGTGACTGCGAGTGGCCTCCGAGACCATATTACACCGGTCCTGAAAGACCTACATTGGCTCCCAGAATGCTTCCGAGCACAATTCAAAGTGTTGGTGCTGACCTTTAAAGCCCTAAACGGCCTCGGCCCAGTATACCTGAAGGAGCGTCTCCACCCCCATCGTTCTGCCCGGACACTGAGGTCCAGCTCCTGAGGGCCTTCTGGCGGTTCCCTCACTGCAAGAAGTGAGGTTACAGGGAACCAGGCAGAGGGCCTTCTCGGTAGTGGCACCCGCCCTGTGGAATGCCCTCCCATCAGATGTCAAGGAAATAAACAACTATCTGACTTTTAGAAGACATCTGAAGGCAGCCCTGTTTAGGGAAGTTTTTAATGTTTGATGTTTTATCGTGTTTTTAATGTTCTTTTGGGAGCCACCCAGAGTGCCTGGGGAATTAATTAATAATATTCAAGCAAACCACAATTAATCAAGATTAATCACAGTTTAGGATTTAAGCGTAACACTAAGCTGTGGTAAACTGAAATAGAAAGTGAGTTTTTCCAATCTCTTCCTGTCAGCCATGCTGCTGGAGCAGAGCAGAGAGAGAAATATGCACACCCGAGGCTTTCCCGCCACAATAAAACCATAGTTTATCACAACATCCAAACACAGTAAATAAAACATAGGAATGCAACTGAATATAATCAGTCAGCATCTTAGAAAACAGATATCTTACCATGAACGTTAAGATTAAAATATTTTTTGGCACTTCCTGCAGTGTTCTCCACAGTACAGACATACCTGCCCGTGTCTGTTATTTGGGAACTGAGGATCTAGAGGGAGAACATAAAGACATTGAAACAAGACATTTATTCTAAATTAATAATGTCTAGTCAAATGTCTATGCTGGCTCATGCACCCCAACTAAATGATCAATATCGGTTATAGCTATTACTACTCTGCATCGTAACTTTATCCTCATCACAAGTTCATTTGCCTGCTGTGGTAAGCTGTCACCACTTAGTAAGCTGTGTTTGTAGATGCTATATTCCATGTATTTTCTAGGATGCCCCGGCTTATTAAAATATACACTGACCGAAGGAGGAGCTATGAAAGAAGGATGAATATAATTCAGACGCTATTTGTTGAGGGAAATCACACCATTTCTGAAAAGATGTAATAGCACTGAGTTAAGCACGGTGAAAGGGAACAGGAACTGCCCAGAGGAATCAAACATCATTTATATAAGGAGCGCCTAAGAATATTAAGGAATTCTATCTTGCGGTCGGGACCCAGGTGGCACTGTGGGTTAAACCACAGAGCCTAGGGCTTGCTGATCAGAAGGTCGGCGGTTCAAATCCCTGCCACGGGGTGAGCTCCCGTTGCTCGGTCCCAGCTCCTGCCCACCTAGCAGTTCAAAAGCACGTCAAAGTGCAAGTAGATAAATAGGTACCGCTCCAGCGGGAAGGTAAACGGCGTTTCCGTGCGCTGCTCTGGTTCGCCAGAAGCGGCTTTGTCATGCTGGCCACATGACCCGGAAGCTGTCTGTGGACAAACGCCGGCTCCCTTGGCCTATAGAGCGAGATGAGCGCCGCAACCCCAGAGTCGGACACGACTGGACCTGATGGTCAGGGGTCCCTTTACCTTTACCTTATCTTACAGTAGGGTAGGCCCACTCAGGAGTTGCTGTCCATATATGGAAACCCAAGAATCACTACTTGAAAAAGAAAGGTGCTCTATACAAAGCAAATTGCTTCTGAAGCCGGATCTGGTCCACTAGCTACCGTTTGGTAATTCCTCTTTTAATTGAAGGGTCTCCACTTACCTGAAGTGTTCTTCCACTGGCTAAGAATTTGTGTTGGGAGTCTTCAACTAAGAGCTGCCCATCTTTCTGCCAGGTTATGCTTGGATTAGGGCTGCCATTGGCCACACATTCCATCACTGCCATGTTGCTTATCAGCACAGTGACCTCTTCAGGCATGTCGCCATTGGCTCCATTAATGGATGGTGGCACTAGAATCGATGGAAAACGTCAAGGAGGAAGTATTTTCTTCATGAAATTTGTAACCATCATGTCAAGCGTCTCACATATTTGCACATTTCAATGCAGCCTGAGAAGAAGCTGGCAATGGCAAACTATAGCGTGCAATCCAGACATATTAGAGCCATGGCTTTGAGATGTATAACCCACGGCGAGTTATAATGTAGCATTTGGACTTGAGCCAATGTAGCTCCGCTGAAGCCTGGCCAAAGTGGATTGAGAGTGAAATGGAATCTGGATTTCTGATTAATAGCCCAAGATGCTGAATAGTCTTACTGTGCTTAAAGTCGCCATTCATAAGCACTGATCAGGACTTTAAAAAATACTTAAATTCATGTATTTTAGATTTAAGTATATTGCAGAAAAAACTTGGCTGAATATTAAATAACATAATTCAACAGTGATTAATCAGTGATTAATCTAACACATTTATCAGGGGAACACAGCAGCCCTAGGCCTAACTGACTTTGCTGTTAATTAAAACACACACACACACACACACCCCTACATGGAAAGGCACTGAAACACAACTCTTTTATTACAAGTAGATACAGAGAATGTTACGTGGTCCAGAATACGAGGCATAGGTTTGCGTGTTTTAAAAATCCCTGTGAGGTCAGTTACGACTCCAAAGGCATAGGATTGTGAAAAAGCATAATCAATTTTGAACAATTCTCTCACAAGCCCATCAGATATCCCAGTAGATGAACTAAACAGCAGCATGTTTGTGTCACAAACGCAGAATCAAACAATGGAAAAATAAGCTCATCTAGAGTTTTTGCCTCAGCCATGGCACACTGGGATCTCACACCAGAGTCATTTCTGCAGACCGAGAGCTGGATCTGCACATTCGGAAGAACCGCAAGGCCCAGCCTTCCCTTTCAGTTTGGTTCAGGCGCATTTGGGGTCTTATTGAAAGCCATGCTTGTCGCTGAGAAAATGGTGACTGGTGCCCATTTCGACTGGTAGGGTAGAAGACAGGGATCCCAACAGTAGGTGGCGCAAGATCCAATGACGGGCGGAGCCAAGTAATTCTAGTTTTGTCCCCTTTCTGCTGGGACTGAGGAGGAAGCTGACAGTCATCTGAAGGCAGACTGCGGTTATGGGGCAGTGTCCCCCATTCACTCTAATGGGCCAGCCTCTCCAACTTTGCAGTTCGAATTGTGACATTCCATTTGCTTCATTCTCTCTAGATGTTTACATGGAACAGCCTAGGATTGGGGGGCAGGGGCAGGGACAGGGGTAATGATTATGCAGATGACTCGGGGCTTCCCAACCTTGAACGGGCCTGCAGGCGTATTTGGAAATCTAAGATACTGTTGTAAGCACCACAAAATGCCTGTTTGACAAAAGAAAATCTTGTGATGCGCAGACAAAAAAAAAAAAAGCACACATGGTCCACAAAACGTATTTAGAATGGCAGTTTCACTGTACAATGTTAGTTTGCTAGGTTTTATGGTTTATGGTTTATTTTTTAACTAACTTGGGAGATGCTTTTTTTTGCAGCGGAGAGGTGGGATAGAGATACCTTCAACAATTGTATTGTATTTTAATATTTGTTGGAAGCCGCCCAGAGTGGCCAGGGAGACCCAGCCAGATGGGTGGGGTACAAATAATACATTATTATTATTATTATTATTATTATTATTATTATTATTATTATTAGATATAAAAAAGGGTGGCAAATGAAGCTCTTGCTAGCCTGGGGTTCTGTTTGCACAACAGACCCTTTCAGTTAGAAAGCCTGTTCCTTTTCTGCACTGACGCTCAGGATCCCTTACAACTCTAAGGCTCTTAAATTTTTTACCATGTCCCTTTCCCCACATTAAAAAGGCTAGAGGATGGCTAAAATCGAACAAAGTAAGGTGAGCTCACGAAGCACGCGGACATCATATTGGAGGGAATCCTCCCCAGCTTCGTTTACAGCCACACATGTGTATCGCCCAGCATCTTCACTCTGTGCCCGTGGAATCTGCAGTACACGGCCTCCTAGAAAGAACACAAAAATGAACTGTCCGGCATTCTAAACACAAATCTCTCCCAAGACCCACCCACTCACCCATGGCCTATCCTAAAATAAAAGCATGCACCCAATTCCATCGGCAGAAGCAGGCATCTGTTTGCAGAGATAGCTGAACCTTCATCATGTCTTTCTCCAAAATTAAATTTTATTTACATTTTGGATCTAACTCATTTTGGGGTTTTTTAAGGAAAGATCACAGTGCTTTGAAACCAAAGAAAACATGAGAAAAAGTGTTTTCATATAATGCATATTGCCAATATAAAAAGTATGCGAGAGCTGGCCAAACACATGCAAAAGTCTTACGGCAGACCCACAAAAGTGCTCAGACTCAGATTCTGCAATGTGTTTCTGGGGCAAGGAAGCTTCAACAGCCACTGAAAACATCTCTATATGTTTGGACTTGGCATACAGATGGTACAGGAAAAACACAAAAGTAAGGGAGGAACTGATCTCAAAGGTCACTAGTAAAGGTAAAGGGACCCTTGACCGCTAGGTCCAGTCGCAGATGACTCTGGGGTTGCGGTGCTTATCTCGCTCTACAGGGCAAGGGAGCCGGCGTAAAGCTTCCGGGTCATGTGGCCAGCATGACTAAGCCACTTCTGGAAAACCAGAGCAGCGCACGGAAACGCCATTTACCTTCCCGCCGGAGCGGTACCTATTTATCTACTTGCACTTTGATGTGCTTTTGAACTGCTAGGTGGGCAGGAGCAGGGACCGAGCAACGGGAGCTCACCCCATCGCAGGGATTCGAACCGCCGACCTTCTGATCGAGCAAGCCCTAGGCTCTGTGGTTTAACCCACAGCGCCACCCGTCTCCCTCCTCCAATTAGTAGAGCGTTTTAATACTAGCGCATTACTTTGAATTCTATCTGGAAGCAAAACAGAGGAACTGTGGGTCACAGAGCACTTCCATAATGTATTTACTTTAGGAGACAGGGGGTAATATCTTGCCCTTCCCTGAATTAAACTCCCTACGAAACACCCTATGTATTGCAATTCTTAGTTTTGTGGTTGCCAATGTTCATGTGTGTGAATTGGAAGCATATTATCTCTTATTAGCTCACACATAAATTTCTCTGCTACAACTCAAGCGTGGTGACGCCACATGAAGCCAAGGACACTGGGGTGGGGTGGGGGAGCTAATTTAATTATTGTAACAAAAATAAATCTAAAAGTGAAAGTGAAAGGTATCTCAGCATGCTGCAGCATTCAAATGTACAGTCGTACCTCAGGTTGCGTATGCTCCAGGTTGCGTACTTTTCGGGTTACGAACTCCGCTAACCCGGAAGCACAACCCAACGCACACGCAATTTGCGCATGCACAGAGCGTTTTCCGTGGTTTTTTCAATCTGTGCATGCGCAGAATGAATTGTTTGGGTTACGTCCTTTTCGGGTTACGTGCTGTAACCCGGAACGGATTAAGTACGTAAACTGGGGTACCACTGTTGTGATGGCCTGGGATTCAGACTCAGATGCTGAACCTGAGAGATTCCAGCCTGCACAGGATTCCCCGCCTCCAGAACCAGCAGAGCCAGGGCTAGGGCCTGAGTCTGAAGGGTCCTCACCTGTGCTGGATCCTCAGGTGCAGGCATCTGCTGAGTCTGCTCTGGCTCCTGATGGGATGGAGGACCCATTGCCTGCAGGTGCTCCACTCCCAGCCCTGTCAGGAGAAGCTGAGGTTGCCTCTGGGTCAGGTAACCCTCCAGCCTCTCCTGAGCTGCAGAGGCTCAGGGCAGAGAGGCGAAGGGAACTGAGTTCCCGCAGGAGGAGTGCTCGCCTCCAAGCCAGGAGAGGCGAGTCTCCAGAGGATCGGGGCCGCCCTATGCCTCGGGGCAGATAAAAGCCGGCCAGCCCCAGCCCCAGGTTGCAGGAGCAACATCGTTGGTGACCAGTACCTGCCGGTGTTCCTGCTTGAAACCTGTCCTGCTTTCCTGCCTGAGCTCCTGACCCGCCCTGGTTCCCTGCTTGCCTACCTGTTCCTGACTTTGCCTGCCTCCCTGCCCTGCACCCAGCTTCAGATACTACAGACTGCCTTCACGTTGCACCTCTGACCGTGGACCGGACTTGGACCTCGCCTCTCAGGTGACCCACGGGACCAGCACAACTGTATACCCAAATCATTTCAAACAGTAACCTTAACATAAAATGCCCTTGAAGAAATGTTTTTCTTAAGACTGTTGAGTGGACATTGGCTGGTTATCTTAATTCATAATTGCTAATCTGTTTAATACAGACCTGGAAGGATCAATATTTTATCACTGGAACTCAGAAGGTAACCGTCCTTATACCATGTGAGTACCGGAGGGGGAACAGCATTAGTCTCACAGTACAAAGAAAGAGGATTATTCAGGATCACATCTTTGGCTCCTCCTCCCTGGCCATCCAGCATGTCACCATCTTCCCAGCTTCCAGGCGGCTTTCGGAAATTAGGCGGCACTGTGATACATGAGACAGGCGACAGGCAAGCAGAAAAGAACGAGACATTTAATCTTTCCCAATCCCTTCCATTTTTGCTCCCCAATGTACCTAACTGCATGCTAGCCACCCATTTTGCTAATAAATAGTTCAAGCAATTGCTCTTAACATATTAAGTAAACAGAGGCATATATGGGGTTTTCCTTATCACCCAAAGCGATGGATAGGCAGGTGGAAATCAAGACCCTTTCTACCTTGGATGTTGACGTCAAACTCCAGCTCATCCTCTCCGGCGATATTTGAGGCTATACAACTGTAACGGCCAGTGTCAGATATCTGAGCTGACTTGATCTGCAGAACGCGCCCACTCGCTTGGATTGTTATGTGGTCATCTGATGCAATAGGCTGTGATTTAATTATCAAGAAGCGTACATGAGAACTTCATTATTATTTTTAAATGCCCATGAAGGGTTACATGCATAAAACGTGCCCATATTTTGTGACCCACAAAGTCAAACCAGTGACGTGGTTTTTGCACTGGAGCCGCAAAAAAACAGCCGGCAAGGCTTTGCATCGGAATTAGAGAGCTCAAGATTCAAGTGGCTGACTAGTGCCTAAGAATGACCATGGGGAAGGTAATTGAAAACATGCTGGGTTCAATTACTATGGGTGGAATTGAACATCTCACTAAGGAGATTGTTGCACATATATATGAACCAAGTGTCTGAAATAGTATGGGAGAAGCAATTCCTGAAGCCATTCTGACTCTCCTAATGACCTCAAATATTCCTCTGCAGTAAGGGAGGCAAATGGGGAAAGCCTTCCCATTGTCATTTTGCTTGCAAATCCTGTCTTAAGGACGTATTTGTGTTTGAATAGGGTGAGCCTGTGAGCTGGATTCAGCAACTAAAGTTTTAACCACCTTGGAGCCCCGCTACCGCAAAGCGGGGCTCCGTTGAGCCGCGGGTCGAGCGTCCCGCGGCTTGGGCTCTCCGGCGAGCCCGCTATGGCTCTGAACCCTTCCCTCGCTCCCCCTGTAAAGGGGGAGTGGGGGTGAAGGGACCACGGAGCCGGGCTGAGGAGACATGCCCCAACCGGACCGGCGAAGCGGCGGCCGCCGCTCGCGGTGAGCGACATCGTTCTACCTGGTGGGAAAAAAAATAAAAGAAGCCCGTCGGCTGTGAGTATTTGATAAATTGAACTTATTTTGGATATTTGGAGCCTCGGGAGACGCGACGAAAAGGGAGCCCGTCTTTCTCCCTTTGGTGGATAGAAAGTAACGGTTCTGAAGGTTTTGCTGCTACAGTGATGGATACAATGTGACTTTTGACAAGTGAGAGTGATCAGATCCCCTTTGGGGGAGAAACTTGGTGGAATATCTCTTTTTGAAATGGATGAACTGTAATCTTTTCGCCCTGACTCCAGGGAAAATGGCTGCGGAGACTTGAGTATGAGATGGGAAAGTACTGTGACTAAGAAGAAAAACATTGAAATCTGATACCCTATGCCCACTTCTACCATGTTAAGTTTCGTTTTCAAGCTGGTTTTAGACCCTGAACTGACGTATGAACAAAGGATTATTTTGCTGAAGTTAGAACTGCTAAACCAAAAATTAACTTTGTTGAATTATGATATTGCAGAAAGGTTATATCCCACAGGAGAGACTGTTCAGAACATTGCTAAAATGGAAGGAAACCTTGTCAGAGAGCTGAAGGGGATTATTGAAGAACAAAACATGATGTCATTGCAACTCCGAGAAGATGAAAAGTCCTGTTGGGGTGGCAGACCCAGGATGAGAAGATTTTTTATATCCAATTTCTGGAGTGAGAGTCCAGGAATGATGGGGAAAAGACTCATATATTTACAATTAGAAGAGGAATGGAACTTCGAACCGGAGACGCTGGAAGGAGATGATCTGTGCCCCCTGATGCTCCCTGCAAGGAATGCTGTAGACTACGTCTGGAACTGTGGACTTGTAAGAAAAGAGGACTTTTTGGAAGTTCGTATGGGTGTAAGATGGAGGATTGTGTGGGGGGAGACCCCGAAATGGCGAAAGAAAATGGATAGAAAAGGGATAGGGTGAAATGTATTAAGGATAAATTTAGGTTGGTTTATTATGGTACCCTGAAGCCGGAGTGTTAAGATTTTAAGTTTTTGAATTAGAGAAGAGATATTTGAATTTTTCTTTATTAGCAGTAACCTAAGGGTAAGAAGATGTTTGTTATGATTCAACACAAGAAGTAATATGCTGTGTTATGATGCTGTATTATTAATTATCACGAAGTTAGAATTGGACTAGATTTTGATTTAAGCTAATTGAGTGATAGAGCATTGAGAATTAAAACTAGATTTTAAGAAGGATGTTTAGTTTAGTTTTGATTTTTAAATGATTTAATTTTTAGAGATGAGAAGTTACTAAAGTATAATGGAATTGGAACTGAAGGAGAGAAAACGGGGGAAGTCATCTGACAATGATTCGAACAAGAAAAGTTTTTTTAAAATGTAAACAAGAAAAAGAATTGTTGGTGTATTTGTGTTTATTTTATGGTGGTTTGAATGTTGGGGGTGGGTTTGGGTCTATGTTGTTATTTGTGTTATGCTGTTCTTTGTTTTGAAAAAACCAATAAATTCTTTATAAAATAAAAAATAAATAAAGTTTTAACCACCACAAAAGAATGTCCAGGCTGCCCAGATAATGCAATCAGTGACCATTATCAGGTATCCTGGCAGACAGGATTTCTGCTGTAGACCGCCTCCTTCTGTGATGTATGATGATGTTTTGGGGGGTGGTCTTGGGCTACAGGGTGGGCAGTTTCAAGTCTATATAAGGGCTTGTTCAGGGTTCTCCTCCCTCCTGCGGGTGGTGAGTGGGGACCCTGTTGTAACAGTTCCTTTAATAAAGATCAGGCTTACTAGCCACTTTGCTTCTCAATATACTCTGGTTGGCCTCTGTTATTTTCTCCTACTGATAGGGAACCCACTTAAGGACTCTATATGGGCTCTGGAATACCCCATAAGGGAAAGAGGAGCAGTTTTTTTCTTTTAACCGTTGTATGGGGGGGGAGAAGAGGGAGCATTTGGTGGGGGTGCAGGGTCTGTACTGAGGAGGGGGGGGGAGTCCAACCTGGCCCTCATTGGGTTGTATCCAACCAACTTCTACACGGAGTAGAGCTATTGAACTGAATGCATGAGTCACATCCATTGACTTCAATAGGTCTACTCTGAGTAGCATTAACTAAACCTCATGCCTTTGTGCACCCAGGAACCTGTTCCCCATTTCTCCTCTGCCCAGTGTTTGATATTTGACCTTCCTGTTCTTGCAGTTCTGAGGAGGCAGCAAAAACAGGAGGTTACCTAAACACCTCACATGCATTTGGGCTGCAAGTTGTGCAGGTCTGAAATAAGTCGTGATCTAACAGTCCATTTTTTCCAAGTATTTCCAGCTCAGTGTTGAAGCTATTATTATTTCCAGTATGTTTACTTGCAAATTACTAAGAAGAGAGTCGTTTCAAAAAGGGACCCTATGCTGGTCCCCTCCGCTTTGCCAACAGAAACAAGAATAATATTTCTATTAATGTGCTTCCTCATACGGGGGACTCTTAACTCTTGCCAAAAGACCAGCTCTGGAAAAACTTAGAGCATCCAGTTCTCAGTTGATTGGATTTGCTCTTAGGTCAGTACCTATAAAATTCTAGGAGCCAAGAGCAATAACCCACATGCCAGTGAAAGCAAAATATGGAACCGATTCTAAGCACAGAGTGCTAAAAAAGGAAGACCAAGGAGGAGCACTATGGAACTGCAAAAAGACAGAGTGCAGGAGGCATTTCCTCATATGCCGTCCTGTGCTTCTGAGATGGTGTGCTATTCACAGCTTTATGCATTCCATGGAAAGAAAAGAGAGCTCCCGGGGGTGCTGAATTACTATGTTTTTGTGAGGTGGGATAGAGGGAAAGAAGACAGTGCTGTAGAAAACCTCATTTTTAAAACTGCTTGTTGAAAGGAAATAATTTGGTAACTGGCCTGTCCATCCTTGTACCATCTGATGCCCGCAGCAGGAATTGCATGTGCTTCACACTCCAGTGTAAGGCTGTTGTTCACTCTGATCTTCACTTCTTTAGGAGATAAACCCACTCCTGACAAGTCCCCTCTGTTTATGGTAGGAGGGACTGCACAGAAAGAAAGACCCCATTAATTGAAATACAGTTTCTCACTTCAATATCCACATCAGCAATTAGTCGTTCAGGGTAACCGGATTGCTGCAACGTGCTGTATGTGGGGCTACCTTTAGGATTGATCTGCAGGTTGCTTGTACCACCAGCGTTTAACACCCTGCTTTCATGATTTGCACTAGCGACTGATCTGCTACCAGGTCCAGCTCAAGGTGTTGTGGTGGTAACAGATATGGTCATAAACAGTTCAGCAGCAGGTTGTCTCAGGGACCACCTTATCCCTTATAGGACCCCTAGGCGGTTAAGTCCAGTCAAAGGCGGCTATGGGGTTGTGGCGCTCATCTCGTTTTCAGGCTGAGGGAGCCGGCGTTTGTCCACAGACCGCTTTCTGGATCATGTGCCCAGCAGGACTAAACCACTTCTGGCACAACGGAACACCGTGACTGTTATGTATTGAGTTGAATAGGATCCAAACTGCAGCAGTCTGATTGGTCCTAGAACAATAGGATTGAGATTGCAGCAGTCTGACTGGTCCCAGAACAATAGGATTGAGATTGCAGCAGTCTGATTGGTCCCAGAACAATAGGATTGAGATTGCAGCAGTCTGATTGGTCCGCAGGAGCCACCCAATCCAGCTCCAGGTGGAAGTGAATCCGCACTCCGATTGGCATACAGGAGTATCCCGGAATTAGCCAATCACGTGGGGCCCATTGTGTAAATAGTGTATATAAAGCAAACGTTTTGGGGGAACTGCATTCCTCACTACTATGAGCTGAATAAAGAGCATGAAATTCACACCTGACTCCGAGTATATTTCAGTGACGGAAACCAGAGTGCATGGAAATGTCATTTACCTTCCCACCGCAGCGGTACCTATTTATCTACTTGCACTGGTGTGCTTTCGAACTGCTAGGTTGGCAGGAGCTGGGACAGAGCAACGGGAGCTCATCCCGTTTTGCGGATTTGAACTGCCAAACTTCCGATCGGCAAACCCAAGAGACTCAGTGGTTTAGACCACAGCACCACCCGCATCTCTTATATACGCAGTAGATTGCTGCGGTGTGCAGTAGAGTTAGTTTCTCCCGAAAGTCCCAAAGATTGCAGAAGCCTGTGCCGCAGTAACTCAGAACAGGGCATTCTGTGGGGCTGCCCCTATTGTGTGGAACAGTATTCCTGTTGAGGTACAACAAGAGACCACCACCTGCACTTTCCTCTAACAACTGGACGTTTTTGCTTTGACGGGCTTTCCAGCTGAAAAACCTAAGGTTAAAACGAAAGACCAAAGAAGACATGACATACACATGAAACAGATGCCTTCTTTATTTTTTTAATGAAATGCAGCTATGGGTGTCTGCAGTCTCGAGAGGAAGCATGGCAAAGGCTGCTGAACTGTTTCCTCTCTAGACTTTTTTCCCTCTCCACTCAGAAATATCCACACTTCAAGTTGCTTTTTCGCATGTAGGCGGAAAGTTCTTTTCTACAGCACCTGCAACAACAGGTGCTGGAAGCTATTTTTGAATGGGGGAAACGACTGGAAGAGAAAGAGTTAAGCACCCTCTCTTCCACTACCAACCTGGCAGGCTGCTCCTTTCCCTCAGACATATCAGCTCCCTGCTCCAAGCCTTTCCCCTGCTGCCTCACTTGGCGCTAGCATGCCAAGGGAGAAACGAAGCAAAACAAAATGGCTTCACTTTGGTTCATAAGTGAATAATTCAGTCATTGAATGAGGTTGCATCATAAATCCCAAGCAGCAACGGAGAGAAAACTTGGGGCGAGAAAACCAAAAACATAGTGATTTCAGCAAGATTGTTAGCATGCTTACTGTAGACTCTGACTTCATAGTGTTTTAACGTTTCCCCCGCTTCATTTGTTGCTATGCAAGTGTATCTGCCAGTGTTGTCTTCCTGGGCATTCAGAATCTGTAGAGTTCGACCACCTGTGAAACAATATGCTTTGTTTAAGTTAATGCTTGTAAGCTTTCCTCTGAAACAGGCAGGGACTCTGTATGAATCATGGTTGGCTAACATTGTCATTGAAAAAGAAAAAGAAACCATGCTTACTTCATCACATGCTAAAGCCGAAGTACTAAAGGAATTCTTGGGAAGTGGGCTCTAGCTAGAGTGATTCTGGACCAGCCTTGGGTCTCCAGATATTGTTGGACAACAACTCCCACCATACCTGACCACTGCTCTTGCTAGGTAGGGATGATGGGAGTTGTAGTTCACCTGGGGCCCCAAGAGTCAGCAAGACTGCTCTAGACGGTCACTATTTTGCATGAGGGATTCAAGGATAATCCAGAACTTCAGGTTTGCACAGTTAAAATGGATTAAAAGGTTCTCTCTCTTGTTATGAGAATGAAGCTCACGTAAGTCAACGTTCCTCCAAACAAACATTCCCTCCATATGGAAACAAAATGCCAGGAAGAACGCTTCTGACCTAGTCTTCTCCCTCATGTGTTCATTCTTGATGTAGAGGGAATGTTTAGAGGTTTATTCGATCGTGTGAGCCCCCCATCTGCACTCTGGAGTGGTAAACCCAGGCAAGAGGTTTACCACTTCAACGATAACTAGGTCCACATTCCCATTTTTATTTTGAAAAATCTGATTGCTCCTAATGCTTTTGGGATAAGTGAAGTGGTAATTTTTAAAAAAAAAACAAAACAACAACACAAAAAACCTGCAATCATCCTACCAGAATATAGCTGTACAAGATGCAGAACACATTAAATTCTGCCCACTTGAAGAGCAGCAATTGACTTCTCTAAGAAATACAGTGACAAAAACTGCAATCAAAATAATATAAAGAAACAAAAATGTATTACCTGGCAAAATCCTGATATTCCTATTTGATTCTATGGGAGCTCCATCTTTTAGCCAGGTGATTGTAGCCGGGGGATAGGAATAAGCCTCGCAAACCAGGGATGTGGGGTTATTCAAAATAACAGTGACTTCTTCGGTGCCCCCGTCATTATCTGCACCCACAATAGATGGAGACACTGAAGAAGAACCAAGGGTGGGGGGTGGGGTGGGAAGGAGATGCATAAGAGAAAACTAGAGTGACTGGTTCCTGCGGATTCCAGCTGCATATTCAACACAGTGACCACATTTCAACCTTTGATGGTGATGGTAAGGAAGTGTGCATATTTGCCCCAGCAGAAAACAGCTGGTGTATCTGCTACTAAAGCCAAGGGCATATCTAGTTACATCCATAGGAATGTACATCAAATTTCATTAGGGTGTGCACCTAGGGATTTTTTAATTTTTATTTTACAGGCACACATTTATTGAATACATAAAGGTAAAGGTAAAGGGGCCCATGACCATTAGGTCCAGTCGTGTCCGACTCTGTGTTTGCGGCGCTCATCTCGCTTTATTGGCCAAGGGAGCCGGCGTACAGCTTCCGGGTCATGTGGCCAGCATGACTAAGCCGCTTCTGGCGAACCAGAGCAGCGCACGGAAACGCCGTTTACCTTCCCGCTGGAGTGGTACCTATTTATCTACTTGCACTTTGACGTGCTTTCAAACTGCTAGGTGGGCAGGAGCTGGGACCGAACAACAGGAGCTCACCCCGTCACGGGGATTCGAACCGCCGACCTTCTGATTGGCAAGCCCTAGGCTCTGTGGTTATTTTTATTCATCAAACAAATGAAAACTTAACTATTTTTTAAAAAATTAGCACCTAAACTTTACCTTGAAGATACTTTTAAAAAATGAGACACAAAATACCATTATTATTATTATTATTATTATTATTATTATTATTATTATTATTATTATTTTACTGTTGTGATAACCAGGTGTATAACAAAGATACAGTCAATTTTCATGATTGTTATATTTAACAAGATAATGAGCTAACCCGAATTGACCAAAACACATTATGGTTTCTGCATCTCCCTGTCCTAGAGAATGAGATACTCCTCACCAGGTGTGAGCATAATGTGGAGAGTGGAGCTTAGGTGGAAACAGAACGATGAGACAGATGCAGACGCAGCCATTCCAGCCTTTTTATTCTGCCTGCATCTCTGTGTCTGCTTCTCCCTTCCGCCTTTTCTCTCCCCAACCGCTGCTTCCCTCACCACAATCCATTTATTTATTTTTTAAACATTAGGGTGCATCTGGGCACATCCATAGGGTTATATCCCTACCACCAAGAAATTTTGAGTCATACTTTTGTAAGAAGCCCAAGGATCTGTGACAAAATTCTCAATTCTCACCACCACCACCAACCTACAATTTCCAAAGATCCCTGGGACAAGAGATATTTATATTTAAACTAAGCACGCAAAGCCTGGTGCCTGCCATTTTCATTCTCTCATTTTCCTCATTTTTCCACTTTTAAATTCGGTTCCTCACATTTCTGTAATAATTTGGGTTGCGTTTTTTTAATTTGCACAAAAACTCATCAACCGAGATCATATAACACCGGTCCTGAAAGACGTACATTGGCCCCTAGTACGTTTCCAAGCACAATTCCAAGTGTTGATGCTAATCTTTAAAGCCCTAAATGACCTCAGCCCAGTATACGTGAAGGAGCATCTCCACCCCTATCGTTCAGCTCAGACACTGAGGTCCAGCTCCGAGGGCCCTCTGGCGGTTCCCTCCCTGCGAGAAGTAAGGTTACAGGGAACCAGGCAGAGGGCCTTTTCGGTAGTGGCACCTGCCCTGTGGAATGCCCTCCCATCAGATGTCAAGGAAATAAACAACTATCTGACTTTTAGAAGACATCTGAAGGCAGCCCTGTTTAGGGAAGTTTTTAATGTTTGATGTTTTATCGCATTATTATTATTATTATTATCATCATCATCATCATCATCATCATCATCAATTCTGTTGGGAACCACACAGAGTGGCTGAGGAAACCCAGCCAGATGGGCAGGGTATGTTATGAAGAATTTCCTCTGTTATATAAATGCATTCACATTTTTACTGCTATATGTTGTGATGGGAAAGAAATTTGTTTCATCAAATTCACACATTCTGAAACAGTGGGCTTATACACACCTCCATTGCCCAGCTAATTTTCCCCAGGGAAACCTGTTCTTTAGCACTGAATCAGAAAACAAAACAAAACAAAACAAAACAAAACAAAACAAAACAAAACAAAACAGCAATTGGGTTGATTTAGCACTAAAGAGCTGGGTTCCCAGGGGAAAGTGGAGGGGAAGGGCAAAACTTCTCAGACTTGTGCTTTCTAGGCACAGGACAAGTAGAAGTATGGAAGAGTCCAATATGTGAACCTAAAATGCAGTCATCCCTCAAACTTCAGATTTCTCCAAATTTTGCAATTCAGTTCTCTGACCAATGTATACAAAAATGCATATAATAGAAAGGTGTGTATAAAGGTGGATATACCACTAAGAGCCATAGCTGTCAACTTTTCGCTTTTTTAAAGGGAAATTCCCTTATTCCAAATAGGATTCTTCGCGAGAAAAGGAAAAAGTTGACAGCTATGCTAAGAGCATAAAGATGTGCAACATGTTAGGGGAAATTGCATGTAAAATATTTTACTGACATATTCCGTTGAAACAGATCTGCCTTCTTCTATGGAAAACACACAGAAATCTTACCAAGTACATTAACACTGAAGGTTTTGCTCTTGTCTCCAGCTGTATTGGATGCAATGCAGGTGTATCTCCCCGTGTCAGATACTTGTGTATTTGTAACTTGAAGAAAGCGCCCGTTGGATATTAACTGATGGCTATCATCCTCTAGGAATGGTTGCCCATCTTTTAACCATGTGATCTCTGGGATAGGGTTCCCTTTAAAAAAAAAAAGAAAGAAAGAAAAACAGCAACATATATTTGTAACTGTTAATGACTTTAAAATTAAAATATAAAGTGAAAACTATATATCAGAAATATATATATATTTGAGGAACAGTATAGGTATAATGCATACAGGTACAGACTATTTTTTGTTGGTAGGTAAGGGTATTAAAATATATATATCACAGAACACTTCTTCAGAGAGCTATTATGTACATGTCTGCAGAGGCAGCTAGATGTGAGCCAAACATCAAATGCAAAGAAAGTCATGGATTGACTCCAACTAAGTTTTACTCAGAGCTGAGCAATTGAAATTAATGGACCTAAATTAGTCACGTTCATTAATTTTAATAGGTCTACTCTGAGTGGGACTAGAACTGAACACAACCTTATATTCCATTAGTAGAGAACTTCAGAACAGCTCTGTGAAATTCAATAGTTTTGTTTTTTAAAAAACCAGTTTGAATTTGGTCTAAGATGATATACGTTTGCTGTGGACATTTGCAAAGCAAACGCGATAACCATTTGTCTTAAGGGCAGAATTATTTTACACCTGAGTTACTTCATATTGTGTTGGCCACTATCCCACCTTCCTACAGCAAAGTTTGCCTCTGTATACGCGACACATTTTCCTACCACAAAGTAAAAGTTTGTCATAACTCTGTGGTGTAGAAAAATCACAGTGGGCTGTATTTACAAAATACACCTTGGCAACGGTCTGGTGCAGACGTTAACACTGGTTCCCTCCAAACCATGCTTTGCAATTTTGGAACCAAGCTCCCTCCCATTCCTTCCTTCCATCTTCAGTGCAAATGCCCTCTCGCTCTCTTTATCTGTCTTAACCATGGCCCAGCATGATATGCGCATCAATGCTAAACCAAGGTTAATGTTAACCAGGGCTGCCCTTGTAACCAGAGAATGAAACAGCCTTGGGAAACTTTGTCAAGAGGAAACTGTGCCATGCAACATAAAACCTGCAGTAGAGAACCTCTGGCCTGTAGGCCCAATTAGGACCGCCAGGCCTCCCAATGTGACCCGAGAGTCCATTTTGCCAACCCGTCCCTCGTTTGATATCATCCGAATATCAATCCCCAGTTACCACAGCACATTTGGGACCCTTTTGTGCAAAGCTGAACTTTCCATGGCTTTGTACAGCACAGTTACGCAAGCCATGGCTTAAGAATCACTCCCTGGCTTAACTAAGGAATCTTATGCCATAAAATGTTGAATCGCTTTTGAATCTGGCACAGTCCAGGAAGCAGCGGGAAGTTGCTGTTTCTAAGGACGCTGCTAATGACCTGAAATGCCTTCGGCTTGCAGCATACGAAAGCCATGTTCCTGCTCCCAGTTCTTCACCTGCCAGCTCCAATCTCAGTAACAGTGCAGAAGGAAAGATGAGCCCCTCTTCCATACAAAAGGGGAAACTTAGTCTTTGGTCCGATCACAGCGTTGGTTTGCCTGGAACTTGTGTGTTTGTGTATGGAATAGATGGTTGGAGGCCATGTTTATTCTTGTGTTTGGGTTTCTTTTTTTTCTTTTTCTTTTTTGCCCTGCCCACCATTGGAATATGACCTCTGAAAGGTTGGCCACGTCTGAAGCTGCCCCTCAGACTGAAAGCAATTGCCTGCCCCCATATTAAATGATATTAAACAATGAAGCTAAACAACGCAGGGTTGGGATCCTTCAAGAAAGGAGAGGAGGGATAGCTCAGTCAACACAGCATGAGACTCTTCAAGGTTTTGGGTTCAGGTCTCACGCTGGGCAAAAAGATTCCTGGACTTGTTGACCCTCATGGTCCCTTTGAACTCTACATTTCTATAATTCTGTGAGTTTGCATTCCTGAATCTCCTTCCCTATTTGCAAACTATGGTATGCAGGAGTCAGTGTTTTGCCTGCAATGTTTTATATCTTGATTTTATTCTGTGAACTGCCCTGAGACCCCTCTAGGTATAGGGCGGTATATAAATTACAACAACAACAGCAACAACAACAACAACGGACCATTATGACCAGCATAGAAGAAATATAAAACATAATCCTTTCTTGCTTGTTTCCTTCACACTTTGAATCTAACCTATCGACGACCCTTCAGAACAGAGTGGCTGGTATTTGTCTGCCTTAGGCATATTGTTTTAGGCATATTGTTCAGGAACAAATGGCCCAAGGGAGAAATCATTCCCACTCAACACTTTGCTTAGTCTCCTTTATAAATCCACGGTGGACTCTATTAATTTGACTCCACCTTCTAACTAGTGGTGAGAGCAACATGGAACGCAAGCATTGCCTCCTTATCTTTTGTTCCCAGTAGCCAATTCCTCCTTCGAGTCGTTCTGCCCCATGCCCCAATCAAGCTGGCACGTGAGTGTATTCGCACATGCGAGAGAAGAGACGTTTGAGATTAGCAAATTCTCCTCATTAAAAAATAAATTAAAAACCAAGCTCACAGAAGATCCTGCACATAACACAAGGGCCAAAGGTAGACATAACAGGAGGCTACCCTTGTTCACCTGTTCAATGGATAAATTGGAAGGCTGGAAGGGACCGCAGCTGAACAGAGCAAGACCTCAACTTCCCAAATTGACTTACTTCATTCACTTTCCCCCCTGGCTTGGCTCACTTCCAATATTGGAACCAGCCTGGGAGAAAAGAGGCTGAACAGAGAGGTAAAGCTACGGAACAGGAGAGGTGAGTTCTCCTGTCTTGGGTTGGTGCAAAAAGTAGACACACACACACACGTGGTCTTTATATATGAACAGGGCAGACACAGAGATAGGAATGTGGCTGTCCATATCACATCTGATCTGGCCCTAGCAAATGGCCAAGCCACCTGTAATTAAGATAAACCTTGCCTTACCTGTTACTTCACAGGTCAGCATGAGGCTCTGCCTCTCTTTCACTTTCACATCTTCCAGGTTGTTTTCTCCCACAATGCCCGGAGGAACTTTTACATTGTTAAAAACAAACCAAGAAAGGCATATGCATGAGGACATCTAGTTCGCTCACATTAGAAACCATAAATGCTGCTCCAGTGTCAGCAACCATATTCTCAAAACATGCCGAGAGGTGAGAAATGTTGCACCTTGTCAAGTTTATGATGAAACCTTAAATACACTCATTTACATTGGGAGCAGGGGTTTTTCCTGAGACTTTCAAGGGAGCCGCCATTATTCGTGATATGTGCATTCATCCTATTATCTTCTCAGGTCATTTGGATGTGATAAAAGTCGTAAGGCTCATCCACACTTCTGTTTACCCCAACCCTTCCTCCCAGGAAAACCCGATCTTTGGCGCTGAATCAGAGAAGAAGAAGAAGAAGAAGAAGAAGAAGAAGAAGAAGAAGAAGAAGAAGAAGAGTATTGATATCCCACTTTATCACTACCCGAAGGAGTCTCAAAGCGGCTAACATTCTCCTTTCCCTTCCTCCCCCACAACAAACACTCTGTGAGGTGAGTGAGGCTGAGAGACTTCAAAGAAGTGTGACTAGCCCAAGGTCACCCAGCAGCTGCATGTGGAGGAGTGGAGACGCGAACCTGGTTCACCAGATTACAAGTCTACTGCTCTTAACCACTACATACATGTGGTGATTAATAATAATAATAATAATAATAATAATAATAATAATAATTTATTTCTACCCCGCCCATCTGGCTGGGTTTCCCCAGCCACTCTGAGGGGATTCCGACGAAAGATTAAGAATAGATTAAAACATCAGCCATTAAAAACTTCCCTAAACAGGGCGGCCTTCAGATGTCTTGTAAAAGTCAGATAGCTGCTTATTTCCTTGACATCTGATGGGAGGGCAGTCCACAGAGCAGGCGCCACTACCGAGAAGGCCCTCTGCCTTAGAATAGCCGTGGTACTATTCATGAATACCAGGAGCGAAAACCCAAATGTTCTTTAACCCTCCTGACAGCTGTGAACATGCTCACCTAAAACAGAGAGTTCATAGTTCTTCCTCTCCTCTCCTGCAATGTTAGTCACCACACAGGTGTAGCGACCGGCATCCTTCATATTCACCTGCATCAAGCGTAACATCCTGCCACCTGAAGAGGAGTCATACATTCACATATTATAACAAAGACTGACTGTCAAATATAGCCTGACAATATATAGTGCCCATATTAGTCTCAGGACACTGTCATAAGTATTTTAATTCCTCAAATATAGAATAAATATTCATAAATGCACACATATCTAAATATATGAACCAAGTGTCTGAAATAGTACGGGAGAGCAATCCTGAAGCCATTTTGACTCTCTCAATGACCTCAAATATTCCTCTGCAGTAAGGGAGGCAAATGGGGAAAGCCTTCCTATTGTCTTTTTGCTCGCAAATCCTGTCTTATCCTGGCATATTTGTGTTTGAATAGTCCGAGCCTGTGACCTGGATTCAGCAACTAAAGTTTTAACCATCACAAAAGAATGGCCAGGCTGCCTAGATAATGTAATCAGTGACCATTATCAGGTATCCTGGCAGACAGGATTTTTGCTGTAGACCACCATCTTCTGTGATGTATGTATGATGTATTGGGGGGGTGGTCTTGGGTTACAGGGTGGACAATTTCAAGAGTCTATATAAGGGCCATTGTTCTGGGTTCTCTCCTCCCTCCTGCGTGTGGTGAGTGGGGACCCTGTTGAAACAGTTCCTTTAATAAAGATCAGGCTTACTAGCCACTTTGCTTCTCAGTATTCTCTGGTTGGCCTCTGTTGTTTCCTCCTACCAAGAGGGAACCCATTTAAGGACTCTATATGGGCTCCTGGATACCCCACGAAGGAAAGAGGAGCAGTTTTTCTTACAACAATACCTTAAAATTTCTGCACATTAAAATGTGAACGGAATGGATTTCTCCCTCAATCACACTTCATCCTCGTACCTCCATGAGTTGCTGAGAAAGAGGTAAGCTCTGAATATCGAGGATTCTCCTGCTGCCTCATTATCCCACATCTAATCAGGCAGGGTATAATCCAGGAAAATTATTGCTATGTATTACAGCTGGTGTTGTAAACTAGCTCATATTTCATTTAGCCTTTCCACAGGCCTTGTATTTAATTTGACCCTAACTCTGCTGCACAAGGTGTTCATTTTATCTTCTTCTTTTTTTTAAAGTAACTTCTTCCACTTCAGTAACCCCTGCTTACCTGACAGGATTCTTACAGAGCTACTCAAAGAGACGGGCTGCCCGTACTTCAGCCATGTTATTGATGGGTGGGGAATTCCTGAAGCTTCACAAATCAGTGTGGCAGGGTTTTTCTCAACCACGCTGATGTTTTCTGGCACAGTCAGGTCACCTGCAATGCTTGGAGGGACTGCAAAAAACAAACAAACACAAACACACACAAATAAAATCAGAAGCAAGGCACATTAGAAAACATAATTCAATAATGGACAGCCAAAACCGCCTGTTCCATAAAATAATCCACAAATGATGAATGGGTTAACAGAATGCTTTTGGCAGCTAGTACTTAGAAATGTCCTCAGTGGGGCAATATGCCCTCTGTCCCCTCCAGTAATGTCATAATATGTATGCCCCAAAGCTGGGGACCTGGATGAGCTCACAGCAGTTTCCCTTCCTTCTCAGGGAGAGACAAGGAACTTTCTTGTCTCTCTTGACACAAGGATTGCTGGAAGTGGGGCGGGGAGAAGGGAAGAAACATGCCCCCCTTCTATGAGAACACAACACACATCTCTTAGTGGGAAAATACATACATCCCCGTTGAAAGAGGCCGAGAAGTGTGGGGGAAAGGAAACACAAGTCAACCACCATTTCCTCTCAACACAATTTCCTTGTAACATTGGAAGCAGTTCTAAGGAAAACAACATGGACCTCCTGTTTTATGGCTAAGGAAGAGAGAATCTGAGGTGCTCATACTTTTAGCAGGAGGCCGGTATGAGGAGCGCTTGGGGAAAATTTTCAATATCGGGGAATTATCAGTTAATTTACAGTAGAGCGGAACCTCAGTTTCCGAACGTAATCCGTTCCGGAAGACCGTTTGACTTCAAAATTCAATCGAGAAAACTGAAAAACACGCAGCGGAAGCCGTTCGGCTTCCAAGGCATGTTCGAAAACGGAAGCATTTAGTTCCGAGTTTTTAGCATTCGGGTTCCGAAACGTTTGTCAACGGAGATGTTCGAGAACTGAGGTTCCACTGTACGACGTTGGGCCAGCACTGTAAAACAGAGTGGAATTGTTGATTTGGTCCAAAACATGCTCCTTTGTATATCTCTTCTGTTGCACACATTTCCCTCGCTCACCGTGAACGCTTAAGTCGTATTTCTTGTCAGTCAATCCTGCCACATTCACAGCAATGCACACATAGCGGCCAGTGTCTGACACCTGAGAGTTTTTAAGCCGCAGACGATGTCCTTCGTTCAGAATTTCCACTCCTCTCCCACTGACCAACGGACGGCCATCCTTCATCCAGGTGACAGCTGGCACCGGAATACCTTCTGCCTTGCATTCTAATGAAATATCATTCCCTCGAGTCACAGTTACATCCGACTGTTGGCTTTCGCTGTCCAATATAGTTGGACGAACTATTCGGAGAAACAAAACAACATTCCAGACTTAGCACAAAGCGTTCGGCTTCCAATAGCTAAACTAAATGCGACGCAGAAAATCTGTGACTATAACCACACAATGTCTTTTTCTTTTTCTTTTGCAGAATGCAGCTGTTTGGAGAGGGCAGGAGGTGGAATTCCTCTGTAGGGGCATTGCATAGGGAAAGGAAGACCTTAAGTCTTCTAAAGGTGTGTCTTCTAAAGGTGTGTCTTCTAAAGGTGTGTCTTCTAAAGGAAGACCTTCCTGCTTGGCAGGGGGTTGGACTGGATGGCCCTTGTGGTCTCTTCCAACTCTATGATTCTATGATTTTATGATTCTAAGTCAGTGGTGGCCAAACTTGGCCATCCAGCAGTTTTTGGACTACAACTCCCATCATCCCTAGCTAACAGGACCAGTGGTCAGGGATGATGGGAATTGTAGTTCCAAAACAGCTGGAGGGCCAAGTTTGGCCACCACTGCCTTAAGGCTTTACCCCATGCCAATCCTACCCTCCAGGATACTTTTAACTGCAACATGTGCTCACATGTACTAATATTGTGCCTCCACTCCACACAGCGGTGGGTGGCAGGATGAGATTGAAGGCTCGGGTGGTAGTGCTCCCTGGGAGAGAGAATTGGAAGGTCAGGGCATTGGGGAGGTCAGCACTAATTCAAATGCACAGGTGGAGCCAATGCGCCTGTCAAATTAGTTGCACAAGGTAGACCTCTCCATTGCCTTGCCCCTCCCAGTAAAAGGTAAAAGGTAAAGGACCCCTGGACGGTTAAGCCCAGTCAAAGGTGACTATGGGGTTGCAGCTTCAGGCCAAGGGTGGCGGCGTTTGGCTGCAGACAGCTTTCCGGGTCATGTGGCCAGCATGACTAAACCGCTTCTGGCGCAACGGAAAACCAGAGCGCACGGAAATGCCGTTTACCTTCCTGCCGCAGCAGTACCTATTTATCTGCTTGCACTTTCGAACTGCTAGGTTGGCAGGAGCTGGGACAGAGCAACAGGAGCTCACCCCGTCGCGGGAATTCGAACCGCCGACCTTCCAGTCGGCAAGCCCAAGAGGCTCCATGCTTTAGAACACAGCGCCACCCGCGCGGTGTCCCAGTAAGCAGTAGAGAGTCTGGTGCTGGGAGGTCAGGTCAGTGCCACCCCCACAACCCCCTCTCCGCTACTGATCTCACAGCTCAGAACCAATAATGGCTGCAGTGCTGGAGCAAAGAGTAACCCCCCCGCCTGCAAGCGCAGCCCAAATCCCCTCTGCTGCTGTTTTCGGCAAGAGACGAAAGACAGTGGGAGATCCAATCATGGATCTCCCATGGTATGTTTAGTTTGGCCCCAAAATTTTGGCAAAACCACCAACGCTTCTTATTAATGTGGATAAGGTAAACTGATATTTACTCCAGAGACCACTTTGTGGTCTTGCTGCAGAACAGAGAGTTGAACTAGATAATCGCCTGTTCCATTCTTGTTCTTCGATTGCAAGCCCTGCTTTACTCATCAACGGTAATCGTTTCCAAACCAATGAACGGCCACAAGAAATTTGACATGGTCACCCACCGTATACCACTAAGTTATATTCCTTCTTTGCTATTCCAGCAACATTTGAAGCCATACATGCATAGGAAGCGGCGTCTGATTTCTCAGCAATGGAAATTTGCAACTGCCTTCCTCCAGATAACACTCTGACCCTACCCGTAGGGTCAGCCAGCAGTGGAGAACCTACAAGAGAAACATTATTTCAGATAAAAATATGGAGCATAGGATGAGGCACACGGTTCAGGGTTCTTTGAAACGGATTCTATTCCAGTCATATTTTCTATTCCGGTCACAAACATTGAACCCTACTCCCATATGAGTGCTGGGCACAGGTGTCACTGTGTTTATAGAAATCAACAGGTTGGGAAGCTCTGTGTTCTGCCTAAATGGTATCATTCATCTTCATTTCACTGTGGATTTAGGTCTACAGTCTTGAAAATTTTGCCTCCGTAAAAATCGGTCCTCATGGTCAGAGGTCAGGTAGGAAGAATGATGGGTTAGATGTCAGCAGCGTTGTACTGTATCAAGCTTGCCTCCTGTCCCACTAGGACTGGAGGAGGAAAGCAGACAAAGGAAGAAAGAGAGCAGGTGGGGCAGGTTGCATTTAATAATAATAATAATAATAATAATAATTTATTTATACCCCGCCCATCTGGCTGGGCCTCCCCAGCCACTCTGGGCGGCTTCCAACACAATATTAAAATACAATAATTCATCAGACATTAAAAGCTTCCCTAAACAGGGCTGCCTTAAGATGTCTTCTAAAAGTCTGGTAGTTGTTGTTCTCTTTGACATCTGGTGGGAGGGCGTTCCACAGGGCGGGTGCCACTACCGAGAAGGCCCTCTGCCTGGTTCCCTGTAACTTGGCTTCTCATGGTGAGGGAACTGCCAGAAGGCCCTCGGCGCTGGACCTCAGTGTCCGGGTAGATCGATGGGGTGGAGACGCTCCTTCAGATATACTCGACCGAGCCCGTTTTAATTAATGGGCCCAAGGATTCAGTGACTCAGCCTAACTCAGCTTAAACAAAGAAGGAACAATTTGATTTGAAAGCACCTTTAACAGAAGCAAATGAGGATTTAGAAGCAGATCTTCAAATCTGTATCAACTGCTCCTGACTATACCAACCGTGCTCGTCACATTCACCCCACGCACTGAAAACACATTTTAAAAACATGGCTCCCCCCCCTGCCAAGAATCCTGTTTGCCTCTTACAGAGCTACGATTTCCCACACCCTCAACGAGCTGCAGTTCCCAGGACTATTTGGGGGAGCCAAATGCTTTCAATGTATGGGGGGGGGGTGACTATGCACATGTAGGGGGCTAGGTGAAGAAGGGAGGGTTGCGGGGAAAGCTTTGCAAACCTAAGGAAAGCCCTCACCAATAGCAGTTGCTTACCATTCTTTCTCCAGCTGAGGGCCGGGGGTGGAATTCCATTGGACTCGCATATCATACTGATGAGGTTTCCTTCAATTACTGTCAGACGAGTAAGCACGTCTGAACTATAAATACTGGCTGGCACTAAAGTGGGGAAAGGTCAGAAATAGCTGGTGAGCTGTAACTTATAAAATTATCAAGTAGTAAAAGGTTACCCAACACTGGGCCACTTGAAGAACCAACAGAAGAATCAAAGTCTGACTCACACAGACCCTTCTTTCAAGTACTGAATTACTGACGGGCTAAATGGGGCGAGCAGGACACACAACTGAATACCTTCCGTTTGTTCAAACTATTCCTGAGAGCGTACAAAACAGGAACGAAACATTTCTGTTTGAACCTGTTCAACTCTTTCGGTGTTTTAAATACAGGTAGTAGAGAGAATTAAAAGCTTCATTGCTGGCAGCAGTCAAAGCCTTCCTTGCATTGCACCAGTTTCTACTTCTTATTTCAGTTTCTCGTACTTCAAACCAGTACTGTAATACCACTAAGTGTCCCAGAAGCAAAGCCTTAAACCCATCTTGCTGAATTCTGCCAGCTTCTGGAAATGGAGATAGCTCTGGGGAAATGGGCCAATACTAAATCAGACGAACAGATTTCCTGGATTTGCAACGCCAAAAGGCTGTCCAGAGTTGCTTCTGGATCCCGCGTGCAAGGAAAGAATATGTTTCTAAACCATCACTTACAGATGGTTTTCACAGGCAGATCTATGGTTTCCATGAAAAGTAGGAAGTATAATCATTTTGAAGGAAGAATATTTAGCTTGTAAAACCATCTAGATCAGGGGTGTAGCTAACTTGGTGCCCTCTCAGTGAGGCTGGACAATAATAATAGAATATTAAAAACACAATAAAACACAATAAAACAACAGAATATAAAAAACACAATAAAACAGCAAACATTAAAAAATTCCCTAAACAGGGCTGCCTCCAGATGTATTCTAAAAGTCAGATAGTTGTTTATTTCCTCGACATCTGATGAGACTCCTTCAGGTAGTGATAAAGTGGGATATCAAATCCAAACTCTTCTTCTTCTTCTTCTTCTTCTTCTTCTTCTTCTTCTTCTTCTTCTTCTTCTTCTTTCTTCTTCTATACTGGACTGAGGCCATTTAGAGCTTTAAAGGTCAGCACCAACACTTTGAATTGTGCTTGGAAACGTACTGGGAGCCAATGTAGGTCTTTCAGGACTGGTGTTATGTGGTCTCGGTGGCCGCTCTCAGTCACTAGTCCAGCTGCCACATTCTGGATTAATTGTAGTTTCCAGGTTCAAAGGTAGCCCCACGTAGAGCGCATTGCAATAATCCAAGCGGGAGATAACTATAGCATGCACCACTCTAGCAAGACAGTTTGCAGGCAGGTAGGGTCTCAGCCTTCATACCAGATGGAGCTGGTAGACAGCTGCCCTGGACCCAGAGTTGATAGATCTTAAGAGTCAATGCAACTTGTGTAAAGATTTATTTGCATACCTGCCATGAAAGATGACAAGGGAACGTTTGCGCTTTTCCTAACCGTATGTTCTGGCACACTGGCAAACGCAAGGCAATTGGAAAAATCCAAACTGACATAAAAAAGTGAAACTTGGGATCAACCACTAGATGCCACCACCAGTCCAGTGGGTAACGTTTCAACCTTCAGGCAATCCGAGCTTGCTTTAACTATTCATGCATAGGGATGTGTGAAAAATCTGTGAGAGAAATTCGCAATCCACCTTTGGAGAAACAATGCTTCTATGGATATTATGATGCAGTTCTCCAGCCCAAAGGGCATACAAAAATGCATTTATTAGGGGAAAGTGCACACACAAAATGCACACTATGGTGCACTACACTAAGGGGAGATGCTTCTAAAAATGCATATATCAGGGAAAACTGCATACCAAAAAGCATATATTAGAAGAAATGTGCACAATAATATGTTTAAATATTTGTGTACTTTTTAAAAATAATATTCAGGAACTGATGCAGAAATTCAGCAAAAACTGGAACAATGAAAAACAAACCAATGTTTTCAGATCCATTCCTCTCTAGTTACTAGGTAATGGATCCTTGGCAACATTACCCATACCCATCCTAATAGCAGGGGCTTGAAAATGAATTTCTCACATTTCCTCACTTTTTTGTCCTGTGTCCAAGAGGTCTCAAAAATGAGCTTGTTTTAAAATAACATAGTAAGATTCCCAGGATTGTAAACTACAGATACAAGAGTGAATATCAGAAAAGCAAATCTCCTGAACTGCAGCACAATTGTGGTCATGAAGATTTCTCAAACCCCTTTCCTAATACAGTCATACCTCGGAAGTCAAACAGAATCTGTTCTGGAAGTCCGTTTGACTTCCAAAACGTTTGACTTCCAAAGCGCGGCTTCTGATTGGCTGAAGGAAGCTCCTGCAGCCAATTGGAAGCCGCGGAAGCCCCGTTGGATGTTTGGCTTCCGGAACACTCCCGGTTTTTGATCATTCGGGAGCCAGAACGTTCAACTCCCAAGGCATTCGGGAGCCAAGGTACGACTGTATGCACCTAGGTTTTCCAGGAACACCCATTTCGTTCACTAATACGAGTTTCGTTCTTTATGAAAGTGATTGCAAAAGCTGCATATCTTACCCCATACATTGACGTTGTAGTTCTTTTCTGTTTTTCCAGCCACATTTGTGGCTTCACAAGTGTAACGTCCAGTGTCCTGAGTTTGCACTTCTTTAATCTAGCATTTAAAAAAGCAAAAACACACGATATATTCCAGAAATCAGTTATGAATGCATCACAATACAGTATAACCTTACTTGCAAATTTACTCACTAGCTTTATAGATTATTGGTCAACTACTGAGTGGGAAGACTGATTGAAAAGCGTTGTTTTCCTACCTCAGTGGATAAAAAGTATTCTCTCTCCCCACTTACATCACAGCAAGAGCTGGTGATGGTTCATCAGCTAGAAATAAATTCTCCTGATTACACTTGCCACCAGGTTTTGCCTGAATCAAACTTAGAAGTTGGCACAGTGTAACAGCTAGGAGACTAAGCCAGGGCCGCTCAGGATATTTTGCTGCCTGAGGCAATGGACAAGATGGCACCCTCTTCTAAGGCATATATTTTATATTTTATGTTTCTAAAGTAACAGAATGACTTTCGATCTGGAAAAGAAAAAAAGAAGTGCTAATGTAGCATTTTTTTCAATTTTTCCAAAAGAATCGTTTCCCCCCCGAAAAACAAACAAACAAACAAAAAACGTTTTTTTCTGAGCTTCAAAATTTCCAGAAATTTTACATCTCTACGCCTCGCTCTACCTAATGGTAGGGCCAGCTCTGACAACAACAGTCTAGGAGCAGGAAAGGATTTCTTGAAAAAGAAAATACGCCATCAAAAAGAAATATGAGAGATGAAATATGAGGTTTTAAAATTTTATTAAAGTGAGACTAAGATGTGAGCAGCCAAATATTTAGAGGGAGACATGCAGAAGGGATCACAAAGATCCCTAGCACAGCCCAAGAGTGGAGATTTAACAAGAAGATTAGTGTTTGAGGAATGGAGGAAATGTGGGAAAGGGAGAGAGGGCATAACAAAGACAGGCAGGAGTGGCCAAGACCATGGAGAAATTTAAAGATTAAAAAGAAGATTAAACTTGATATGAAACAATAAGGGGGGTAACCAGTGAAGGGAAACGTATACTGAATGTGGACATAGGTGGGAAAATATTGAGGGAAGCAAAATTGTTCAGTAAGTCTAGAATTGTTCCTCAAGAGGGATTCAAGCATCTATAAGTTGTCAGTGAATCTTGACCTTGAGCAAAATTCAGTGCAAGCTCAGAAGCTCCTAATGAGGCTAAACCTCTGCAGTCATTCTACAGGAAGTCAACTAATTCAGTAAGTTGGCAAAATTCCACAGACGGTTTTTGTCTGTCTCGCAGGAGCTAAGGTACCAGTTCCCTATGAAAGGTCCACTATATCAGCACTAGGGTGACAGAATGCCTTAATCCACTCTAATTGCACAAACCTAAATTTCCTGGTGTGGGCTTGAAATCCCCCCTGCACCCAGTCTGGAGGTAAAAGGTAAAGGTAAAGGGACCCCTGTCCATTATGTCCAGTCATGTCTGACTCTGGGGTTGCGCCGCTCATCTCGTGTTACTGGCCGAGGGAACCGGTGTACAGCTTCCGGGTCATGTGGCCAGCATGACTAAGTCGCTTCTGGTGAACCAGAGCAGCGCACGGAAACGCTGTTTACCTTCCCGCCAGAGCGGTACCTATTTATCTACTTGCACTTTGACGTGCTTTCGAACTGCTAGGTTGGCAGGAGCTGGGACCGAGCAACGGGAGCTCACCCCATCACGGGGATTCGAACCGCCGACCTTCTGATCAGCAAGCCCTAGGCTCTGTGGTTTAACCCACAGCGCCACCCGCGTCCCTAGTCTGGAGGTACCTTTACTCTATTTACACGTTAGCTGCTTAAAACACAGCAAGATCATTTCTCTGCACCATGTTCCAATTGCCATACACACCAGAGAGGAGGCAAGGATGTCTTCACCCAACAAGCACTGTCTGATTTGTCTTCCCATGCCCCAAACCCCACCCCCTAAATGCCTATTCAATGAATCTATCATCTGTGCCCATGTTGTCAACTGCACATGTGCAACAGAGGTTTCTAGTGTACACACCCCACCCCAGCTCAGCTGCAGCTTTCATTTTCAAATTGGACGGGAACTGGTTTGAGGAAAAGCAGCAGTCTTTCTCAAGAAACTGCAGGATACATATGGGTATCTTCACGTGTGCTCAGCTTCAAATGCAAATAAAAGGAAATGTGTCAAGAATTCACAGTGCCAATTGGATCCTTGTGTATCAATAGTGTCACAGGGGTCATAAGGATGGAAGACTTGAGAGGGGGGAAACTTCTTTATCTACAACTTACCTTCAATACACTTCCACCTTCAGTGATGCTGAGACCCAGTTTCTTCAGCAGCGACTGACCATCCTTCAGCCACTCCAAGGTTGGTGGGGGAATGGCATTGCTCTGGCAGCGGAGCTCCAAATCTTCGCCCATAACCACAGAGACATTCTGTTCCTCTCCCATAATGTTTGGTGGAACTGAAGCATTTTAAGATTTAATGTCATCTCTTTTTGCTGTAGCAAAGGAAACTAGTCTCTCTCCCAAAACAGTGAGCTGGTGTCCCTAGTCATATAACCAAAGGATAGGCAAGAACCAGGGCTGGATTTAGGTTTGATGAGGCCCTAAGCTACTGAAGGTAATGGGGCCCTTTATATGTCCAGCTGTCCTTTGTCAACAACAAATTGTCACTGTTTTTTGTGTTGAATATATGCTATATGGTAATTTATGGACCTAATAGGTATCTAAAGCCATTTAGAAACACTGTTGCTGTATGCAGGTTTTATTTTATTTGTTTTTTATCTTATATTTTGGAAATGTACATCCAGTTGTTTTTTCCTTTAAATTTTTTTGGGGGCCCCAAGAGAGTGCAGCCCTAAGCTATAGCTTGTTTAGCTTATATGTAAATCTGGCACTGGCAAGAACTCCAAAAGCTTGACTCTCAGTCTCCCATAAAGAACCTCTAAATGCAAGCCATTTTGATTCCCCCACCCCACCCCCCAAAAAATATCCCAAACACTGGTGTTTCTAATAATTAATCTAAAACAGCTAAGATCCAAAACTGGCTCATGGAGGTTACACACATGATTTAGAACCCTGATTGTGCTACAATCACTTACTTTACTTATTATTACTTAATCATGAATTTGACTTTAATGCAAATCTGGATGTTTCTTTCACCAAACTGAGAGCAAATTTCATCAACCATTTAGTGTGAAGTTATTATTCTTTGGTTAAAGAAAGAAAATGTCCGTGCCACTCTTAGCTCTCTCTTTTTGAACTATCCTGTAAATTGGTGGCATCACCCTTGAACTGTTCATCCAGAAACACGAGTTTTTGAAATTAACCTTGTGTGTCCTTAAATGTGAGCAAATGGAAGATGGAAACAGGAGACAACAGGACTGGTGTACATTCAAAGCGTGCAGCATTTTCCCAGAGACAAATATTTAGTTAACCAAGAAACAGAAGATTAAAGTGGCTCCATTTTGTAGAACAGTGTAGATCAACAATGCTGTTTCTTTTAAACAGTAATCAAATTTTTTTTTGTAAGACCAAGTAGACAAATCCCGCCCACCCCCCAATTTCTTCCTCTGACCTCTCCATCTTGGGTGAAAAATATTTTTGGTCCTCCCTCTCCGCTCCTCACATGAATGGTTGACTAACAAATTGCCACAATATATTTATAAATGTCTGTTCTACGGGCACCAGTGTATTTGAATGAAACACCCCACCCCATAAAAATCCAGGCAACTTCCCCAACAAGCCAAGCACTCCTAGTTTTTTTAAAAATAAAAATAAAAATGGGAGTGGCAGAAGGACTTGGTGGGCACCAAGGGCACTGTGTTGTCCATGGGCACCAGAGTGAGCATCCCTGTTCTAATTCATCAAGAGATATGTTGTTTCAGTCCCTGGCGGTTCTTCCAGTGTTTACGCTTGGGAAAGTGGAGTCCTCACCGTGAACTTTGAGATCAATATCCCTCTGTTTCTCCCCTGCAGCATTAACCGCAACACACGTGTACCTTCCTGAGTCACTGATCTGTGCGCTTGTCAGTGCCAGGATACGACCTCCGGAAAGAATCTAAAAAAAGAGGTAAAATTGTCAAAAAGTGACATGAATTGCGGCATGTAATTGACAAACATAATCGTATAACAAGTTGCATCAATCGCACAATGCAATTTCCCCATCCTGTTTGGTTTTCTCTTCACAATACTTCCACAGATCTCTACAATATCTGTTCCTGTCTTACTACTTTGAACTTATTAATATCAATTTATTCATTTTTTAGTGAATAACCAAGGGATTTCTCTAAAATGCCAGAAAAGGCTTGATTATTTTCATATCGAATTACAATCCTGATTGCAATTCAAAATCAGGTGTCTTCATGTTCCTCATTATTTCCCACCGAATAAAGAAAAATGAAGTGTGACGGGGTCATGAACTCTCCCCTAAAAATAGCTTGTGAGCTCCCCCATCATTCTCCCCAAGCATATCTGATTATTATTACAAGAACGGAACCACCTCTTAGCTGGCTGCAAGTAATCTGCTTCCATTCCTGGTGTTTGGAAGCCTACTATTGACAGCGACTCAGGCACCAGGGTGTGTGTGAGAGATGGTCCTTTCTGCCTCCACTACTAAGGAATGGGGGCGGGAGAAAATATCTGGCTCATATGTGGTATGTGTGTCATAACTGGTGTATTTCAAACCAGGCATTGGACTTCCAAGTTCCAACAAACCCAGCCAGAGTGGGCAATGGTCAGGGCATGCCCTCTGCCATAGCAGCCAGAGCATTGGGAAGTTTCCTGTCAGAGGGAGACGTTCCTGGCCTCTCCCTCTGGCTGGATAAATTGAGTTAGCTTGCCTGCCAGATTGGACCAGGTAGACTCAAGTTTGAAGCTCAACATAAAAAAACTAAGATCATGGCCACTGGTCCCATCACCTCCTGGCAAATAGAAGGGGAAGAAATGGAGGCAGTGAGAGATTTTACTTTCTTGGGTTCCATGTACCTGGAGTCCATTTGAGAAACTAGAAACGGGGCTACCATCTTTCAGCCAGGTCAGAATGGGAACAGGAATCCCACGAGCTTCACATTCCAATCGAATCGGATTATTAACCACAACAGTTACCATTTCGTTGTTGCCAGAAATGGAGGGTGAAACTGACAAGAGAAAGAAGAAGAAGAATTAAGTACAGTGGTACCTCTGGTTACGAACTGAATTCGTTCTGGAGGTCCGTTCTCAACCTGAAACCGTTTTTAACCTGAGGTACCACTTTAGCTAATGGGGCCTCCCGCAGCC
The DNA here is from genome assembly GCA_900245905.1 of Lacerta viridis. Lineage (NCBI taxonomy): Eukaryota > Metazoa > Chordata > Lepidosauria > Squamata > Lacertidae > Lacerta > Lacerta viridis. The sequence goes on from OFHU01001177.1 coordinate 178,597, forward strand.
ACCGCGCCATTTCTGTTCTCATCCTGAGGTAAAATTCTCAACCCGAAGTACTACTTCCAGGTTAGCGGAATCTGTAACCTGAAGGTACCACTGTATTCAAAGTCCCATCTATACCTTTTCAGATGCATTTACAGGTAGGTAGCTGTGTTGGTCTGCCATAGTTAAAACAAAATAAAGTAAAAAATTCCTTCCAGTAGCACCTTAGAGACCAACTAAGTGTGCATGCAGTGTGAGAAGAAGTGTGCATGCACACGAAAGCTCATACCAAGAACAAACTTAGTTGGTCTCTAAGGTGCTACTGGAAGGAATTTTTTATTTTATTTTGTTTTTTTTCAGATGCATGTGAGTCTGTGTTTTCTGAATGGGATTAAACTCTTGGGTGGTTCCTCACCCTTTTTCCATCTGTCTCCCTGCCCTCTCCCCAAGTTTGGGCTTAGAACAGTATATAATATCCTTGGCGCCAAACATTTCTTGCAGTCAAGAGTTGGGTGGAGTTAACGGCTGTTGGCTGTGACTTGGGCCACAGCAGCTGAAAAGGAAATGTGCTGCTCCCAAGTCATTATAAATCAATTAATATTAAAAGCAACTGAACACAGTTTCTGTTTAGCTCAGAGGGAGAATGTGACTTCTGCAAGCCAGCATGCCAAATTTCAGCAGTGCACTTGCAGGCCCATCTCTCAAACAACCAACCAATCAAACATATGCAAGTATAGCTGTCTAATAGGGTTTTTTTTTTTTTAAAGAGTGATTTTCCATTAGTGCTTTAGGAGCAAAGAAATAACAATAACAATAATAATGATATACCACTAATCCTGCAGAAGTTGCATAGTAGCTGACAGCATCAGAAGGCAGCCCTGTATTGGGAAGCTTTTAATGTATGATGTCTTGCTGTGTTTTTATATTAAGTTGGAAGCTGCCCAGAGTGGCTGGGGCAACCCAGTTGAATGGGCGGATTATTAGTAATAAATTATTGTTGTCATTATTACTGTACAAGCATTACTCATTTGATTGACAGCTTTTCAGGTTTTTTTTTGTATTTTTAAAAAAAACCTTTCTTCCTAGCTTTTGCCGACAGGTGAAGATACTTTTTGCTCTGGTGGTCTTTGGCCTTGCTAAGTGTCTGATGATGTTAATAGGCACATATTCTCTGTGGCCTCGTCCTCTGCTGCTGCACTGCTATTGAACTTTGATCCAAGTTTTCATTTTCTGATATTAATATGATTTTCTGATATTAAAAATGTTCTATGCCAGCCTGATTCATGGGCATTAGGACAGGACAGGACAGACATTTCTAGTAGTAGTAGTAGTAGTAATCATCTTCATCATAAATGGTTTTTTTTTCATGATTTTGCAATATTTTTGCATGATAAAGTAACAAGTGCTACAAATGACAGAGGAACCTCGGAAGCCGAATGCCTGTAAACTCGAACGTTTTGGCTCCTGAACGATTGAAAACCGAAAAGGATTGTTTTGATTTTTGAATGATTTTCGGAAGCCAAATGTCCGGCGCGGCTTCCGATTGGCTGTAGGATGCTCCTTCAGCCAATCGGAAGCTGCGCCTTGGAAGTCGAACGGATTTCTGGAACAGATTCCATTCGACTTCCAAGGTATGTCTGTAATACATTTTTTGGTAAAGGAAAGGGCTTGGTAACAAGAGTAAAGGGGAACAATTACCAAGACAAACCAGTGTTTCTGTTCCCCAGACACACAAAGATTGTGGGAAGGAAACCAAGGAGAACATAAATTTAAATTTTCTCTCTTTGCGCACAAAGGAAGAAGGGAAGAACACCTTGGCTTGTGCATTTAAATCTGTATGATTTTTTTGCACCCAAGTAAAAACCTGTGTTCTATAGTTGCATCTGATTTGGCCAGACTATAAGAAAACAATGGATTTTTATTTTTTTTAAAAAAAATACCATTGTTGTTGGAAGTGGTTAAAGGTGTCTCATGGGTCTGAAAAGGTTGACAGCTACTTGAGTGAAAGACTAGCAACAACGAAATAAACACTTCGGTTTGCTGAAACGGCAACATTGAGATCTGTCTTCCAGGCATGACTACACTGCACAGTTCTGTCAAGGAAACACTTCAGAACGGAGTGTTCTCCCATTTTTAAGTTTTGCCGGTGCTACAAAACTGAGCTCTGGACTAAATTTTCCCTGAGTTTTCTCCTGGGAAACGATTTTAACGAGTACCTGGAAGCTATTAAGCGCACAAAATAAAACATGAAAAGAGCAGATGAAATGCAGAGAGGGGTTTCTCCCCTCCCCCCTCGAGCGGTCCTTTTTTAATGAGAAGAAATATTTACCGTGAACCTGGAGGCTGTAGAACAGCTCGGCTATTCCTGCTGCATTCGCCACAACGCATTTATAAATGCCAGTGTCGGAGATGTGGGCGCCATCAATCTGCAAAACCTGCCCTCTGTTCAAGAAACTGACGCTGGCGGTGTTGGTGAGAGGGTGGTTATCTTTGTACCACGTGATGACTGCAGAGGGAATTAAGTAAAAGCGGCTGGTGAGAGGGGTCTGGAACTCGCTGCTCTGCATTCATCTAAAACTCAAAAGCTCCTTGGAAGGGGCGAGGAAAGGCAACTACCTGCTATGTTCAAATGCCACTCATGCACAAATGTAAAACAGATGCTTTGACTGCCTCCGTCTCGGGTGGCAAATGCGGAAAAGCAAAGGTGGTGGGTGGGGGGAATTAAGGAATTCCTTCTCACTTTTGAAATGCAAACAAGCTCAGCATTAGGACTAGGGCTGGGTGATATATCAACCGATTGTGATATCGGTTTAATAATTTTTGACCTGCCAACATATTGCGAATCATGATGTGCGTGTGAGTGCGTGCTATGTAAAAATCCCAACGTTGGAAAACTGGCAAAGCCAGCCAATGCTTCTCTCGATTCCTGCATCTCCTGTTAAATGTGCTGACTCAGCTCTCAAGAATTACGAGAGCAGGCACCGGCAAAAATTGCGATGCAGAAAAAACCGTGAAGTCAACCAATGCCTCCACATAGCTCCATCCTTTATTTCAGACATCGTAATATATTGGCATATAAGAATGTTTAGCTGCCGATATATACCACAGTGTTGAAAACCCACCCCTAATTAGGACACAGGGCTACATCCAAAGTTACACTAAGTCAGGTCCCATCAACACTAGGATTTCTACTTGTGCAATGGAACTTCCCCCCATGCCCCCTAAATCTATTATAGGGGTCTCCGTCCAACCATCTGGAACAGATTTTGAGAGGGTGCAGGGCAAAAGAAAGGGGAGAAAGTCCGGTTGCACCCCAGCGGGAACCTTTTGTGCTAAAAGGATGTGTTAGAGGGATACTGCCCAATATCTGCCCATCAGGTTGCATATTCAAGCAGTCTCTGTGGCCTGTTATTGTTCTCCTCACTGGTCGCTTGCTTACCCCCGTAAGAATACGCTTTGGAATAACATCCCTACAACAGCCCACACTACTTAGGATTTTTTATTTGACCGTTATAAAGCACCGAGAATTTTATAAATACTAAACATGAAAATGTACACATGAAAATATGGTGGCATGGCATCAAAGCACAACTAAGTTTCGCTCAAAGAGAAGTGGGGGTAGGGGACTTAAAAACAATAGGAGCACGGACAATGGAATGGGTGGAATTAAAATGTGGGTGCAATCTCCCACAACAAACAGGGTGCCGTGTGGACAATCCGGTATAAACCCACTTCAAATGCACTATTAATGTGTCAACGACATGCTCCTGCACGTACCCGCAAGAAAGCATCAGTCTGGATTGGCCCAAGGCCAGTTCACAAATGGCCAAGTGTTGAGTGATCCAGCGACATGCATACATATGTAAACAAGCTCATCCTGAAAATCTGTTTCTACATTTACGGGGTGAGAAGGAATGATAAAGGAAGCGGGAGCCAGCAAAAGCAGAGCGAGCCCCAAGGCAAATTCAGTTCAGTCCAAGAGTTTAGAATGTCGCTTCTGCCAAGGCAATCAAGGGAGCCGCTTCAAAAGCAGCCAATTTCTTTCTTCAGCCTCACTCCCGGAGTCTCTGCATCCGATTTCGCAATGTCAGAAGCAGACTTGGACATGCCATGTGGTTAGTCAGCAAATCCACCCCGAAGGCTCTTTTTGTCGCAGAGAAGTAGCCAGTGACTTAAAAAGAATCGCTCCGGATAATGAGAAAGACCCATCCCCAATTCGTAGCAACAAGGAAGCTCTGAGGGGAAGCCGACTGCACCATCTATCCATGCATGGCGGAAACACCCCAGTCGATGCAGCACGTGATATCTGCACCCTTCCCAGCCCTCCCACTGCCTCGCAAAACTACTTCTGCCCATTTTCCGAGGAACGCTGAATGGCAAACCCTTTGCTTTCCAAGCACGAGGAGTGTTCGTGAACATTCTGTACATTCCTGGCAACTGAGTACCAGAAATGTTACCGCAACAAACACTTGATGGGATCCAACATTGAGCTAAGAGGGGTATGAATGCAGGATACAAGGGCCACTCGTGCAAGGGGGTTTCCCCATGTTCCACCCCCTCCCCCTTTAAACTGTTCTGGGGTTTCCCCAATCCTGCAGAGCAGATTTAGAGGATGCGGAGAAGGGCGTTTGTTGCACAAATGGACCTTGTTTTGTGCCTGCAAGAACTTCGCTGAATCCCACCCAAGACAACACAGATGGGTTTGCAGCACATGAGCTACACAAAACATCTGCTGAAAGAGAAATCCCATTATGTTTCATGGAGCTTACTTTAGGGTAAGGTGAATCCTGAAATACAGCAACTCTCCTCCCGCTCACCCAATTTAATTTTTTTTTTAAATTACGAGCAATAACTTCTGAGTGTGTATCTACCTGGCAAAGGATTTCCAGATGCTTTGCACTCCAGCTGTATTGGATTGTTCAAAACCACAGTCTCATTTATCATCTTTCCTGCGTCCTTCAAACTGGGTGGCTCTGGGAAAGAAAAGGGGGGGAGAGAGATTATCATCTTGGTTGTCCAACCTCACATATATGAAGGCTTTCTTCTGTGCTTATTCAGTTTACTAGTTTCTGTGACATTATCAACACATATATAATGAAGGTGCCAGGCACTACTCCATGGGGAGAGCATTCCACAAATGGGAGGCACTACAGAGAAGGCCTGTTCTCGTGCTGCCACCCTCCGGACCTCATGTAGAAGAGGCACACATATTTCTTAAACCAGAAGTGGTTTTACCCTTCTTCTCTGGGATGTTTCAGGTGTTGTGGTACCTCACACCACACAAACAGAGGGAGCACGGGTCAAGGAATGTAGTTGATGTGAGAATGGAAAGGATGTGTGGTATTTATAATTCCCTTCCGCCATCCCAAAGCACATTTGCTCCCACGTCAAGGGAATGCACACAGCAGATAGTTAACTCTTTATTGTTAAAGATACCACTTACGGTAGCTTCTACAACTCTTGATAGCTACGCACACCAATCAATCTAGCATCAGGTCCATGCTCTATGGAGACCACCAGTTTATGTACCTTCCCCCAATGGGCTGTGCACTTGCAACTGGAGACTATGCCTCAATGGAAACGTCCTCTGCTCATCCCTTTTCAGTCCCCTCCTGGTTCTGGGAGACAGTGATGCAGGAGAAGGTGGGGAAGCAGGTGTCCCTTCACTTGCCTGACCTGACTCTTGTTCCAACCCATCCTGTGCTCCACCCTCCAGCTCTGAAGCTTCCGCTGCCTCCAACTCTGGCCTCCTGGATGCTACAGTTCCCCACAAATCACAGGCCCCTCTCCTGAGTCAGTCCTTAGCCTGCCTTCCCCAGCGCACACTCATCAACACCCTACTAGTCCCTGAAATCCCATTTGAGGGTATCTATGGAAGTCATCCCTGGCGACTGGTTAAACTCCCTTGCCACACTGCTGTATGCAGAAATCTTCTCATCAAAGCTGGCCCCGAATCACCAGACTCACATGCAATCAATCATTCCTCCACAATACAGGGGGACTCCTCTGAAAAACAGACGCTTGCAGAGATGACAAGAAGGAAAGAGCGTGTTGTAAAAATGACGGGAGCCACTAGATGCTATCACAAACACCTAAAGAGCTGAGCAGGAAAATGCATGTGGAGCATGCATGTGTGGACCTAGCATAGTCAATGGGCTACGTTCCATGTCGGGAAAACCATTACCATACACATGCAGTCGGACATGTTGTTGGGCTTCGCCAGCTGCATTTGTTGCCACACAGGTGTATCTGCCAGCATCTTCCATCAAAGCCTTGGCGATCTGGAGAATGCGTCCGGAGGACTCCAGCTGCTCCAGAACGGGAAAAGAAAAAACAAGCATCCACAGAGATTTCCAACAGGATATGGGTATTATCAGCTCTCCTTCCAAATGACAATTATATTCGGGGTGCTTACTTCTGGATTTTTGGCTTTAAAAATCCAAAACCCTACTGCTAAAATTCCAGTTCAGCAGCTGGAATAAATCATGCATAAAGAATAAATGCAATTCATTTGCATGCTTGGTCTTAGGTGAATGATCAAGGCATTGTTATTTGTGGGCTAGCTTTCTAATCTTGGCCCATTATGAGGGTTGCCAAAGACAAGATTCCAATTTGTGATTCTTTCTTATTATTATCCACTGTAGAGTTCTGCTTCCCCTCCCTTCATTTCAATTGACCTAGAAAAAAAGTCTGGGGTTTTTAAGCTATTGGCATATTAAACAGACCTATGGTTCACCAAGAAGCAGGTCATACATTTAAATTATGGCAATGAGCAGTAAGCAGTGTGTGTGGCACAACAGAGTCGGTCTCTTGCCAATTACAAAATATATATTTATTTAGGTTTTTCAAATTAAAAATTTACAGGGATATATCAAACAGAAATCATGAAAACAAGATTCCAAGGAATCTCCTGGACTTCCATCCTCCCCTTTGTGGGTTCTATTGTTAATCCTTTCCTCCCGCATCTTTTATGATAATCCAAATATTTTACCTCTCCATTGTGTCCAAAATTCACCATTAAACTACAAATGTTATTCCAACCCTACTAACCATTTACAATGGTCTTTAAGGTAGGTTATAAATTTCACCCATTCCTTGTTAAAAATTTTGGTCTTCCTGATTTCTGACTCTTCCGGTCATTTTAGCCATTTCAGCATAGCCCATCAATTTCATCTGCCATTCTTCTCTGGTAGGGGCTTTATCTCGAGTCGCCCTCTTGTCAATGGTGTTCCTGCTACCGTGACAAGTTCAGAGCTGCACAGAAACGCTGCTGGCCAACCTGGCATTCCTGTTAGGGCGCCTGTGAAGTCCCGTGAACCTGCTGTTGCCTTGCCCCGTCTCTGCCAAGGCATGCAGCAGTGACCCTGGTGATGGGCCAGTGGCTCCACGGATCTGCCCCACCACGTGGGCGACTACTGTTAATGATGTTCCATTTTTAAGCCTCTGGAAAGGCCAGGAGGTGGGAGGGCAAACGGGACACTGTGAATCTGAAGGGTCTAAAACACTTGGGCTGATAAAGCAGCACGATATCAGATCAATATTCCCCACCCCCCACCCCACAGCATTCTGCTGAAAAATTCCATGCAACTCAAAAGCTTATGTGTCCCTGCACCAACAAAATTATGTCCAGTCACCTTGCTCGTCGGGTGCCTCTGTTCTCCTGGAAACTGGCATGGCAATCATTTAATGCTGTGGATTATTGAAATCGTGATACGTACCCGGATATTTGCTCTCGCTGTATTTACAGGCCGACTGTCTTTCAACCAAGTGATTGAAGGGATGGGTATGCCATTGGCAACGCACTGCAAGGTTACTGGTTTGTGTATCACTACAGATCTCTCAGGGAGCCCAGTCGATTTTATTGTTGGAGGAACTACAAAAAAAATCAACAGAGAGTGTTATGCAGGAGCAACACAATCCAGCTGCTATAAACCTGCAAACAGTAGGAAAGGACCTCTTTCAAATTCTTACAATATGGGTGGATCATCATCATCATCATCATCATAGGTTAAAACATGCAGCTACCACTGAAAACCGCAACTGGTTATTTAATCCCTCTGCTAAAAAGGCAGCAATGTGTTGATTCTCACCACCCATCCCATAAGATCTAGAGCAAGACTTGGAGCAAGACAGGTAAACAAAGACTGCTACAAAAGTGAATGCCTTCCCCTGTAGAAGAGAAGAAGAAGAAGAAGAGTTTGGATTTGATATCCCGCTTTATCACTACCCGAAGGAGTCTCAAAGCGGCTAACATTCTCCTTTCCCTTCCTCCCCCACAACAAACACTCTGTGAGGTGAGTGGGGCTGAGAGACTTCAGAGAAGTGTGACTAGCCCAAGGTCACCCAGCAGCTGCATGTGGAGGAGCGGAGACGCGAACCCGGTTCACCAGATTACGAGTCTACCACTCTTAACCACTACACCACACTGTACTTCATAAGACAATTTAGAACCCTGAAATTCTGGTGCTATACATTGAGCGAAACCGCAACACGTTTAAGGCTGTTTGCTAAGGAAATATATTCAGAGACATTCCCTCCACCCCCGCCCCCAATTTTCTTTCGCAGAGAAACAACGCACCATGCACAGTCACATCAAATTCCTTTTTGCTTTCGCCTGCCTTGTTTGTTGCTACGCACTGGTAATGGCCAGTATCCGAGACTTCAGTCCGCGAGATGAGAAGCTTGCGTCCATTTAGTAAGATCTTATATCCGACTCCCCCTTCGATAGGCTGGCCATTTTTCAACCACCTGGTGAATTCAAAAGCAGGTCTCATTTGTATAAGTTAAGGGATCGTAAGATACCTGCGAAAGTATTCACAAAATAACACAGGCTACGGAGGCTGAGATTCATTCAGAGCCTGACATTTTGCCCAACGAATTATCTGGATTGTGTTTGTTCAGGTCTCCCAACTCTCCAGCTGCCTAAGAGAATATGGGCATGCTACCTCAGTCCCTGAGACTGGCAAACAATGAAGTTTCTGCATTGGCCAAGCCTGTAGAAGTGGAAAGAGTCTGCTCTGACTTGCCCAGTGAACTCCAAGCTCTGGGTTCCAGATTTTCCAAGTTCTCCAGCTTCCATCTTGGCCACTGACCTCAAATACCCTGAACTAGAGAGAATGCTCTCAGTTTCTAAATGTATATATGGCCATTCATAGTACGGGTTTGATCTTGATGCGCACATCTATTAGCTTCTCTTCCTTGCGCAGCCATAAAGCAAGGGAAACCGTTACATTCATGGGAAACCAGGAACAGAGAAAAAGAAAGAAAGTGGATTCTTCAGAAGAAGACTTGGAGATCCGATGGGGAAAGACAGAAAAAGACAAACAGAGGGGGAGTGGGTTGAAGTATTAAATGTATAACAATGGTCTGTTGTCCGAGATCGGAGTGTGAAGCTGTCAATTAGGTTTATTTTAAAAAGCAAGATATTGAATCTTAAGTCAAACCATGATAAAGGATAGAAGAAATAAGTTTAGTTATAAGAATATTTGGTTATGATTTAGGTTATAATAGAAAGACAAGATAATTGTGTTATTTTTAAGTAAAGTTAATTTTTTTATAGAGAAAAGTTGTTAAGGAAATAGTATATTGATTAAAACCGAAGGTGAAAAGGCGGGGGAAGTCAAACGTCAAATTCAGAAGTAGAATTTTTTTTTTTGTAAGGTATACAAATAAGAAGAAGATCCTGACATTATGTGTATTTGTATTTGGTTTTGTATTTGTAGGTGTGGGGTTGGGTTTGTGTTATATTAGAAAAGCTAAAAATTCTGTTTAAAAAAAAAAAAGAAAGTGGATTCTTGTGGGAAGGTAAACAATGGAAGGGAAGAAAACAGTGAATGGACACTAGAATCTTGGGAATGAATGATACTCATTGTACTCTAAAGGTACGATGTGAACCACGTTGGTAGAACATAAGACTCTTAATCACAGGGTTGTGGGTTCGAGTCCTGCACTGGGCACAAAGATTCTTGCATTGCAGGGGGTTGGACTAGCTGATCCTTGTGGTCCCTTCCAACTCTACCATTCTATGATTCTACGACATCCGTGCCCAAAGAGCCTTTCCCAATGGTCCCTGAAACATTCCATAAGTAATTGGCACCTGACCAAAAAGACTCCACGGACCTCTGCCTCATGGTTACGGACAAAAAAAATACTTTGACTTAGCATATAAGGCTTTGTTTTGTTTTCTTTCTGCATGTTAACCCTAATCTCTCTTTCAGCTGTTTGCTTTCTAGGCCATGAAAAAAATGATGGGGTGGGGGGTGGGAACCAGGAATGAAAGATCAACCATGTTCAAATATATAAAAGGATGTCATATAGAGGAGGGAGAAAGGTTGTTTTCTGCTGCTCCAGAGAAGCGGACACAGAGCAATGGATTCAAACTACAAGAAAGAAGATTCCACCTAAACATTAGGAAGAACTTCCTGACAGTAAGAGCTGTTCGACAGTGGAATTTGCTGCCAAGGAGTGTGGTGGAGTCTCCTTCTTTGGAGGTCTTTAAGCGGAGGCTTGACAGCCATCTGTCAGGAATGCTTTGATGGTGTTTCCTGCTTGGCAGGGGGTTGGACTGGATGGCCCTTGTGGTCTCTTCCAACTCTATGATTCTAAAAAGCAGAGGTGCCCAAGATATTCTTCATCTTCACAAAAGCTAGAATAATGTTCTGGCAGGCACAAAAAACAACAGAGAAACTTCAGAAAACATGGCACCCAGGATAATCTGAGGGTTTTGGAGTCTAAGGCAGATCTGTGACTTGACTCCTGAAATGATGGATGGATGGATGGATGGATGGATGGATTGATTTATCTTAGTCAGCCTAGTTGTGCACAAAATGATTAATACTGCATCAGAAAATTATAGTTCCACCAAAGGAAGACAACAACTACACCATGGGAAAGGTGATAAAGTTCTATTACATCCTATCTAGAACTTTGTTAACCTTTGCTAAACTACTTCCTTTTCTTTGCTCTCCCAACCAAAATCTGACAAAAGTCATGGATTTCTTTTTCTGTTCCTTTGTCTCTCTTTTTGCATTGAACAATAGCTTCTTACGTGATTGTTGGAGGAGGCGTTCCTGTTACCGGGCAGTCTAGCTCCAGGGAGCTGTGGAGAATCACAATATAATCTGTAGATTCATTTTCCCCTTCCACACTTGCTGGCACTGGAAAGACAGCAAACCCAAAGGCACAAATAAAAGTATTTTAAAAAGCAAATGATTTAAAATACTATTTCATGGTCCGCCCTTTCTTGAACGATGCAAAATTTCATTGGACAAGACATGGTTTAGAGCTTGTACTCTTTGCAGCAATTTATTTACAGATTGAACTGCTAGCACAGAAGCATAAAAATCAGCACAAATTTCCAAGCAGCATCAGTCCACCAAACCCCAAAACCCTGCAAGGGATGCATAGTGATGTAATGAAAATGCCACTGAACTTAAGACAACAAAACCATTGTTAAATGAAGGTTTGGTTTAAAGAAACATGTTAATGAGGAGTTGTTCCCCATCAATAACAAAATCCGTATGTCACACAAATGGAGAGGAATAGTCCATTACAAATTTAATATAGAGACTATATAGGTAAAGGTAAAGGACCCCTGGACAGTTAAGTCCAGTCAAAGGTGACTATGGGGTTGCAGTGCTCATCTCGCTTTCAGGCCAAGGGAGCTGGCATTTGTCCACAGACAGCTTTCCAGGTCGTGTGGTCAGCAGGACTAAACCTCTTCTGGTGCAATGGGACACCGTGACGGAAACCAGAGTGCACAGAAATGCCGTTTACCTTCCCGCCACAGCAGTACCTATTTATCTACTTGCACTGTGTGCTTTCGAACTGCTAGGTTTGCAGGAGCTGGGACACAGAGCAACAGGAGCTCACCCCATTGTGTGGATTCGAACCGCCGACCTTCTGATCGGCAAGCCCAAGAGGCTCAGTGGTTTAGACCACAGTGCCACCTGCGTCCCTAGACTATATAACACCAATCCTGAAAGATCTACATTGGCTTCCAGTACGTTTCCAAGCACATTTCAAAGTGTTGGTGCTGACCTTGAAAGCCCTGAACGACCTTGGCCCAGTATACCTGAAGAAGCGTCTCCACCTCCATCGTTCTGCCCAGACACTGAGGCCCAGCTCCATAGGCCTTCTGGTTGTTCCCTCACTGTGAAAAGTGAGGTTACAGGGAACCAGGCAGAGGACCTTCTCGGTAGTGGTGCCGCCCTGTGGAACGCCCTCCCATCAGATGTCAAGGAAATAAACAACTATCTGACTTTTAGAAGACATCTGAAGGCAGCCCTGTTTAGGGAAGTTTTTAATGTTTGATGTTTTATCGTGTTTTTAATATTCCGTTGGGAGCTGCCCAGAGTGGCTGGGGGAGGCCTGGCCAGATGGGCGGGATATAAGTAAATACCGTATTTTTCGCTCAATAAGACGCACTTTTTCCCTTCTAAAGAGGAAGGGGAAATGTTGCTGCGTCTTATGGAGCGAAGGCGCGGGGAGCTGGGCGGTGGGGAAAGCAGCCGGGATCCCAGCTGCTTCCTCCACCACTCAGTGCCCGAAATCAGGATTTTTGGATCGACGCGGGGCGCTGGGTGGTGGAGAAAGCAGCCGGGATCCCAGCTGCTTCCTCCACCACTCAGTGCCCGAAATCAGGATTTTTGGATCGACGCGGGGCGCTGGGTGGTGGAGAAAGCAGCCGGGATCCCAGCTGCTTCCTCCACCACCCAGCACCCCGCGCCGATCCAAAAAGCAGGCTTTCTGCATCGGCGCGGGGAGCTGGGCGGTGGGGAAAGCAGCCGGGATCCCAGCTGCTTCCTCCACCACCCAGCACCCCGCGCCGATCCAAAAAGCAGGCTTTCTGCATCGGCGCGGGGAGCTGGGCGGTGGGGAAAGCAGCCGGGATCCCAGCTGCTTCCTCCACCACCCAGCACCCCGCGCCGATCCAAAAAGCAGGCTTTCTGCATCGGCGCGGGGAGCTGGGCGGTGGGGAAAGCAGCCGGGATCCCAGCTGCTTCCTCCACCACCCAGCACCCCGCGCCGATCCAAAAAGCAGGCTTTCTGCATCGGCGCGGGGAGCTGGGCGGTGGGGAAAGCAGCCGGGATCCCAGCTGCTTCCTCCACCACCCAGCACCCCGCGCCGATCCAAAAAGCAGGCTTTCTGCATCGGCGCGGGGAGCTGGGCGGTGGGGAAAGCAGCCGGGATCCCAGCTGCTTCCTCCACCACCCAGCACCCCGCGCCGATCCAAAAAGCAGGCTTTCTGCATCGGCGCGGGGAGCTGGGCGGTGGGGAAAGCAGCCGGGATCCCAGCTGCTTCCTCCACCACCCAGCACCCCGCGCCGATCCAAAAAGCAGGCTTTCTGCATCGGCGCGGGGAGCTGGGCGGTGGGGAAAGCAGCCGGGATCCCAGCTGCTTCCTCCACCACCCAGCACCCCGCGCCGATCCAAAAAGCAGGCTTTCTGCATTGGCGCGGGGAGCTGGGCGGTGGGGAAAGCAGCTGGTGTCGGCAGGGTGGGAGAGGCAGGGGAGGCCCGTAGCATGTTCCTCTCCCAGTCCCTCCACCACTGCTGCCTCCTTCGCTCCCCCTCCCAGCCTTTTAGAGGAGGAAAACCAGGAAAAAATATTTTTCCCTGGTTTTTCCCCTTTAAAAATTGGTGCGTCTTACGGTCCGGAGCGTCTTATGGACCGAAAAATACGGTAATAATAACAACAACAACAACAATAATAATAAATAGACATAAAGAATAAAACAGTCCTATCCTGGTGCCATCCAGATGTTTTGGATCTAAACTCTCATTATCCCTGACCATTTGCTACACTGGCTGAGGCTGACGGGAGCTGGACACCAACATAAGTAAAACAGCAGGTTGGGGAAGTTTGACGTAAGTGAAACTAGTTGACAGTGCGGGTTAAATAAAAAGCTTAAACTCTGCTTATACACACCTAGGATTTCCACATCATATTTGATTTCCTTCTCTCCTGCTATGCTGGTAGCCACACAGACATACTGGCCACCATCAGCCTCCCCTGCATTCATGATTTCCACCTTCCTTCCACCAGACACAATGTGCAGGTTGTCGCTCGCTTTCACAGGAACCCCATCCTTCAGCCAAGTCAGCAGGGGAGGCGGGTTGCCAGCAGCATTGCACTCAAGTACCAGGGAACTCCCAGAAACCACCTGCTTGTTCTGGATTGCTTCAGAGTCGCCCTCAATAACTGGAGGAACTGGAAGGAAATGGAGAGGAAAGAGGGGACCGCTCAAAAATCCAAGCCATTGTTTTCTGTGACCACTCAAAAATCCAAGCCACTATCAAATCAATTGGTTTGGTTCCATCCCAGGTAACTCAGCCTCTAAGGAATTATCTTGTATGGCAAAACCATGATTAATAAGAGGCATTTCAACCCAGACAGTATTTTCAGGCTGGTCAATGCCACAAAGTAAGTGAGGACACCCATTGGTTAAACTGGCTTTTTGTAGGGAAAGCCATTGTTTAAATGCAATGCTCTCATGTTGCTGGATTTCCTCATGACAAACAAAATAAGTAATTTCCAGTGAGAAAGCTCAACAGCTGAATCACTTTGAGCTGCTTCTCATCTTCTGACTTTTCCCTGAATAATGTAGGTGTAGTGATTGTTGATGGGCAGTCTCAACATTGTGGTGGACCCATAATGTGTAATAACTGGGTTCTCGCCATATTAAAACTAAGAACTCAATAAGAGCCCCGCCGGGTCGAACCAGAGGCCTATCTGCTCAAACACCATCCCATTCTCATGGTGGTCAACCGGATGGGTTTGAGAACCCCATAAACAGAACCTCTGGACAGCACCACTTGTGTTCCCCAGCAACTGATACCTACTGTTTCTGTGATACCAGAGGTAATATATACCTGTATACCTGAAGGAGCGTCTCCACCCCCATCGTTCAGCCCCAGAAACTGAGGTCCAGCTCCAAAGGCCTTCTAGCATTTCCCTCACTGCGAGAAGTGAGGTTACAGGGAACCAGGCAGAGGGCCTTCTCAGTAGTGGCACCCGCCCTGTGGAATGCCCTCCCATCAGATGTCAAGGAAATAAACAACTATCTGACTTTTAGAAGACATCTGAAGGCAGCCCTGTTTAGGGAAGTTAATGTTTGATGTTTTATTGTGTTTTTAATATTCTGTTGGGAGCCACCCAGAGTGGCTGGGGAAACCCAGCCAGATGGGCGGTATAAATAAAATTATTATTATTATTATTATTATTATTATTATTATTATTATTATTATTATTCTTACAGTGGTACCTCTGGTTACGAACGGAATCCGTTCCGGAGCCCCATTCGCAACCTGAAAGGTCCATATCCTGAAGCGCCGTATCTGTGCATGCTTGCTATGCGATTCAGCACTTCTGTGCATGACGTCATTTTGCACATCTGCGCATGCGCAAACCGCCGAACCGGGAAGTAACCCGTTTCGGTTTTCTTCCTCCCTAAAAAACCCGTGTTGGCCATCCCTGCTCTATGGGTTTGCCTAAAGGTAAAGGTAAAGGACCCCTTCATGGATCACTGCCTTGTCGTGGCGAAGGGGCTTGAATTACTCAGGGAAGCTATGGACAGGTCAAGATGGACAGGTCATAGCGGAGAGTTTGGACCAAACGTGATCCACCTGGAGAAGGAACTGGCAAGCCGCTCCAGTATCCCTGCCAAGAAAACTCCATGGACAAAGACAACAGGCATATAAAAGATATGACGCTGGAAGATGAGCCCCTCAGGTCGGAAGGCGTCCAACATGCTAAAAGGAACAACTGGCAAGTTTGGCCTTGGAGATCAAAATGAAGCAGGGCAAAGGCTAATAGAGTTCTGTCAAGAGAACAAGCTGGTCATCACAAACACTCTTTTCCAACAACACAAGAGACGACTCTACACATGGACATCACCAGATGGGCAACATCGAAATCAGATTGATTATATTCTCTGCAGCCAAAGATGGAGAAGCTCTATACACTCAGCAAAAACAAGACCTGGAGCTGACTGTGGCTCAGATCATCAGCTTCTTATAGCAAAATTCCAGCTTAAACTGAAGAAAGTAGGAAAAACCACGGGGCCAGTAAGATTCAATCTAAATCAAATTCCTTATGAATACACAGTTGAAGTGAAGAACAGGTTCAAGGATTTAGATTTGGTGGATAGAGTACCTGAAGAACTGTGGATGGAGGCTCGTAACATTATACAGGAGACAGCAACGAAAACCATCCCAATGAAAAAGAAATGCAAGAAAGCAAAGTGGCTGTCCAATGAGGCCTTACAAATAGCGGGGGAGAGAAGACAAGCAAAATGCGAAGGAGATCGTGAAAGATACAGGAAATTGAATGCAGATTTCCAAAGAATAGCAAGGAGAGACAAGAGGGCCTTTCTAAACGAGCAATGCAAAGAAATAGAGGAAAATAACAGAATGGGAAAAACCAGAGATCTGTTCAAGAAAATTGGAGATATGAAAGGAACATTTCGTACAAAGATTACCATAATAAAGGACAAAAGTGGAAAGGACCTAACAGAAGCAGAAGACATCAAGAAGAGGTGGCAAGAATACACAGAGGAATTATACCAGAAAGATATGGAGGTCTCATACACCCCAGGTAGTGTGGTTGCTGACCTTGAGCCAGACATCCTGGAGAGTGAAGTCAAATGGGCCTTAGAAAGCCTTGCTAACAACAAGGCCAGTGGAAGTGATGATATTCCAGCTGAACTATTTAAAATTTTAAAAGATGATGCTGTTAAGGTGCTACACTCAATATGCCAGCAAGTTTGGAAAACTCAGCAGTGGCCAGAGGATTGGAGAAGATCAGTCTACATCCCAATCCCAAAGAAGGGCAGTGCCAAAGAATGCTCCAACTACCGCACAATTGCACTCATTTCACACGCTAGCAAGGTTATGCTTAAAATTCTACAAGGCAGGCTTAAGCAGTATGTGGACCGAGAACTCCCAGAAGTGCAAGCTGGATTTCGAAGGGGCAGAGGAACCAGAGACCAAATTGCAAACATGCGCTGGATTATGGAGAAAGCCTAGAGAGTTCCAGAAAAACATCTACTTCTGCTTCATTGACTATGCAAAAGCATTTGACTGTGTCGACCACAGCAAACTATGGCAAGTTCTTAAAGAAATGGGAGTGCCGGATCACCTCATTTGTCTCCTGAGAAATCTCTATGTGGGACAAGAAGCTACAGTTAGAACTGGATATGGAACAACTGATTGGTTCAAAATTGGGAAAGGAGTACGACAAGGCTGTATATTGTCTCCCTGCTTATTTAACTTATATGCAGAATTCATCATGCGAAAGGCTGGACTGGATGAATCCCAACCGGAATTAAGATTGCCGGAAAAAATATCAACAACCTCAGATATGCTGATGATACTACCTTGATGGCAGAAAGTGAGGAAGAATTAAAGAACCTTTTAATGAGGGTGAAAGAAGAGAGCGCAAAATATGGTCTGAAGCTCAACATCAAAAAAACTAAGATCATGGCCACTGGTCCCATCACCTCCTGGCAAATAGAAGGGGAAGAAATGGAGGCAGTGAGAGATTTCACTTTCTTGGGTTCCATGATCACTGCAGATGGTGACAGCAGTCACGAAATTAGAAGACGCCTGCTTCTTGGGAGAAAAGCAATGACAAACCTAGACAGCATCTTAAAAAGCAAAGACATCACCTTGCCGACAAAGGTCCGTATAGTTAAAGCTATGGTTTTCCCAGTAGTAATGTACGGAAGTGAGAGCTGGACCATAAAGAAGGCTGATCGCCGAAGAATTGATGCTTTTGAATTATGGTGCTGGAGGAGACTCTTGAGAGTCCCATGGACTGCAAGAAGATCAAACCTATCCATTCTCAAAGAAATCAGCCCTGAGTGCTCACTGGAAGGACAGATCCTGAAGTTGAGGCTCCAGTACTTTGGCCACCTCATGAGAAGAGAAGACTCCCTAGAAAAGACCCTGATGTTGGGAAAGATGGAGGGCACAAGGAGAAGGGGACGACAGAGGATGAGATGGTTGGACAGTGTTCTTCGAAGCTACTAACATGAGTTTGGCCAAACTGCGAGAGGCAGTGAAGGATAGGCGTGCCTGGCGTGCTCTGGTCCATGGGGTCACGAAGAGTCGGACACGACTGAACGACTGAACAACAACAACAACAAAGGTAAAGGAACGATTGACCATTAGGTCCAGACGCGGACGACTCTGGGGTTGCGCGCTCATCTCGCTCTATAAGCCGAGGGAGCCATCGTTTGTCTGCAGACAGCTTCCGGGTCATGTGGCCAGCATGACTAAGCCGCTTCTGGCGAACCAGAGCAGCGCACAGAAACACCGTTTACCTTCCCGCCGGAGCGGTACCTATTTATCTACTTGCACTTTGACGTGCTTTCGAACTGCTAGGTTGGCAGGAGCTGGGACCAAGCAACGGGAGCTCACCCCATCGCAGGGATTCAAACCGCCGACCTTCTGATGGCAAGCCCTAGGCTCTGTGGTTTAGACCACAGCGCCACCCGCATCCCTATGCGTTTGCCTAACCCCTTTATAAAAAGGGAATGCACAACATGGGTGAGAAGGAAGGAGATGGAGTCACCCACTGGTGTTCCTTGAGACTGGAAGTAATCTGCACCGGGAGAAAACTGACCAAGGAGGAGCAGTTTCAGAGGGGAAGTGCAGGCGGGGAATGGGGCAGGGTCCAGCTTCCCCACCTCTCCTTATCACCCATATTATGCTTAAAATAAGTCCATCACCCTCTAAAGCTTTTTGTATCAATTTGTCTCAACCCTCAACCAACTGAAAACCTGAGTCTAAGAGCAGTCTATAACAAGCCAAGAAGAGGCAAGAGGTGACTTTCAGGAGGCCCAGATCGGCTGGACAGATCAAATTCCAGTTTTCTGACTGCACGCCAAAGAAACAAGTGTGTTCTTTCTCGTCTCCTTCCTACCGTAGACATCCACTAGGAATATTTTTTCAGCAGTCCCAGCTACGTTGGTTGCCTGGCAGCTGTACTTTGCAGAATCAGAAACTTGCGCACGAGGAATCTGAAGGAATTGCCCCCTGTCCAGGTAAAGAGCTTCTGGGCTAGACGCAATAGGGTGTCCATCTTTATACCACGTTATGGTAGGAGCCGGGATTCCCCTTGTCTCACATTCCAGCTTTAGCACACTGTTCAGCAATGTTGACACTTCAGTGGTAATGTTTCCCCCTTTGATTGCAGGTGGGACTGTTTCCAGGGAAGGAAAAGGAGGAGAAGAACAGTAAAAATCAAGATGCAAAGAAGAGGAAGAGTCTTAGAACACAAAGGGAGCCAGAGCTTAATTTTATTACTTGGTCTGTAAAGGGCTTTCAGTAGACAAATTGTTTTCCCAACCCCACCCCACAACAGCAAAAACAAAACACAATAGTTTACCGCAATAGTTTTTGTTGGTCAAACTGGCTCCTAATGGGAGAAACTAGCAATAGATTATACCAGGCATGTCTAACAGGTAGATCGTGATCTACCGGTAGATCACTGGACGTCTGTGGTAGATCACCGGTAGATCATTGGGCTCCCCCCAAAGAAGCTGAACAACTGTGGCTCCCCTAAAAAAGCTCTCTCCTCCCTGAAAAAACCCAACAACTTCAACCCAAACCCCCCCCCAAATGGGCCTTCCTCCTTCTTAAATAAAAGCTCAACAATTTTGACCTGAACCCCCCAAAAGGGGGTAGATCACTGCGAGTTTTTAACTCGCGGTAGATCGCAGTCTCTTGGGAGTTGGCCACCCCTGGATTATACCATGGCAATTCCTCTTTAGCCCCAGCTCAAACTGCTTCCTAGGATAATATTAGTACATACTTGAAAGAGACAGGAAAGATCTAATCGGAACCGTCTTCAAAATATAAACTCAGATATGCAGTGTTTGTGAACATTCTTATTTGCTCAGTGCATGAAGTGTTGAAACGAAGTTTAGACTAAAGCATGGCATATGCTTCAAAATATATAAACTGTTAACTATTACAAAATACAATCCACTACTGCAAAGTACTAAGAAATGGGGATGCCTCTGATGTTTAGATAGCAACCCGTATAATAACTTTGAGTTTGCCTTGTCTTATCTTACAAGACTCCTTCCCAAAGGCCCTTTGATCCATGTTTGGGTGTGAGAGAGAAAAACAAAAAGAGAAAACATATCCCACATATTTTAAACAGACTACATGCACACATTCCGGACAGGGATTCTTGCACATTATCCTGGTGAAGCCATCTGCCCAAACACAACAGATGCCTTCCTGAGCATAAGAAGGACTGAGCATACAGGCGCCGTTCCATTTTATTTCACCCTGGGTAAAAGAACGGAAAAAAAGGGAGTTTGCTGAACCATGTGGATCCTGCAGCCTAATTCAAACAGAGGGGGGTGGGGGTGTTGCAGAGTTGAAGAAAAAACATCCATGTAAATCAACAGTAAAATGAACGGATTGCTTCACTGACACTCAGCCAGCCATTGTCAGCCAGCTCAGCACATCAAAAAAGCAAAATGATATGGGGCTCAGATTGGCTAAGGAGAGCCTTAAGTTTCACCCTAGACACCCTTTGTGCATTCCCTCAGGAGACCCGACTCATATTTTGAGAACCACAAGTAACACTTCAACACTGCGCCGGTTTCAGCATTCCTTGAAGCCCAGAATAATTCCCCGTCCTCTGGAGGCAACAGCTTGTGTGGATTCCTAGCCAAAAACAATGTATGTAAACTAATCATTCGCAGATGCTCCTGTGAGACACTGCGAGCGACATCCGCAAGCCAAACCCTCAATGAGTAGCTTGACTGCTGGTGGGGGTAATGTTTGCCTGCCAATGTAAGCCCCGTGCTGCCAAACAAGTCGGTTGATTGCAACCTGCCAACACCCCAGGTTCCAAGATATCATTCAAAATCGACACTTTAAAGATGCAAAAGGTTGGATAAAAACAAACAATGGTGGGGCAGGGGTGTTGCATGAATGGCAGAAGGCCTCCTGGTGACCTCCCGTCTAAGATCTCTTCAGGCAAACCTTTTCCCGCCTGTTACAAAATGGGCACATCTGACCTGTCCATCATTTTGATGCCTGTATCCATACCTAAGGAGATCCCGGGGTCTCTTTGAGCCTGTTATCAGCACAGACAGACAGGATTGATTTAGTTTCTATGCAAAGAGGAGCCCTGCACTGCGCCAGATCCGGGGATGGGAAAGGAATTTGGCTCAGTTTGCGTTTTAATGTGAACCTGTTAGGGAAACATTCTTTAAGAAGCAGATAAAAGTTCCTGGAAGCTGTTGTGTATTAAATAAGATATTCTGGCAGCAGGGTAAAGTATTGTTATTGGTCAATTTGAAGTGTTCTATCACAATCCACAGCCTGATTGGGTCCCGCCGGAAAGTTTGAATATTATTGGTTCCCGCTAAAATGTATCTTTTCCCTCAGTCCCAATGTGTCTATAAATAGAGCTTTCCCTACCCCCTATCCCCAGTCTTGTCTTATCCCTTACAATAAAGAGCTGTTTTCACTAAGAAGTGTTGCTGGACTTCTTGCTATCAGAACCCACGACACAACATACTGGCGACGAGGATGGGATTGAATTAGGCCGGCTGAGGGCTGCTGACCCTAGCGACCTGATTCTGGCGACAAGACTCCCTGTGACTGACAGGACAGATCAGTCCACTAAGATGGCTGCGTCACGGTTCATGGAACCATTTCATCCCGGAGCAACTGAGGCCTGGGATGCTTACCTCGAGCGCTTTGAATTCAGCGTGGCAGCAAAAGGGGTCACTGACGAGGAAAGGAAAAAGGCGTTGTTCCTGAGTTGCTGCGGGGCAGAGACCTTTGAGTTGGCTCGGGCAATTCTGGCCCCCACGACACTGCGGGAGGCGTCGTTCGCGAGCATTACGGAACACCTCTCCAATCACCTTAATCCGACAGCGTCGAAGATGACATGGCGCATCGAATTCCACAAGAGGCAACAACGACCTGGAGAGACGGTAGCAGTTTTCCTCACCGAACTGAGGAAGCTGGCGAGACACTGCAAATTCGCCAACTTGGAGGAGGCCCTGCTGGATCGGTTTGTGTGCGGCCTTCGCAGCAGCAAGGGCCGCAGGCGGATTGCGGCAAAACAAGATATGGATCTGTCGACAGCGCTCCGTGAGGCCATTGCGACAGAAAGCGCTGAGAGAGAGGAGCAAGACCCGGACCAGCGAGCCGAAAAGAGAGCTGGAGCGTCAACCCACACCGTGGACGACCAGGATGTCAGCCCCAACCAAAGCCCTGTGCGGGGAATAGAGATGGTGAGAGAGAAAAACAAGGAGAGCACAGCAAATAAAGGTCGGCAGGGGGTCTGCCCTGGCTGCGGCGGATCACATGAGAGAAGGAAGTGCCGGTTCCGAGAAGCTACGTGTCATGCTTGTGGGAAAACGGGGCACATAGCCAGGGTCTGCAAGTCGAGTGGCACGTCGGGGTCCGCGAAATCAAGAGGTCAGAGGACATCCACAGCGACGCACCAACTCGACGATTGCAACTACCTCACGCAAATCGAGGGCAGAACTGTGCCATTTCCAGCCCAAGGGAAACCAGCTGTGCGGGTCCTAATCGAAGGGAAGCCGTGTAACATGGAGGTGGACTCCGGATCCGGATTCTCCATCGTATCGGAGGACACGGCCAGATCGTTATTTCCTAGAGGTAAGCTTCCGAGATTGGAGCCCTTCCCGGCTACTCTGCAATCCTATTCCGCTGGCCGCATAGACATTTTGGGAATGTGCGCAGTGAACGTACAGTTCCGCGAGAGGGAGGCCGTATTAAAGCTTGTGATCGCAAAAGGGAAGCGCACTAGCCTGCTGGGCACGGACTGGTTCCCGGCCTTAGGGTTGGGAATCTCAGGGCTCAACACGGTCCAGATAGCTTCGGAGACATTTAACACCCTGTACACGGAATTTGGGGAGCTATTTAATGGAGAGTTAGGATGTTATAAGGGGCCTCCAATTGACTTAGAACTGGACCCGGGGGTTGCGCCAATGCGCCTCAAACCCAGGCGGGTTCCATTTGCGCTACAGCCTAAAAAAGAGAGCGAATTGGAGAAAAGGCTAATATGCAAGGGGTGCTTTCACCAGTGGACTCTGCTAAATGGGAAACACCCATTGTGCACACCCCTGAAGGCTAATGGGGAAATACGAATTTGTGCGGATTACAAATGTACGATTAATAAGGGCTGTGGCAGGGCAACTCGAAACAACATCCATCCAAATTAACAGTAGTGTCCCAACTATTAGCGAAGCTGGCTGGGGGCAAGGTGTTTGCAAAGATTGACTTGGCACAGGCATACCAGCAGCTTCCAGTGACTCCAGCGTCCGCTGAAATCCAGACAATTGTAACGCACAAGGGCGCCTTTAAGGTGAATAGGCTGCAGTTTGGAGTCTGCGTGGCACCTGGCATATTTCAAAGTCTTATGGAGCGCCTGTTACGGGGCCTGCCAGGTGTCCTGCCGTATTTTGATGATGTGTTAATTGCGGGCAAGGATAGCACTCAAGATGACTACTGGGACGCATCCAGACAGTCCTATGCAAATTCCGGGATGCGGGGTTGAAACTAAAGAAAGAGAAATGTAGTTTTGGGGTAGCAGCTGTGAACTTCTTAGGGTACAGAATTGATGCTGCTGGCATCCACCCCATGGAAGACAAGGTTAAGGCTATCGCCGCAGCACCGACACCTAGTAACAAGGCTGAGCTGCAGTCCTTCTTGGGCCTCGTCAATTTCTATCACGCCTTTTTGCCACACAAGGCATCGATCACAGCCGAACCACTGCATCGGCTACTCCAAAAGAAGTGTGCATGCGCTGGGCGTTGGCATTCCTAAAAGGCAACCGCAACAGAGAGCTTTTGAAACGCTGCGGGGCGTGCTGTCAAAGGAAAGTACACTTGCCCACTATGATGCTGCTAAACCACTGGTGCTGGCGTGTGATGCCTCACAATATGGCGTGGGGGCTGTCTTGAGTCACCGGGAGGCGGATGGGTCGGAGCGTCCAATCTCATTCTATTCCAGAACCTTGAGCCCCACAGAGCGGAACTATGCCCAGATTGATAAGGAGGCACTGGCTATAGTCACAGGAATCAAGAAGTTCCATGACTACGTGTACGGCCGCCCTTTCACAATTCAAACGGACCACAAGCCTTTGCTGGGTTTGTTCAGCCCACATAAACAAACGCCTCAAATCTTGTCCCCACGCATGCTCCGATGGACACATCTTTTTGAATGGATTTCAATAGCCGAACTGTGTCATGTGAAGGGTAAGCTGTTGTGCCATGCGGACGCGCTGAGTCGTCTACCACTACCTGGAGCAGCCGACGACGACCCAGCCCCGGCCGAGCACGTCATGATGATGGAGACACTTCCCGGACCACCCGTGACTGCCGTCGACATCGCCGCAAGAACTAAAAGGGACCCCGTCCTCGCCCGTGTCCTTGTGTGGGTGGGGAGGGGATGGCCAAGTGGGACTCAGGAAGAGAAATTTAGACCTTTCATGGCAAGACAAAATGAGCTGTCCCTCCATAAGGGTTGCATATTGTGGGGCGATAGGGTGGTTATTCCAAGGTCTCTACAGAATGAGGTGTTGGACACATTACACATGGGTCATCCGGGCATGGTTCGGATGAAATCTTTAGCCAGGTGCTATGTGTGGTGGCCTGGCATGGACAAGGACATTGAACAATGGGTGCGCACCTGTCGAGCGTGCCAGGAGGTGCACCCAGAAATGCCCAGGGCACCAGTGCATTGGTGGGAGCGGGCTAAGAACCCGTGGAGCCGGCTCCATGTAGATTTTGCAGGGCCGTTTCAGGGAAAGGTGTTCTTAATTGTAGTAGACGCCTACTCGAAATGGCTGGAGGTCTCAATTGTTCCAAACATGTCCTCAGCTGCTGTAATCAGGGCCCTTCGCATTTTGTTTGCAACGCATGGGTTACCCGAGACCATAGTATCAGACAACGGGGCGGCTTTTGTGTCCCAAGAGTTCAGGGCATTCCTGGCCGATAATTTCATTAGAGGGGTCACTTCTGCTCCCTTTCATCCATCCTCGAACGGACAAGCCGAACGGATGGTGCGCACAGCCAAGGGTGCAATAGCGCGCCTCTTGGAAGGGGATTGGTCTGCTCGCATTGCAAGGATGTTGTTCCTGCAGCACACAACGCCGTGTGCATCCACAGGCAAGTCCCCAGCTGAATTATTAATGGGAAGGAGGTTAGCCACAATCCTAGACTATGTCCACCCTGACAAGGTGCCGGGCCGCGATACAAGAGAACCACCGGCTGCCGAGGGTGACAGAACCCGATACCTGGGACAACAGAGGATTTGGTTTGGGTCCTGGAACTATGCAAGGGGACCCGCATGGGTGCCGGGGGTGGTCACCCGACCCAGTGGGCCAGTGTCATATTTTGTGACGTTAGAGGATGGCAGGAGTAATGCGCCGCCACATTGACCAGCTAAGGCGCCGGTTCCCAAGCAGGGTAAGCCCGAGGGGGGAGGAGCCGCGCACAACTCTGCCGGCGTCCGGTGAATCGCAGCAGTCTAGTCAGGATGACTCCGGGCCACAGGGGGTGAGAGGGCTCCGAGAGTCAGGAAACCGAGATCACCACTGATGAACCTAACCCGGAAACAACTAGTCAGCCTAGAGAGTCAGCTAGTGACACAGCTCCAGCTGAGGTACCCGAGGTTATTGGAGAGAGAAGTCTGACCACGGATAGTCCAAGGAGTGACACACCGGGGGTTAGGCGATCCGGTAGGACTCGAAGACCTCCGCAATACTTGAAAGATTACGTGTATAGTCTCAACTAGGTGCGGGGGAGTGTTGTGTATTAAATAAGATATTCTGGCAGCAGGGTAAAGTATTGTTATTGGTCAATTTGAAGTGTTCAATCACAATCCACAGCCTGATTGGGTCCCGCCGGAAAGTTTGAATATTATTGGTTCCCGCTAAAATGTATCTTTTCCCTCAGTCCCAATGTGTCTATAAATAGAGCTTTCCCTACCCCCTATCCCCAGTCTTGTCTTATCCCTTA
Source organism: Lacerta viridis (assembly GCA_900245905.1). Classification (NCBI taxonomy): domain Eukaryota; kingdom Metazoa; phylum Chordata; class Lepidosauria; order Squamata; family Lacertidae; genus Lacerta; species Lacerta viridis. The sequence continues at coordinate 204,604 of OFHU01001177.1, forward strand.
CAATAAAGAGCTGTTTTCACTAAGAAGTGTTGCTGGACTTCTTGCTATCAGAACCCACGACACAACAGAAGCTTTAAAGAGGGTTCCAGAATTTTCTTTAGTGTGCAGGAGTGGCAACGGTTCCAGAATTTTCTTTAGTGTGCAGGAGTGGCAACTCTAGGCTTGGTTGGTGTCAGGTGGAGGTGCAAATAAATGAAGGAAGTTGCAGGCTGCAATTTCCGCACGAGGAAAACACACACACACGCGCACGCACACACACTGTTAGCACGCACGTTGATAACAAGTTTGGAAGTAAGGCAACGTGTACTGCTGATACTGTGAGTTTTGCTGTGTCAGGATTGTTAATTACTAGACTGGAGAGATAAAGAAGGAATGTAAATAGCTTGCATATTATAGTAACGGAAATGCTTTTGCAAGCAGTCAAGCAATAAAGAAGCTCTTGACTGTGAATCTGAGTATGACTCCTGTTCTTGTCCTCTTCCTCCGGTGAAAACTCTGCTACATAGCTTTCAACTTTTTCCTTTTTTTAAAGGGAAATTCCCTTATTCCGAATAGGATTCCTCGCAAGAAAAGGGAAAAGTTGACAGCTATGCTCTGCTACAAACAGTAAGAAGTGGTTTTACTGAGGTGCCACCACACAAGCAGGAAGCACAGCAGAAGTGTTTGGACAGTAACTTCTCTTCCCGACTCCCCTTTCAATGAAGATTACCCGCTCTGGGACCCCACAGCTAATTTTCCCCTGGCCTCCTTGCTGGCCCAAACAGGATTCATTTAGCCAGCTAGCCCTGGTGACTATATAATGTTTATTGGATGGATTTCCCCCAAATTGATTTTTGAACTTTGAATTTTATTGTTATTCATGCTTTTATACTGTATTTTATATGCTGCTTTTATGTTGCACTACAATTAAGTGTTTTAAATTTGTTGTTAGCCACCCTGAGCCTTGGCTTCTGAACCAGGAAGGGTGGGGTATAAATAAAAAGTTGTTGTTGTTGTTGAGAGCCAGCGTGGTGTGGTGGTTAAGAGCAGTGGACTTGTAATCTGGTGAACCGGGTTCGCTTCCCCGCTCCTCCACATGCAGCTGCTGGGTGACCTTGGGCTAGTCACACTTCTCTGAAGTCTCTCAGCCTCACTCACCTCACAGAGTGTTTGTTGTGGGGGAGGAAGGGAAAGGAGATTGTTAGCCGCTTTGAGACTCCTTAGGGTAGTGATAAAGCGGGATATCAAATCCAAACTCCTCCTCCTCCTCCTCCTCCTCCTCCTCCTCCTCCTCCTCTTCTTGTTATAGAACCAGCCCGATATGCACTCATAACTAGCCTTCAAATTCACACTTCTCCAAATTTTGCAATGCAGTTCTCTAACCAAATAGCATGTACCAAAATGCATATGTTAGCAGAAAGTGCGCATAATGAACAGGGGCAGGACGTCCGATTTCACCGCTTAAGATGAAACAGGAAGCGCTCTGCCAACTGCTCTGCTGGGCATCATCAGTTTCAGGCGAAATCGCATCCATTTTGGGCAACACCTCACCGCAAATGGACATGATCTTGCTCGAAATTGGCACTCGTGGTGGAGGTGGTGATTCAAGTGGGGTGCCTGCAGGAGTGCTGCGGGGCGAGAGGCAGCAGCCTCACCCGACCTAATGGCTGGGCCAGCTCTGATAATTGGATAGGGATATCCCATCCCAGTTCTGCAAGGGGAAGGAACTCCAGCTGTCCTGTTGCATTTAAAAGAGGAAATCCTTTAAAATTTGCATGGAAAGTCCACAAAGAGTGGAAATTGTTTAAGGAATATATGGTGAATAATGGCGTAGGAAGATTCCTCTTAGCAGAATTAGACTGAACCAGATGAGAAATTAAATTAGAATTAGTAAAGAGAAAAAAAGGAATGAAAACAAAAATGTATAACTGTGCGACAAATTTAGGTAAAGAATATCAAATGCAGCGAGACTAATTGGGAGTCGTTTTATTTAACAGTAAGAATGTTTTAAACTTTGGAAATTATGTTAAGTTAAGAAATTTTCTTTTCTTTGATTTTTGTTTTTGTGGGTTTTTCTTGTTACTATTATAACCTTTTCCTTTTTTTTCTTCTTTAACGTGTAGCATCTTATTGTTGTTGTGTTGTTATTTGAGTTGAATTTTTTTAATGAATGTTTTTAAAATAAGTAAAGTATTTAAAAATAAAAAAATAAATTTTGCATGGAAAAATGAAATAAAGGCAAAATAAGAGTGCTTCTGCGGTGGTCCGGGGGCTCTAGCACAGCGGCTGTCCTCTTAACCATTTCCCCCTCTTAAAAACAAAACGAAACAAAAAAAACCCACTCCAGGTATAGGTCATCAGCTGGTGCTTTGAATTACAAGGGAAAGTCTCCCTGGGAGCAACAGAACTTGAGGGCATTCTGTCACCCTAAGAGGAGGTTGTACAGAAAAAGAATGGCTGGCCCATAATAATCTGTGCAGGACCATCACAAACAAAACAAACAAACAAATCACATTATTATGGGTTGTTATTATTATGGATATTTAAGAAATTTCTCATGTAATTTTGGCAAAGAGAAACACCCACACCCACACCCACAACCACACACGAATGAGACAAGCACTGCTAATGACTATTTCTTTTAGAGGGAGCATGCAGTACATAAGTGCCAGATTAAAATCAAGAGCTTGTGCAATCTCTGCAAGCAAAAATGATAATTTAAGGAGTATATTAAGATGAGAACACAGTAGGGGAGGGAGATTTAAATCTACTGTTCAGCCTTAAGCACTGAACAATACAGAGCGTGAACGTTTAAAAGATTTCAAAGAGGTTAGATATACTCCTTTTCCACAGCAAGTGCTCCCACATTTTGGCCAGGATTGATTCCATAGGCATCTGCCCCAGCTGCAACAAAACATTTCTCTCCTGTATCGACCTCTATAGCCACAGCGGGCGCTGTGACCTTCCAACAGTTTGCCTTCACCACCAATAGCTCATTCCTCCATTTGTTCCCGAGACAGATGGATGCCAACAACGAGTCTATAGGCTACAATGGGCATAGGCAAACTCAGCCCTTCAGATGTTTTGGGACTACAACTCCCATCATCCCTGACCACTGGTCCTGTTAGCTAGGGATGATGGGAGCTGTAGTCCCAAAACATCTGGAGGGCCGAGTTTGCCTGTGCCTGGGCTACAACATGAATACCAAGTCTCGACTGCCCATAGACTGAACAACAGCATTTGGACCACAACCTTTTTAAAATATGTTTTAAAAAACCTGTTCACTGTTAACTTGGAGAGTGAGGTGACCAAATTATAGTTTTTGTGTTTTTGCAAATATTTAGCTGAAGCCTGCTTTGGTATAAGTTTATATCTTTTGTATAATTCTTATTGTGAGCTGGTCAGTGCTGCTAAAAAGGCTCCCTTTTATAAGAGGGATTTTAGCATCCCAAAAACTAAATGTAGTTAAGTGAGAGGCTTGGCATTCCACCTTCACCTAAAGACCTGAAGACCCATTAGTGCTCTGCTAAGCATTTCAGATAATAAGGAAGGTCTGAAGTCACCAAAACACAGGAAGGTAAAGCAGGATAGATAGCCTGCTAGAAAGAAGGACGAGAATCCCTTATCACAAAATGACGTATTACCCAGCTAAAATCCAGCTAAAAGCATAGACAAAATATAGGGGTTGGAGAGGCTTCTCAAGGATTCTAAAACATTGTATTAGGGTAGGAGGTTACCCGTGTCAGCAAGGTATAGACAATGCGTGTAATGATGGGCTGCAGACCAAGGTCTCTAAACAGCGTGACTCTGATGAACATCAGACCAAGGTCCCCCTCTATTCCTGTATACAATAACCCCTGACCCTACTTGCGTGCACCCACTTTTAGGTGGAGATTCCGAAGGTGGGGGGAATGAGTTGGAAAACTGTATAAGAACTGCTGGTAAACTGACTAACTTTTGTACTTGCTTAGCTGTCTGAACACAGCAAGTGCCTTCTGCATGCAGAATAAATCTTTCTCTCTTTGAAGCCAGAAGCCTCGTGTCTTTTGACTGCTTCCATGTTTTCTCACCGGGCGCAACAATGGGAACCCGTAGGGGCAAATAAGGCTCCAAACTCATGGCATAAAATAGAGTTAAAAAGTTAAAGGCAGCTTAGAGGACTCTGACCAATCCCTTAGCATGTATCTGTTAGCTGGTTTTGTCATCACTGCCATGTTGGTTTGAGACCACGTAAAAAGCCTCTGTCAATGTTTCTCCTTTTGTGCTCAGTCCCTTGGGAGCTGGATTATTGCATCAAAAACATACCCTCAGATTGAACCATGGAGGCAGACATTTTACATGTACCCAAAAGACGTGGGAGAAACTACAGAGCCAAAGGCAAAGGAGAAGGAGGGTTTTGTTCGTCTAAAAACATCCCTTCAATTTAAACAGAAATGAAACAAATCCAGTGGGAGAGGAGATTTCAGATTGCCTCTCTTTTTCATTTACTATCCCCTTAGAAGGCAGACAAGTAATTTAACTGATTAAATATTATTGTCATTTTTTTTGTCTAGGTCTCACACCCACCTTCTGAACTACCGTATTTTTCGCTCCATAGGACGCTCTGGACCATAGGGCGCACCTCGTTTTCAGAGGAGGAAACCAGGGGAAAAATTTTTTTTTCTGCTTTTCCTCCTCTAAAACCCATGGTTGGTTTTTGTTTTTGTTTTTTTGAGAATCAGCTCAAAGTTTTGCAGCTTTTTTTTTGCAAAGGGAAAAGCCCTGCTTTTTGAGGATCAGTTCAGATTTGTGCAGCTTTTGTAAAGGGGGAAAAGCATTGCTTACAAACCAGTAAGCACCAGTACAAACCAGTACAGACCAGTAAGCACCAGCAGGTAATAGGAAGCAAGAGGAAAGCAAACCAGTACAAACCAGTAAGCACCAGTACAAACCAGTACAGACCAGTAAGCACCAGTACAAACCAGTACGCACCAGCAAGTAATAGGAAGCAAGAGGAAAGCGAACCAGTACAAACCAGTAAGCACCAGTACAAACCAGTACGCACCAGTATGCACCAGTACAGACCAGTAAGCACCAGCAGGTAATAGGAAGCAAGAGGAAAGCAAACCAGTACAAACCAGTAAGCACCAGTACAAACCAGTACAGACCAGTATGCACCAGTACAAGACCAGTAAGCACCAGCAGTAATAGGAAGCAAGAGGAAAGCAAACCAGTACAAACCAGTAAGCACCAGTACAAACCAGTACGCACCAGTAAGCACCAGTACAAACCAGTACGCACCAGCAAGTAATAGGAAGCAAGAGGAAAGCGAACCAGTACAAACCAGTAAGCACCAGTACACCAGTATGCACCAGTACAGACCAGTAAGCACCAGCAGGTAATAGGAAGCAAGAGGAAAGCAAACCAGTACAAACCAGTAAGCACCAGTACAAACCAGTACAGACCAGTAAGCACCAGTACAAACCAGTACACACCAGCAAGTAATAGGAAGTAAGAGGAAAGCGAACCAGTACAAACCAGTAAGCACCAGTACAAACCAGTACAGACCAGTAGGCACCAGCAAGTAATAGAAAGCAAAAGGAAAGCAAACCAGTAAGCACCAGTAGGTAATAGGAAGCAAGAAGAAAGCAAACCAGTAAGCACCAGCAAGTAATAGAAAGCAAGAGGAAAAGTAACAGCCCCAAATGGCTGAAAAACTCAATTTCCCAGGATCCTCAATTTCCCAGAATCCTCAATTTCCCAGGATCCTACTGTGCAAGGGGCCTGGGCGGGGCAGGAAGGGAGCTAGCTCTCTTATCTCCCTCCCCGATCTCCTACAATCAGCTGTTGAGCGGGTTCTTTTCAACACTCTCTTTCCCTCTTGTTAGCCTTTAGCTCTTTCTAAAACAGAAAAAGCAGGATCTGCCTTTCCCCCCTGGGCTCCAGGGACCTATGCATTCGCTCCATAAGACGCACAGACATTTCCCCTTACTTTTTAGGAGGAAAAAAGTGCGTCTTATGGAGCAAAAAATACGGTACTGTCTGCAGTTGGGGTCAAAGAGTCTAGGAAAGGTAATTGGATATACTGCCCCATCCAAACCTACATCCTCTGCCCTGTTTTATTTTGAAGGCCCAGAGCATGTGGTCAGTTTGCATTACACAGACTGCCCCCACACCCCACACAGATTATTCACACTCGCCCCCCTCCATTTTCGGTCTCCTGACTGTTTTTGTTCTCTCTCCACTCCAATGCAGCCTTGATGTGCAAGATCACTAATAACCTCCTCTTAAACATTCTGGCAGTCTATCACAAGTTTCCTGTCTCAATTATTACATGAGATTCAAGTTGTTCTGCCTGGCTTCTGTCAGGGCTAGACAATAATTACAACCCCCACATAAATCTCTGCTATGTTTTTCTGCCAACCTGCCTTCCTTCCTTCCTTCCTTCGGTTCTGCTCACTATCTATGCCCTGGAGAATGTCTGCAAATTCTCTACTTACGCTGAAATTAACTAAGAAGTGAGGTCAAGCTTTCCTGACAAAGATCCCCCATTAACTCCTTTCGAGATAAACTGGTTCAACAAAAAAGAATCACCTTACCAATCTGGCAGTCTTCAGGCACTTTTAACAACTTTTTGTTTTACATATGTTGTTTGCTTATTTCATTTACGAATGACTTCCTATGAAACATCGCAGAGCGAATGCCCAGTAAAGGATAATGGGTTTCTGCTGGTTCAAAAGCTGGAGAGGGGGCAGTTTTTTTGGAATCTTGGGAGCAATGAATAAGAAAACTTTAATTTTGTTAATTCTCTCTGTTGCAGTTGGGATATTGCACTATGTGCCTGGGAATAAATGATACAAACTAAAATGCATTGGCACTGAGAGAAGTGTGTGTGTGTGAGAGAGAAAGAGAGAGAGCCAGGATTACCAGGAGCTTCCACTGTTTTCCTTACCAAAACAAACAGAAAAGATTTGCCAAGATCATGCATTTGTAAGTTACTTACCGTGGATTGTGAGTTTGAGTTCCTTAAACTGTTTGCCAGCAGAATTGGCTGCACTGCACTGGTAGCGCCCTTTGTCTATTCTCCGAGCACTCTTAATGTGCAGGATCTGGCCTTCATCCAAAACCTCAATATTAGGATCCCCTAGGAAGAGGGGCCTGCAGGAAAGCAAAAAAAAAACAACACCACCACTTCTGTGATACTGTGGGTGCACACAAGCCACAATGAATAACCTGGAACTTATTTCTGCATAAACATGCCTAGGATTTCACTCTGTGTAATACACCACTCCTTCATCTCATCAGCATTGGGTTATTGTAACCAAACGGGTGTATCCAGCTGGTGTCTCCAAACTGATGGCAAAATGAGTGTCCCGCCAATGAAATGGGGATCCTGGAAATATTTAGCAGTTCCCCCTCCCCCTTCATTCCTCCTCCACCACTTCCATTGCTGTTCTGAAAGGTCCCCCCCCCATCTTCTAAATCAGATTATTCAGGGGAAATGGAAGGGCAAGGGGAAATTGCCAAGCAACACCATCATTCATTCATTCATTCATTCATTCATTCAGCCTTTATTGGCATAATATCAAAATTTTAATGATATACCTATCAAGATATACTACAATGTCACTTCCAGATGACCTTTTTATTGAGCACTAATTCATTGGAAGGGCAGATCCTGAAGTTGAGGCTCCAGTACTTTGGCCACCTCGTGAGAAGAGAAGACTCCCTGGAAAAGACCCTGATGTTGGGAAAGATGGAGGGCACAAGGAGAAGGGGACGACAGAGGATGAGATGGTTGGACAGTGTTCTCGAAGCGACTGGCATGAGTTTGGCCAAACTGCGGGAGGCAGTGGAGGATAGGGGTGCCTGGCGTGCTCTGGTCCATGGGGTCACAAAGTCGGACACGACTGAACGACTGAACAACAACAATTCCCCTTTGGTTGCACCAAGTTTGTGGGGAGGTTATGCATTTTCATTCCAAATACACATTTCTAAATGCAGTTTGATATGTTTACGGTGCAGAGGACTGCACCAAGGAAATGTGAAAGCTAGTGAATATCTAAGTTCAATGTCTGCATTTTAGTCCGGGAGATACGGATCAAGTCACAGTTCCTACTGAAATCTGCACAGTTCTGAGTTCCTTGTGCATGTCCAGCCATAACTCTACTAGGTCAAACTGCTGCAAATAAATGGTGCGTCTGCATTACAAAATTCAAATCAATGTGAAAATCTACCGAATTGTCACAGCGCCAACAAACCAAGGAACTGCGGAAGCTGCAGTTCTAAGTAGGAAGCTAGGGATCAGCAAGAAGTCACCCTTAGGGTTTCATCGAACAAAATCACATTGTTCAACATTTAAACCCGGCTCAGAACTGTTTACATTTGTTATGTAGATGTGCCCAAACAATTCGAAGCCACAGTCTGTCAGCATTTATTCAGTTATTAAGGTTCGTAACTCGGGATCTCCTTCCTTGGGGGGTTTGAAGCAGAGATTGGATGGCCATCTGTCATGGATGTTTTAGCTGAATTTCCTGCACTGCAGGGGGTTGGACTAGATTCTATAATCGGAAAATATTTGGGGGGGAACCCCCAGATGTTCCTGAACCACATCTCGCATCAGCTCCAGCCAGCATGGCCAATAGTCAAAGTTTGAGAACAACTGGGAGGCCAAAAGTTTCCCTTCCCCAGCCTTAACAATCTGAGCCTGTGTGCAAATCAGACCAAAGTGGTGCTAAAATACCCAAAGATAAAGAAAGCATCAGGTAACATCTACCAGCAACGTTCAACACTGAACAAATTTCTAAGTTACAGTTGCCATTAGAATATTCACTTTGGCTACTGGCCTGCATTACTAAATGCTAATGCTATTTGTCCAAGAATATTTATATACTCATTTTTGTTGTCCAGCTAACATTTGTACTGCCAAGTCCAATCCCCTTAAGGGGATTTTCCTGGAAGATGTGTAGTTCAGAGGCTCAAAATCTCAACTTTGCAGTATACTGTGCTGGAATGTAACTCTGCGCATCTGTAAAAAAACATTTCACCTCCTTCTATATTCTGCCGAACAAATGAAATAATAGGCTTGATCCACTTGAAACGCCTCCCGGGGTCGCTCACATTCATTTCGTTAAGGCTTCCATTCACAAGTTTCCAATTCATGTGGCTGCTTTTTGAACAGATACGAAAATGACACCTGCAGATTGATCTTGAAGCCAGGGGGAGTCTGCTGCCTCGGTTCACACAAAGCCTTGTTTCACCCTGGGACTACAAAACGTCACAAGAAGGTATGGTCTAGTACCTTACTTCAGCAGGTTTTTACATTCCTAAAAGCCTTCGTGGTGTTCATTTACTAAAGCTGAATGGCTGAAAATAATGCTTTAGCTATATGTCAGTGTGTCTGACAAATCAGTAGGTGGCAGGGAGAAGAGGAGCTTCCCTTGGCTTCGTGATTACATTTTGGGGAAGCATGAGTAACCTTTTTGCTACAAGTTACTGAACTGGGCAGATGAGCAGCTTTAGCTTTCATCTGGGCTTCCCCACACCACAGTTTATGTGAATTTAAAGGTGATTATGTCTCTATTTTTTTCCTGGGGAGGGGGGAATCCCTTTCATCCAAGTGGCAACCTGCAGCCCACCTCCCCCCTGGTATGCCCGGCAGAGGACCTTAAGGTCCATGAATAAAACAAAGCTTAGAGCAGGCATCCCCAAACTCGGCCCTCCAGATGTTTTGGGGCTACAATTCCCATCATCCCTGACCACTGATCCTGTTAGCTAGGGATGATGGGAGTTGTAGTCCCCAAACACCTGGAGGGCCAAGTTTGGGGGTGCCTGGCTTAGAGGTTCCGGGCCTTAAGGTAGCCAGACTATCCTCCACCAGGGCCAAGGCCTTTTCAGTGATGGCTCCGACCTGGTGGAATGCTCTGTCCCATGAGACTAGGGCCCTACAGGACTTAACCTCCTTCTGCCGGGCCTGTAAGACAGAGCTATTCCGCCTGGCCTTTAATTTGAACTCAGCTTGATCTTTTATTTCCCTTCTCTTCCCCCCTCCCCTTTTTATGAAGATTACCCGCTCTGGGACCCCACAGCTAATTCTCCCCTGGCCTCCTTGCTGGCCCAAGTAGGATTAATTTAGCCAGCTAGCCCTGGTGACTATCTAATGTTTATTGGATGGATTTCCCCCAATATTGATTTCTGAACTTTGATTTTTTTATTGTTACTCACGCTTTTATACTGTATTTCATGCTGCTTTTATGTTGTATTATAATTAAGTGTTTTAAATCTATATTGGGAATCCCAATATAAAACTGCATGTTACTCGACTGTGAACACACTGAAGCACATGGTGTGTAGGTTGTATCTTCGTTTTGCTTTTCATGTGCAGCAATCCGTCACCACACTCCCTACTTCGTTTTCCTTCCATCAGCCCAAAGGAAAGGATGCTGCCTGCCTTTTCCCAGCCACGTTCACATTTTTTTGTTTCTTCGTTTATTTTATGGGAGCTCTTTTGCACAGAACTGCTCTTGCAGAAAACAGCTGTATTGAAAAGAACCGGTGCTGTTTTTCTAGGGGAAAAAGAGGTGCTGGAACTTATCACAAATGCCTCCCTTTGTTCTGTTGGAATGGCAACAAAAGTGCCCACCTGAGAGGTGCCAGGACTGAGTTTCAATGAGTTCCAGCAAAGAAAGGAAAAAAGAGGACTGGTGTGCAGAAAACTGTAGCTGTGTACACCCATTTGGGTGGCGCTGTGGTCTAAACCACTGAGCCTAGGGCTTGCCGATCAGAAGGTCGGCGGTTCGAATCCACGCGACGGTGAGCTCCTGTTGCTCTGTCCCAGCTCCTGCCAACCTAGCAGTTTGAAAGCACACCAAAAAGTGCAAGTAGATAAATAGGTACCACTGCGGCGGGAAGGTAAATGGCGTTTCCGTGCGCTCTGGTTTCCTGCCAAGGTGTCCCGTTGCACCAGAAGCGGTTTGGTCCTGCTGGCCACATGACCCGGAAAGCTGTCTGGACAAAGGCTGGCTCCCTCGGCCTGAAAGCGAGATGAGCACCGCAACCCCATATTCGCCTTTGACTGGACTTAACCTTCCAGGGGTCCTTTACGTTTACGTTTACTTTTACCGATATATCAACAGGAAGACAACAGTTCCTCATCTCTCTTTATATCTTGCATCAATGTAAGAACTGGCACTTACTTTCCATCCTTGAACCACTGGATGATGGGGGGTGGAGTACCACTGACTCTGCATTCCAAGGTGGCATCGTGGTTGAGGACAACGGAAACTTCGCTAGATGTGTCGGCACCTTCTATGGTGGGTGGGACTTGGTAGGAAATAAAACATTGAGAATCACTAGCTGGAGGAGGCAGAGAGTGGTTAAACAAAATGTATCATGCTCCCTGACTCTTATAGATGGGGCTGGATCACATTGAAAGAAGCAACCAAAATTAGTAAGGGCCAAGGTTAAAGCTTACTGGGAAATGATATATAATGAAATGAAAAGGATGTTTAAAATAACTTTGTAAAAAAAGAAAAAGCTTTTCTTTTGGGAATTATAGGGACAGTATAGAAATTTATTCATGTAGGCTACTACAGCGGTCAAGAATGTGACTTGCCCAAAAATGGAAAGAAGCAGAAGTCCCAGCAAAGGAAGAATGGATACAAAAACTTATGAAATATGCAGAAATGGTGAAATTTACCTGGAAGAATAAGAAATCAAGATAACTTAGTTTTTAAAAAAGAATGGAAATGGTTTATCGAATATTTACAGATAAATTGCAAATATATAAAAAGCATTGGCAGGGTTACTGTAACAATCTGCAGTGTATATTTAAAGAAGATGAAAAGAGGAGCAAATTAAGATAATTTGGATATTAAAAGAAGATATTAACAAATTTAAGGAACCGCAGGAAGAGGGGGAAGCAAGTCAAGTTGTGAAACGTCAAAATGATTGTAAAATGAGTGAAATGTATAAACTTGAAATGTACAAATAAATTTAGTAAGGGCCGCAGGGAACTTAGATGCTATTGTAAAAAGATGCGAGAAAACCAGTTGGCATTACGTCCCCCACCACCGTTCTATAACTTATGCTTATATTAAATGTCAGGTATACTTGAAATACCAAAGGCTACTTTCTGAAGATTACTATCTTTAACAATACCAACCTCGCACATCTACACTGAAGAATTTCTCTGAGCTCCCTGCTATGTTGGTGGCTTTACATGAATACAGTCCAGCATCATCGGTTGCAGCTTTAAGAAGTTTCAACAGCTTCCCATTGTTCAAAATCTGCACGGTGCTGCTCTCCACCACCTGAAAACAATCCAAGAATAACTAATTCAACACCTGCCAAATACAGCATCTGAATAATCTACCTTACCCATGCCATTTCCTGGGACTAATTAGGCCAGTCACAGTTTAAAAGTATTCCTGAAAGTTATAAAGCACGATCTGCAATTAGGAGTCATGGCGGAGGCTAAATAATTTTACAGATAGCAATAAATTATCACTATGATCTTCCAAATCTGAAGAGGCAGCTGTTTCCTTAACTAGTTTTCTACCAGGGCAAGGATGCAGGCAGCAGGACTGGAAAAATCACTATAGCCCAGAGCTATAATAACCCTTCCACTCTTGCAGCCCATCGCACCATGAGCACAAGTAACCTATTGTTCAATGCCTACTTCTCCATAGCAAACTACCATTTGAAGTATCAACACTGCTTAAATACAGGTGAAACTTGAAAAATTAGAATATCGTGGAAAGGTTCATTTCTTTCAGTAATTCAACTTAAAAGGTGAAACTAATATATGAGATAGACTCATGACATGCAAAGCGAGATATGTCAAGCCTTTATTTGTTATAATTGTGATGATTATGGCGTACAGCTGATGAAAACCCCAAAGTTGAAATTGTTAATTTGGGGTTCTCATCAGCTGTACGCCATAATCATCACAATTATAACAAATAAAGGCTTGACATATCTCGCTTTGCATGTCATGAGTCTATCTCATATATTAAACTCCAGTAGCTAATGAAAACAATTGCTTACATAAATGGACTTTTCCATGATATTCTAATTTTTCGAGTTTCACCTGTATATGCAACACTCAGTCCAAATCTATCCGAAGGAGACAAGCAACACCAAAGAGCAGCTAGCAAAATAAAAATACAGAGTTCTTCCTGAAAGCTTTCAGATTGATTTTACTGGGGAAGAGGAATTAACATTGTTGGGTTTTATTTATTCTACTTGGGGGGGAGGGGAGTTGACCACACCTATACATACCTGAACATCAGCTTTGTACCAAGTGATGATGGGAAACGGGTTGCCAGATACCTCACAGAACAGACTTATGGGCTGATTAATCGTCACAGATGCATTCGTCACTGTGTCCTGATCTCTGATTTCAGGGGGAACTGCAATCAAATAAACTGAATAAATACTTATGTGAACATTTGGGTGCTTGGTTTTGCTTTTTAAAAAAACATATTATTTTATTAACTATTTATTCATTTCATAAAATTTATAAACTGCTAAATTGCAAAAACACACCCTCAAAGCGGTTTTTGCAAAATATAACACTGCAAAATCAAGAAAGATTTACAACCCTGCTTTGAAGCAAACACTAGTTAAAATACTAAAACAGATTAAAACTACCTCAACTTCCTAAGCATCTGGGTAGGCTTGTCTAAACAGGAATGTTTTTGGCAGGAACTGAGAAGGCTACAGTGAAGACGCCTGCCTGATCTCACTAGGCAGAGAGGTCCAAAGGGAAGACGCTGCCACATTAAACGATTTGAGTTTTTACAAATTCAGAACGGGTGTATTATGTGGCACCTGGCAGCAGTGCCAATTCCACCGATCGAAGCGGGCATTTTTGTCTTGTTTATTATTTAGCTTCCACTCACAATGAAATGTGCTCCACTCACAATGAAATGTGCTTCCACTCACAATGAAATGTGCAACCCCTGGGGCTGACATTTATTCAACTAATACCAAAAACCTAGTCAATTTGCAAGCAGAGTCAATTGACAGAATAAAATAAATAACATTTGTAAATATAGGTAAAGGTAAAGGTACCCCTGACCATTAGGTCCAGTTGCAGACGACTCTGGGGTTGCGGCGCTCATCTCGCTCTATAGGCTGAGGGAGCCGACGTTTGTCCGCAGACAGTTTTTCCGGGTCATGTGGCCAGCATGACTAAGCCGCTTCTGGCAAAACCAGAGCAGCACACGGAACACCGTTTACCTTCCCGCCAGAGTGGTACCTATTTATCTACTTGCACTGGCGTGCTTTTGAACTGCTAGGTTGGCAGGAGCTGGGACAGAGCGACTGGAGCTCACTCTGTCATGGGGATTCAAATCCCCGACCTTCCGATCAGCAAGCCCAAGAGACTCAGCGGTTTAGACCACAGCACCACCCATGTCCTTATAGCATTAGATAGATATCTGTTGCTTGTTTACCATGAACCTTCAGGTTGTAAGTTTTTTCTGTGCTTCCAGCTTCATTGACCGCAACGCAGACGTATTCTCCATTGTCATATGGTGTGACTGAAGCAATAACCAGCAGGGTGCCATCTTCCAAGATTGAAATGCCAGGTTCGTTTCCAGTTAGCTCCTTGTTATTATGCAACCATTTTATTACAGGCTTTGGGGTACCTGCAGAGAAGGACAGAGCGTGCTATATATTCATAAATTTCACTTTTAAAAGGAAATACTTTAATAATAAGGTTTTTGGGAGTCTTCAATGAAACACAGGCCAGTAATTTAACTGGCACAAGCCCTGCATGGAGACGACAACAACCCAGGAACAAAGCACTCCGAGATTGTCTAACAATGCATTTAGATTTTATATAATTTTAATTACATTTTCTGTTTTACAATTTTAAATACTCATTTTTACATCCTTCAGATCTCAATGACTTCCCTTCTTCTCTTTCCATGGTTCATTTTACATATCATAAATCCCTGCATATTTTACAAAAACTATACCATTCAGTATTCCATTATTGCATCCATCAAAACTTGTTTACACTGTTGAATTTATCTTAATGCTGCCAGCGTTTTCAGCTGTACACAATTATTTCCCATATATTCAATAAACGTTTCCCAAGCTTCTTTAAATGTATGTTGCGTGGCAATGTCCCTCCCTCCCCGAAGGAAATAATGACACTTGAGACATGATATAGGTTTAATGGGCGTAAAGGCCACAACTTTATTGGTTATGGATGTTGAGCGGTATTGGCTTAGGCATTGGACCCTAACCACTATATCTGACCCCAACCCGTGTGTTGGAAGTCCAGGAAGGGTTAACCACCAGGAGGAGCCCCAGTGATGCGTATCTAGTGAAGAAGAGTTTGGATTTGATATCCCGCTTTATCACTACCCGAAGGAGTCTCAAAGCGGCTAACATTCTCCTTTCCCTTCCTCCCCCACAACAAACACTCTGTGAGGTGAGTGGGGCTGAGAGACTTCAGAGAAGTGTGACTAGCCCAAGGTCACCCAGCAGCTGCATGTGGAGGAGCGGAGACACGAACCCGGTTCACCAGATTACAAGTCTACCGCTCTTAACCACTACACCATGCTGGCTCTCTAGTGGAACTCCCCCTGTGATCACTGTGATCTCCGGGTCGAAAGAGGGAGGATTCCCGCCATCTCCTGCTTAAAGGGAAGCAGGACACGCCCCCCAGCCGACCAGATTGGTCGGCCTTCGGGCAATGCAGCGGGAATCCAGCCAATCGCACAGGGGCTGAGCTCTCAGCCCCTGTACGCGTGGTCGGGTTGTGACGCCCACAACGCCACCTCCTGCGCATGCGCGGAAGTGGATTTCTTCTTGTTCTCTTATTCTATGTTAAGTCTGCGAGTTGTGCATATTCTGACAACTTAAGTTGCCGTTCTTCTTTAGTTGGGACCCGCAATGCACTCCCACTGAAGTATGTCAGCACACCCAGTGAAATTTTAAAACAATTAACTGGGTTTTCTCCCACTCTCCCAGGAGTAGCTACTGGCAATGTGGCTGAGAAGATGCCTCAGGTTTCCAAGAAGAATTACAGGAGGTTCTAGCTGCATGAATAACATTACATTCCATACCTTTGGCTGGACATGGGAAGGCAATTTGTTCCTTTGCTACTCTTTCCTGCAGCGGAGTGTTGTACGGCGGATCAAGCGCGCCTACAGTAGGAGGTTCTAAAGTGAAGGAAGGAACAGAAATTAAATATTGCATCACTTGATTGCCCAAAATGTGTAAGTTTCTCAAAATTCTGTTTTAACACTCAGAAATATAATCTGATACAGTGGCACCTCGGTTTTCGAATGTCTCCGTTAACAAACATTTCGGTTTTCCAACATTGTAAAACCGGAAGTAAATGCTTCGGTTTTCGAACACGCCTCAGAAGTCGAACATCAAACTCTGCTTCCACTGAGTGCAAGATCCTGGGGCTTTGCTGTTGGCTACTGAGTTTTCGGTTTTCAAACGTTTCAGAACTCGAACAGTCTTCCGGAACGGATTACGTTAAAAAAAAACCGAGGTACCACTGTATTCAAATTACATGGTTTCATTCCTATTTTTAAAAGCACTTTTTTAAAATACAAAGGTTTCATTCTCTGGGTAGCACATTTGGTTCCTCATTTTACTTCACATGGTGACTAGGGGTGCACTAGAACTTTTCAGTGAAAAAAAACACAAGTTCTCTGAATACAAACCACATGTGTCCGCAAGCATGGCTTTTTACCTGAGGGTTGAAATAGGTAAAGGTAAGGGACCCCTGGATGGTTAAGTCCAGTCAAAGGCGACTATGGGGTTGCGGTGTTCGTTCTTGCTTTCAGGCTGAGGGAGCCGGCGTTTGTCCACAGACAGCTTTCCAGGTCATGTGGTCAGTAGGACTAAACCGCTTCTGGCGCAACAGGATACCATGACGGAAACCAGAGTGCACGGAAACACCTTTTATCTCCCCACTGCAGCGGTACCTACTTATCTACTTGCACTGGTGTGTTTTCGGACTGCTAGGTTGGCAGGAGCTGGGACCAGAAGCAACGGGAGCTCATCCCTGTTGCAGAGGATTCGACCCGCCGACCTTCCGATCAGCAAGCCCAAGAAGCTCCGTGGTTAAGAACACAGCGCCACCCGTTCTCTGAATGCCACATTCTCTGAATGCAAACCACATGTGTCCGCAAGCCTGGCTTTTTACCTGAGGCTTGAACTACACCTTTGTGTCTATTAGCAAATGGTCCAAGGGAGAAGCAATGCTGCCACTTGCTGGGCCAGGTCAGATTCTGGACAGCCCAACTGTAGCCCAGCTTGCCTCTGGTCAGATATGAATGGGACTTGGATGAAATAAACGCTATGTATTTTTATCTACAGGTGAAACTTGAAAATTTTTAATATCGTGGAAAGGTTCGTTTCTTTCAGTAATTCAACTTAAAAGGTGAAACTAATAAATGAGATTGACCCATGAGATGCAAAGCGAGATATGTCAACCCTTTATTTATTATAATTGTGATGATTGTGGCGTACAGCTGATGAGAACCCCAAATTAACAATTTCAACTTTGGGGTTTTCATCAGCTGTGCGCCATAATCATCACAATTATAACAAGCAAAGGCTTGACATATCTCGCTTTGCATGTCATGAGTCTATCTCATATATTAAACTCCAGTAGCTAATGAAAACAATTGCTTACATAAATGGACTTTTCCACGATATTCTAATTTTTCGAGTTTCACCTGTATTTATTTGACGCTTATGCTGCTTTAAGATTGTTATTATTTATCTACCCTTAAGGAACAGAGTGGGGTATCTAATTAAATAAAAACACACAAAACAACCTCCAGAAAGTAGCCAGTGTTTGCAAACCAGGGTGAAATTGCCCATGTCTGATGTTACAGAGAGAGTGACAATTGCACTACTGAGGATATAGAGAAGAGAATTTAAAAATGCATCATTGAAAGCTTGTTTAAGGCTATGCTGGCAGCATACATTAACTACACTGGAGATGTCAGAAGCTTCAGGCCAATCTCTCATACATTCTTTACTAGTTTAAATCTGAAGACTGCCACATGTGTCCTTGTAGCTAAAGGAATTATCCAGAGAAACTGGAAGTCTGCAAGACTCCTGTCATTTACATAGTGGTCATACAAGCTCCCTATCACTTCACTAAGAGAGAAAACGATACTGTTGAAACGAAAAGCTTGAACAAGATACCTGAGTGTCTTATCTCATGTTAAAAAGTTGAATGCTACTCAGATGAAATACATATTTTTCTCACATGCTTCTGGTCTTGTGCTATTGCATACTAAAAACGAAAGGGACAATCCATTACTGTGCTAACATTTTTGGCTCCATTGCTATAGTACCTTGAACGTGGACCATTATCTCAGCTTCATCACGGCCGGCAATGTTACTTGCCACACATTTGTAGATTCCCGAGTCTGATATCAAGAGTTTGCTGATTCTGAGAGCCCCGTCTGAAGAGGCACCATATTGCCTGTTGTCTACCAAAATGGGATTTTGGTCTTTAAGCCAAGTGATCGTTGGAGTTGGGATCCCATGTGCGTTGCAAGGTATATCAATTCTGGAACCGGCTTTTGCTTTCATCACTCGAGGCCCACGTTGTATCTTTGGAGGAACTAGGCAAAGTGAGTTAGTTAGTGCTGACACAGAAAGGTTTTTATCAGACAATTCAGTAAGATATGGTCGATGGGAGTGCAGCACCTGGCCTCTACCTGGCTTAAAGACTTTGAAAATCAACGAAGAGCACCCTCTTAACTATCAACTCCAGCTAGCATGGCCAATGGTCAGAGCCGTGGTCCAGAAACATCTAGGTAGCCATTAGGTTCCCCATCCCTGCTCTTAACCATACTGATTGTGAAGCAAATTCCAATTGCTAAAGCACATAGAGAGGCATATGTTGAGTTTATTTAGGGCGGAATTCAATGTTGTGTTTTTAGCATCGTTCCATCACCACAGGCATTCCAGCTTCCCAAACAGAACCATCTCCCCTCTTCTCCCCTTCAATATAAAGGAGGAGGAGACGCTGCAGCTGACAAGGCCCAGTCACTTGTGATGCACTAGCTCTGAACTGCAAAGAGCAGAGAGGCCGCCCTGGGCGGGAAGAATGGGGGAGCCGAGCAAAACACAAGGAGCCTTCATTTTTTAATTTATTTTTTAAAAATGCTTTTTGCATGTGTGTCTAATCTTGCCACTTTCTCCCATTTATTTATTGGTGTGTGTTTTTATTTTTTTGTAAATCTACCAAAGAATAATAGTTTTAAAAAACGGGATTAAGGGGTTTTCTCAGGATAGTGGAGGCCTTGTATACTGGTGTCCTGTTGGTGGGAATGCCCTGTGGGCAGGAGGAGGACAAAAAAGGGAGTTGAAGATGGTCAGTTGGACAGGAGTGAGAAATGCCCCTATTTTCACCCGAGGAATATTGGAGGGTCTGTGATTTTGTGGGTTTCTTTGGTGTCTGGAAAAGCTGTTAAGGATGCCTGCTGTACTGCACTTTCCTTTCATTAAGACAGGATTTGTGGAAGAAGACATTCCAACAGACTGTGCTTGCCCAAGAAGCCTTAGTGTCAAGACCCAGGCATCCCTCTTAAAATATATGGGAAGATTCTGGTGCCAGAAACTGAATGTACGTCTAGATTCCCACCCCCCCCCCCCACCCCCAACTGACTCAGAAAGGACTCTTACTGCACTCTAAACAGCTTACCATGTACATTGAGCTTCACTGACTGAGTCGCATTCCCGGCAATGTTTGTGGCTACACAGAGATACATGCCACTGTCTGAAACCCGTGTCTCAGTGATCTTCATTGACCCTGAAGGGAGGAAGGTGTGTCTGGAAAAAATAGGAAACAGATATGACTATATAAATATTTACCATGAGGCGGAATGCACATCGCTGAGACATTAGTAATGAACACCACACACTAAACGGCATCTGTTCAGTATTATTTTTTGCTCAGATTGGCCCGGTTTTCACCTAACTGTGCTTGCGATCTGTCTTCCTTCTACATATCTCGCGAATGATGTAAGAGACTGAGAACAACCCCCAAAAAATTCCCCTTTTAAATATGCCATGCCATCTAATGTTTGGAGAAGTTAGTGGATTTTTCTATCGTGCATTTACACTTGAGGAAGTGTCCCCCACCCCATATATCATCACATGGCATGTTCACTGAAAACAAGAATTGGGGGACTTCCATTGGAAGTAAAACTTTCCCGGTCCAGAAACAGGTCGCTTTGGGGGTTAGCCACTGAAGGAGATGTACCAAAATGGCTGGGCACAGGGCCACACAGACCAAAAAACCCCAATGTTCCCCACTCCTGTTTGTGGGCAGCTGAAGGGAATTGCATAACCTTTCCAAGTGTAGCTTGGTACTGCTGCTGAGGGTCAATGGGGGTGCACACAAGAAGCATGCACAAGACCTATAAAATCTTTGGAGAAAAGCAGATTTCTAACAATAGCTGTATTTTGCCTCGTGTATTGTTTTGGGAAACAAAAACTACACAGGCTCACGTTAAAACATAAACGGAACCAAATTTCTCCCCCATCCCTGGTCAGAAGACGTGACAGACCATATATTCAATGCATTCTTTGAAAAGGAGGGATTCTCTATGTTAGTAATAGTCTCCATGCTTACACTTCATTAATGCTGATTTACAACAAATTACTATACTGCTACTAACAGCAGAGCAGTATACTGCAGGAAAAAACAGAAATCTTCCTACCATAAATGATTAAGAAAAGCATGGCAAACTAAAACATACATATGAGGAAAAACACAATACTTAATAATCAAGGAAACAAATTGATTCAGAGGTGGGTCTTGTTTTTCCATTTCTGGAATGACAAAGTAAATGATTATATTTCCCCCCATTAATTTATTTGTGGTATTATAGAGTTTTGGTTATACCAGGGGTCGCCAAACTAAGGCCCGCGGGCCGGATATGGCCCGTGCAAGCCAATTAACTGGCCCTCGATGACCTCCAACGCCTGCTCTTACCAGCACAGCATGGCGCAGCTGCCCATCTCCAGGTTGGTGCGGCGCCAGAAATAGCTTGTGCGCATGCACAAGCATCATTTCCGGCACACCTCTGGCGCGGCGGCGGAAATAACTTGTGCGAATGCGCAAGCGTCATTTCCGGCACACTTCTGGGACTGTGGAGGCCCGTGCGCATGCGCACAAGCTATTTTCAGTGCTGCGCCAGAAGTCCGCCAGAAATGATGCTTGCGCATGCGCACAATCTATTTCCGGCGCGGCGCTGTGCCAGAAGTGCGCTGGGAAAAGTGAGTGCGCGGGCGTACGGGCGCACGCTCCCCCGCCCTCTGGCCCGCTGCGTCATTGACGCTAGAGGAAGTGGCCCAAGGCCAGGTAAGTTTGCCAACCCCTGAGTTATACTGTCTCTCTCCCCTCTTCATATATCATTTCCATGTTGCTATTGTTGTTTGTTTTTCCTATTTTTCATTTATTTATTTTCTTGTCTTTTTTTCTTCTTGCACGAGAAGCAAAGCTGCTCAGTGTATAATGGCTTTTGTCCCACACTGTCACAACCTAGTATTGATAATATTTATTTTAAAAAAGAAAAAGGAATAGGAATCCATGCCAAAACAAAGTGCAGCTCAAACAGAGCTACATTTCGTTCCCAAGTGTATATTCTGACGCTATGTCTGAGCCATATAATCCCAGTCAGGTGAAGAACAGAAAATGAGGGGCAGGGAGAAAGTGAAGCCAAGCTAAACAAGCAGACAAAGCCATGACAGGAATGAGATTTGGAAACAAGAAAAAGCTGGGAGACAGGAGCAGAACCCGATGCAAGACCCACTTCCAACTGTACATCAAGGCAGCCCCATTAAAAAAAAAAATCCCAATACAGTGGTACCTCGGGTTAAGAACTTAATTCGTTCTGGAGGTCCGTTTTTAACCTGAAACTGTTCTTAACCTGAGGTACCACTTTATCTAATGGGGCTTCCTGCTGCCACCGCAATTTCTGTTCTCATCCTGAGGTAAAGTTCTTAACCCGAGGTACTATTTCTGGGTTAGCGGAGTCTGTAACCTGAAGCGTCTGTAACCCAAAGAAGAAGAAGAGTTTGGATTTGATAACCTGAGGTACCACTGTAATAGCATTTCACGAAGAAAGTTCTCGGCCAGGAATGGGAAACTGGATCTACCCCGTGGGCCGGATCCTGACCACTCCCAGCCCCTGCAGGCCAGCGAGACCCCCGCCCACCACCTGAGAATCATCTGACGTGAAGCTAAATGTTCGCCTTTGTGGTTCGAAATCAAACTGCACCAGCAAAGGCACAGAGGGCTTGAATGTGCAGCCTTCTCTTAACACCAGCTAAATTGGCTAAAATGTACAAGACAAGAACTAACGAGTGCTGGAAATGAAAGGAGAGGGAAGTTGTCTTCTACCACATGTGGTGGACTTGTAAAGAGGCGAAGGCTTTCTGGGAAATGGTATATAATGAGCTAAAGAAAATGTTATAAAAATACTTTTGTTAAAAAACCAGAAGCCTTTTTACTGGGTGTAGCGGGTGAAGAGATACCAAGGGGAGAGAAAAGACTGTTTATGTATGCAACAACTGCGGCAAGAATTCTTTTAGCCCCAAAATGGAAACAAGAAGTACCAACGAAAGAAGAGTGGCAGATGAAGATGATGGACTTTGCAGAACTGGCGAAGCTGACAGGAAAAATCCGAAACCAGCATGATCAAGTATTCCAAAAGAATGGAGTAAATTATATACGATATCTGAAAGATTATTGTACGCAATTAACATCACTGGCAGGGTTGTCCGAAGACTTGTAATGAGAAACTTTCTATCTTTCTATTTGTATTTAATTTTTGAGCTTTTTTTTTATTAAAGATTTTCTTGGTTTACAAAAGTGTGTGCAATGTCTCTCGTATTTTTCCATGTAACATTTTTACAGATCAATTTTGGTTGTTGAGACATTAGGGAGAGAAGGGGGAAAGAGGTGGGTGGGATGGGGGAGGGTGGGGTGGGGAGACGATGTTTCTATTTTCCTTAATATATGTAGGATTTGGTGTCAGCGTCGTTTGGGTTGGTTCTCTGTTGTTCGCTTGTGTTTCTTTATTGTAATGAGTGTTAAGTAGAACTGGAAAACGTACAAAATGCAAATGATTACTGTTATGTATTGAAGTTCTCACCCTAGGCCACTAGGGGTGTGTGTATATAGTTCATTCTGCTGCAGTTTTCACTCAGGTCCGCATATGCAAAAGAAGGATTGTAAAGTGACGTTCAGGGATTGGTTAACTGCGGAAAGTTGTTACTGTTGCTTTGTAGCTGAGTTCTATATAAGCAGGCTGCTGAGGCCTTCAGCTCACTTCTGTTCCAGCCTGAGAATAAACAAGAGCTGTTTGGAAATCACTGTGTCGTCTGCTGTGTCCGCCCACAACCTAACAATTACAAAGGTTAATTTTGAAGGAAGTCGGTGGGCTCTAAAGAGCCAAAGTGGTAAAGTGGAGAATGATTATGTGAATGGATAATATTAAATGGAAAATAAATAAAAATGAAGGTGTAGCCTTCTCTGAATGCTAACATGTTGGGACTTTCAAACAAAGAGAGAAAGAGGAACCAATGCCAAAAGTTGCCACTTCAGAGCTTGGGTGGCAAACTCCTTCCCTCAGGAAGTTTTACTTCTAGACTCCTTTGGGCAGTGACTGGGAAAATCTGGGAAACTTTTTCTAATTTTTGTGCGCGCCCCCACTACTCAGAGGATAGATACGTTTTTCTGTGGAGGACTGCAGGTCAAGGTTGTAGACCAAGGGACAAGGAGAAGCCACCAGGCCCCTCATTAAGCCTCTGAGCAGGCTGGAATGATCTCAAAGGATTGTGATATGACTTTGTAAACACTGCAGAGAAGCAAACAAGGGGGATGGCAATTAACAATCTCTACACACCAGGTCTGGGAACAGCGTCCATGAAGGACTGCGCACGTGAAATGGATTTTATACGGATGAAAAGTAACAGAGGTGCTGATGATAACAGAATTAGAAAAGCCAGCTGCGAAAAGGATCTAACATCTAAAGAAGGATGAAGAGGTGATGAAAGAAGAAGTGGCAACAACAGGAAGTAACGGACATATGTTTGCAACAGGAGCGGGAAACCGGTTTTATTTATTTTTTAAGAAATTGTATCAAATTTAAAGAATTTGAACTGACTTGTAAAAAATCTGGAAAACTAAAAAACAATAATATTTAAAAGCCTCTGAGCAAGCTAATACCTTGCTTTTTATCTACCATCCTAAAACCAATTGCAATTATTCTTAAACAAAAATAAAACTTTACTTAATGGGGGGAAAATTAATTTTAAAAAATGTGCTATTTTGTGCCTCTTTTCCAGCCAAAACCTAGATAGACCCCCCTATAGACTAACTCTTCGTATATCATTTTTTTTGGGGGGGGGGTAGGGAACATTCAAAAATACAATCCCCCACATGCCATCTGAAATGGTAAGCCTACACCACATGACTGCTTTGAACACGTGTTTTAACTCTGGGTTCAAAACCAAAAGGTGTGGATCTCTTAAAATGGAGACACTACAACGTTGCAATTTATTTTGCAAACTACTGTGGTCGTCGCAGACATCGCTTGTCTATACGTGATGGCCCCGATCCAGTGCACAAGAGCAGCGCACGGCTAAGCAGCAAAGCTATCGGAATCAGGCCCGTATCTGGAATCTGACAGTCAAAAGCTAAGGCACTGATATGTCTACAATATGTTGTCTTACTGCGGCCAAATATGAGTTTGAGACTCAACACTGAGTTCTTGCAATGCAGCTTTCCATGCTTCAATTATTGGGGGATGCTGGATTAATTTCGTAAGACTTTTCATCTGAGAAACGTTTCAAGGCTAGTATGGATGAGTTGGCGTTTTCTTGTTGCTATTCTTATGTCAAACAATGTTCTGTAAAGCTACCCCTGGCCTGGAAAAATGAAGCATTTCAGAAAGTTTGAAACTTGTTTTGTTTTTGTAACCACATATCAGAATAGGGTACATAGCAGTACTAAAACATAAGCAGTAAGAGCAGCCAGAAAGTGTGGTAACTGCATTGTAAAATCCTATTAGATTGTCTAATTTGAACTAAGTGTATTTTGCAATAAACATTCACAATGCTGCATTGTACTCGGCGTGGAAAACCACAAAAAGCACAGTGGGATTTGGAAGAATTTGTTGATTCTGATGCAAACCCTCCCGTGTCAACTTAAGGATTTCAGCTAATAGACTAGAGAAAATGGAATCAAAATTTTGGACCAAAGAGAATTGAGATAAAGCTAGCGTTCCTGGCACGGTCCAGGAAAGTGTATTAAAAGACCACACCAGAAAGATTATTTTTGTACATTTCTGCATTTTACTGAATGAAAAAGCAGGCAGCCATGCAAATATGCGAGCAATCAACAAGGCAAATTTACAATGGTGAACCTCAGGCAGAGCTTATCTGTGCCACAAACTTATTTATGAGTTTTGTGTAATTTAACAGCATGGCCTCCCCTCAAAGAACCCTACTACAGATTGCTGAGGAAAAGATTACCTGCTTCCTCCCCTACAGAACTACATTTCCTTGTATTCCCTGTAAAAGGGGAATTAATCAAAAACGAGAAAAAAGGCACATTGCACTGCAGAACTCCCGTTCCCAGGAGAAAAGAAATAAAAAAGTAGGGTGAAACACTAATTTCGGATGCCTTAAATATAACTTGGAAGGTCTTTATAAACACAAGAGAGTATCTAGCAAGCCCTGAATGTTTTTTATTTTGAATTTGTCCTACAGATGAAAAACAAATAAAACTGTTACCTTGGAGAGTATGGAGATATAAGCTGCATTTCTTTAGCCCAGGTTATTATAGGTGGCGGCAAACTTTTCACCTCACAGGGAAGTGTGACTTCTTCCCCTGCGGTCACTGAAATCTCAATTGGATTGTCCCGCGAAAATCCTTGCTGGTCTCCAGGTCTGGACACCCTTGGTTTCACTGCAATAGAACATTCATAAAATCAAAGCATATCTAGGCATTCTGTTCCTATATGTTTTGCCCTAGATATCCTCCTTTACTCCTAGTTTGTTTTATTTGGCGTGCCTGGCATGCTCTGGTCCATGGGGTCACGAAGAGTCAGACACGACTGAACGACTGAACAACAACAACAACAACATTATAATTTGTTCTGTTTTACTATCTCTGTTGTTGTTATTGCACACACAAAAGTATCCAGGTAACGAAGCATATTATATCCAAAAACCTTTCACTTCAGCTTAATGTGTGCTGCATTCTGGATCTGCTGCATGCTCCATTCACAACTGCCAAAAATGCTTGTAGTCAAAACACTGGAACTGGAGGATAGAGTCAAAGGGATAATCATTATCCCACACCCCGCTGAATCCGAACCCAATGCTGGATTTCAATTCAGGTCATCCAACAGTCTATCCTCTGGACTTCTCAAGCTCCCCATGTGGGCTAGCTTACAGGAAATGAATATTCAGGTGATTTACTGACATATACTGTATTGATTGATTTATATTTAAAAATAGTACCCTACTTTTATCTTACAGCATATACTGCACATTTTTTTACAAAATATAGCTGAGCATATACTGAATTCAGGTGATACTGAGAGCCAGTGTGGTGTAGTGGTTAAGAGCGGTAGACTCGTAATCTGGGGAACCGGGTTCGTGTCTCCTGCTCCTCCACATGCAGCTGCTGGGTGACCTTGGGCTAGTCACACTTCTCTGAAGTCTCTCAGCCCCACTCACCTCACAGAGTGTTTGTTGTGGGGAGGAAGGGAAAGGAGAATGTTAGCCGCTTTGAGACTCCTTTGGGTTTATCTGGTGGCGTGCCTGGCATGCTCTGGTCCATGGGGTCACGAAGAGTCAGACACGACTGAACGACTGAATACGCAGACTTTAGAATCTACTTACCATAGACAGTCAGTTGAACTTTGCGTGTTGCATAGCCTGCTGCATTTGTTGCAGTGCAGATGTATTCCCCAGACTCCTCGCCTCCTGGAGAAACTACGTACAGACTCCCATCAGACCCCGCAGAGAATTTCAGATTGCTGGGAGAAATCACCTCTCCTTTCTGGGGAAGACAGGGAAAAGCCAATGGGATGAACTTAACCGGATGGAACAATGTAAGAATATCTGAGAATTCTTGACAGAAGAAGACCTTTTAAATGTTTGTTTTGACGCTGCCTTTACATTGAAATGGACAGTAGGGCAACAATTACATCAACTTCCTGACTTGTGCAAACGACGTCAATTGTGTGAAATGACGCAGACAGCAAAGCAAACGATGTAGTGCTCGGTGGAGAATGAATTGCAGCAAATACTGTGACAAATACAGAATGAAAATCAGCCCTATGTAAGAATAGCCATGCTGTCAGAACAATGATCCATCTAGTTTCATAGCTTTGCTGAGTTAGCCTTCTCTGCTTGGTTATTGGTGTGTGTGTGTGTAATTTCATTGTTTAGTTGTTGTCCTTTAACCGTTTCATTGATTTTTTTTGCATTAATTATCACTTGCTGCCTCAGCTGCGGGAAGTTAGGATGTAAATATTTATGATGGGGGGGGGAACCTACAAAGGGACATTCACAAATGGGTAGGATCATCAGTATCTGTTCCATATGGACTGGCCCCAGAGGCTCTACTTCAAGCAGCTGAGTCTGTTTCAAGATGGATGGGTACCTAAAGAACCACATATTCCCATATAAACTCACCCAACCGCAAAGGTCTTCATTGGAGGCCCTGCTCAAAATTCTACCCATCTCTCCAAAATAATAGGGCTTTGTTGGCTGTGGAGCTTTGACTGGGAAACACACAAACACAAACCTCATCCATTCAACCCAGTGCTTTCCTTTATGCTCTGTGGGCATCAATTAAAAACAGTACTATTTACTCCATTACCTTGCAGACATGTTCTTATTTATAGTTAAGCTTTTGATGCATGTCTACGGAGATGCTTTTATTGATTTATTTCACTGCAATTTTCGCTAACGTCACTTTTATTTATTCTATGGACTTGTTGCAAACCACCTCGGGAACTAAGACTGGAAGGCGGGATTTAAATATTTTAAGTACCGGTAACTAAACCTATGTACCGTATTTTTAGCTCCATAAGACGCACTTTTTTCCTCCTAAAAAGTAAGGGGAAATATCTGTGCGTCTTATGGAGCGAATGGTGGTCCCTGGAGCTGAATTGCCCAGGGGCCAAAAGAGGATCATGCTTTTTATTTTACAAAGAGAAAAGGGGGTGTTGAAAGGACCCCGCTCAGCAGCTGATCAGCAAGAGATCGGGAGAGAGATAAGAGTCCCTGGCTCCCTTTCAGCCCCGCCCTCTTGCCCAGGCCTCCATTGTTGAATGTGCTGCAGAGGGAGGTTGTTTGTTTCCCCAGCGACATGTGACTGGCTGATTAGATTATCTGTCTGGAAACTGTAGAAAAGGCTCCCTTTCCTTTAGAAGCTGCAGAAATGTGAGTTGAACCCCATAAAAATGGGGCTTTTCCTCTTTGCTTTTCCCCCTTTGCAAAAGGAGCTTTGCTTTTCCCCTTTGCAAAAAAAGCTGCAAAACTTTTAGCTGATCCTCAAAAAATTCATTAGGATTCATTCATTCCATGTAGGATTCATTCATTCCTACATGTTCTGCTGATTTTTCACTATAAGCAACTCAAGACTTTGCAGTTACCTTGGACCAGACTATAGATGGCTTGGGTACTCCACTGGATTTGCAGGGCATTGTAACTGGGATGCCTTCGATGGTACTGAATATCTGCTGTCCGTGCTGAATTATGGGTAGAACTGAAAACACAAACAAATACAGGCATTTTGCAATTCACTGCTCATTTTTAACATCATGTTTTCCTTTGCACGTATAAAAACTTACAACCTATCGAGAACAGGTCTTGTGATTACATACTTAAGCCCCTCCTACATTAGGAGGTAGACATTATGGCAGGGAGCCAGCAGCTTCTCCATCCAACGCTCAATGCCAGCCCTCATGGTGCAGGTTTTAAGCTTTAAAAAAATCTCCTGTGCGGAGATTGCAGCTGGGGAGGGATAGTATATCTGACTGAGACCCATGAAGCCCCCCCACCCAACAATTAGGCTTGGGGAGGGAATGGGTATCCTTTTAAATTAGGTTCTCCAAAACTTTTTAAAGTGTAATTTATTTTTTGCAGACATTTACCATCAACAGAGTACTTTTATAACATGGGCTTGTTAAAATGTACGATGGGTAAAAATAATGAAATGGTTCTGTGAACACACTTTAAAGCATAAGCTAGGCTAAAAGGTAAAGTTAAAGGACCCCTGACCATTAGGTCCAGTCACGAATGACTCTGGGGTTGCGGTACTCATCTTGCTTTACTGGCCGAGGGAGCCAGAGTACAGCTTCCGTGTCATGTGGCCAGCATGACGAAGCCACTTCTGGCGAACCAGAGCAGCGCATGGAAACGCCGTTTACCTTCCCGCTGGAGTGGTACCTATTTATCTACTTGCACTTTGACGTGCTTTCAAACTGCTAGGTTGGCAGGAGCTGGGGACCGAGCAACAGGAGCTCACCCCGTTGCGGGGATTCGAACCGCCAACCTTCCAATCAGCAAGCCCTAGGTTCAGTGGTTTAGACCACGGCGCCACCCGTGTCACTCCTATAAGCTAGGCTAGATACCTCCAAAAAGAACAAGATTATTCATATAGCTCTTTCCTTAAACATTTTTGCATTAACTTAAGAAAAAAATTGTATCGCAAATGAAGAAGGTGAGAAAAAGCTACTTGCCCAACTGCTCCCAGCGCATCTACATCTGGGGTGATTTTGGAACATGTGGCTTCCTGACCCCTAACTATCTACACCAGGGTCTCCAGCTGGTTGTTGTTTTTTTACTACAATTCCCATCATCCCTGACCCCTGGTCCTGCTAGCTAGGGATGATGGGAGTTGTAGTCCAAAAACAGCTGAAGAAAAAATACCTCCAAGGGAAACCCTGATCTACACTAATTCAACAGCAGCATGCTGGGCACCCCATTACCATCTTACAAAAGAGAAATGTTCCACATAAGCTGTGAAAAATCTGCATATGAAAATAGAGCATTGATGCTTTACAGAAGTGAACAGTAAAACCAAGCATGCACAGTAATCGCTGTCTGCATTACTGTGTGAGCAAGGCTTGCTGCCTGGATAGGACTAAACTTTGATCAGTTAATCTGACCACATACCTAAAGAACAGATTTGCACATAACACAAAGCCATCCTCTCCACCTCTTGCACTAGAAAGAGGGTACTTTTGAGGGGATTAGTTTGACTTGCAAGGCACGTTAGTTTGTCATGTCATACCAACCAGGAGTTCTGGTTTACAGCAAACAACAGAACGTTTCAAAACACTCCCAACTTCAGCCGTGGATAATGAATCCGGCTTTTTTTTTAACAGAGCTTGTTTTAAGCCAGGATTCCCGGTTCGTGCAACACAACAGGCCAACGTTCTTTGAAAGCAAACGGCTCTCTGCCGAAATCCTCTAAGAGGCAAAATGATGCACATTTTTGTTGAGGCTGCACTTGCTCTCACAATTCTTCCTCTAAATCTCTGTTCCCTTATAAGTCTTTGATCATTTCAGTGGCTACCAGAGCCTTTACTTTCTGCAGTTCTTCTCGATGAGGAACATTAGTTCTTCACAATGTGGTAAAACCTCAAAGTGCTACTGAAGAGATAAGCTTCGCTTGAAAAATGCAATAATGAATACAGTGGTATCTCTAGTTACAAACTTAATTCGTTACGGAGATACGTTCTTAACCTGAGGCATGCTTTCGCTAATGCCTCTTGCTGTCGCTGCGCACATGATTTCCGTTCTCATCCTGGGGCAAAGTTCTCAACTCGAGGTAACTCTTCCAGGTTAGCGGAGTTTGTAACCTGAAGCGTTTGTAACCTGAGGCGTTTGTAACTCGAGGTAAAGGTAAAGGTAAAGGGACCCCTGACCATTAGGTCCAGTCATGTCCGACTCTGGGGTTGCGGCGCTCATCTCACTTTATAGGCCGAGGGAGCTGGCGTTTGTCCACAGACAGCTTCCAGGTCATGTGGCCAGCATGACAAAGCCGCTTCTAGCGAACCAGAGCAGCACACAGAAACAGCATTTACCTTCCTGCCGGAGTGGTACCTATTTATCTACTTGCACTTTGATGTGCTTTCAAACTGCTAGGTGGGCAGGAGCTGGGACCGAGCAACAGGAGCTCACCCCGTCGTGGGGATTCGAACCGCCGACCTTCTGATCAGCAAGCCCTAGGCTCTGCGGTTTAACCCACAGCACCACTGCACTAACTTACACGAGGTCTCTTTTCTAAAGCAGAATAAAAGCTAAAAGCATGCCTCTCTCCATTAAGTGTGCATGGAAAAGAAGTTTCAGCTCATGAGGAATACAGCAGCCACGGCCTCACACAAAGTTGAAGCCGCTGAAACACAGATGGATTCTTACAAAACAAATCCTCTGTCTTGTCTTCTGCAAACAGGCACGTCCCTCTTGGTAGTATTAAAAAACGAGATACCTAGTTCTTTTTCCAAGTGTCTAATTTCTACTAAATGCCAGCTCCCTCTGGATGCTGCTTGTTTTTATCCATTATCTAGCCTCGTAGACAACATTTGGAGAACTCCCACTTAGGTCTCTGTTTTGTTCATAAAGCAAGCGAGTCTGCAAAAACCATCATTGC
This sequence comes from Lacerta viridis, assembly GCA_900245905.1. NCBI lineage: Eukaryota > Metazoa > Chordata > Lepidosauria > Squamata > Lacertidae > Lacerta > Lacerta viridis. The sequence continues at coordinate 236,255 of OFHU01001177.1, forward strand.
TTGAAAACATTTGTGCATTGGGGGGGGGAATACTTTTTGGATACCATGTGGTGGTAGTGATGGTTCTTATACTCATTCCTTAAAAAGGCATGCCAGTTTTGTTCACATGCTGTGCTGCCCAGACCACCCTAAAAAAGCCTAGGGAAACGCTGGACATATTTTTCTCACCGAAGACGCTGACAGCAGTCGTTTTGTTGTTTGTCCCAGCCACGTTGCTTGCCATACAGGTGTAATCTCCAGCATCCTGCGGCCGAACCCTTTCAAGGTGAAGGCTCCCATCACTACGGACACTGATATAGGGATTCTGGACCACCTGGGAAGGGGGAATCAGACCAGATTTTATTCATCTTCTAGATTTAGCTTGAGGATAAATCCCAAATTTTGTTTTAAAAATGGGAATAAAATCAAAATATTGCCCCAAAGCACCCTGAATTCCATGACACGGGCAGCGATTGTTGCATTATTTTGATTTGCTAGTGATGGGGAAAGGCAAAGGCAAACTCCACTACTTGACTGTCCTCTGAGATTTCAACCAAGCATTCCTACCATACTTTCAAACATATCCTTGCCACCATAAATGGTGTCCCTGAGTGTGGTCTGGAAAAAATGCATCGTATTTTTTTATTTGCTGCAATGGAGACAATAGCGACTATCTCAAGTCACAGTGCAAGACCTCAAAGTGGGAGGGAAATGGAATTTCCAAGTCGTCCCCAGCAGACTTTATTCTCCCCAGCGTTTTCAAATTCTGCCTAAATAGAATCCTCTGTGAGCTTTTCCCTTGGAGTGCCGAATTTGTCACCTACTTAGTAACTAGAGGAGGTTAAATTCTGCCTTCCAAAGGGATTAACACCTCTCTTTTGAGAAACACGGAGGGGAGGGGGGAAGAAGCTATGCTGCTAGGGCAAGACATGGGCATGGGAAACATATCAGCGACGCATGCCAAAGAGAACAACAGTAGCCGGGAATCCTGTACATAGCAATTCTTTGCAGCATTTCACTCCCAAGGGACGCCAAGAGCCTGTTACATACACAACACATAAGCCAAGAGTATAGTTTACACAACCTCTTTGGTTGCACGTGCATGCAGTTTAACAACTCCATCAAACCAGGCCATACTGCAGTTGGGTACCCAAACCTATTTTAAACGCAGTAGGGTAGCAAGGGAGGGACGATGGGGGTGGGGCGCCCCGGGTTCCAGGGGAGGGGGTGACACTTGGCGGCTCCTCCCGCCACTCCCCCACTGCCCGGCACCCCGTCTGTGCTTCCTTACAGACGGGTGGGGCAGCCCCACAACCCGCCGCTCGCTCGCCGGCTCACCGCAGGAGCAGCAGCACCAGCCGGGATGCACAACACAGGCCTGGAAATTCCGGGCATGCGCAGTGCATCCGGCGTGCGCCGTGACGGCCCGTCCCCAGGGGGGTGCCTCCGCACCGCCGCCCCAGGGAGCAAAGAGGCTTCCTCTGCCCCTGTTTAGACGTTTTAGGTGTCTTTTCCTTTCAACGTACTCCTTCTGCATCCTCTGGTGTAGCAAAAGCTATTGCTAATTCTTGGTCTAGTCTGATCTAATCTCACTAGAGCTTCCTGCACAGCTACATTTCAATTGCAATTGCTGCCACATTTCCCAGGGACAGATTTGCAAATCTGGGGACATTCCGGGGACTGAATTTGTCCGGGGACAGATTTGCAAATCCGGGGACTGTCCCTGGGAACCGGGGACATGTGGTAACCCTAGACTTGAGTGGTGTGTAACACTTTCCCCTTTGTGTGAGTCAGCAAACAAGCCAGGAAGTCTTCCATGAACTATAGTTTTCCATTTCCTCTGAACTGGGAAAGAATGGTTAAATGGATCTTGGAACGACTTTGGCCTAATATGCAGGTTTGTTTCAAAGCTGTTAACCATCTGTTAAACCATGATGCAAATCATCTGAACTCTTCCAGCGACTTTCCTCGCTGGCAGCAGAAGTCAAGTTGCTGTAGTTCGCAATCTGCTACGTCATATCAATTGCTGTAATTTTATGCCTTTTGAAACACTCCCTCTGCTCCAGTAAGCAAAAGACGGATAATAAAAGAAGCTCTTACCGCCATACTATTTTTAATCCACTTTCGCTCTGGGATAGGGTTCCCTGCCAACAGCACACATGACAGAGTAAGCTGCTGGCCTTCGATAACATTAGCTGCCGCTGGGCTCATTCCAATTAGAGGTGCAACTGTACCAAAGAAACAATAATTGTGCACATTCCCATGAAAATGCAAGAAGAATGCTCTCCTGCAGACGGGGCAGGAATCCCAACAGTGCTTTAAGGAGAAGCCTGGTCTATAGCACTTATCTCAAAATTAGTTAATTTTAAGAAGAACTATTCTGGATCACACAAAAATTGAAACTTTTATTATTATGTTTGTGATATATTGGAATAATGAATTCCAAGATAAGGGACCGCCTCTCCTGGTATGTCCCGTGTAGGACCTTAAGGTCCTCAAATAATAATCTTTTGGAGGTCCCGAGCAACAAAGATGCTAGGTTGGCCTCAACTAGGGCCAGGGCTTTCTCAGTATTGGCCCCGACTTGGTGGAACAGTCTATCACAAGAGACCAGGGCCCTGCGGGATTTGGCATCTTTCCGCAGGGCCTGCAAGACGGAGCTGTTCCACCTGGCCTTTGGGTTGGTTTCTGTTTGATACTTATGCTTCATTCTTTTATTGGTGGGCTATTTGAAAATGAGACTGCAGTTTTAATTTTGAATTTTGAATTTGTATTTTAATCTGTATTTTAAATTGATTGTTTTTATGTTTTTGCTGTGATTTTAATTAGTGTTAGCCGCCCTGAGCCCGGTTTTTGGCTGGGAAGGGCGAGGTATAAATTAAAATTTATTATTACTATTATTGTTGTTGTTGTTGTTGTGATATCTTTCATTTTTATTCCATATTGTAAGGCACCTCAAAATCCTCAGTTAGTAGGCAGGGCATAAATACTACACACACACACACACACACACACACACACACACACACAGAGTGATACCTCCGGTTGCACACGGGATCTATTCCAGAGCTCCGGTTGGATCCTGAGGAATTCGCAACTGGAGGTGCCTGCTTCTGCGCATGCACATAGAGTGCTTCTGTGCATGCGCCTGCAGTGAAACCCGGAAAAATACTTCCGGGATTGCCGCGTTGACATCCTGAAGGATACGCAACCAGAGGTGTGCTTATCCAGAGGTACCACTGTATGTATGTATGTATATGTCAGATCTGCTGGCGGTTGCTCACAAGTGACCAAGCATGAGTCCCAACTGTCTTTTAAACAGTTTATTGGTGCAGACTATTTACAGTGCAGAGAACAAGAAAACATGACCGTCTCAGTCACTTGCAGAATCCGGGAGTGCCGGTTTCCGGCTGTGACCCCAACGAAGGAATTTCGGCATCCCCAGGCGCCTCCTCCCTTGTCTCCTTTTGACCCCCCTGCATAACTGGGGTGACGGAAGTGGCGTGCTCCCCTCTAAACGAATGTCGCGGGAGGCGCTGGGGCTCTCAGCAACATCCTCAAGCTGCTGCCTCTCTGGACTGCTGGTTCCCTGCCCTTCCCCACCAGAGGAGGAGTCGCTTTGCCCGCTGGGAGATGTATCGCTGCTGAGGAGGTGTCGGGGGCCAAGGTCAGTTCTCTGACACAGTGTGTGTGTGTGTGTGTGTGTGTGTGTGTTTTCGAACAGTTCAGTTCCCGAACAACTTGGAAATCGAACGCTGCAAACCCGGAAGTCAATGTTCCGGTCTGCGAACTTTGCTTCGGAATCCAAACATGCTCCTGAGCTTCCGTTTTTACTGTTGTGCTGCTAATTTGCGCTCCCCCGTCATAATTAAAGCTTCTCGCCTTCAATTTATACTGTTGTGCTGCTAATTTGCATCCTCCCCCATCGTAATTGAAGCCTTCTGTTCCCGATTGCAGTGTTCTGAGGTGATATTGGGTGCTTTTGTTTCTGCTATTTATCCCGTTTTTGGGACTGTGGCCTGCGCTTCGTTTTATGGGACTCTGACTTGTGACTGCGTTTTTGTGCCTAGTTTTTGGGACTGGAACCCAGTTCAGCTACTGATTGATTGATTGATTGATTGTGTGGCTGCGGAAATGGATAAAAGCAAAAATCCAAACAATGACTATCATCAGTGCAGGTAAGAAAAAATAATAATAATTTTAATTTTTATCATCTACAATACTGTCTTATTTATTTTATAGTACAGTACATTGATTATTGCTTTCATTTTATGGATCAATGGTCGTTAGATAGTAAAATTCATGTTAAATTGCTGTTTTAGGGGTTGTTTTTAAAAGTCTGGAACAGATTAATCCGTTTTGCATTACTTTCTATGGGAAAAAAACGTGCCTTGGTTTTGGAACGGGACTTCTGGAATGGATTAAGTTTGGGAAACAAGGTACCAGTGTGTGTGTGTGTGTGTGTGTGTGTGTGTGTGTGTAATGATTATGAACAAAAAGGATTGATCAACTACATCTGTACCAACCTTTACTGCAAACAGACTGAGTAATTACTTAGCACTACGTTATTCAATTTATGAATTGGACTAACCTTTTTGATATAGTATTTGTTTAATTTTGATATTTTATTTAAGCTATACTTGAATCTAAGTGTGTGGGGGTTTGTTTGGTTTTTTTTAAAAAAAAAAAAAACACTTGTAGGAATTTTCTGGTTAAGTGCCTCAACATTAGAGAGATGACAGGAGAGAAATCTAGATAGGACACTATTTTTGCTTTGGTTTCCCAACAACTCATCACTAAGAAGTAAAATCTGGTATGGATTTAACACAAATGTGGATTCTAGCATGTGCACTGTTTCAGAGACATCGTTCAAACCACATTGGCCTGGTTTGCATGTAATGTTAAGCCATGGTTTACTAAACCATTGTTTACTTGATAGTCTGAACACAGCCCAGTGGGGCTGAACCATGGCTTGTTACCTACAAACAAACCACACTTGCAAGCTATGATTGGTGATTGGTATTTAAACCACGGCTTACGATAACCAAAGCTTAGCGTTGCATGCGAACCTAGCCTATATGTAAAAGGCCCAGGAGAAAAATATTATTCTGTTTTGGATACAGTAAGAGAGTTGGATTGAAGTTGGGTAAACCAACCATAACAAATCCCATATTTTCAGTTAATTACCAAGTCCCGTGACAGTGAGTGTAGCTGGCCGTGAGACAATCTTCCCAAATTGGTTTTCAGCTTCACAGATGTAGGTCCCCTCATCACTGACCCATAAATCTAGAATTATATAAAAGGTTTAAAAAAAAAAAAACAGAATTAGCACTTAACTTTCCAGGAAAAACCCAATGTATTCATATACAAACCTAAGTAAGTGCAAATGTATCATGTTTGTATTGCCCCTACATCCACAATATAGACTTATGAGACCAAACTTTGGGATAATGGTTATATTTATTCAAAATCTAACAGGATGGTAGAACTCTAAATTAGCCAAACAGGGGTCAGCAACCTTTTTCAGCCATGGGCCGGTCCACCGTCCCTCAGACCATGTGGTGGGCCGCACTCTCTCTCTCTCTCTCTCATATATATATATGTATGTGTGTATATATATATATATATATATATATATATATATAGGGGTGAACGAATTCCTATGCCCCACAAATAACCCAGAGATGCATTTTAAATAAAAGCACACATTCTACTCATATAAAAACACCAGGCAGGCCCCACAAATAACCCAGAGATGCATTTTAAATAAAAGGACACATTCTACTCATGTAAAAACACACTGATTCCTGGACTGCCCGTGGGCCGGATTTAGAAGGCGATTGGGCAGCATCTGGCCCCCGGGACTTAGGTTGCCTACCCCTAAACCAAAGCAACCAAATTCAAGAGTACAGACAGCTGAGGATTTTTTTTCTAACTCTGGTTAGGGAACCATCCCTCCAGTCCCCTGGACAGTCTGTGTGTCTCCAGAAAAGCGGGGAGAGGAATCGACTCCCCTCCTTGTTAGGTGAGCATGCATTGAGACCCCACTATCTAGTGTTCACCCATTATGTGCATGTCAGGCTTAAAGGACACCCCCCAAGTCCCCCCCTCAATGCATAAAGCACTGGCACATCCCTGAAGGGTTCCCTTAATCCAATAATGCCTCATTATGTCTATAGTTTTTTTCTCCCTCACTTCCTCATCTGCCCAGACTCAATGCTCCATGAGCAATGAATCCCAGCCACTGTCAGGTTTCAGGGAATCCTATTCCCCCCACAGTGGGATGCCAAGAAGCAGATAAACAAGACAAGTTCTTACCAAGTAGTTGATTCAATATTCACAGAGAGAGACTAAGGAATGCAGTGTCTCTTAGGATAATGGCGTTGCTCCAAGTAAAGTCCCACCCCCTCAGTCCCTCCTATTCTACGTCAGCCTTGTGCCGGCTGATCTGTGCTTTCTGCCTATGAGCTTTCTGTTCTACTACTCTCAATGCACGCCTGGTCCTGGGGGGGGGGTCTGGTAAGCTTTCCAAAGAGAGTGAATCTGTCAGATGTCTCTCCCCTGGTGGTGCTTCTTCTTCTTCTTCCTCCTGCTCCCCTCCCAGTATTTCCCAGTTTCTGCCCTCTACAGCCTCTGAACTATGACCTTCTGCAAACCACTGTTCTAAATCTATACTGTCTCCCTCTTCTCCGGGAAGTGCAGGAAGGGGGGGGGCGGTCGCCACCATTCCTCCTCAGACCAGTCCCTGACAGCCACTGCTCCAAGTGTCAATCTAATTAGTCCCAATGGGGAAACGAGGGGATTCCATCCACCCAAATTCTACTCAGTCCCTTCAAACAGCAGCTACCACATTTTTCCATGTATAAAACGAGGTTGTTTTAGTATGAGTAAATGTTAAAAATTGGGGTTTGGTCTTATACACAGATAGTGCAGAGCGGGGACGGGTGATTGGTGGCAGCCGCAAGCAGGAGATTGTGCGTGGTGATTGGGCGGGTGATTGGTGGCTGCGGCAAGGCCTGCTGGTGATTGGCTGCTACTGGCATCAATTGGGGGCTTGTGATTGGCGGCTGCTTGTGGCGAGCAGGCAGACGATTGATGACTTTGGTGAGGTGTGCGATTGGCAGCGGTGGTCAGGCGTGTGAGCGATTGTTGACAATTCCACCCCCCAAAAAGCTCAACAACTCTGGGCAATCCCCCCCCCCCAAAGCTTAACAACTCTGGGCAATCTCCCATTTCCTTAATTTGGAGTCCCCAAAAATAGGGGTCGTCTATATACGGGAAAATACGGTAGTTAAAGCCCCACACTCCATAAAGTGAGAGGTGGAGGTTGCCACGAAACAGCTAAGGCTACTGCCCATTGCTTGGGCAGTGCTTCTTTCTGCAGGTACGCAAGGGTATTCAGTACCTACACCTTTAAAAAAAAGTGTGGCACTTACTGTAACAACTTCATGGTGAATACGCTAACCCATATTCATTTCTGAATTTAATCCAGATCCAATGTTTCTGATTTTTATTGTGTTACTTATTGGATTTCCCACAGAAATTGTGAATCCAGATTAAATGGAAAAATAAAATGAGATGGCATTCTTGATGAGGACAATATCGCATGGACACTGTGACCAAGCCCACCATAAACTGCTGTGAGGTAGCGCCATGTGGAAGTACCCTACATTAAATAACGAATTACGTATTATGCATTATTTTTTTCTTTGCCTTTTACGTACACAGGTGTATGTATATACAGGTATACGTCTACCTACTGTTAAAAGAAAGTCCGCCTGTTCTGAGTTGACTGATGGAACTAACTGCAAGATGCCGTGAGAAAAGCGGTGCGCCGTCCAGTCGTTGCCATTTCACCTTTGGTTCCGGGTAACCATGAACATAGCAAGCCAATGTCACATTTGAGCCAATATCCACAGATTCATCGCTGGGCTCTTGTGTGAAAACTGGGGGAGCTGTGAGGGGGGATATACAGGGAAATAAACATCAGAGAATCAGTAACAGTAATATAGCTTCGGTATTTATTTTGAAATGACAGCTGAGTGACCCAAGCACTCCACTTTTCTATCTCATAACGTGCAACAGCTGGGCCATTCAGTGGGATCCTATTAATGAGATGTTACTGGACAGGAAGGGACATGGGTGGCGCTGTGGTCTAAACCACTGAGCCTAGGGCTTGCCGATCAGAAGGTCAGTGGTTCGAATCCCCGCAACGGGGTGAGCTCCCGTTGCTTGGTCCCTGCTCCTGCCAACCTAGCAGTTCGAAAGCACCTCAAAGTGCAAGTAGATAAATAGGTACCACTCTGGCCGGAAGGTAAACGGCGTTTCTGTACGCTGCTCTGGTTCGCCAGAAGCGGCTTAGTCATGCTGGCCACATGACCCGGAAGCTGTCTGCGGACAAATGCCGGCTCCTTTGGCCTATAGAGCGAGATGAGCGCGCAACCCCAGAGTCGTCCGCGACTGGACCTAACAGTCAGGGGTACCTTTACCTTTTTACTGGACAGGAAAGACCCTGGTTCAAAACCATGCTTGGTCATGAACTTGTTGGGTAGTCCTGACTAGCTCTCAGGTCAAATCGCCCTATTGGTTGGGTCAACAGAGCAGCAGAGAGGACAAACATTTTAACTCAAGTACTTTTTGAATGCTTGAAGTACCACATGAAATTGCACCTGATGTGATTGCAATGACAGGCGACTGGCAGCTGAATTGCCCCAACCACCTGTCAAATTTGGACCACATAGCTGGTCCTGATTAGGATCTGTCCTGTGGAGTCAAAAATGTCCCACACTCATGGTATAAATGATAGTATGACATACTAATAAACTTAGAAACTAGAAGCCACCACCCATCCAAGATTGGGAAACCCCTTTCCACTCGCACACAATGTGAATGATACTAATCAACAATATGCATGAGTTTATTTTAGATGATCTTGCACAGTTTGCGTGTGTCTATTTTGAAGCCATTATGCTTACAGCCAACATCCAGGGTTATTTTGCCAGATGCGCTTCCTGCAATATTGGTTGCTACACACATATAGTCGCCAGCATCCAAGTCCTGCGTTTCCTGAATCTTCAGGAGTCCCCGGTGGAAGTCAATAATAAGAAAGTTGGATGCCCTCAACTCTAAATCGCCTAGAACCAGACAAAGAAAAAAGAAAAAAAGAGCAGGAAGTTAAAAACCTAGACTCGTTTCTATAAGTCAAAACAGCTTTTTCATTTCTTTTTGAAACAGCAAAATGTCACTGCTTCACCACAAGCATCCAAATGAATACAATGGCGAGAACATAGAAACACAACAAGGAGTTGTGTACCATTGAAGTACTATTTGATGCAACAGTAGTTCTCTAACGTTTACTACAATATTTACAACTTTCGAATTTGGGTCCGTCCCCAGAAGCAGAAGAAGTGGCAATTTCATTAAGATTCGCTTCTCGCCCTCAATTCACGACACACCTCATTCACAGTAAGATGGCCTATCCATGTTAGCAAGTCTGTGATATCCATTTCAAGCTGTCCTTAAGTACTACAGTTTTATCTCATGGGCGAAATTAGTTGCACAATCGAAACTGGATATAGGAATATCACACGGCTGGCGAAAGTACAGAAATACCCTAACTCGAAGAAGAAGAAGAAGAAGAAGAAGAAGAAGAAGAAGAAGAAGAAGAAGAAGAAGAATTTATTATTTATACCCCACCCATCTGGCTGGGTTTCCCCAGCCACTCTGGGGCTCCCAACAGAATATTAAAAACACATAAAACATCAAACATTAAAAACTTCCCTAAACAGGGCTGCCTTCAGATGTCTTCTAAAAGTCAGATAGTTGTTTATTTCCTTGACATCTGATGGGAGGGCGTTCCACAGGGCTGGGTGCCACTACCGAGAAGGCCCTCTGCCTGGTTCCCTGTAACCTCACTTCTCGCAGTGAGGGAACCACCAGAAGACCCTCGGAGCCAGACCTCAGTGTCTGGGCTGGACGATGGGGGTGGAGATACTCCTGCAGATATACTTATTTTAGAAGAAGCTAAGCCAAACAAGATCAGTTTGGGAGAAGTACCTTTAAACCATTTAACCCGTGGAGGTGGGACTCCTGTACTTTTGCATTCCATTACAGTGGTGTCTCCAAGAGCAATTAGCAATTCACTTTGGACTACCGTCAGCTTAGGAACTTCTGCAAGGGAACAAGACGAGAGACACTAAAATATGAAACTATTTGTCAACTTCTTTGGCAAACTGGGCAAGGTATATCCTAATCCTTAGCAATATTATTCCAAAATGTAGTCGTTATAATCTCTAGACAATATATCAAACTGAGGGTGGGTGCACTGTCTCAAATATGATACTAAACCATTTCATAATAATTATACACTGGATGAAGTTGCCTTTATTCTTTTTCTTTTTTGTCTACACATTCCATTTATTTGGCAGTAGAATCTAACCTGAATCCAAAACGTTTAATGGATTCTTATATGTGTGTGTTCGCAAAGGAATGAATGGCAAGGAGCAATGGCTCAGTAAATATTAGGAGGTTGCAGTTCTGACCCATGGCATCTCTAGCTGTTGTTGTTTAAAAGAGATCTCAGGTAACCAAATTAGGAAAGACGTTAGTCTTGAAGAGACACTGGCAGTCAAAATGAACAATAGGAGACCAGTAATCTGACTCCATATATGCTTATTTTTATGTTCAAATATTCACAGACCTATCTTCAGCATTCACACACTTTCAACTTTCTGGTTAATTGTGAATAGCAACTATTAAAGAAAGTGTGGGATGTAACCCACTGGGAGCAGTCAAGTACAACATTCCTTGTTTTGCTAGAGTGGACATGCAAGGGAATGTTACAGGTAGGTAGCCGTGTTGGTCTGCCATAGTCAAAACAAAATAAAAAAAAAAAAAATTCCTTCCAGTAGCACCTTAGAGACCAACTAAGTTTGTTCTTGGTATGAGCTTTCGTGTGCATGTATCTGAAGAAGTGTGCATGCACACGAAAGCTCATACCAAGAACAAACTTAGTTGGTCTCTAAGGTGCTACTGGAAGGATTTTTATTATTTTTTATTTTGTTTTGATGCAAGGGAATGTTTGGTCCAGCCAGTCGAAACTTCCTGTTCCTCCTGGAGCATCCTTCCTTGCATGTGACTAGTGGGTGGGTGTGACCTTTCCAGACCTGGTAAAAAGCCAAGTCACGCTTGGCTCATCAATCAGTTAGGGCCGCTAACTGACTGATGATTCAGGATTTTAAAATGTGCTTTTAGATCAAATTCTCATTTCTGTATACATTGTAGTGTTTTATTGTTGCTATGGCCATTGGCTAAAGCAAATAAAGTTCTCTCTCTCTCTCTCTCTCTCTCTCGACCTTTCTGTCTGTCCTGTCTGCTTCCTGCATCACCTGGACTGTACCGCTGGCTGCCACAGCAGTTCCCCAGGTCATCTCCCAAATAGGGTAAACCTGTTTGCTCATGTTTGTAACTTTAAGCCTAAAGCCTGCCTTCGGGCATCCCACTGTGCTCTGCCTGATCGTAAGTACAACTACTTTTTGTTACTTATGAATAAGACTGTGGCATCTTTCTTATTTTAGGAGGGATTCAAAAGGGGTCTTACCAGGAATATTAGAATATACAGGTGAAACTCGAAAAATTAGAATATTGTGGAAAAGTCCATTTATGTAAGCAATTGTTTTCATTAGCTACTGGAGTTTAATATATGAGATAGACTCATGACATGCAAAGCGAGATATGTCAAGCCTTTGCTTGTTATAATTGTGATGATTATGGCGTACAGCTGATGAAAACCCCAAAGTTGAAATTGTTAATTTGGGGTTCTCATCAGCTGTACGCCATAATCATCACAATTATAACAAATAAAGGCTTGACATATCTCGCTTTGCATGTCATGAGTCTATCTCATATATTAGTTTCACCTTTTAAGTTGAAACAAAATATAAAATCAAAAAATCAAAAAACCCTTCCAGTAGCACCTTAGAGACTAAGTTTGTTCTTGGTATGAGCTTTCGTGTGCATGCACACTTCTTGAACCATCTAAGTTTGTTCCTGGTATGAGCTTTTGTGTGCATGCACACTTCTGAAGAAGTGTGCATGCACACGAAAGCTCATACCAAGAACAAACTTAGTTGGTCTCTAAGGTGCTACTGGAAGGAATTTTTTGATTTTATAATGTGGCAGACCAACACAGCAACCTACCTGTAACTTTTAAGTTGAATTACTGCAAGAAATGAACCTCTCCATGATATTCTAATTTTTCGAGTTTCACCTATATCACAATCTGGAAACGCCAGATTGAATTGCTTATTGTCTTAAGAAACTCGCACAAATTTGTGACCAGCTTTCTGCTGCGTAAGATGGGGAATGTACTCTGCTAAGTGAAGAAACTTGCTAGTGCAAGTTAGGAAGGACATTAATAAACAATATATCCTCTCGGGCCACCCTCAACGAAAGCAGCCAACTACATTTTGTTTCTTATGATACTTGCCAATGTAAGTGAGGATAGACGTCTCCTTGGCAGTTCCAGCAGCGTTACTAGCCAAACATCCATACAGTCCTGCATCTTTGTGGATTGCCTTTTTTATAGTTAAGGTACCTTCAGGATTTAACCTATACCTGCGGGAGGAAAAATCATTCACAGAAACTGGAAAGTGACTATGACAACTGTGATATTACGAAAGTTAAAACATCAGGGCATAATGGCAAGAGGGGACTTCCACAGATGTTCTATGGGTAAAGAACATGTGCCCTCCCCCCCACACATTCTCATTTTACATATGATTACTTTTATAACAGGGACGTGGGTGGCGCTGTGGGTTAAACCATAGAGCCTAGGGCAGGGGTCAGCAAACTTTTTCAGCAGGAGGCTGGTCCGGCATCCCTTGGACCTTGTGGGGGGCCGGACTATGGTTTTTTGGGGGGGAAATGAACGAATTCCTGTGCCCCACAAATAACCCAAAGATGCATTTTAAATAAAAGCACACATTCTACTCATGTAAAAACACACTGATTCCTGGACAGTCCACGGGCCGGATATAGAAGGCAATTGGGCCGCATCCGGCCCCCGGGCCTTAGTTTGGGGACCCCTGGCCTAGGGCTTGCGGATCAGAAGGTCAGTGGTTCAAATCCCGTGACGGGGTGAGCTCCCATTGCTTGGTCCCTGCTCCTGCCAACCTAGCAGTTCGAAAGCATGTCAAAGTGCAAGTAGATAAATAGGTACCGCTCTGGCAGGAAGGTAAACGGTGTTTCTGTGTGCTGCTCTGGTTCGCCAGAAGCGGCTTAGTCATGCTGGCCACATGACCTGGAAGCTGTACGCCGGCTCCCTCGGCAGTAAAGCAAGATGAGCGCCGCAACCCCAGAGTCGTCCACGACTGGACCTAATGGTCAGGTGTCCCTTTACCTTTTACTTTTATAATAGGCTTCAGAGAATATAAAAACATCCTGGAGGGGAAGCTAAGCGTATTTGCTATTTAGTTAACTACCATCACCATCATTTCACAGCTAACAAAAGAAGACATTGACTCCACAAGGAGCCTCTATATCTGTCTCTTGTTTCCTTTTTTCCCAGACCTCAGAAAATGCCAGAACAGGACCTATTTCAACAGCACCCTATCACCTAGTAGACTACTGTACAGACAATTAAATAAAATAAAAACAACACTTCTATTAACATGGGGATAATTTAAACTGCTTCCCTGTCTCTGGAAAGATCCCGATAGAACTCTCTATTTGTTCCAGTGGGAACACTAGTACGCAAGGGAGAGAGATAGGTGATCAGTATAACCCTTCCTGTAATTCTGTGGTTCTTGGCAGGCCAGCATTATCTGAAATAGGGGAAATTATTTATTTGTTATATTTGTTAATTGCTCACAGGGTGAACCAATGCCACTTTAAGAATGATTAAGAATGCCCAATAAAATAAACCTAAAAACACAGCTATACAGGTAGAAACCAGGCCTTACAGATCCCACCTCACTAACTACGTAATTTTATTTGTATGTGTCAGGGGGCTGCCCTCGCCACAAGGCAAGGAGTTGCCAGGGCTTTATCAGTATCGCGAGCCCCCGCCTCAACTGCTGAGCAATTCATCTTCCTCCAGTGAGGAAGGCAGTGATCCCTCTAGTGGGGAGGGAGAGATGGGACTGGGAAGTAGGAGTCAGGGCTCTGACAGGGAAGGAGAGCCCGCGCACCAAGCAGAGGCTGGAGGGGAGGCACCTCTTCCGTCTCCCCACTTGCGCAGGGGGGAAAGACGCAGAGGGGGTAGGCGGGGGTTCCGCATCCCGCGGCTTTTATGCTGGGCAAAGAACCGGAAGGGGTCATTCCCGGACTCTGCCGAAGGATGAGCTGGACGTCTTTTCATAGCTGCACTGTACATATTTGCACAATAAAGAAATCTAGTTTCAGAAACCTTGGCGTCAGGCTGGTTACTCATGAGCAGCCACTGAAAACCTTACAGTATGCTACGCCTTTCCAGAGTTCAAACCATGCCCTCAAGGTGGCTTGCAACATGAAAAGAACACAGAAGTAGTCATAATGAAGGCATCATTAAAAAAGACACAACCGAACTGAACAGTAAAAGAGGCCACAATAACACCCTTCAAATTAAATGATGCTGTAAGATGAGAGAGCATTCCGTAAGTGGGGGCTGCCACTGAAAAAGCCCGATCTCGTGTTGGCAACCTCTGAAACTCCCGGGGAGGGGGCACACAAATAAGGGCCTCAGAAGATGACTGTGTGAGGGATCCTATTCCCTCCCCTTTCAATACTTCCCCAACAGTGACTCTCCCTAGGTTTCACTGACAACTAGGATGAATCCTTCATATGGGAGTTGTCTCTGGGGTACCTCAGGGCTCTACGTTTGAAAACCTCTTGCCACCTATGGGATCTCCCTACCAGGGTTCCCAACTACTGCAGTTTGCCTTCCCTTTAGGCAACTACGTGGCACACTTGGCTTCACTGTCCAGCCCTCTGTATGACAGGAGAATAAGCAAACAGTTTCCTCTTCCACAGGAAAGCTTTGTTCTCTCCTCTTAGTCACACCTCTTAAGGTACTGATACACTGCCAGAGTCAACGAACGTTTAAGCACATTTAACTTTATTAGGTAACTTGAAAACATGGATGTCTCGGGTTATTACTGGTACAAATCTTCTTCTCATGTAATTCAGCTTTGTTATAATATTTCCTGCATCCCTTTAGAAATGGTAATGACCTTTTCTCCCATTCCCCAAAGCCTAACCTCGCCTTTTTCTCTCTAATCCTCCACCCCCAACTGCCAAACCCCCAACTGCCTTTCAACGGTTGTTCCCCCTCCTTTTAGAATGCCAACTAGCTCCGCCTCCCAGGGAACACCTACCTAAAATGGGAGTGATAGGTTAGCCCGTGATGAACCTGAATCATCAGCAGGCATTATTCCGCCACAGACTGCAGGATCAAACAAGGGCCTTCGTTCATCAGATTTCACAATGCAACATTTTCAGTCACGGATGTTTCATGATCACCCCCTACACACACACACACACACACACACACACCCCTGAAGACAAGGATATGGGTAAAAAAGATATGTACATACCTGTGGGAGCCCATGAGAAACATATCGTTGTGTGTCCACACGACTGTTGGCTTTGGATAGCCAGTTGCGGAACAACCAATGGAGACCTCAGATCCTTCAGTAAATGACTGGTTCCTGGGCGAGACAACAGCCTTGGGTGGTTCTGTCACATAAAATGAAACATACATTATTATGGCTTTTCAAACATTATCTTACTACCGGACATCCGTAGGCAGGGAGTTTTTACATGACTTCCCCCCTCATCAACATTCTGAAGTGGCACAAACCCAGGAAAAGCTTTATCATATTAGTAGCTCTGAGTCAGATCAGTATTCAAGCTAACTCAATAAATTCTCCTTATCGGCCAAAGAGCACACAGTGTTGCATGATTTGTAGGTGTTGAGCCTGGGCTTTTACACGTATAAACATGTCCTCTAGCATTGCAACATTGGCATTATCTGCTGGGCCATCCTCTTTAAAACTCAAACACATAAACACAACACAATAGGATTACTGTGATTTGTTTCTTGAGCTATTCTTTGCAATTTGAGATTCAGAGTCCCCTCCGCAATTAGTTGGTGCTAATGCCAAAAGAAACAAGTTTTGAGGAAGAATTCTGCTTCCTAAATTACAAATGGCTTTTCCATTGGGAACATACAATAAAGACCTCAGGGTATCAGCTTTCCACCATTTCTTTTCACATTTCAGCAGATTGTTATCTTTCTTTCTAAACAAGGACATTGGTATGGTGATATTGCAAAAGCATTGGTGTATAAATCCAAAGACTTGCTTCTGGTGCTTTAATAGACTAGTTTTATGTGCATACCGCAGGAAACATCAGCGTGTAAATAAAAACAGCAAATAACTGATAAGCAAAGAGATGGGCTATGCTGAATCAGCAAAGCTAAAATAAGCAAACTTAACTTCCATTCTTAGGGAAGAATGGAAGTCTTTTTCGGACTATTTAGAAAATTATTATAATATGATTGATTCACGAGCAGGATTTGATCTGGGAGCAACAGAAAGAATTAGAGATTATTTTATTATGGTTATGATACATAAGAGTGCAGCAAGGGGATAGAATAAAAAATCACCATGGAAAATGGAATGGGAAGTCAATAAAACGAAAGAAAAATTTATTATGCATTAGAATTTTATGTGAAATTTAACAAAATACGTTTTTTAAAAAAATAAAATAGTTACAGTTTTAAATTGCTCTACAAATGGTGAGAGGAAAGACATAACTAACAGACTAATCAAGTTGCACTGGAATCAAATCCAGATAGTTTATATATTCCATGTATGTGGCAGAACTGTTCTGAACTGTTTTGCCATGTGGAAAGCTGCCGGGGCTATTTTTTAAACATTTGAAATGTTGCCAAAAAAGATTGAAGGATGCTTTAAAAGCTTTGCGGGTTTGAAGAAGATCTACTCTTCTGTTGACTTTAGGAAACTGAGATTGGCTCAGATAGGAGGACACAGTGTGCCTGAAAAGCACCGCTTCTGACAATACCCTGTTATTCTATTACGTAGTGAAGGAGGTACTCAGAAATAATGGATTAAGACACACATTTTTCACATTATATGGGTTTGCCCCATGGTAAGTCAACAAAGCATGCTGCGAGATCCAGCACCATGACATCTGGCAGCAATTACCAGCTTTGTTTTCTGTCCCAGCAGTAGCCAGTGACACAACAAGGACAAAGACTCAAGAGGGATGTTTTTTCCTCTCATGGCAAGTTTGCTTTCTTCACAATGGGTGGAAAACTCCTCACATTCCACGAACAACACTGCCACCTTTCCCCCAAATGCTCAACATGCCTTTGGGGTAATCTTTCTTTCACCCAAAATATTTTGATTTTGGGGGGTTTACACACAAACACAAAGAGAGAGTAAAAATGGCCTCCATTTTGTTGTTGATGATCCTGGAGAGGGAGATAGTGGAACCAAAGTTATAACTGTCCTGTTCTTTTCTCCTTGAAGCAAACTTGTCTTAATAAAGACCTTTGGGCTTTTAGTCCCTCATAAACAAAAAGCAAACAGGAAAAGTGTGGGGATCTGTTTGCATGAAGTAGCACTCTTGTTGTAATTTGAAAGTTCTCAAAGGGTAAATCGACAGTCTCAAACGGCTATTGCTATTGCCTCACATAAAGTACTTCCCACAAGGATAAGCGTCTGGTTTCAGAAAAGGTAAAGGACCCCTGGATGGTTAAGTCCAGTCAAAGGTGACTATGGGGTTGCGGCGCTCATCTTGCTTTCAGGCCAAGGGAGCCGGCGTTTGTCCACAGACAGCTTTCCAGGTCATGTGGCCAGCAGGACTAAACCACTTCTGGCGCAAAAGGACACCGTGACAGAAACCAGAGTGCACGGAAATGCCGTTTACCTTCCTGTCGCAGCGGCACCTATTTATCTACTTGCGCTGGTGTGCTTTCGAACTGCTGGGTTGGCAGGAGCTGGGACAGAGCAACGGGAGCTCACTCTGTCATGGGGATTCGAACCGCCAACCTCCTGATCGGCAAGCCCAAGAGGTTCAGCGGTTTAGACCACAGCGCCACCTGCCTCTGGTATCATCTGAGCAGGCCTCATTTGGGAGAATTTGCCCAAGGTTGGGTCTTCCCCCCTAGAATGCTGACTAAAAGAATTTTTTTGTTGTCTGCAGTTGTTTGTAATTGAAAATTTAAAAAAAATCACAGTTTATTAAAGGAACATAAATTGTGGTATTTACTCAATATGCAGGTGCAAATGTTTTCTGCATGGACAAATTCTAACTCCTCTGAATAAGTGTTTTCTGGCTCTGGTTGCTTAGGTATTGTCAAGCACACATTATCTGACACAAATATTATCTGTACTATTCTAAACCCACCACCCCAATACATTTGAGATCTTGTTGGGGTATGAAATACACCCCCAAAAATGTTAGTGTTATTTTTCCCTCAATTTTGGATCAAGGTTAAGCACACTCTATGTACTATTTGAGAATGGAATGTACCCGTTTGGAGCATAAGGTCCACCCTGATAAAAATGACATTGTTTTGGAGCAGAATTTTGGCATAGACTAATGGTTCTGATATCTTGTGAGGCCTTGGGATATGTGATTAGTAAAAGTTATTTATTTTGTTGCCTGAAAACCAATAGTTAAAACTGAAATCCTTGATACACTTAGTACTAGGATTGCATATAGTACCAGAATTACAAGAAGATCAACACATAATTTTGATTTTGATTTCTGTGTTTTTTTAAATTCCACCGCTTGTTTGAAGGAGATCCAAAAGGGCAGAGTTAGGCAGATACAATACATTCCCTCCTTATTTATTTCTGCTTTGTTCCTGGAATGGAACCTTGTTGAACCAATTCCTAGGGAAAACGTGTATTTACATAAACACATGCAGTACATTTCCCAACGGGAAAATGTTATCTGGCTCATATTACCTTGGATCATACTTCATCAATATGTACTGGATTTTCCGTAGTGTTTTCGTTGCAATACTCAAGCTTCATTCTTTAGCAGAAGCAACGCAAACAGATTTAGAAAGATTCCAGGCGCAATACAGCTAAAGCAGAATTTACAGCCAGGAGTTCAAGTTAGGTCTAATTGCATGCCAGCATGGTGCAAAGGCGACAGCAGCACCAAATTGGCTCCACCAGCGTGTTTGCACTGCATCAGCCTCGCTGCTGTGCCCCTTCCCGCTCTTTGTCCCGCTATTTAAAATCATTTGTTGTGATTTCCTATCTTACAACTATAGCACGCTTTTCATTTCATCACCAGACAAAATGTACCCTTCATGAAGCAATAGGATTTTATGTTTTTGTGTATGCAGCACAGAAATCCATTTAGTTACAGATCCCACTAGACCAGTGGTTTTCAACCTGGGGTGCCTTGAATGATGGTCAGGAGTGCTGCAGGCAAACCTGGCCTCTGTCCCCCTTTCTTTCTTTCTTTCTTTCTTTCTTTCCTTCCTCCCTCCTATGATGCCCTCTCACGTCTTTGCCTCCCAAAAGCTTGCACAGCTGTTTGTTGCAGCAGCCCTGGCTATAAGTTCCCCAGGTGAATGGTGCCTCTGGGGCTGGGCAGGGGGTGCTTCCCAGGCCCCTGTGGGGCAATGTGAGAAGGCACCTCTCTTTGGGGCGGGGTGCATAGCGGTCAACCTTTCCCTTTTTTGCGGGAAATTCCCTTATTATAGCATTGGGAAACAGCAGCAGGGAGGGTTGACAGCTATGGCGGGATGGCAGCTCAGAGACACCAGGGGCAGAAGCTCCGGCTGCTAGAGGACTCCCAAGGAGAGGGGAGAGAAGAGGGGGCCGAAGGAACACTTCACAAGGGAGGGAGAGGGGCTGCTAGCTCCGCAGGCAAGGATGACATAACTGGGCTCCTGAGACCCGCAGGGGTGCCGCAGAAAGAATGTAGTTGGTCAAGGGAGCCGTGGACTCAAAAAGGTTGAAAACATCTGCACTAATCACTTAGTGTATACAACTGGCCAGAGATGTAGTTGCTCATGAAGCATAATTATGTATGGCCTGAAATAATAGCAGGATGGCTGGTGTCCCTCCATCCCTCTCTCCAAATGACACCAACAAGGAGCTGTTTTAACAGTGCATACTGGAAGCTACCAACATGAGTATGACCAAACTGCGGGAGGCAGTGGAAGACAGGAGTGCTTGGCGTGCTCTGGTCCTTGGGGTCGCGAAGAGTCGGACACGACTAAACGACTAAACAACAACAACAACAACATATTTTTTTCCAGGTTTTTTCCTTGCTCTTTCACATAGGTAAGTAATTGATCCCAGAAGAGAATGTTTACTAGAAAGATTACAAATATCCCTTGGTCTTTGCCTCTTCCTCCGCAATCCTGTATTTCCTGTGGAAGAGGCAAACTTCAAAAAGGCACTTAATGATTACCATTGAAGCCTGCTGTGAACAGTAATTAGCAACCACAGGGCCTCTCTGTAGATCCACTAATTTAGGAGTAGGTTTGTATTTCAGGACAGCAGCTTTTAAATGAGTAAGCACTGCTCTGAGAGCATTTCCTGTTGTATATAAAGGAGGAGAACAAGAAAGGAAAGGAAAATGCAGGTATTGAACAAAAAGCTGTAAAATAGGCAGTCTTGGCAAAATATTCGCTTCTCGCCTGACGAACTCCCTTTCGGTTAATAAGAAGTGCTGTCAAGCTCGTCCCTTTTTATAGCCAAATATTATTCTTTTAAAATTCCTTTCAAGCTTCCCACTGAAAAAGGCAGCTGTGTCCTATTTTGATTTCTGAGCCTTTTCATTTTGTTAAAATAAAACTGATAAAAGCAGGTAACTTCTTGGAGCAAGGGCAGAATGAACGTGCAGTAAATGGGGGGGGGGGATAGAACTGAATTACAAAGATTGTCCTACAATCCCACCATACTTTTAAAAGTTACCCACAATGAATCCTAGATAATCACATCAAGAGAATGGAAGGCAGTGAATGCGATCCTCCATTTTACAGAATCATAGAATTTATAGAGTTGGAAAGGACTCAGAGGGTCATCTGGTCCAATCCCCCTGCAATGCAGGAATCACAACTACTTTGTATTTTTTAAAAGAGAAGGCTGTGAATGTCTACACTTTGAATATCGCCATCAGTGCTTAGGGGGGAGGGGAGCAGAAAGATAGAATATACATAGATTTTTAAAATCTCACATATAAATTGGAGGAAAGCAGACAAACACTATCTGAGCTTATCAAAGCACATAAAAAGCCACAGTGCCATGAAGGCAGAAAAGAAGACATCAAAAGAAAGTGGGAAAATAATAATAATAATTATTAATTCAATTTATATACCACCCTTTATCAAACGATCTCAGGGCATTAGAAACACATTGTAAAACATTAATAATAATAATAATAATAATAATAAACATACTGACAGACAGACAAGTAATAAAATAGTTAATAACAGCCCTCTTCCCCACACTTTCACAGGCCACAGATTATTTAATAGTCATAGGTAAAGGTAAAGGTACCCCTGACCATTATGTCCAATCGCAGACGACTCTGGGGTTGTGGCGCTCATCTCGCTCTATAGGCCGAGGGAGCCGGCGTTTGTCCACAGACAGCTTCTGGGTCATGTGGCCAGCATGACTAAGCCGCTTCTGGCGAACCAGAGCAAGCGCACAGAAATGCCGTTTACCTTCCCGCCGGAGCGGTACCTATTTATCTACTTGCACTTTGACGTGCTTTCGAACTGCTAGGTTGGCAGGAGCTGGGACCGAACAATGGGAGCTCACCCCATTGCGGGGATTTGAACCACCAACCTTCTGATCGGCAAGCCCTAGGCTCAGGGTAAAGCCATAGGGTAAAGAGGAATGTTTTTGCCTGGGGGTCTAATGGCATGTCATGATGGCACCAGGCGAGCCTCTCTGGGGAGAGCATTCTACAATCAGGAAAAGAAGCGGCACGTTGTCTCCCCCCCCCCCAAAAAAAAAGAATAGAGGGAGAGGAGAACATTTTCCTGTTACCTTGCACTGTAAGGAATACAGAAGCCACCGTGGAGCCACCTTCGTTGGAAGCCAAGCAACTGTACTCGCCGGCATCCGAGAGTTTGACCGCCTTGACTTCCAGTGAGAGGTTGCTCATCATTCGGATCCTGGAGGGCTCAAGGAACTTCAGGTCTCTGTTGTTCCTGTGCCAAGTGAGATTGTAGCGCACTGTGCTCACGGTTAAGCATGTCAATACAGCTCGATTGCCAGGAGTGACGGTAACGTTATTAGGAACCTGTACAATAGGTGGAGGTTCTGCAGAGAGTGAAAGAAGAACAAATAGGGAAAAATTATTCACAAGTTCAACATACCAGGAAAGAGAAGGCAAAGCAGTGGTTAGCATACTTTTCCATGTACAAGATTAGTTCGTTTTTTTTTTACTTTAAAATAATGTTTAAAAGGGGGGTAGTCTTATTCACAAGGGCAATCGCCCCCCATTTTCTTAATTTTGAGTTCCCCAAAATAGGGGGTGTCTTATATACAGAGACGTGTTATATACGGAAAAATACGGTACAGTAATTACTTGTTCAGGGGGAAACAGGATTATGTTTCATCCCAACATGTTCATGTGGCTGGGAAAACCCAGCCAGATGGGTGGGGTGTAAGTAATAAATTAATAATAATAATAATAATAATAATAATAATAATAATAATAGGAGGGATTATAAAGGAAACTAAGCATGCTATGGAACAGGGCTCCACACAAATGGATCCTGCAAGAGTATAATTGTCTGAGAACAGATCTTTTTTTTGTTGGTACTCCATATGGAATAAAAACCAAGCCCTTATGCAGAAAAGGATTTTTGCAAGCGTTTGCCTTATTTGTTATTCCCTTGAAAAGGAAAACATGTTTCTTGCCATTCTCGTTACAGGGATATCTTTAAAATGTCAGAATATGAGCTCCACATCCCCACATCCTGGATTTAATGATGGATGGAGGTTTTATATCTTAGATTTTTCGTCCTGTCCCTCTGCTAATGTCCTCTCCCATCCCTCCTTCTCCCACCGTGCAAATAAAACATAATTTCCCTCACCAAATATGCACTTTCTCAATGGTGGGCATACATTATTTTGAGACCAGAGCCAGCATTCTTGACAGAGTTTTATATTTCCTGAGAGTACGATTTGGAAATAATTTTCAACTACCCTTTACATTTTTATGAACAGCACAGACCAACAGCTGGTTCACTTCCAGGCAAATCTTCCTCACATTCAAAGCATGCTGCCATAGGTAGTAAATGTACATGAGTTAACAAGCCATATGACATTTTCAGTTTTAATATTGGAAGGGTTGTTGAATAAATGCTTCAAATGTTTGTTGTTTCTGCCATGGAGGAATGTTGACCGGATTTCAGCCATTTCATATAATTAAGGGAAAGAATAATTTCTGATCCACTGTGTCAGAGAGTCCAATAAAATGTAAATGCTTAAGTTATTACCCTCAGTTGAGTAAGCTGGGAAGAAAGATTACCCTGGGAGAGTGGCAAGGGTATATATCTAGCTCTCAATTTCTAGTTTTAGTTATGAAAACAAAAAAAATCTGTAAAAACTTTATTATTTCACATTCATTCTTTCTTATGAATTGCCTTTAGAAAGATTTACAGTTCCTAAAACTAAACAGACCCTGTAAGGACACAGGAATGTTCATGCCAGCACTGATTTACAAGTCCACATTTATCTTTGCATAACAGAGTTCCTTTGACTCTGAATTCTTCTGAGACATTTATAGACATTTCAACCATATGTTACAACTCCTGTTGAACAATATTGAGCTGACCTTGCCTCTTTGACTATTATATTTGGAGTCAATGTGGTTGTTTAAACTGTTAAACTTGTTTTCTTTGTCAATGAAAGCCTCAATCCTATGGTTGCTTTCAGAACACCTCCTTATATATAGTGATATTCATTTAATGTATTTGGAATTATATGCAAGGGTAAAAAAAAAATAGCCTTCATCGATATATGGTTCACTGAAGTGGTTAAACTTCTGAATGTTGACTGAGCGGATATTCCTGCAAACAATTACTGTACCTTCCAGCAAACAGGCAGGTTCTGGTTCTCAAACAGGGAAGTTACCATACCAAGGAAGTCCAGCAGGAGAACCAGATTTTAGTGAGCCAAGACATTGTTTCTCAACCTATTTTCTGTCAATGAGTATAATGCATGTGATAGGCCAGGCACCCACTGATGTCACTTCCTCACAACTTCATCCCAGAGAAGGATCCCAGTTAAGGTGGCCAAAGATACAGCTGCTCTGGAGGAATTATCACATGTGTTCTGAAACAGCCGTCTAAAATAAGTATACCTTTGGTCCTCAACAACTGATGTTCAGAAGCGTCATGCCTCTTAACATATGCAGGTTCTGTTCAGCTAACATAGCTAATAGCTATTGCATTTGCAAGTTCCTTTGGGGGATGAAGTTTTCATAAAGATCAATTTATGTTGTGATCTGCAGGGGTGCCCACCACCTAGGAGAGGTGATGGCTCAAGCAAAGGGAGGCAAATAAATAAATAAATAAATGTCAGCACCTTGGAGAGAGATTAAGGTGTGGGTTTCAGGACCACGGATAGCGCTCCTGCAGCAGAAAGGCTAAATGTAAATAAAGTGGTACCTCGGTTTAAGAACAGCCCTGTTTACAAATGATTTGGTTTACAAACTCCGCAAAACCAGAAGTAGTGTCCCAGTTTGCGAACTTTACCTCGGTCTAAGAACAGAAGCCAAATGGGGGAAGGGCACCAGCAGCGGGAGGCCTCATTAGGGAAAGCCGCCTTGGTTTAAGAATGGTTTCAGTTTAAGAACGGACTTCTGGGACAGATTAAGTTTGTAAACCAAGGTACCACTGTATATATATATTAGCAGGATACTGAAGGAACTGACTGAGTTTTATCAGGGGGTGGGAATTAATTAGCTGGAGACCTCCTCCCACAGTGCTGCCTCCTGGCCTGATCCAGCAGGGTTCTCCTTGTGTTCTTATAATTTGCCAGATTCTATTTTTTAAAGGTTGTCTAAGACAGTGCTCATGGCTGCATCCTGTGGTAGTGAATTTCGTTAAGTTAATTATGCAGTAATCCAAGCAGTCCTTTATCTTTTGTTGGGTTGCATATTCGCTACACAACCTGGAATTCATTAAAATGTCGTCAGGTTTGTTTTACAGAATCAAATCACAAATCGGGAGTGAAATGGATCCCTCTGGAAATGAGATAGCAAACATCACTAACCTGACACGTCTAGAAATGTCTGTGCACGGCCAGTTCCTCCACTGCTGCTGGCAATACATTCGTAGTAACCCTCATCCGGCAGAGACACCTTAGCAATCTCCCAGTTCACACTAGCTGAGTCTCTGGAATAAATAAAATAATAATAATAATAATAATAATAATAATAATAATAATAATAATTTATTTATTTATACCCCGCCCATCTGGCTGGGTTTCCCCAGCCACTCTGGGCAGCTTCCAACAAAATATTAAAATACAATAGTCTGTTAAACATTAAAAGCTTCCCTAAACAGGGCTGCCTTCAGATGTCTTCTAAAAGTCTGGTAGTTGTTTTTCTCTTTGACATCTGGTGGGAGGGCATTCCACAGGGCGGGTGCCACTACCGAGAAGGCCCTCTGCCTGGTTCCCTGTAACTTGGCTTCTCGCAGTGAGGGAACTGCCAGAAGGCCCTCGGAGCTGGACCTCAGTGTCCAGGCAGAACGATGGGGGTGGAGGCGCTCCTTCAGGTATACTGGATTCACCTAATGAGCTCCATCAGTGGAAGCCCAGTGTAGGGTCTTCCACGCAGACAATGGGACTTCCCCTGCTCCTCTCACTTGCCCCTTGAAATTGTCTTTGCAGAGTTGGGAGAATACCAGACCAGCATAGAGGGAGATGAGTGGGTGTCAGGAACGTGGCCCCCCAGAGCACAGGGGAAGAGTTAGACTCAGAAATTGAACTAAGTGAATGAGGGACTGACTCTGCAGATGAGAGCTGGCTGACAGAGTCGAGAAAGGGCAGTTCAATCCCCCTTCTTGGGGAAGACTCTGTTAGCTCTCAAGGAGAGGAAGAGTTGGAAGGCAGCCAGAGCATTGCTAGACAATCAGCAGATAAGCAGAGGTCTGAGTCTTTGTAGAGTGGAAGTGGGGAGGGGGTAGGCCAGCCTCTCAGTCCCCGTTCTAGGCGACTGGATAAGATCCGAGGGCAACAGAAGGGCAAGAGGGCAAAGGTGGGAGTTTGGCATCCTCCCTGCTATGGGAGGGGCGAAGAATCAGACTGGCCAACTATCGTAAATGCGAGTAGGCAAGAAGCTGTGCTCTGGATGTGTCTTTTTGTAAATAAACGTACATAAAACTGCCGGAGAGTCATTACTTCTTATCAGGGTTTGCTTGCCTGCCAGAGATCATTACAGTGGGGATGGTTCTGTCTGGCAAACTGACATTCTTGTTCATCACAGCACGATATTGAATTCCATCCCGTATAAATGATTTGCAATGAAGGATGAAGAAGTTAGGCTGTAGTTTGTAAACCAATACAAAGTGTGACCATCTGATACTATGCTAATCATTTGTGCTAAAACGCTGATTAGCTGTTATGCACGGCATTCACTCCGCTCCAGCTGAAAACGTTTTGAAGTTTTCAATCTACAGTGGTACCTTGGTTTAAGAACAGCCCTATTTGCGTGTCGAGACCCCAAAGTCGGCCTCCCGGGAATGAAATAAAAACACCAGGACACAGAATATAAGGTTAATGTTATTGGGCAAAATTTGGCCACAACTTTATTGGTTACAGAATGTGAGCGGTATTGGCTTAGGCATTGAGTGGACCTGACTATATCTGACTCCTGCCCGCAGAGCAGGAAGTCCAGTAAGGGTAAACCACTGATAGGGGAGCCCCGTCGATTCAGACCAACTCGAGTTCCCCTTGGGTTCCAATGGGGTCGTGGCATGGCCCTAGCCCCGCCCCGGGCTTCGGACAAGATCCCACACCCCCGGATAAAGGAAGCCCCTTGGCTCGCGCCTCTCCTTTTGAAAGGGAGCCCCCAGCCACGCCCCCAGCCGGCTGATTGGCCTGTTGCTTGCTGACGTGGCTGAGGACTCCTCTGTGCGGCAAGGGACAAAGTCCCCCGCCCAACAGGAAGTGGGGAGAGCGGCTCTGCGGTCCACCGCAACTCCTCCCCACAGGGAAGTGGAGCGGACTTACGAACGATTCGGTTTACAATCTCCACAAAACTGGAACCACTGTCCCGGTTTGCGAACTTTACCTCGGTCTAAGAATGGAATCCGAACAGTGGAAGGGCACTGGCAGTGGGAGGCCTCATTAGGGAAAGCGCGCCTCAGTTTAAAAACGGTTTCGGTTTAAGAACGGACTTCCGGAAAGGATTAAGTTCGTAAACTGAGGTACCACTGTAGTGTTATGGCTACACTGATGCTAGCTGAGAAACCACTGCCAAAATTTAAAGACATCATTTAAATATTATCAAGCAAACCCACTTTGGGGCACTGCGAAAGTAAAGCTCAGTCATGCTAAATTTAATATCTAGCACAACATTACATGATTACTACAGTATATCTAACCGCTGCCCATAGTATTTTATACGTGTTATAAACTTTGTAAAGGGCTCACTGTGCCCACACTATTAAAATGTTATGTCTGCCTTCATCCTAAATCAAGGGAGACTAGTATACTATGGAATTTGATCAATCCTTTTAAAACACATACGTAACTGCAAGCTCTCCATGCGACAGGAGAAAAGCCAATGTAAATCTCATTACTTAAGATGCAGCTCTTAGTCAGTAACCCTTGGCTTGAAGATTATTTTGTGAAAGCATCAACATATTCTGCTCTGTTCCACAGTCATGTAACAAGATACGGGGAAAATTAAGAGAAAAAAAAAACAAGCAATTTGGTCATTAAAGTTTGAGACCCGAATTACTGAACTGGTGAAGTATGTGCTTGCAATGACTTAATGGAACTTCATGAAAAAGATTATGTGATAAAACTGACAGCAGTTTACAGGACAGGATTACAGGAATCCAGCTTGTTAACTGATTAATTATATAGGGTGGAATTCTATGTCACACTATTACAAATGTTCCCTCTGCACAAGCAGGTCAGCTTGCCAAACAGAATGATACCCTCAAAAGAATGTGGGCCACGCACTTTCTCCATTTTCGAAGTAGAAAAACTACTACACAAACAGGTTTTCATTCCTGCTGTTCTTCTATTTGGTTGCCCTCCTCTGCACATGATCCAGCTTGTCAATATCCTTCTTAAATTGTGGCGTCCAGAACTGGACACAGAACTCCAGGTGTGGTCTGATTATGGCAGAATCAAGTGGTATTATTACTTTCCTTCATCTGGACACTAGACTTTGGTTGATGCAGCCTAGAATAGCATTAACTTTTTTTTTTTGCTGCTACATCACAC
Source organism: Lacerta viridis (assembly GCA_900245905.1). Classification (NCBI taxonomy): domain Eukaryota; kingdom Metazoa; phylum Chordata; class Lepidosauria; order Squamata; family Lacertidae; genus Lacerta; species Lacerta viridis. The sequence goes on from OFHU01001177.1 coordinate 264,697, forward strand.
TGTTGACTTGTGTTCAGCTTGTGGTCTACTAAGACCCCTAGATCCTTTTCACATGTACTACTGGCCACCAGGGTATCCCCCATCTTGTATTTGTGCAGCTTGTTATTATTCCTGTCTAAGTTATAGAACCTTATGTTTGTCCCTACTGAAATTCAGTCATCACCCTATTGAAATTTCAACCACCATCACTGTTACTTAAAGCACACACCAGCTTTTAAAGAAACCCCACTGGTTTTCAAAATGTCCAGCTGGAGGGTCCTTCTGTGTCAACTTTTAAATGCCTGCTGCAAATCCTTCTGCTCCACCAAGTGTATACATCTCCCCTCAGTGGTCTATTGGTGTTTGTTTTTAATTTCATTTTGCTTTTAATTTTTTTTTTGATTTCATGGTTGGTTTTATGTTTTTATATTGTTGTAAAACCACTGTGATATAGCTTTATAACAGGGCGGTATATAAATATTTTATTATTATTATTATTAATAATAATAATAATAATAATGACTTTTATTTGGAGGAAGCCCTGTTGTTGTACAATGAAACTGAGAAATGGCTACTTACTTGAAAAACTGTTCCATTCCCAGCTTGATCCCATTTCTGCTAAAATATACAGTAAATGGTATGAGGCTGGCTACATGGCAAGGAATGTGACCTGGCTGCAGGTAATATCCTGGGGTTTTCTTGGGCATGCTTACTCTGGGAGCATCTAGAATAAAAGCACAAAAAAAATTACAATTCTTGCAAATCTAATTGACAACAGCAGATCGTGGGGTGGGGGTTGGTGCAGAACGCAGCAGGATGGGGATGAGGTGGAAAGAGGGGCTGGCAAGGCTGGGGGAATTGTGGGTTATTGCCAGTGACCCTGCAACTATGTCCACAAATGTGAGGTGCAACTATGTCCACAAATGTGAGGTGCTCTCACCTGTTGAGGGCACTGCTACGGCTCCACTGCACACCCCACCCTAAAATGACTGCTAAAACAGCATGTGTGTCATGGGGACTGGGTGTGTGGGTGGGCATTGGACAACCTCACCCCACCCCAAATCATCCCCTAAATAAAGATGATTCAAATAAGGAACAAAACTTTTAAATATATATATATAATTACCAGGAATAATGTTAGAAAACGAAACGCTTGAGACTCTCTGGAAAAGGTAATCGTCTTTGTCATAGCCAGTTATCTTAAGAAAAAAGGCTTCGTTCGGTGGAATAAACTCAGAAATATTCCAGATTCCATAAGGTTTCCTGTCAGGGAAATATTTCACCGGAATGGTCTTCAGAAGTTCTCCAGTGATGCTTAGCAATTCTAGTCGGTCCACTCTAGCAGGAATATGGATCCCCGTAGTATTTAGCAGAATGTAGGTAGGTATCCCTATTGACAAAATGCAAATACAAACATTCCAATATCGTTCGCATTTACTCAGTTGTGTTGATTTTTTGAAGGGGATTTATCGGCCGCCCTTCACTAGATCTCAGGGCAGCGTGCTGCAGCTAGAGAGCAAATACGTGGCCACATACAAAATACATTCCAAAACAGCATAATAACTTATGGGGGTCGGGAACAAGGACCAAGCACATATTAGCAGAAGTCAGCATCATTTGGGGGCTGAGTGCTTTACACAAGTGGGAGGGGGGAGGATATTGTTTGATTATCTCCCCAAAAGTAAAGAGGATTTAAATGTGACCTACTAACCTTGCACTGGTCTGCTGGAAGTCATTTTGAAATCTAATGTTGGACTTCTAGAAAACCCAGCCCGGAAGTCAATAGTACTGAGACCGGTGATACGAACAGAATGTCGCCCGCTACTTGATGTCTGAGAAAAGATTGCAAAACATTTCATTGTCATCAGCATGTGAAGTTTTTCAGTCCCCAAGAGCTGGTATTTGTTGAATCTGTTTTGTGTCAGGGCTGTGGTCCTACTATGCAATCAATGTCTCCATGAAATAATGGAGCCAATTTCTGTGTTAACAAGGTGAGCGCACAGGACTGTAAGAAGCATGCATGAAAAACATGAAGACTAAAGACTATCAGGAATTCAAAGTGTGTTGGGTACCAGGCCCTGACCACCAGGTCCTCAACATGATGCTGCTGATGGTATGAAAGAGAGAGAGAGAGAGAGAGAGCTGTGACCATAAAGTAGTTTTGCTGCTGCGCAGTGACAGCAGATAATAATAATAATAATAATAATAATAATAATAATAATAATAATATAATAATAATGGTTTTCCCAGTAGTAATGTATGGAAGTGAGAGCTGGACCATAAAGAAGGCTGATCGCCGAAGAATTGATGCTTTTGAATTATGGTGCTGGAGGAGACTCTTGAGAGTCCCATGGACTGCAAGAAGATCAAACCTATCCATTCTTAAAGAAATCAGCCCTGAGTGCTCACTAGAAGGACAGATCCTGAAGTTGAGGCTCCAGTACTTTGGCCACCTCATGAGAAGAGAAGACTCCCTAGAAAAGACCCTGATGTTGGGAAAGATGGAGGGCACAAGGAGAAGGGGACGACAGAGGATGAGATGGTTGGACAGTGTTCTCGAAGCTACTAACATGAGTTTGGCCAAACTGCGAGAGGCAGTGGAGGATAGGCGTGCCTGGCATGCTCTGGTCCATGGGGTCACGAAGAGTCAGACACGACTGAACGACTGAACAACAACAACAACAACAATATACTATTTATACCCTGTACACAAATAAGGGAGATGGGGAAAAGTCACACGTCTTGGCCTGCTTCTCACATCATGCTGAGGCAAACAAGAGCTTAGCACATATATTGCAAGCTCCCAGGTGGGAGATCACAGCCGCTCCTCTCATCTTGTTTTGCTGCTGAATTATGTCCAGCTAAACCATGGCTTGGCTTAGCAAAGCTTGGTTTACCATGTGTGGCTAGTCTGGAGAGAGCTGAACCACAAGGCTGGGTTCGTACAGCACTTGAAACGCAACTTAGCTCAGCATGGCTCAGCAGCAAAACAAACAGGGAGGTGCAGAGCAGACACAATCTCCTACCGAGGAGCCAGATTACTTGCACACTCATGCTAAGTCATGGTTTGGCTTAGCATGATTTGTAAACCAGGCCATCCAGTAACTGCAATAGATGGACTCCCAGCTATAGCCTACTAGGATTAATTTTAAAGCCTCAAATCCCGATCTAGTCCTAACATGTGGAAGAAGCACTGATCACTGTATTATTAAATCACATCAAGTTAGGAAAAAAATTAACATGTTAAGTTGTTTTGTCTAGCAAAAACGATGCTCAGAAAATATTAGAAGAAACAGTTGTTTTCCATAAAACTACTGCTTAGGTACCATATATACTTGAGTATAAGCCTAGTTTTTCAGCACATTTTTTGTGCTGAAAAAGCTGCCCTCGGCTTATACTCGAGTGAGGCGGGTGGTGGGGGTGGCGAGAAAGAAGCCCTTTCTCTCCGCTCGTGCCGCCACCCGCTCTCCCCAGTCAACCATTCCTTAAGAAGTGTACAAGAACGGCGGTTCTTTACTCTCCCCAGGCAGCTTGTTCCATTCCTGAACTGCTCACATAAATGCAAACTTGGCAAAGGAAGAAGAGGAAGGAGCAGCCCAAAGGGTTGCTTTCGGGCTGCTCGTTCCTCCTCCTCCTCCACAGCGGCAAAGGTGAACCGGCTTATACTCGAGTCAATAAGCTTTCCCAGGTTTTTGTAGGAAAATTAGGTGCCTCGGTTTATATTCGGGTCGGCTTATACTCGGGTATATACGGTAATTCACTCCCTCTAGGCACCCTGACAAATCAGTCTGTCTTTATTGGAAAGGCCAGTATTTATTTCTATTGCTTAGCCTTTCACCTCCGTAAAATCACCACCCAGAGGGTTTTCTGGCATAGGCCAGCTGCTGTCAAGATCAATGGATTAAAGAACATTATTTCTTTTCTTCTTCTTCTTCTTCTTCTTTTTAAGAGATTGCCAAAAAGACTCCTGTTATCAAGTGATAATTGGCTGTTAAGTGTTAGTTGGGCAAACGTGACAACAGATCCCTTTTTACAGTTTTATACAACATCTGAAATTTATAATGGGTTTAAACGTTTTAAGTAAATTTCCTTTTTTCTTCATCAGTTGATTTCAGAGCTTTAATGCAAGCTTAACAAGGGAATTAACATGCTCTGTGTAACTTCTGGGATCCCAAAGAGCTACATAGGTTTTTCCACATACCTGGTGGGTGTGAGGTGTGCGGGGGCTTTTAACCTTCATTTTCTAAAAACGCATGAGGTAAAAATAAGCCACTTTTGAAACTGGGAGTCCTCTAAAAAGCAGTTTGTGATACAAAGCAGAGGAGGGGAAGTATGGCCTGCGGTTTGAATGGCAGTTTGGGAATGCTTGAATCCTGGCCAATACTCCTATGTTACAAAATTAAACATCACTAGTACAGGGTAAGGGATGTGGGTGGCGCTGGGGGTTAAACCACAGAGCCTAGGGCTTGCTGATCAGAAGATTGGCGGTTCAAATCCCTGCGATGGCATGAGCTCCCGTTGCTCGGTCACAGCTCCTGCCCACTTAGCAGTTTGAAAGTACGTCAAAGTGCAAGTAGATAAATAGGTACCGCTCCAGCGGGAAGGTAAACGGCGTTTCCGTGCGCTGCTCTGGTTCGCCAGAAGCGGCTTTGTCATGCTGGCCACATGACCTGGAAGCTGTACACCAGCTCCCTCGGCCAGTAACGCAAGATGAGCGCCGCAACCCCAGAGTTGGACACGACTGGACCTAATGGTCAGGGGTCCCTTTATCTTTACCTTTAGTAAAGGGTAGCAGTAGGAGATAGAAATTAGCAGAATCTTTGAGATGGTAAACTGAACTGTGCTACCTAAAGTGGGAGACCTCATATTAAATGCAGCCCTAACTATGGTTTGTCAATGTCACACCAAACCACAGTTGAGCTTTCTTAAACCACGGCTTGTGCGGTGACCGAATTGAGGCAATGTTGAAACACTGGATACAGGTTTGAGCTATTCAGACTTCACGTGAGCAATGTTAGGTTATCTTACCTCATGCTAATTTTGGTTTAGCATGAACTCGATTGCAACAGGCAAGAGACTTTAAAACTATATCCATTCAGATTTCTGTCCACAAAAACGCTGGTCACAAAAACACCCACACCCCTTATAACGAAAGAAAAAACTCTTTCAATTAATGTACAAGAAGCAATTAACGTCACAGGAATTTTATTCTTCCAAAAAATTAAATTAAAAGGTCTCATATACATTGGATTTCATGCATTTTTTGTAGTATATGAAACCGCAGTCTGGCTTAGTGTGCTGTTTAGTTTTAAGAAAGTATTATATTTTGTTTATAAGTTACTATAGCTACAGATGGCTTTATATTTCGTGGAGGCTTCAAAGGGTGTAACTCATTAAGCTGGGTTCATTCTGTCTTGTATTATCGTGACTTTTCACTTAATCGGCTGGAATTTGCTTGGGAAGCTGTGTGTGAATAGCAACAATCGCTATCACAGTCACCTTCTGAATAAATACAACATTCAGCAGGGAACTCTCTTACTCACAATGGTTGCAATCCTGCACACGGTTATAACTGCATCAGTCTCCCTCAAATCAGTGGGAGATTTAGCCACATTACTATGTGTGGGACTGTAGCCAATAACTGCAAATACTTCCTGTTGATTTCTGATTCAATTCTTTCCCCCCACTTTTCTTTCTATCCTTAAACAAATGGTCCATTTAAACCTAACTGGCTTGAAGGTTTCTTCCAACAAGAAGACAGTAAAGCCTTTCTGTTTTGATTTGTTTGCCCTTTGAGCTCATATGCAATTGCATCTTTCTCCCTGTTGGTGACAAGCAAAAAATAAATATATAGAAAGGAGAATTCCTTGAAGCCAAAATCCTGGTCTGGGGCAAGTACTCCTTGGTGAAAAAACCCCAGCAGAGATTTAAAATCACAAAATATGCATCCAAGTAGTTTGATAGATCTTTAAAATATGCCCTTGTGAGTTCCTTCCAAAACTTCCTTCTTCCTTTGCATAGCAAAAAGACCACACATTTGGTAGGTTAAAAATGGTTTACTTACAAACTCTTCAAAGGTCAGGTTCATGTGCTGTTCCATACATCAGTCACAAAGCACAGGCAGTAAAACCTGGCTTTGTTACAGTGGTGAAAGTTCCTAATATTGGTATACGAAGTCAGTAATGACTCGTGAGAGCCATGCGGTCTGAGCTTAGAGCAACAAACTTAGCGTGCGAAGAGGTTTTAGTTGGTTGTTCCATCTTAGCTGCATGGCTGTCACATCTCATTCTTCTGTTCCTATACCGATAATTTAGGAATTTCACTAAGTCGAGCTTTACTGCTTGTGCGACTTTCTGAAGCACAGGAACCAGACTTTTGGAAAGTTTGTCATCTTGGCTATGAGTCCTGGAAGACCTGTTCCTTGCCTTGCAGGCTTTTTCCCATCTGGCCTGGGAGGGTGTGACCCTGACTGACTCCAGCTACAGGGTCAGTGACTCCAGCTACAGTGAGGCTGCTGTACAGACTCACTATTCTCCATCCCAGGGTTCCTGGGTTCAGCAGCTGGAGTGCAGCTGGCAGAGGGTACCAATGCTTTCTTAAATCATCCCAAGCTTTTGAATAACTATTGCCAAGTCCCTACCTTTTGATGCTGATTTTATACAGATTACAAGTCTAATTTATCTTGCTCTCCTCTTTCTTTTTTTTAGGAGCCGATGTAGAATCAGGGTCTTCCTAACTATGATTAACTGGCTGATAGTGGGATGTGGGATCATGAAATTCCTCTCCTTTCCATGTCAAATTCTCCCTTCCAGGAAACACTCCTCCGTTGTCCTGAGACAGATGGATGCCAGCACACTTATCTCCTGCCTCTAAAAAAGCAAAGGTAAAGGATTCCTGGCCAGTTAAGTCCAGTCAAAGGCAATTATGGGGTTGCGGCCCTCATCTCGCTTTCAGGCCGAGGGAGCCGGCGTCTGACCACAGACAGCTTTCCCGGTCATGTGGCCAGCATGACTGAACCGCTTCTGGCACAACGGAACACCATGACGGAAACCAGAGCGCGCGGAAACACCGTTTACCTTCCTGCCACAGCGGTACCTATTTATCTACTTGTGCTGGTATGCTTTCAAACTGCTAGGTTGGCAGAAGCTGGGACAGAGCAACTGGAGCTTACCCTGTCACAGTGATTTGAACCGCTGACCTTCCAATCAGCAAGCCCAAGAGGCTCAGTGGTTTAGACCACAGCGCCACCTGCATCCCTACTGCCACCTTGCAACCCTCCCAGGTAAGAGCATGGACCCACTTTCACCTTGATGCTCAGCGGAGGCAAGCCGATTACAACCCATCACACTATCTGACCTTAACTATACTTTAGAGATACACCTGCACCACTTTAATATAGTTAACTATCACTTAACTAGGATTCTAAATCTGCTACATACGAGGAACCAGGTTAGACTTAACTGAGTTTACTGCTGGTGCTGACATATGGCCACAGTTAAGGTGGGAGGGCAGGATACGCAAACATGCAGCCCATACTTGTCTTCCAGATGCAGGGTGGGGACAGCAAAATCCTCATCGACCTGGCTGCCCATCTGTGCTGTGTTTTCACATACTCCAGAGAAGCTCAATTTCCCCTCTTTCCCTTCTGAGAAACCCAAACATTTGAGATCCTCCAGATCCACCGTTTATTGTATTGGAGAGCTGGCTGTGATGTTTAAAGGAGCGCTTTCCTACAGGAAGACTGATGTATGTGGGAAGAGGGGAATGTTAGGAGGCCTAGCTCACCAACAGGAGCCTTTAAGTAATTATAGCTTAGAAGAGTTGGCCTGGGAAGCTGTGCAATCCTAAGAGCACAAGGCAGCAATGGAGAGGACATCATATTTGCAAGTTATACGAGGATTTGCTTAATATGCACATCAGCAACATTTCTTCGGCTTCCTTGGGGTGGTGACAGGCCACACTTACACTTACACCCCCCACCCCCACCCCAAAGAAGCTACAAGGCACAGAATCAAAATCCCCACCCTAGGGCTTCGTTTCCTTAAATTTAATCTCCTGTTTTCCTTGCCAGACATGTGAGTGTCGTGACAGCTTTTATCCCAACCACTGTGGGGGGTTTTAGCCCCTTTCTGCATAAAAAGCAGTCAACTGTGGGCCGGCTACTACTCTTTAGAGCCAGGCCATCTTGACTTTAGCTGTGCAAAGGTTCAAAAATCAGAAGAAGCCAATCCTACATGATAGAGCAGGCATAGGCAACCTCAGCCCGACAGATGTTTTGGGACTACAACTCCCATGATCCCTAGTTAACAGGACCAGTGGCCCGGGTGATGGGAACTGTAGTCCCAAAACATCTGGCGGGCCGAGGTTGCCTATGCCTGTGCTAGAGCATCTCATCAAGATGGTCACAGCATTTCCAAAACGAGGGGTCAAATGTCCTCTCATTATTGTTATAAAAATTCTAAGGGTTCTGTCAGGGATCCTCTTCCCCTTGGGATTGCTCATGAGAAACGACCAGCTCCAACGGTGAGCTATAAAACTATTTATTGTTCATTGAGAATTACAGAGTCTTGAAGCATGACTGCTTAATCAGTTTCAGTTTCCCGGACTGCTGAGTCCTCCCGCGCGTGCCAACAGAGCCAATTTCTCGGCACTCGGAGATGACGTCTGCGCCTCCTCCTCCCCCTCAGCTCACTCACTTGTCTGCTACTGACAATGTTTGAAATCTCCCCCTCCTCCGGAGACAATTCCTGATGGGGGCTGGGGGAGGAAGATGAATCTGTTGAAATTATAGGCAACTGCTCTCTGTATCCCAGCGACCCCCCCTTTACTGGAAGAATCGCTATCTTTTCTCCCAGCTGCAGCTTGCCCCTTTCTCTCCCCCTGCTCCTCCCGAGCAATCCCTCTTTCCCTGACATGTTCAAATATAAAACAAAATGTTCGTAAGAGCACAAAGTAAGCACACATACATAAGTATATAAACCACACGTCTGAAATAGTACAGGAGCGTAATCCTGAAGCCATCTTGACTCTTGATGACCCCCAGTATTTCCTCCGCAGAAGAAAATATCTTGGAGAAACCTTTCCCAGTAGATACTTTCACTTAAAAATCCTGTCTTAAAGGGCATATTTTGTGTATGAACAGGGTATGCCTGTGACCCGGATTCAAGAGCTAAGGTATGTATCATCTCAAAGGAATGGCCATACTGGCCAGGTAAGATCTTCCTTGCTTTCACCGGATCCTGCCTCGATTCAATTTTCTCTTACCAATAATGGACATATGGGGACACTGAATCCCAAAAACCAACCCCACATTTTTCTATAACAGTTATAAAGAGCCAATTTTACCATAAGGTCCCCAACCCTAGTGGGATAGAAGAAAGAGGACTTCATCCAAAATTATAAGGATTGTGCGTGGTCAAATGTTAACACAGCTTTTGTATTAAAAAAATGCATCATGCTTGAAGGAAATTGACTGCATCTTTTCTACAGGAAAATCACCTTAATTGTCCATGTTCCGGGGGCTGGTTCTTTTATGTTCACTACTGTTGCAGAATTTTCAATATTCAGCAACTCATTCAAGCCAGATCCTTTCTTTACAGGCTTACCTACAAGACAGGCCAAGAAGGAACAAGCATATTATTTTTAACAGTTACCTCAGCAATGCTCAGGCCTAACCCTTTGTACTTCCACACACCCTGAAAACCTGGAGCATGATCTATTGTCATGGGACTTAATAGTGTGAGATTCTTGTCAATGATCAGCGCAGGGATATTCAGTACACCACAAGCCAAACCGATCTGGCTATTTTGGCTTTGCCCCAGTTTTTTTAACACCCTGGCAAAAACTGGAATCGCACAAAAGCTGATTTTGTCAACTCCTGTAGGTTTCAACCCCTTCATGGATCACTGCCTTGTCGTGGCGAAGGGCCTTGAATAACTCCAAGAAGCTATGAGCTATGCCGTGCAGGGCCACCCAAGACGGACAGGTCATAATCGAGAGTTTAGACTAAATGTGATCCACCTGGAGAAGGAAACTGGCAAACCATTCCAGTATTTTGCCCACCACTGGTGTAGAGACCCAGTGTGATGTAGTGGTTAAGAGCGGTAGACTCGTAATCTGGTGAACCGGGTTCGCGTCTCCGCTCCTCCACATGCAGCTGCTGGGTGACCTTGGGCTAGTCACACTTCTTGAAGTCTCTCAGCCCCACTCACCTCACAGAGTGTTTGTTGTGGGGGAGGAAGGGAAAGGAGAATGTTAGCCGCTTTGAGACTCCTTCGGGTAGTGATAAAGCGGGATATCAAATCCAAACTCTTCTTCTTCTTCTTCTTCTTCTTCTTCTTCTTCTTCTTCTTCTTCTTCTTCTTCTTCCTTTGAGAAAGTGGGGAGATTAATAACTCACCTAAAGGATCGTGGACTTCAATAACTGGAGAAGGACCACTCAGGGACACGGTGACCTCTTTCAAACTAGGATCAAAAGGGATTTGCCAAGCATTTACAGCTGAAGTCAGGTGGTCTGTCGATAAGAGATGGACTTTGGAAGCTTGCACAGCTTCTTCTACCCATTTCAATACCTGCAAGAGAAGATAATGCTATGAACAGCTTCCATATTATAGTCCACTGGATGCATGCCTTGCTTTGCAGACCAGTGCCCCTATGAAGCCATGATTCAGCTCCTTTGCAGTCATCCAACAGGCAGCAGCCCTCAACACACTGATAGGCATATAGGCTCAAAGCAATTAGTACAAGTGCCACCCGTATCCTAATCCAAAGCCACTTAAGTTCCTTCCAGCCAAAGGCAGGGCCACTGGGTTGTGCAGACCACTTCCACCCAGATGGAAGAATTTCTGGGGCTGGCAGGCAGTGAAAGTGGCAGGCATTAGACACCCCCCCCCAAAAAAATTTTGTCTCCCAAAAGTCAGCTTGGAGGGGAATCTGGCAAAGAAAACCATGCAGGAAGGGGATCAGGGTTGCGCCCCTCTACACCATGTCCTTCACACACCATGATTTGTTCCAGGAATTGTCAAACTCAGGCAGGGATGCTGAAGAATCTCCTACAGAAGTAGGAGCAGAAATGTTCACTTATTCATACTCTGTCCAGAATGGAAATTAATCCAGCAAATACTATTGGTATTCTGCCCACATTTCCCTTTTTGCCATCCACCCTTGGCCCTTGGCGGCTTCCCCATGAACAAATGCGGCCCCTGGGGCTGAGAAAGGTTCCTCAGACTGATTTATTCATTGTAAGTTGCCATTTGTACAACTAAATTTCCACGGCAAGTGCTCAGAACCCATCTGGCTAACCCAAATTCACTTTGATGGGCTTTGTCGCAGAGTTGCCATATTTGAAACAATCAAGAGACACATTCGCTGCATCGCATCAGTCCCTTAAAAGCATAAGAAGACTCGAATTAAAACAATTAATTTATATGCACAAGGCAGTTTCCGGGTAGGTTGGAAGTTTGTGGCTGTTGTAAGCTAAACTCTTTCTGCGTATTTATTGACCAAGAGGCAGGCTGTTCAATCAACTACCCCTATGGCTACTGGCCAGTCATTTCCCATAAGATAATATAATAATAATAATAATAATAATAATAATAATAATTTATTTATTTACACCCCGCCAATCTAGCTGGGTTTCCCCAGCCGCTGTGGGCAGCTCCCAACAGAACATTAAAAACACAATAAAACATCAAACATTAAAAACTCCCCTATACCACCCATGCAATGCAATCCTATGTAGCCATACTGTGAAGCATGTCCTAGACTATAGTCAATGGTGCTTACTCCCAGCTAAGTGTGCATAGGATAGAAGACTTAAGGCCTCAAAAGCCAATACACTCTAGATTATTCCAAGCTCTACCTTGAGTCTACCTTGGACAGTTAGCTCTCAAAACATTTGTCCAAACCAGGGGTCAGCAAACTTTTTCAGCAGGGGGCCAGTCCACTGTCCCTCAGACCTTGTGGGGGGCCGGACTATATTTTGAAAAAAAAAAAAAAATGAACGAATTCCTATGCCCCACAAATAACCCAGAGATGCATTTTAAATAAAAGCACACATTCTACTCATGTAAAAACACCAGGCAGGCCCCACAAATAACCCAGAGATGCATTTTAAATAAAAGGGCACATTCTACTCATGTAAAAACATGCTGATTCCGGACCGTCCGCAGATCAGATTTAGAAAGCGATTGGGCCAGATCCGGCCCCCGGGCATTAGTTTGCCTACCCATGGTCCAAACTGTCTGGTTCTGTCCCTCCAACGTATCAGATTCCTCTGAGTTTCACCTTGGGACTTCCCAGGTTTTGCCCAAACCTGCCTTGGTGCTCCCTGTACTGGATCCAAGCCTTGGTGCAGCTCAGGAGACCAGCATTTTTACAGTCCAGTTCGTGGTTTTATATTTCCCCTGCAGCTGCCAATGCACTCATTGCTAAAAAGTCTGTGCAAAAGTTGGCAGGTCCCAGTGCACAGAGCTTTGTACAAACTGTTTTTCTTTTTTTCAGTTTGGGCTCACATCCCCTGGGTTCGCAATGCAAAGCTTGAAGGATAAAAGCTTCGCCAAGCTCCCTGGATGTGAAGTAAAAAAAAAACAACAACCACGCTAGCCCCCAAACCTTTAAAAATAGACTGGAATTCAAGTTCATAAACTTTGGCATGTTACATGTGGATTTAGGTTTCTTTCTCTTTTTTGGACAGGTCTTAGCACATGTAATAGAAAGTAGAGAGAAGAGAAGCCATCCCTCACATTGCTTTAAACGAACTTGATGTTATTAGCTTGCTGCCGCGGGTGAAGATGGTGTTGAAATGAATAAAACAGACCTGGCTCTGGGTTGGAGAAGGCACTGGGAAAAGTGCCTTCTCTGGTGGGATGCCATCTCCGTCGGTGGATTTACCTGGCAACGTTGGTGGTCAGCAGCACTTCAAGCAGTGCCAGGGCACAATATCCTCCATGCCATGGAGAAACAGTATTTCCACGTCCATCAAATTTAACACAAGCACCCATAGGTAAAGGTATAGGTACCCCTGACCATTAGGTCCAGTCACGGACAACTCTGGGGTTGCGGCGCTCATCTCGTTTTACTGGCCAAGGGAGCCGGTGTACAGCTTCCGGGTCATGTGGCCAGCATGACTAAGCCACTTCTGGCGAACCAGAGCAGCGCACGGAAACGCCATTTACCTTCCCACCGGAGCAGTAGGTACCTATTTATCTACTTGCACTTTGACGTGCGTTCAAACTGCAGGAGCAGGGACCGAGCAACGGGAGCTCAACCCATCGCGAGGATTCGAACTGCCGACCTTCTGATCGGCAAGCCCTAGGCTCTGTGGTTTAGACCAGTGGTCCTCAACCCCCGGGCCACAGACCAGTACCGGTCCGTGGATCAAATGGTACCGGGCCGCCCAAGGAACATTAAATTATTTCCATTTTATTTACTGTGGTGTATTTCTCTCGGGTTTGTGCGACATTCCATGGGCGAGAGGTTAACCGGGTGTAACTGTATTTTATTTTGAAGGCATGTTTAAATACAATTAAATTAAATATAAACAATCAACGCGCCCCCCCCTTAGTGGGCCGTGGTGAAATTATCAAACGTTGACCGGTCCACGGCGATGAAAAGGTTGGGGAGCACTGGTTTAGACCACAGCGCCACCCTGCGTCCAACAAGCACCCATGCCTAACAATAAAAAATGAAAAATTCCTTGTCTGCACCCATTTAACTCAAAAACGGAAAAGTCCAGGAGCATGCTTTCTTGATTTTATGTATTACATTCAGGGATTTTTTCAGCCAGAGCTCAGCTCCACCACATTGTAGGTGGGTGCTTTTTCCACCCTAAGCGAACAAGGGAGAAGTTTGTGCTGAGCTTCGGCATCTCTTTTTCTAGAGAAATAGCACCAATTACATTTGTATTCCACCTTTCTTTCAAAAAAAGCTTTTTATTTCCCAAGCCCTGACCAATCACAACCTGTAACATCACTGCCATAAGTTCAGTATGTTACTGCAACTATTTTTAACATGCTGGCATAAGAGTACAAGTTGCCGTACAGGAATGTCATGAGCCAACCCTGGGCCTCGCATAATTCATCTACCCACAGTAATAATAATCATAATAATAATTTATTATTTATACCCCGCCCATCTGGCTGGGTTTCCCCAGCCACTCAAGGCGTCTTACTTACAGTGCATAAAAAATTGTAAAAAGTTTGACATTAAAAATTTCCCAATACACCTTTGCCTTCAGATGTCTTCTAATAGTCAGATAGTTGTTTATTTCCTTGACATCGGATGGGAGGGCGTTCCACAGGGCGGGTGCCACTCCCAAGAAGGCCCTCTGCCTGGTTCCCTGTAGCTTCGCTTCTCACAGTGAGGGAACCGCCAGAAGGCCCTTGGAGCTGGACTTCAGTATCTGGGCTGAACGATGGAGGTGGAGACGCTCCTTCAGGTATACTGAGCTGAGGCCGTTTAGGGCTTTAAAGGTCAGCACCAACACTTTGAATTGTGCTCAGAAATGTACTGGGAGCCAATGTAGGTCTTTCAGGACCAGTGTTATATGGTCTTGGCAGCCACTCCCAGTCACCAGTCTAGCTGCCGCATTCTGGATTAGTTGTAGTTTCCGGGTCACCTTCAAAGGTAGCCCCACATAGAGCGCATTGCAGTAATCCAAGCGGGAGATAACTAGAGCATGCACCACTCTGGTGAGACAGTCTGCGGGCAGGTAGGGTTTCAGCCGGCGTACCAGTAAGTATTACAGCCCTGAATCCGCCAGACATAGAATTAATGGAGAATGAACCCACAGGCCTCTTTGAGGAGAAAGAGGACCAGCTGCCAAAGGGAGCTTCACGTTGTCTAGGCCAGCCACAAACCCATGCCCGCTGCTTCTTTTCAAGGACCACAGTGGAGAAGGCAGAAGGCACTATCTCAGGAACGCTGTCGTGCACAGTTACAAGACTGTTCCCTTAAATCCCTTACAACTCACATGAGAGGTGGATCTCCAGCAATCATATGACACCTCATTGCCAACTGCCCTTTGCTTCAGGCAGGGGCGTCGCAGGGGGGGAGGGGGAGGGGGCCCCGGGCAGCACCCCTGTTGGGGTGACACATCGGGGGGCCAGCCCCGCCCACTGGGATTTTTTATTTTTTTAAAAAAAAAATTTAAAAAAAATTAGGTTATTTTCGGCACTGCCGGGGGGGAGCCGCAGGGGCGGCCAGCGAGGAGGGGTGTCACCCCCCCTCGCTGGCCGCCCCTGCGGCTCCGCCCCAGCAGCGCCGAAAATAGCCCCCCCTTGCAGCGGCGCAGCTCGGCATGGAAGCAAGGGGCGGGCCAGCGAGGTGGCCCGTCCCTCTCCCTGCCCTGACTTGCGCTGCGCCAAGGGAGCCCGGGCGGCAGATTTAGGAGTCTTTGCGGCCCGCAAAGACTCCTGAATCCGCCGCCCGGCACCCCTTCTTGCAGCGGCTGCTCCCGCAGGCACGAGCAGCCGCGGCAAGAAGGGGTGCTGCCGCCGGGCGGAGGCTTCTTCAGGAGTCTTTGCAGCGCGCAAAGACTCCTGAATCCGCCGCCCGGCACCCCCGGGGGCGGGGCGTCGCATGCGTCATGACGCACGCACGCACGCCCCCCAGGGGTGTCTCTTGGCTTCCCGCCCCCGGCAGCCATGGGGCTAAGAACGCCCCTGGCTTCAGGTCAGTTCTCCCCAGACCTTGCTCAGAAGAACCCTGTGAGTTCTAATAAGCATAAAATCATAGAATTGTAGAGTTGGAAGGGTCCCCCCAGGGTCATCTGGTCCAGCCCCCCCTGCAATGCAGGAATCTCAGCTAAAGCATCCATGACAGATGGCCACCCAACCTCTGCTTTAAAACCTCCAAGGAAGGAGAGTCCACCTCAAGAAGAAGCCAGAGGCCTTTTTACTGGGCATCCTAGGTCAAGATATAACAAAAAGTGATAAGAATTGGTTTTTGTATGCCACAACAGCAGCTATTACCAACGATTGAAGAATGGCAGATGAAAATGATGGACTATATGGAGCTTGCAGAAATGACCGGGAAGATCCGTGACCAGAGAGACGACGCGGTGGAGAAAGAACGGGGAAAATTTAAAATGTACTTAAAAGGAGTATTGTAAGATTGAAAGTTAGATATATTTTGAGTATAAGATAGGCTGTAGATTAGAAATTAGATATTTTTGATGTAAGATGGTATGATAAGAGACAGAATTATTTAAATAGATAAGGATAAAATATTAGATACATTTAAGAAATATAAAAGGATAAGTTGTTTTGTTAGAAAGTAGCGTAGAATAGATTAAAATTACATATTTGGAAGTTACAAAAAAGTATTTACAAGGGACGCAG
The DNA here is from genome assembly GCA_900245905.1 of Lacerta viridis. NCBI lineage: Eukaryota > Metazoa > Chordata > Lepidosauria > Squamata > Lacertidae > Lacerta > Lacerta viridis. The sequence goes on from OFHU01001177.1 coordinate 281,016, forward strand.
AAGGAGGAGATTGGAGGGAGTCCAATTATGATGCGAGGAAAGTTGATTTTTTTTGGTAAAAATATTAAGATGTTATTTTAATGTGTTTTGTTATTATATGTTTATTGTAGTTTGTATGTTGTTATTGTTTTGTTTTGTTATGTTAAATTTTTTAATAAATATTATGTTAAAAAAAAAAAGGAAGGAAGGAGAGTGCACCACCTCCCAAGGGAGTCTGTTCCACTGCGGAACAGCTCTTACTGTAGGCAGTCTTACTCATATATGTCCAGCTTTCTGAGGTTCACTGCAGTTCATATTATCCAATCAAAGAAGAAGAAGAAGAAGAGTTTGGATTTGATATCCCGCTTTTCACTACCCGAAGGAGTCTCAAAGCGGCTAACATTCTCCTTTCCCTTCCTCCCCCACAACAAACACTCTGTGAGGTGAGTGGGGCTGAGAGACTTCAGAGAAGTGTGACTAGCCCAAGGTCACCCAGCAGCTGCATGTGGAGGAGCGGAGACGCGAACCCGGTTCACCAGATTGCGAGTCTACCGCTCTTAACCACTACACCACACTGGCTCTCAAATCAAAGTCTAGATATGTGATACTGAGCAACCTCCCGCCATTGAAGGCTGCCATTCTTAAGGGCACAAGAAGGTGTTATCCTACTGGAATGAATGGGGGCAGGGGAGCGTAATGACTGCAAAAGTCTAACTGTGCATCGCCCACATCTCTTGCAAACAACCAAAGCATTTTCCGTGACAGTCAAACAGGCTGCAAGGAGGCAGATGATGAGGTTAACATCAAGCTGGAGAAGGGAACTTTAATTAGAAATCAATGAGAAGTCCTGAAAATTGAAGTGGTCTGTGGCGAATTATTTCTAGACTTAAACAAACATGCGATACTGGAGTATGGAATCTAAAATGTACTTGACATATGTTTTGAGTTTAAGAGCCTGTGACAAATTTTGTTCATATCCCCCGCCCCCATACTAAATGGACTACATTTACATTCAACTTGCGGAGTTAAAAAGGACAGGGGAGAAAGAGGGATTTATTATACTGCTCACACGAGGGAGCAAATTTCATCCAACAAAGCCGAGTCTTTCTATACTATATATGGTGAATTAATTAGCACCAATTATCAATGAAGGAAAACGTCACAGTTTTCAACACGGCTGAAGAGCGTAATTTCAAAGGAAAAAATGGAGAGGTTTTAAGCTTCCTGGCTGGAATACAGGAATGTGTTATGGGCTACCGTTGAAGACAGCCCACCCAAAAATTACACTGGGAACAGGCGACATTACTGATGGAGACTAGGTAAGAGCATATTATGCCAGTCTCTCTTCTGCTCTGGCTTTCAGTCCATTTCCAGACCTGATTCCAAGTGCTCATATTGACATTTAAAGTCTGAAACAGCTGGGGGAGGGTGTACATTATTATTACTATTATTATCTGCCATTCATTTGAATTTGAAGGCACCTTGCATGCCTCCTTCTGGCAACTCCTGCAGCCAAGCCGCTGCCAAACGTATTGCTCTGCTTTCCTTCAGACCACATCAGTGAGGCCGAGAATATGCTTGGCATATTCTAAGAAAGGCCTCTCACGATAAGGACATCCGCCTCTTTTGCGTGGCCAGGCAGAGTCCCCTGAACCCCGGGCAGCCCCTGAGGGAAATAATGACACGTGACAACGTTCTATGGGATTAAATTGGCCACAACTTTATTAATATTCAGATGTAGGAAGACCTTGGCTCAGGCATTGGGCGTTTATCCTTCCCAGCCCCCCAGCCAGGGTTCTGGGTAACTTCAGGGTTATCCAGCATGAGTGGGGAGTGGGCTAGCTCTGGAGAACATATGTTCAAGCAGATAGCCCCCCCCCATTTCGCCGCCGCTGGAGGGGGAGGGCAGTGACGACCTCTGGGCATATGGTCAATGCCTCCCCCTGAGACCCCTTTAACGGGAACCCTGTTATTGATGCCGCAATGGGGTGGGGGTCACCGCCCCACCCCCCCCAATTTGTAGATGACTAAAGGATTCCGCCCAAGGCCTGCAACTGCCAAAGTTGTGATGAATTGCTACGGGAAAGGCGAAACCTGCCAATGCAGGGAAAGTCCTTTCCGGCCCTTCAACAGCGACCTTGACATAGCAGCGCCTGCGTGCCTGTGTGGCTGTGGAAAAAGAAGGTGGTTAACCTGCAAAGTAAACGTCAATTGAGGGAGTGGAGGGTGGGGAAGCTCTGAATCCAACGGCCGCTTCCCAGGTATGACTCAAGTTCTATTGTGTGCACTGTATAATCCCTCCTTCTACCTGGCCAATCCCCCGGCAACACCTCCCCAGCAGGGATTGGGTGGCTGCTAGAGTAGGTGGAGTCCACAGGTATCCAACCTGGGAAAGGTGGTGCCAGGTCCAACTGCCAGGAGCTGCACCGTGATCCAAGGGGGCTACTCGCGACCACGCAAAACGCACACCCCATTTGATGTGGGGAACGTTCATTGGCGTAGAATATCGGGCCTGCTAGAGAATGGTCCTAACGTTCCAGTGTGCACTATCGGACCCAGTGAATGGATGCAATATTATCATTCACTATATCATGGTCATGATGACGCGGTCAACCAAATAACAGAATCTTTGGAAAGCTTACCAGACTGGCCTACAGCACCCTGAACTAAGGCCAAGAACCTTATTTAGCAGTTAAAAAATAATAAAGCACCAGGCATACACTATTTGCCCCCAGAACTGTTGAAATCTAACATCGACTGGTGGGCCTCCCTGCTGGGAGTAATATTCTCATTTATCGATTCATCCGGGTTATTCCCTAAAGTTTGGGCCACAGTGGTAGTCATCCCTATATTCAAAAATAGCCTTACATCGAATCCTCGTTAGTTATCAACCAGTTTGCTATCTGTAATTAGCAAAGCATCTCTAAAATAAGCTAGTTGACTGGATAACCAATGAAGCTATTATTGATGAAGAGCAAACAGGATTCAGACAAAGTAGATCCACCACAGACCATTGCTTTGTACTAGCTCATTTTATAGATATGTTAAGAAACCAAGTGGCATGCAATATTTATTTATCTGAAACATTTCCATGCTGCTCTTCAATTCGAAAATCCCCAGGGCAGTGCTCACATTAGCTGTAACACAACAGAAAGTAAAGTTGTATTTATAACAAAGCCAAACAAATAAAAATAAGTAGCAACCAATTAGAAAATCCTCTAGCAGATTGAAAACCAGATAGGTAACTTGCTAGAAGGCCTGGGGAAATAGAAGGGTAATTGCTTGGTGCCAAAAAAAAAACATTCTACATGCAGGGCACCCAAACTGAATAGGCTCTCTCTCCATTTGCACATTTTCTTATCTCAGAAAATGGATCCCTAAGGAGGGCCTCTGATGAAGATCGTAATGTTTAAGGCCAGATTTCCCTTGCTAGATCATGGGGAAGATCCAATGACAGCATCAGTTCAAGCCAAAGGTTAGAAGCTTACATAATGTTGATATCAAAAGGCGTTAACCAGCTGTAAACATGTTAAAAATGCACATGAATCAACTCAAAACCACTTTGTATTGTGCGCTGGGAGGTTCTCTTAAAATAAAAAAAAAAACCCAGCAAAAATTCAGAACACATTTGAGAATTTTAATTTCAAAACAAACACTCCAACTTGGCTTGACACATTTTATTATCAAGTCAAAGCCATCTGTGTTAGCATGCAGTCTACTCAGGACACCAGTTTATAAAGGCAAAGGGCAAATTAGCAAGTTTGCAGTCCTGCCTGGAGACAAACAATGCAGAGGCAAAAGAATAAATCTGGCAGGAAAATGTCATTTACATTTTCCAAAGGCTCATGCAAGTTTGTGCCTGTGGCAATGTGTGTTACAAATACATACTCATCATAATCTTCTATTTAATGTTGACAATCTGCTCTCTCGATTTGCTCTTCGGCCAACTCTGCTGCAATTGCTAGGTGCGGCCGTCTGTTATCCTCAGTTGGCGGCTGAGAACGTTAAACTTTCTTGTTCGGGACCGCCGACCAGGCTCCACCATATTGGCTGCCCATGATTGGGCTTTTAAAACTTTAGTCTTGGTGGGCTATCCTGCCCTGCAATGCAGCCAGCTGGGAAATTTACAATAGTCAGCCTCCCAAGTTTAAACACCCATTAAATTCTCACATGGGATTCTGGCCTATTGTTTAATTTTCAGGTGTTCCCCCCAAAAATAACCTGAAGGGCAGATGTCTACCAGCTCCATCTGGTACGCAGGCTGAGACCCTACCTGCCCGCAGACTGTCTCGCCAGAGTGGTGCATGCTCTGGTTATCTCCCGCTTGGACTACTGCAATGCACTCTACGTGGGGCTACCTTTGAAGGTGACCCAGAAACTACAATTAAACCAGGATGCGGCAGCTAGACTGGTGACTGGGAGCGGCCACCGAGACCACATAACGCTGGTCCTGAAAGACCTATATTGGCTCCCAGTACGTTTGCAGACACAATTCAAAGGGCTGGTGCTGACCTTTTAAAGCCCTAAAGGGCCTCAGCCCAGTATACCTGAAGGAGCGTCTCCACCCCCATCGTTCAGCCCAGACACTGAGGTCCAGCTCTGAGGGCCTTCTGGCGGTTCCCTCCCTGTGAGAAGTGAGGTTACAGGGAACCAGGCAGAGGGCCTTCTTGGTAGTGGCACCCGCCCTGTGGAACGCCCTCCCATCAGATGTCAAGGAAATAAACTATCTGACTTTTAGAAGACATCTGAAGGCAACCCTGTTTAGGGAAGTTTTTAATGTTTGATGTTTTATCGTGTTTTTAATATTCTGTTGGGAGCCGCCCAGAGTGGCTGGAGAAACCCAGCCAGATGGGTGGGGTATAAATAATAAATTCTTCTTCTTCTTCTTCTTCTTCTTCTTCTTCTTCTTCTTCTTCTTCTTCTTCTTCGAGTTAGGGTATTTCTGTACTTTCGCCAGCCGTGTGATATTCCTATATCCAGTTTCGATTGTGCAACTAATTTCGCCCATGAGATAAAACTGTAGTACTTAAGGACAGCTTGAAATGGATATCACAGACTTGCTAACATGGATAGGCCATCTTACTGTGAATGAGGTGTGTCGTGAATTGAGGGCGAGAAGCGAGTCTTAATTATCTTTTTAATATTCTGCTGGGAGCTGCCCAGAATATTAAGAGGACACCTTTAGGGGACCTGCAAAAAAACTCTGCGTTTGACAATAAGGCAACAACTTGCCCAGCAATTTTTTGGGGATATGTTGGAATTTGAAACTAGCTCTAAAGTCCATTATTCTACGCACTGGATCATGGTGGCCAAAAGGAAATAACTGGAACTGTGTTAATATCACACGACTGGCATAGAGGAAAAACTGCTCTGTTTTAACAAATAACATGCTTGCATTCTTGGGTTCATGAACAAAATATTTGCGTTGCCTTCAGCAAAGGTGTGAAATTTCATCAGTTCCACAGAAACATGCATGCTATGTGCTATCTTTCACATCTGTGAATAGTCGAGAGAATGTACAGTGCCCCCGGCCCCATCCCCTGACAACGGCAAGGAGTCCTCTGCACCCTAGGCTTACAAGTGCTACAGAACCTCATTTAGAGTTAGTATTGTTGAAAACTATCTGTATCTGCATGGTGCTTATCCAAAACGGTTCAGAATTTCAGGTGCAAGGGCCTGGGTTCAGTTAGTATTGATAGGATTGTTTGTTTTAACCAAAAAAAAAGGGGGGTGTGGGCTTTTAGCCAGAACAAATGCTAACTTCAGAATGCAAGCAACAAATGTTTAGGTGGAATTTTCAAATCTCCTTTCCCTGGTGGAACAACCTTTACCCTCTGACAAGCTAAAGGAAGTAGACTAGAATCATTAGACCTTTATTACTTTACAGGCTAGAGCTTGGCAGCCTCAATGTGATGACAAAAATGACTGCAATGTTAATGTATTTGCAATAATCGGCGCAGGGCAGTCATGACACAACACCATAAAATATGGCTAGAATCCAGGGGTGTGTGTATGTTCCCCACCCCTAGCCAGGTGTTTCTTTCAAAAGGCACTTTTTACACATTCCCAACTCCAGAAACTTCCAAGCTGTCCTTTAGTTCCTTCGAATCGGAAAACAGTTTGGGAATTACACACAAGAGCTTTCTCGAGAAAACTACCATGCCCCTTTCATTCTGTCTAATTCCTAAGATGCTTTTTGGATTCAGGGAGATTTACAGAATGGTTTAAAGAGTTCTAGGGAGGAGCATGTTCTGAAAAGGAAACTCTGGGGGGATATCCAGGTGCATAAATTTCAAGCACACTCTCCTCTGGATTTCAGCCTGTGTCTCTATGTTATTTATGATACCAAACTAGTGCTTGAAAACCTGTAGGGAACCAATAATACACCAGATAAGCACTACTCGGGGCTTGTTCGCACTTCTGCTTCTCCAGTGCCTAGAAAACACAGGTCCATGCGGCTTTCCTCCTGTTCTGCTCCTTTCCCAGGGAAAACACACTCTTTAGTGCTAAATCGGAGCAAGCATCAGTCTGTAGAAAACCTGAATTGCCATTTGCTCCAATTGAGCACTAAAGAGCAATTTTTCACGGGGAGAAGCAGCGGCAGAAGAGAAAGTGTGGACGAGCCCTTATTTGGTGTATCTAAAGATTGAAGTAAGCGTAACAGAACCACTGGTGCCCTTCTTTCTTTCTTTCTTTCTTTCTTTCTTTCTTTCTTTCTTTCTTTCCTCTTACTATGATTTCTGTTCAATCACATTAAAAGCTAAAAAAAAACAAAGAAACAAAACCCTGTTTGACCAACAAATGGCAGGGCAAAAAATGCTTCCATTTTTCAAAAATACATTTTTACTTATTTTATGTTTCCCTCACCCACCGTTCTCCTCCTAAAGAAATATGGTTGATTGACTTCCGGCGGCGACGCCATTGATGGTGGTCGTGGCTGCTTCGCTTGCGAAGCAGCCAGTACGTCCCGGGGGTTAGGAGCCCTGTACCCGCATATCGGGGCTCTGGTTGGGGTGTGGGAAGAGCGTCCCACACCCTGGGCTCCCCGGCTGTGCCCATTGTGGCTCCGAACCCTTCCCCCGCTCCCCCTGTAAAGGGGGAGTGGGGGTGAAGGGACGACGGAGCTGGGCTATAGGGGACATGCCCCAACCGGGATGTAAATGCGGCGACAAAGCCTTTGATGAGCGTCTAAGTTCTACCTGTCTTTGATGAGCTGATAAGAACCCAGTGACTGTGAGTAATTGAATGGCTCTTTGTTTTCTTGGAATGACCTGGGGCAAAGGAGAAAGGCAGCCCGCCTCTTTCCCTTCGGAGAGGAAAGAAATTAACTCTTTAAGTGACTGCTGCTACTACAATCGATAGAAGGCACTGGGAATTTTAAAACTGAGACTGCAGAGATCCCCCTTGGGGGTTAATTGGTGATAAAATATCTCCTTTTGAAGTTTTGGGCTTTGTGCCTCGGCTTCGGAAAAATGGCGACCGGGACTGACGCAGGAAAAAATTGAAACAAAGGGAGGAAGAGACAGGAATTGAAACGTGATACCCACTCTCCCTCTGAGAATGCTGAACTTTGTGATTGCATTATCGCTGAACTCTGATTTACAAGATGAAGGAAAACTTGCTCTCTTGGGGCTGGAACTGATAAATCGTAAACTACAAGCTTTGTGTGGAATTATAAGTGAAAAGAATTTATTTTCCACAGAGGAGGCTTGGAAAGGGTTTGACGGAATGGAATCATGCCTGTGCAAAGGGCTGGAAGGGGTGATTGGAAAATTTACTGAAGAGCTTGTGCAACTCCGGAAACAGGAACCGATTTCTGGGGGTGGCAGCCCCAGGTCGGGGAAATTTATAATATCCAGACGTCAAGGTGGCAGCTTGATGTTGAGGGACATTGAATTAAGATTTTTACAAGAACAAGAATGGCAAGAAGGAACGGAGAAGCACAGAAGGAGAAGGTTGAACACCCTGGAGCCCGATGCAATGCCTGTTGCGAGTGCAGCCTGGATCTGTGGACGTTTGGAGGAAGATCTTTGGAGAGTCAGTTCCAGTGCAGGACAGAAAAAGATAATGGACAGAAGGGGAGTGGGTTGAAGTACTAAATTTATAACTAAAATGGTCTGTCATGGTATCCGAAATCGGCGCGCGAAGTCTGTTAAGTAAAAGTTTATTTTTAAGTAAGAAAGGAGATATTGAACTTTAAGTTAAAAGCAGCATGTTAATGGATAGAAGAAATAAGTTTAGTTATAAGAATATTTGATTATGACTGAAGTTAAAATGGTAAAATTAAGATATTTGTGTTATTTTTGAGCAAAACTAAATTTTTTTTTTAAAGTGAAGTTGTTAAGGAATCAAGTATATTGTTTTAAAACCGAAGGTGAAAAGGCGGGGGAAGTCAAACGTCAAGATTCGAAAGTAGAAATTTTTTTTTGTAAGGAATATTGTTAAGAAGAAAAATCCTGACATTATGTGTATTTGTTTTTGTTTTTATATTTGTTGGTGTGGGGTCGGGTTTGTGTTTCTGTTTTTTTTTTTGTATGGAAAAGTTAATAAATTCTGGTAAAAAAAAAAAAGAAATATGGTTGATTGCGACTGCATTTACTGATGATGTCATTCTGTTAAATGCAGCCTCATGATGTCATCCCACTAACTATGTGACTTTATTGCATTGGATCATCAAATAATGTTGTACAGGAAAACAACTGAGAAATTTTGAAAAGGGGGGAGGGATATTTGCGCAATCCATGTTACTACCTTACAACTATTGCTAGTTTCCAAGCAGAATTGGAAAATGATTAATAGTAAACACAGCTATCTTACATATTACAGTGGTGCCTTGGTTCTCAAACTTAACCCGTTCTGGGAGTCTGTTTTACTCCCAAAACCGTTCAAAAACCAAGGCATGGCTTCCGGTTGGCTGCGTCGGACATTCAGCTTCTGAAAAACGTTCGCAAACCAGATGACTTACTTCCAGGTTTGTGGCCTTTGGGAGCCAATTTGTTCGACATCTAAGCCATTCGAGAACCAAGGTACCACTATAGTTGTATCTAAGGGTTGCATCTAACTAAGTTCTACTCAGAGTGAAACCATTAAAACTAGTGGACCTAAGTAATCATGTAACATTATATACAATCCTAATACTTTGCCAGGACTTGAAGGTTGAACAGCAGCTATGCTGTCAACATTATATATGGCATAGCGTCGGGTATGACATAACAAAGGATGAACCATTGTTAATTTTGCATTCCAATTCTGAACAGAATCAGACTGAATAAAAACCTATTCAAGAATACTTCCAAGTTTAAAGCTGCTTGAATAATCCAGACTCTGCTGCCAGAAGGTCAAGTACACAGCGCTGTCTCTCCTCACTGACAACTCCTGGTTAATGGTTCTAGCCAAGTTTGTCAAATAGTAGTAGTAGTAGTGATAATAATAATAATAATAATAATAATAATAATAATAATATTTATTATTATACCCTGCCCATCTGGCTGGGTTTCCCCAGCCACTCTGGGTGGCTCCCAACAGAATATTAAAAACATGATAAAACATCAAACATTAAAAACTTCCCTAAACAGGGCTGCCTTCAGGTGTCTTCTAAAAGTCAGATAGTTGTTTATTTCCTTGACATCTGATGGGAGGGTTTTCCACAGGGCGGGCGCCACTACCGAGAAGACCCTCTGCCTCTGTGCATGACTAAAGAGTACAGGTGATTTTATTATTATTATTATTTTGGTCATGGAAACTATTAGCTGGAAATGCTTCCAGAAGGTATGCTAAAAAATACAGGCCTTCCCTCCTCCCCAGCTAGAGATGATGTTGTAAGAGAACAATAGACATGGGGCCAGTCTCGTTTGGAACTGGGATGGGAAGATACACACAGAATCATAGACTTATAGAACTGTAGAGCTGGAAGAGTTGGAACTGTAGGGTGGCTCTGTGGTCTAAACCACTGACCCTAGGGCTTGCCGATCAGAAGGTCGGCAGGTCAAATCTCCACAATGGGGTGAGCTCCCATTGTTCGGTCCCAACTCCTGCCCACCTAGCAGTTCAAAGTGCAAAGTGCAAGTAGATAAATACATACCGCTCCGGCGGGAAGGTAAACGACATTTTCGTGCGCTGCTCTGGTTCGCCAGAAGCGGCTTAGTCATGCTGGCCACATGACCCGGAAGCTGTCTGCGGACAAACGCCGGCTCCCTTGGCCTATAGAGCGAGATGAGCGTGCAACCCCAGTTGTCCGTAACTGGACCTAACGGTCAAGGGTACCTTTACCTTTAGAATTGGAAGGGACCCTGAGGATCATGTAGTCCAACCCCCTGGAATGCAGGAATATGCAGATGTGCCATATGGCAATTGAACCTACAACCTTGGTGTTATCAGCACCACACTCCAACCAACTGAGATAAATACAATGCGTGGGCTTGACTTGCTCTCTGTGCCGTGCCCAAAGCCATCTGACACCCTAGAAATGTGCTGTGGGCAACTATGTAATTGTAAATAAGTTATTCAAACTCCTAATAACATGTCAATGCATGCTACAGGTGGCAGCTAGCCTCACCACCACCCCATCATGCCAAACTACCATTCCCAGGGTTCCTTGGGAAGAAGAAATGACTATTAAATCAGTTTAAGTGTGTAGAATGGACATGCCCTCTGAGAATCCTAAAAATCAGTTGGAACATAGCATATAGTGAATTCCATCTATTGTATACAGAGTGAATTCATCTGGTCATTCACACAGTTTTCCCTCTTGCTGTGGTAAAGTCATATAAAGATGTGTTGTGTTGACCATTTTACGCTGGGGCTGTGATGAATCAGGTCATAGTTAGGGGCTGTTTAGAGACCCATGGAGTTTTAAGGGTTAATGGAATCCCCAGTTAGAGTTACAGACACCCTTGGGAGGCGGGACATTCCGCTATTTTTTATTATTATTATTATTAAAGATTTTCAAAGGTAGTACAATGTCTCTCTCAATTTTTTCCATACAATATTTTTATAAGTCAGTGTTGGTGAGACATTAGAAGAGAAAGGGGGGGAGGGGGGAAGAAGTGGGTGGGACGGGGAGGTAGGTGGGGTGGGGTGACTGTGTTTCTTTTTTACTTGATATGAGTAGGGTTTGGTGTCAGCATTGTTTATGTAGGTTCTCTGTTGTTTGCTTGTGCTCGTTTGGCGGTGAGAGAGGTCGGAGTTGGCTTGGGATGTGGTTGTTCGTTTGTGGTTGGCTGTGGTGATCTTCGGTTTCCTGAGTGAGTGGGGTTGGTGGGTATTTTGGGTCAGGTTAGCCATATTGATTTGTATGCTGTCGGTAAATTTTTGTCATTGTCTTGTTGGGCTGTGTATGTGATGAAGGGGAACCATACCGGGGTGAAGGTGTCTTCTTCAGTTTGTCCCCGTGTCAGTTTCAGTTTACTGGTTAGTTTTTCTAGTAGGGCTGTTTCCCATACTGCTTGGTACCATTGGTCCATGTTTACTCCTGACAGGTCTTTCCAGGTATCTAACGCCTAGAAAATTAGCGCTAATACGCCCAGGAACCTCACCAAAATGCTGGAGAGGGTGCACCTCCACAGGCACATACTTCCACATGTGGTGGGAATGCCCCAAAATCCAAACATTCTGGACAACAACCACACGAGAAATATGTAAAATAACCGAGCAAGTGTTAGAAATCACCCCAGAATTGATCTTACTAAACATCTTCCAAGACAATAATGCCCACCTACAACACAAAGGACATTCCGCTATTTAAAAGGAGGGAGCAGCCGTTAGGGGGATTGTGTGAGGGTGTGAGAGGGTTGGAGAGTGGTGACTGAAGAAGTAGGGTGTGGGGCGAGGTTTAGGTTAGGCTAGGAATGTTAAAGATGTGTTTATGTTTATGTTGATGAAACGAAGAATATACACTGATAACAAACTAAGCTTATGAACCTATACTGAAACCGCTATGCTCTGTACTAAATAAAGATCTCTTGTTTTTGAGCCAAGTCGTCGTTCTTTTGGTCCAGCAGGTTATATAAGCTCTTGAGGAGGGGAATTCAGGTAAAGGGCAAAACTATTCTGAAAGGCGATAGTTTGTGTCTTAGAGCAGTGTTTTTCAACCACTGTTCCGCGGCACACTAGTGTGCCGCGAGATGTTGCCTGGTGTGCCGTGGGAAAATTACTTTATGTATAGTCAATATAGGCACAGAGTTAAATTTTTTAACATTTTCTAATGGTGGTGTGCCTCGTGATTTTTTTCATGAAACAAGTGTGCCTTTGCCCAAAAAAGGTTGAAAAACACTGTCTTAGAGTTCCCTCAGGAGGGGCTAGTGGGCGAAAAACCTGGGATTGCCACAGAGTTGCTAAGAGGGCTTAGTCAACTGGTATAGTGAGGGGATCTAACAAAGAGAGGCCCCGAACTATAGGCAAAGGAGAGGTTAAACCCCAAAGCCCAGAGCAGTGGAAATAACCGGCCACGGCCGCTGGACAGGAAAACCCCTGTTACTAAGAAATTCCCAGTTTATTAAATAAAGGGAAAGACAATAACAGACGGACCTCAAAGGGACAGGTGGGGTGAGTGTTAATTTAACCCGGAACACCTGAGTAAAAACGTAACAGTAACAAGGGGAGAGTCTGAGGTGGAGGTTCGTTGCAGGGGCACCATGAGGTTACAATTTGGTTTTCGTGGTTAGCTGGCACTTGACCTCCAGTGCCGAACCCCCTCAAACTACCCAGTGCGTTTGAATACAATTGTGACTTGATTAATGAGAGGGAGGTAATTGCTTCACTGTGTGAGAAAAAAATATTTATTAGAATCTATTTTTAGTAGTATATTAAAGTCAATGTTCTGCAGAATAAGAAAGTTCTGTAAGTCCCTACCTACCACATACAGATACGCTTCCTCTCGAAGGCCAAGTCATGTAAATTCCCAGTTTCAATTTATTTAGCAAAAACTTGCTATAACAGACACGATGCTTCCAAGCACAACATATCCAGATCTACAACTAGAAAACCAAATAGCAATCCAAAAGCTCGTGAACAAGATGTCCAAAAAGTTTACATGTGTGGGACAATAAAGCAGTCAAACTCTGACTGCATAAACCAAAATTCCATTTAAAAAAACCCACGATATTCATATTTTTTTCTGAGTCATACCGCAAGGCAGCTGATGGAATACTGTGTATATTGGGAAGTCCAAGAGAATGTTTACGACTAGGGCAGATGATTTAGATTACCAAAATTAACAACATGTGACTTTTTTGATTCAGCAAATTCAGTCATGAGAGCTTACGAAATAGCTATTGTCCGCAGCAACAACGTGGAACCTGAAAGTCCCCCAAAGTGTTCCAAGTTTACAGTCCCTTCATAACACCTTTGTCATGCTTTTCTCAGGAATGGCTTTAATGTAGGAAACCAAAAATGAAACTGTGTCTTCTGCCCAAGTGGTGGAATGGTGCCCAATTGTGAATGCAATTACTCAGAGTAAGCAAATCAGCAGAGCTAATTCAGAAATCCCCAAACGGTGTTTCAGGCATGTTGCTGTGCCAGGAAAGAACTGCTAGAGTGCCACGAGAAGCTGGTTAGCTAAATGTGCACCAGAAACACCCCTTCCACATTGGAGGCTGACCACTGCATCTCTGCATGTAGACTTTTCTGAACTGAGCAACCATCAGGGACCGCCTCTTTCCATACAAACCTACCCGGACGCTGAGATCATCTTCTGAGGCCCTCCTTCATGTGCCTCCCCCTCGAGAGGTCCGGAGGGTGACAACACGAGAACGGGGCCTTCTTTGCAGCGGCTCCCCGTCTGTGGAATGTTCTCCCCAGGGAAGTTCACCTGGCACATTCATTTTACACCTTTAGGCACCAGGCAAAAACGTTCCTTTTTAACCAGGCCTTTGGTTGACCTGGTTTACATCCTATGCCAGGGGTAGGCAACCTAAGGCCCATGGGCCACAAGCAGCCCACGGGGGTCATTTAACCGGTCCACGAGCTGCCCCCGAACCGAGCCGCCCACTTGGCAAGTCCCCACATGCTGCACTAAACCAGCACAGCACAGCGCAGGGACTCACTTCTGTGGTGCCAGAAATCGCGTCTGTGCATGCTCAGACACCAAAAATCGCGTCTGCGCAGATGCCGGAAATCGTTTCTGCACAGATGCATACACCGAAACTCATGGCCCAGCACGCGATCCAGCCCACAGAGGGTTCTCCACTGGAGTGAACCGGCCGAGGCGAGGTAAACCTTGCTGACCCCTGTCCTATGCCCTTTTAAAATGTGGCTCTTTTGGGGGGGGGTTATTGGGTTGTTGTTTGATTATATATATTGTGGTTTTTTATGTTATATCTTTTCTGTGAACTGCCCTGAGACCTCTGGGTATAGAGCAGTATAATTAAAAATAAATAAATAAATAAATAATAGTGTTTTCGGTGTATAATGAAACTTAAGAATCAAAGTACAGTTGTACCTTGGTTCTCAAACAGAATGGATTCCAGGAGTCCGTTCAACTCCCAGGACCGTTCAAAAACCAAGGCACGGCTTCTGATTGGCTGCAGGAGTGTCCTGCAGCCAATCGGAAGCTGCACCAGACATTCAGCTTCCGAAAATCGTTTGAAAACTGGAACACTCATTTCTGGGTTTCGATTGTTCTGGAACCGATTTGTTCGATAGCCAAGGCATTTGAGATCCAAGGTACAACTGAGATGATTAAACCCCTTCTCTGTCCATGCTACAGCTCCAGTTACCCACACCACCGGAGCAGCTATTTGCAAGGTTTCGACTAAAGTCACTGGAGAGTTATTCATGCAGCTCTTTTGCGGCATTTACTTTGGTCTCAAGCAATACTTTATAGTTGTGCATTGTGCAAGATCAGTATTTTTGAAGAACAGTATGTCTCTGTTCCATTGGGCTTCGCAGAGCTAACAAACCCTCTTTGAACAGAAGTTAAATAAAGGGACACTTCTTAAACAACCGTTTGTGACACGGGACGCTAGTTCAAATGCCATGCTTGCCCGTGGCTGGAAGGAAGCAGTATCTAAAAATCTATCCAGATTTCTGGAGTGAGCCAGTAAATATAAAGTGTTGGGAGTTGAACCAAGAAGACCTGAGTTCAAATCTCTGCTCGCTAATGAAATTGATTGGACGGCCTTGAGCAAATCTCTGCATCTAACTTACCTCATAGTGTTGTTGTAAAGATAAAATGGAATAGCTCCATCTATGTTATCTGGAGCTCGCTGAAGAAAGGGCAGGATACAAATGTAATGAAAACATGAATAGAAATATTGAGTTTCTTCTCCCGCATTTTTCATCTTTCAGGTCAGCTTCATCGATGAAACATTTAGCAGGAAATGTTCAGTTCAAAACTGAGTCCGCTAGATAAAAGTTCACATCCCATCAATACCCATATAGGACTGTCATGAAAATTAAACTCCACTCATTCCTACCTCATTGACTTGCTTTTTGTCCAAGTGAAAAACCTGACCAGAACTTGTTGATGCAATTTCTTCATAGACCTTGTAGCCAATATGTCCTCTATCATCACAGTCACCTGTCAGAACAAACACAACCTATATGGTTTGGGGAAGAAAGAAACAAGGATATTTAAATAGCCCTCGTATGCAAAAGAATGGAAAAAGCAAAGCATCAGAAATCAATTAGTGAAGGAAATATACATTATGTCATTAAAGGGATACGCTTTATTTAATATTTTCATTCTTAAGTAATTAGCGTAATAACTTTCAGAAGAACAATACCATATTGGCAAGCAGGATGATAGCTCACATTATTTCATAACATTCATTAGTGCCTCGGGTAATTACAAGTTTTTATTGGTCATAGCATAACTTAAAATAAATAAATAAATAGCTGCTGAACGTGCCAGATTCCAGTTAAATAGAGAGGTAAAAACTTGGAAGCTGTTACTTCTTTGCTTTTTTCTCTCCTACCAAACTGCAGACTTCAGTTCTGCAGATCTTCCAGTGGTAGTTTTGTCCCTGCTCAATAACTGGAACAGCTGGTGGGCACATGCTGATGGGGACCAGGCAAGAAGTTTAGCCCTTTGGTGCAACTGGGACCTGCAGTAAAATCTTACCTTGTGGAGTGTTTCTGTTTAATGTTCCAGTCAGCTGTGCCTCCATTACATTCCCCACCCAACCCGGTTATCAGGGCTGGATTTAAGTCTGATGAGGCCCTAAGCTACTGAAGGTAATGGGGCCCTTTATACATCCAGCTGTCCTTTGTCAACAACAAATTGTCACTGTTTTTTTGTGTTGAATATATGCTATATGGCAGGCATGTCCAACAGGTAGATCATGATCTACCGGTAGATCACTGGACGTCTGTGGTAGATCACTGGTAGATCATTGGCTCCCCCCAAAGAAGCTGAACAACTGTGGCTCCCCTAAAAAAAAGCTCAACATTTTACCTCCTCCCTGAAAAAACTCAACAACTTTGACCCGAACCCCCCAAAAGGGGGTAGATCACTGCCAGTTTTTAACTCTGTGAGTAGATCACAGTCTCTTGGGAGTTGGCCATCCCTACTATATGGTAATTTATGGACTTAATAGGTATCTAACCAGTCCATGCAACCAGTCCATGCAGAATGTAGGCACCCTATATATAGAAATGAGCAAACTAGTGATATTTTAGGGAGCAGGCTAGCAGGTGGGGCCCATTACTTACATCATAGGAGCCTACACAACACAAAACAAAACAAAACAAAACACTGTTGCTGTATGTAGGTTTTATATTATTTGTTTTTTTATCTTATACAGTGGTACCTCGGGTTATGTACTTAATTGGTTCCGGGGTGCCATTCGTAACCCGAAAAGTACGTAACCCGAATGGCAATATCGCGCATGCATGGACTGCGCACGCAGCGAAAAACACTTCCGGGTTACCGGAGTGCGTAACCTGAAAAAACATACCCTAAAGTGACATAACCCGAGGTACGACTGTATATTGGAAATGTACATCCAGGGTTTTGTATTCCTTTAATTGGGGGGGGGGCCCTTAGCTATAGCTTGTTTAGCTTATACGTAAATCCGGCACTGCCGGTTATCAGTGGTTTTCTGATCAGTCTTCCTCAGCTTTGTTTCAGATGTCCCCTCCCAGTCCCTTTAGAGTTTGGGGTTTTTTGCCACCAGATTGTCTGCCCTTTTGCAAGCTTCTGTGCTCTTTTGCACCTGTTGACCCTCATAGGAACACAGGAAGCTGCACTGATCTGAATCAGACCCCAGGGGCTCATTTAGTTCAGCATCGTCTATGCCGATTGACAATGGCTCTCAAGGATTTCTAACAAGGGTCTATTTCAAGGCACCAGGGGTTGAAAACGTGCCCTGTAGTCTACATAACCATTGGCATTCACACTTGAACATCGGAAACGGAGGGAATGATAGCTAAGTTGGGGAAACCTGATATTTCGCTAAAACCTGTCTAGAATATCATACACATTAATAAAACTGTCTATGACCTGTGATGAGATAGTTTCTTCTACCCATCTCAATATTGTATGGACCTACTTATTATTTGTTGAAATTGATCGCCTCCAACTTGTATAATTCAATCCTAAACACAATTACCTAAAGGTAAAGGTAAAGGTAAAGGACCCCTGGACGGTTAAGTCCAGTCAAGGTTGACAATGGGGTTGTGACACTCATCTCGCTTTCAGGCCAAGGGAGCCGGCGTTTCTCCACAGACAGCTTTCCGGGTCGTGTGGCCAGCACGACTAAACCGCTTCTGGCACAACGGGACACTGTGATGGAAACCAGAACGCACGGAAACGCCGTTTACCTTCCCGCCACAGCGGCACCTATTTATCTACTTGCGCTGGCGTGCTTTCGAACTGCTAGGTCGGCAGGAGCTGGGACAGAGCAATGGGAGCTCACCCCGTCACGGGGATTTGAACTGCCAACCTTCTGATCAGCAAGCCCAAGAGGCTCAGTTGTTAACACCACAGCACCACCCGAATCCCATACCTAAAAGTAAGTCCCGCTGAATCTAATAAAACTGTCATTTACATATTTTATCCAAGATAGTATTTGATTGTAATCAACAGGAACAAATTTCATTTTTTTTTAAGAGCCTTACATTTAAAAAAAAATAATGGCGGTTTTGAAATAATCAGAATTGGAATTTGTTTCCTACCTGTGACTGCTTTTGCTGAATCAGCTGCAAGACCTCGTGGGTCAGCTTGTAGTCTTTGGATCGTGCATCAGTAAAAACATAGATGAATGAACCAGGGAGAGAAATTTCTAGAGCAATCTTGATTGCGCCAATGCTCATCTCTGGACAGTCACCGCCACCCTATATATAATTGAGAAACAGGGAAATAATGTAAGTTTTTTTAAAAAAAACAACAGTGCTAAAGCTTAAAGTCACAAAAAAAATCTGAATTCATTTAACCTCCTCATTTGTACATATAGGGGGTCAACCATGAAAAACGTTACTGTTTTTGTGAAGTATCTCCTCAAGTAGCCATTCAACGGTGTAAATAAGTCTTGGTGGATGTAATAACAGAATATTGAATGGTATAGTTTACGTAAAAAATTCAGGGATTTATGTTATGCAAAATGAACCACGGAAGGAGAAGGGAAGTCACTGATATTTTAAGGTTGTTTAAATAAATATTCTAAATGTAAAAACAGAAAATTTATGAACATATATATATATATACATACAACAAAGTATATTTCCCCCGGTGTCTACTTTATTATGATTTAGGGACCAGGTAAATGCCATTCTGTTTTCTCAACTCTTTGTCCAGTTATATTACAAAAGCATTTTAAATTTATGATGTCACTACAGTTGCCACTGTGTTCTTTTGTTTTCTGTTGGTTGTTTTGCTTTACCGCTTTTAAATATTACTTAAAGCTGCCTTGAAGAGGAGTTGGAAAAGCAGGAAGTAAATGTGAACAATATATGAAAACTAGTTATTAGCTAAACATAAAATGCTTGTTCTGAGACCGTTGATCTGCTAATAAGTCTCTTTAAAAATGTAGCTTCTGACTTTAGAACGGAAGGCCAAGCAAGAAAAAAATGAACTGGGGGGGGGGAATAGAGAAAGAGCATTTTAAAAGGAGAGGAAAAACCCTGTAATTCATATGATGTGGCAGTATTTGTTTGTCTTTGGGGACAAATCAGTGCAGCCTTGTTGTCCATCCGTCTCCTGTTGCTGTACGTAAACATTGCCTTGGAAAAGTTACTGTGCTGCCATGAATTTGGCTGTTGTATACAATGTCATATTTTATTTCTGAGAAGCCTCCTTTTGCTGGATCCTCTTTCTGGTCACCCAGAAAAAAAGAGTATATAGAAAGTACAGACAAAAGAACTTAAGACTTAACAGTTATAAACTTATTCACACTCGCCTGTTTAGTAGAGCAAAACTGCACCTTGCGCACAATTAACTTGCACAAATTCAACCTTGCACGACCGAGAGCCGGCGGTTGAAATTCTGCAGATTAACTGCATGAGAGGCAGAAAGCTTAGGCAGAGATATTCCTGCTGCAGAAAGTGCTTTTATCTTTTATTTTTATATAATTTTTATTTATTTTCCATTTAATATGATACACTCACATCATTATTATCCACTTTACCTCACTGGCTCTTTAGAGCCCATCGACTTCCTTCCCTCCCGCCTCATGGCTTTCAAAATTAACCTTTATAATATCGTTGCATTTTGTACGTTTTCCAATTCTAATTACACTCATTACAGAACGCTTGCTTAGAAGGTAATGACAGTCATACACACTTTTGCACATATACAACATCCCCAGAACGTAACCTCCACGCGAGAAACAATCGCACTGCACATGACTGCAGATGTATGTACGTGAGCACTGGCGGAGGAACAGGAGTGCGGGGGGAGCACACCGCCCCCGGCGGCACAATCCCAGTGGGGTGCCATCGTGGCTCCCCTCCCGGGGAAGGTGCGCCACGCCCCTAGGACACATCCCACACCCCTGCGGGCAGCGCGTCACGCCCCCGGGACACACGCCAGCCACACCCCCGCCTGCTCTCTCCCCGCACCCCACCAGAGCTTGAAGCTCCGCCACTGTGCATGAATTTCCTGGAATAAAACTCAACACTAACAAAATTCACTACCAAAATGACAAGAGAGCTTTATAAAGGATTCTTGTAGTAAGGTTAAAGATTACTGGGAAATAATATACAATGAATTGAAAAGGATGTTCAAAATAACTTTGGTTAAAAACAAACAAACCCAGAAGCTTTTTATTTTTTTAGAATTATAGGGACAGTACTACCGAAATTGTATAAAAATTTATTTATGTATGCTACTACAGCAGCAAGAATGCTACTTGCCCCAAAGTGGAAAGAAGCAGAAGTCCCAGCAAAGGAAGAATGGATAAAAAAAAAAACTGATGGAAAATGCAGAAACGGCAAAACTAACCGGAAGAGTAAGAAATCAAGATAACAAAAGAGTGGAAATGGTTTATTGAATATTTACAGATAAATTGAAACCGATGAGAACATTGGCAGGATTATTGAAATAACCTGCAGTTTCATAAGAGTATATATTTAAAGTAGACAACTAAATTAGCAAATTAAATGAATTTTGACATGCAGAAGATACTGAAAATTAAATTTAAGGAACCGATGCAAGAGGGGGAAGGAAGTCAAAATTTGAAATGTTAAATGGATTGTAAAACTAATGAAATGCATAAACTTGAAAAGTATAAATAAAAACTGTGTGTGTGTGTGTGTGTGTGAGAGAGAGAGAGAGAGAGAGAGAGAGAGAGAGAGAGAGAGAGAGAGAGAGAGAGAGAGAGAGAGAATGTCTGACCCTGGCCATAATAGCTAATGAAAACCATTGGCCGTTTTTGCAGAATACCAGGTACGGCGGAAAAATAGCAAGGGATCAGGAATATTTCCCAACCCTACCAGGAGGCAGAATGAGGCAGCCACCTCAGGCAGCAGATACTGAGGAGCTAGTGTTATCAACTGCAGTCTTGCTGGCTTCTCTACATGAGCCATGAGTGTGGTTGGGGTGTGGGTGGGTGTGTCACAATGGTCTTTGCTTCAGGCAGCAATGTCTTAGGTCAGCCCTGACAGCATGAGCTGTGCCATGGGGCAGAGGCGGAGCTTAGCTGCTCCGGCACCCAGAGCAGTGAACATGCTGTGCACCCGGGGTCAGGGTTGGGGGCCGGGTGAGCGTCCCAGGGGGGCACCACAGCGAGCGTCCATGGAGGCGAGCCACCCATGGCAGGCTGAGCCATGGCACCCAGAGCCAGTGTGGTGTAGCGGTTAAGAGCAGTAGACTCGTAATCTGGGGAACCGGGTTCGCATCTCCGCTCCTCCACATGCAGCTGCTGGGTGACCTTGGGCTAGTCACACTTCTCTGAAGTCTCTCAGCCCCACTCACCTCACAGAGTGTTTGTTGTGGGAGAGGAAGGGAAAGGAGAATGTTAGCCGCTTTGAGACTCCTTCGGGTAGTGATACAGCAGGATATCAAATAACTCTTCTGCTGCTGCTGCTTCCGGGGGGTAGGGAGCCACGCTGCTTTGCCAGCAGCCTTCCTCCCTTCCCTCTTCCTTTTGACAGCTCGGAGGAGTCTTCCCCCTGAAGGAAGCATCCCAGGAGCGGGGGGCAATGGCGCGCGGCGCACCCGTGACTCCCAAGCCTCCCCCAAGCTGTCAAAATGAAGGGGGAAAGGGGGAAGTCTGCCAGCAAGGCGGCACAGCTCCGCCCCTTCTGACAGCCCCGGGTAGGCTTGGGAGTCGTGGGTGGGCGGTGCAGTGAATTTCACCCCTCCTCGCTGATGACACTCGGAGTGGGCCTCCGCCCACCCCCTTCCTCCACCCCTGCTATGGGGGCAGCAGCAGGATGGGGAATGGTTTGAAACCAGGTGAAGGAACTTTGTGGCAGTGGAGATCTGCTTGAACAAGGTCACTGCCCAATTTCTACTGAAGTCCCTTGCAACACAGCCCACTCCGCTCAGGAAAGTCCCTGCCCCCAATGTCTCTAGAGCAGCTTTTCAGGGGCTGCAGAGGAGAATGCCCTAATCTGAACTCCAAGCTGACTTACATCTGTAGGACAGGTGTGCCCATTAAGTGCACGCTCATCTGGAATTCCAAACTGGCTTGTATATATTCTTCTCTTTCTCAAACAGGGTTTTTCGGAATGCTAGATTTCTGCCATGGTATCGTAAGCTCTCCTCCCCACCCACCCACCCAACACACAGAGTACATGTTTTCTTATTGTGTGTTATCCCTAAACGACCCTATTCAACAGGTCTGTCAAATTCAATCACTTTGGCTTCCGCAGTGAAGACCATTCAAAAACCGCCTTTGGAAATTTTTCCCACTGCTTCAGTATTCGTACAATATTAAATTACGGCATTAATTCTTCTTCTCTTTAGCTAATGAAAAGCATGTTCAACCCCCCCCCCTTCCTGTGGGAGAAATTTGTCTTGTCGCCATAAAAGTTCTGTTGTGCTTTTCTTTTAAGCTATGTTTTTATTTTCTTCTCTTCCACCTCAACTTCCCATACCTCTGATGGAGGGAAGCCATACAAATGGCTCTTCAGGCAAAATATCTGCCTGACTTCTCAAAGGCTGCCTGCAGACAACTTGTTTATTCAGCATCCCTAGTGATTTGTTTGCACAAAGTTTGTGAGGAAGTTAGACAACATCAGCTGTTTACTGAACATTCATTTATTCAAGTAATTGCTATCCCACATTTCCCAGTGTATTTCCCCATCACTTTCCTTCCTGCAAAAAGTGTGTGTGTGTGTGTGTAATGTATGAGCACAAAATCTACTGTAATTGTACAACCTGAATCTGCTGTTACGGGTAGGTAGCCGTGTTGGTCTGCCATAGTCAAAACAAAATAAAATAAAAAATTCCTTCCAGTAGCACCAACTAAGTTTGTTCTTGGTATGAGCTTTCATGTGCATGCACACATTCTGCTGCACACTTCTGGACACCACAGTTCAAGAAGGATACTGACAAGCTGGAACGTGTCCAGAGGAGGGCAACCAAAATGGTCAAAGGCCTGGAAACGATGCCTTATGAGGAACGGCTTAGGGAGCTGGGTATGTTTAGCCTGGAGAAGAGAAGGTTAAGGGGTGATATGATAGCCATGTTCAAATATATAAAAGGATGTCATATAGAGGAGGGTGAAAGGTTGTTTTCTGCTGCTCCAGAGAAGCGGACACGGGGCAATGGATTCAAACTACAAGAAAGAAGATTCCACCTAAACATTAGGAAGAACTTCCTGACAGTAAGAGCTGTCCGACAGTGGAATTTGCTGCCAAGGAGTGTGGTGGAGTCTCCTTCTTTGGAGGTCTTTAAGCGGAGGCTTGACAGCCATCTGTCAGGAATGCTTTGATGGTGTTTCCTGCTTGGCAGGGGGTTGGACTGGATGGCCCTTGTGGTCTCTTCCAACTCTATGATTCTATGAAAAGCTCATACCAAGAACAAACTTAGTTGGTCTCTAAGGTGCTACTGGAAGGAATTTTTTATTTTATTTTGTTCTGAATTTGCGGCAGAGGAGCAGCAGAGATAAGACAAACCAGCTTTTCCTTGGTCTCACTTTTGCTGGTTGCCTGCAGCCATTTCAGGAAGAAACCAAGGAGGGCGGGAGGGGAGAGAGATTGGACAAATCACAGATTTAAAAGGTTCCCTGGGGAAGTAATGGCTCATTATTGCAAATGCTCGCCTAACAAACCATTTCCTGGGAGTGCATTGTGTTCGGAAAGTGGGACCTGCATGTATTTAGATTGCCGATGGGCAAACTGTATGAATTGCACAACTTTCTATGCAAAATCTATAGCATTTGCAACACAAACCGACCTCCTCTGTACCTGCAACACTGCCCTGACAATGCGCAGGGCCCTCATGTCCTCAAGGGAGCAGAGGGAAGTGAAACAAGCAGCCTAATGCGTACTTCTGTTTCAGCTATGTGGTCCAGCAATCATTTTGGGTACCGTGCCCCCACTCCCAAAGCCCCTGCTCCCTGCCCCACATCCTCTGAGGCAAACCACTTCCCAGATATTTTTTAAAAATATAATTGATTGAATTTCCATTTTATAATATTTGAATACATCAGACGTCTCCAAACTACGGCCCGCGGGACTTAATTATCCGGCCCGCGGCAACCCTCGTCGCCCGCTCCTGCCACTCGCTCTTACTGGCACAGCGTGGCTGCTCACTTCCGGGTCAGCAGAATACCAGAAATAGCTTGAGCACATGCACAAGCGTCATTTCCGGTGCACATCTGGGTGTGAGGAGGCCCATGAGCATGCGCACAAGCTATTTCTGGTGCTCCGCCGACCCGGAAGTGCGCCAGAAATAGCCTTTGCACATGCACAAGCGTCATTTCCGGTGCACATCCAGGTCTGAGGAGGCCATGCACATGCGCACAAGCTGTTTCCGGCACTCCACCGACCCGGAAGTGCACCAGAAATAGCGTGTGCGCACGCATATGGGCACGCACTACCCCGCCCTCCGGCCCACCGGGCGATCGGCGCTGGAGGAACCGGCCTGAGGCCCGGTAAGTTTGCCAACTCCTGCCTTAACTCTTTGCTCATATGAGCTAGTCGACTTCCCTCCCTCCCTCCCTCCCTCCCTCCCTCCTCATGATTTTCTTAATTCATTTATATGTCAGAGCATTTGTACCTCTTCCAATTTACAGTTCACTTATTCCAATGATCCCAATTTTTAAATAAAATATAAATAGGTATTAATCATTAACATTACAAGTCTTTTTATATCAACCCTGCTAGTGTTGTTAATTGTTTACAATTGTCCTTCAAATATTGTATAAATTTACTCCAGTCTTTTTGGAAAGCTTGATCATGCTGGTTTCGGATTTTCCCGGTCAGCTTTGCCAATTCTGCATATTCCACCATCTTCGTCTGCCACACTTCTATCGTTGGTATCTCTTGTTGCTTCCATTTTGGGGCTAAAAGAGTCCTTGCTGCCATTGTTGCATACATAAACAATTTTTGGTCTTTCTTTGGAATTTCCTCACCTACTATACCCAATAGGAATGCTTCTGATTTTTTTAACAAACGTATTTTTATACATTTTCTTTAATTCATTATATATCATTTCCCAGAAAGCTTTCACCTCACTGCATGTCTACCACATATGATAGAAATCCCCCTCCTTTTCTTTGCATTTCCATTTCCAACATTCCTTATTTTTTGTTTTACGACATTTTAGCAAGCTTAGTTGGTGTCAAATACCATCTATATATCATTTTCACTACATTTTATTTTAATGCACTACAGGCAGTAAATTTAATTCCTTCATTCCATAACCTTTCCCATGTTTTTAATTGAATATTATAACAAAAATCTTCAGCCCATTGTATCATAACTTTAACTTCTTCATCTTTAGAATGCCATTCTAATGGTAATTTATACATTTTCGATAATATTTTCCTCTTATCATCCAGCAACTCTATCTCCAGCTTGGATCTTGTCGTTTCAAAGCCCATATTTTTTTTAACCTCCTTAAACACATTATTTACCTGATGGTATTGCAACCAATCTGTAATTAAACCCCCAGTTATTGTTTTGAGGCTGGGACAGAGTTGCAGGGGAGTTGAACCAGAGTTGAACCCTTCCAACTCTACAATTCTATTATTCTGAGTGGGCTTGGCTTCCTTTTCCACCCAAAGCAATTGTGGCAAGGAGACAGACACTCACCTGAACGTATAGCTCCCTGAGTTCATATTGAAATTTCTTGGGATCCGTGGTAATTGTTACAGGACCAATTTCTGAAAAGGAAAATGGGAGAGAAAAAAAGCAAATTGCATTTTGCAGGAAATCTACAGGGAATCAACAGCTTTGCAATCACGGGGTCTGACACGAGAAACAAGGTCATTTCCAGATTTATTTATTTATTTTTGAATAGTGACATGCCAAATGGCCTCTTTGTGAAATGCTGTCCCATTTGGGAAGCTCTACAAGAACAATTCCCCAACTGTGAGAAAATATGTACAAAAAACAGTACTACAAGTTACACACACACACACACACACACACACACACGTTCCATACATATACACACACACTACTTCCTTTTGCCAAATCCCTGAAAAGCAAAACACCATCCCCACAATCCCTTATTTTTCTTAGAAGCAGCATCAGATACCTCAGGCTACACCAAGACCCTCTAAGAAATAACTGGCAAAGATCCCATGAGGTCAAGAATTCTCTGTTTGGATGGAGGTTAGTGGGAAACAGTTTAAAACAAAAAACAAAAAACTTATACAGTACAGTTAAAACATGGATCAGTAGGACTTACATTAACTCTGACAAAGAAAACAATGATATTGTTGGGGTTTGGACAATTTCTGCTAGTTAAAAGGAAGTACACAAGTATTGGTCTATTTACTGTTAAATAAGTGGATTTCTGGCTTTCTGGCTTCAGACAAGTTAACAGTTTCCCAGGGAAATTAATTCAGATAAGGAACCACTAAGTGCTTGTTTTTACCAGGTTTTTTTCTGATATATTTACAACGGAAATGGGGTGGTGGGGTGGTAATGACTATTATTCTGCTTCTGTTATTCTAAGCATTTAAAAATGGATGGCTTCATAGCTGTCAACTTTTCCCTTTTCTTTGCTTCATAGCTGTCAACTTTTCCCTTTTCTTGTGAGGAATCCTATTTGGAATAAGGGAATTTCCCTTAAAAGGGGGGGGGGGAGTTGACATCTATGGTTCATACGATTCAGTGCTTCAGAAAACAGTCCACCTCAGTCCTTCTTAGGCTGCCCAGTTCAATCCACCTTAGTCTGCTGATGATTCCCCCCTTGTTTGGGCTGCATAAGGAAAAGGAGACAAGCACTGAATGCTTTTTGGATATCGCCAGTAATAGTAACAATTTATTATTTATTATTCACACCCCACCGATCTGGCTGGGTCTCCCCAGCCACCCAACAGAATATTAAGAACACGATAAAACATCAAACATTAAAAACTTCCCTAAACAGAACTGCCTTCAGGTGTCTTCTAAAAATCAGGTAGTTGTTTATTTCCTTGACATCTTAAGGGAGGGCGTTCCACAGGGAGGGCGCCACTACCAAGAAGGCCCTCTGCCTGGTTCCCTGTAACCTCACTTCTCGCAGGGAAGAACCCGCCAGAAGGCCCTAATCCTACTCAGAGCAGACTCAATGAAATTAATCGTCCTGACCAGTGCTTTTTTTTCTAAAAAAATATATATGTTTCGGGGTACTCTCATTTTCCTACTCATGTTGAAATTTGTTGTTCAGTCGTGTCCGACTCTTCGTGACCCCATGGACCAGAGCACGCCAGGCACCCCTATCCTCCACTGCCTCCCGCAGTTTGGCCAAACTCATGCCAGTCGCTTCGAGAACACTGTCCAACCATCTCATCCTCTGTCGTCCCCTTCTCCTTGTGCCCTCCATCTTTCCCAACATCAGGGTCTTTTCTAGGGAGTCTTCTCTTCTCATGAGGTGGCCAAAGTACTGGAGCCTCAACTTCAGGATCTGCCCTTCCAGTGAGCACTCAGGGCTGATTTCTTTAAGAATGGATAAGTTTGATCTTTTTGCAGTCCGCGGGACTCTCAAGAGTCTCCTCCAGCACCATAATTCACGTTGAAATACTGCCCCACGATGAGGCCAAACTTAGATTCACAAAATGTTTAGGGGTATGGATACCCCTGCGTCCCCCCAGAAAAAAAAGCACTGATCATGACTATCAAAGGTTCAGTAATTTCAGTGGATCTGTTCTGAGTAGACTTGGATTCAAATTCACTATTCTGACTCAATATTTGTATATATGGTATATTGCAGCATGGTTCACTCCTTCTACATACAGTATTTAGCTTCACAACAACCCTAGGAGCTAGGTTAGGTTAAGCCAAGGGATAAGAGTTGGACCAAGGTCACCCAGCAAGTTTCAGGAGTTAGCAGAGATTCCCAGCATTATTGCAACACATACCATATCAAACTATACAGCTCACATATCCAAGTGCCAAGCACCATATAAGAAGGAGTCCTAAGATGCAGATTTGGCAATAGAAGAAAGCATGCCACATGAGCAAACATTTTGCAAAATATGGTGGAAGTGCGGTAGTGGCCCAAAGGGCCATAACGAATGTGATAATCTGAACCCCTATAAATCCTTGAATATGCTTCTAATAGAGAAGTTATGGTAACCTGTTGCTTTAAGAAACTGATGATTTTGCAAGATGCCGTCCTGCACTGGGACAGGACAGCTAATACGTCAATCACAAAGCTAGAACATCATAAGCTAGAACATAAATTGATACATGGTATAAATGGCTACACTAACACAGGTTCCCAACATGCATACTAACACAATGTAACAGATCACGGTGAGAATCAAAGTTTAGTTAGCAATGCTTATTGCGCATGTGTATTAAACATGAAATGAGGTAATGATGTACATGATTGGTTAAAATTGAAATCCTTTGTTTGAAATGTTATAAATACCCCAGACCCTTGGGCGGGGTTGCAGTTTTGTGAAAAGATTCGACTGTAACCTATTGCTTTGCAATAAACAACAATGGACTCCTAACTCCTCTTGTCTCTGAGTTTTATTGGCGTAACTCAGAAGATAAGCCATTTTTGGCTTACAACATTAGGAGGCACCGATACACCGAGAGAGACCAGAACCACTGGTGACATTTGCCATGTCTGGTTTGTCTTCCTTGAGGTTCTATCAAACCCCAATCCCATATACTAGGGTTACCTGCAGTTTCTTTTTTAAAAACATCACTGGCGTCTCTTCCAAACACCTCAAGCCCTGAATTAAAGGGGCAGCAGGAGTGAGTAATATTCAGTGTTGCAGTAACATTGTCCGTGTGGCACCACTCTAACGCAACAGAAAGGGGTGGTAGGATTGACTACCATTTCAGATTGCAGGCGGGAAATACTACAAAAATCTCCCTCAAAGCAGAAAGCTAGCACACAGGGAGAAATGTTCTAGCCCTATCCTTTTCTGCTGTTCTAATTTTCTGCTTGCGGGGATTAAAAAAAAAAAGTTGGAAAGCACTAATGAAATGGATTACACATATACTGTATCATAAGAAGTTGTGGAGAAAAATCTAAATTACAGATAAACATTTCCGAGACCCTACAGTATAAAATGAAAAGCTAGGCTGAAGTCACCAGTGCATTTACTAAAGACCTCTCTTTCCATACATGATTACAATATATCATGAAACATGGTACAGTTACGAGTCAGAAGTATCACACTTATTATATAGTTTCAACACAAAAGAAGAAATATCAGACTTAGCTCTGGAATTTTCAAAACTACTTTGAAAACACACTGAATTGATGACATATGGAAAGGATTTTCCCCCCTGAGCCATGCTTGCATGTTACTGAACAAGGCCGTGTCTTCCTAAACTGGAAAACCACAAAATTGTAGTTAACACAACCAAGATGGTGTTTAGGCCGGTCCCTAAGCAACTGACCAAACACTACAACACAAAACTCTCTGCCAACAGATTTGACAGGCCATAAGAATGTTGATACCTCCCACCCAAAAATAAATTTGAAACCAACACCCCTCCGTGATAAACAAACAGGAAATAATCTGAATAAATAAATCTATATCTCAGTAAACCGACAACAATAACACACACTTTGAAGCATCTCAGTACATTTTGTGTAGATGAAAGTTTCCACAACAGTTTGACAGCAATTATTCTGTTTTTCATTTGTTTTTTAATTGTGACTTCATAATGTAACTCACAGATGATGTTGTGGCATTTGCGAATGTTTGGAAACGACTCTTTGCTAGTAAACATAACGATGCACAAGACATCAACAAAATAAATTTCACATGAAGTGGAAGATCTAAGGAACTAACACAGCAATATGACTGTGGTTTCACTGGGGTTTATTCTGGGGTTTTAACTTGATGATGATTTTATATTTTGAAATATTGTTTTGTGTTGGGACTTTTTAGCTGCCTTGAGTTCACTGGAAAGTAAATGAACTATAACTTTTCCAAATACACGGAATGAAACATCTGTTCATCCCTTCAAGGCACTTGCAATGCCTAAGCAGAAGCATTTGAAAGGTGTGAGCACAAAGCAGGTGGAAACAGAAGAAGATACACAAACCGTCTTTTCCTTGTGCCTGAAGTAGAGAATTGCCAGCATTTTGGAAAATTTTACTTTTTGGCCAGTTGTTGGGTGGGTGGGGAACACAACATGCCCCCCCAAAAAACATACAGGAGAAGGAGAAAATATTCAAAGTTTTGGGGTTCATACTTAACCATATAAGGTGGCCAAGGGTTTTCCATTCATCTCCCCCTTACTTTTTCAACTTAAAAATCCCCACACCATTTGCAACAGTGCAAGGCTCTCTCCGAAGTTTCCTGTTGGCTGTGTTTCCTCAAATTCCTTGCGAGTGACACCATATCATTAAGCATCGCATAGCTCCCAAGGCATTCCGGGAAGTGAGGCCGGCAGGAAGCAGTATGTGGCTCTCTCCACGGTATCCCATAAGCCACACTTCCTGCTGAGACCCAGTAAGATACATGGAAACCCCCCTCCCAAACCTTTTGGAGAAATCCCTCCCATGCACACAAGGTTAAGCAGCGAAAGATCAGCTCCATTTTCGCAGCGGGGGGAGGGGGGGAGATAATATTTGTAAGAAACACTGAGATATTTCAGTGCAGCCTTTGTCACTCAGCACAACATCCTTCAGACTAAGGCATAAAGCATAACAATAAGGTATTAACCTAACCCTGGTGAATGCCTCCATCGGTAACTGGAACCCACATTCAGATCACAGCGAATCTTCCAAATTTAGGCTGCAATCCTAAACACACTAGGGTGTAAGGTTTATTGAAGTCTTATTTCTGAGTAATACTACATCTAGGAGAACACACTGTTAATAAATACTTTCTCTCTCACACACACACACATATTTGAGCATTCATAAAATTCCATCTGATAATGCAAGCATTCACGAAACAGTAGACGTTTTTGTAGCATACCTTACTGAACACGCAACCCCATTTTGAAGTATTTACCATTTGCGTGTTCAGACCTTTTAACCTCAGCCCGCCAAGTGGGGAAAATTCCTGCCGTGCCCCTGTCCCAACGACAGACGACACACGGAGGCATAGCAAGGTCAAGCGCACAAGCCCTAAAAGTAGGGAGAGGTGGGCGGGTGTTCCGATGCACGCACTGAAAATAGGAAGCTCGGGGTCACGTGCATGGGTCTTTATAGGTCCCTCAATCTGTTCACCTTGCGTCCCATTGGCCAGATTGAACCCTGCATCGAGGGACCTACCGACTGGGTGTTGTGGCTGTCAATCACTCCCACCCACAACACAGGGATTTGGTTGCCAGGTCTCACCGCAATACGTGCCCTCTTTAAGGGAGGACAAGAAGAAGAAGAAGAAGAAGAAGAAGAAGAAGAAGAAGAAGAAGAAGAAGAAGAAGAAGAAGAAGAGTTTGGATTTGATATCCCGCTTTATCACTACCCGAAGGAGTCTCAAAGCGGCTAACATTCTCCTTTCCCTTCCTCCCCCACAACAAACACTCTGTGAGGTGAGTGGGGCTGAGAGACTTCAAAGAAGTGTGACTAGCCCAAGGTCACCCAGCAGCTGCATGTGGAGGAGCGGGGAGCAAACCCGGTTCCCCAGATTACGAGTCTACCGCTCTTAACCACTACACCACACTGGCTCTCTAAATACGCACACAGTCTAAAGATGTGTACACATCATCAGTAACCCACTCCCCCAAATAACCACCCAATAAGATGGGATGTTGAGTAAGTGAGAGAAAGAAAATGACAACCCGGTGGGAAGGGGTCGCACTGAGAAACTGCTCTAAATTGCTTTAAATGTTCAAGAACTAGTCAGAGTAGATTATTGTTTTACTTTTTGCACATGAAGTAATGATTTATAGAAGAGCCAAGGAACCTTTGGTTCTTCAGGTGTTTCTGGACTACAGCTCTCATCATCATTAACCACTGACTACTATCCCGCCTTGAACGGATGGAAACTAGAGTCCGACAACATCTGGAGGGCCGAAGGTTCTCCAACCCTGCCTTATCAGCACCGTCTCTGATCACAGAAGTTAGCATTTGAGGAGGGAGGCTTAACCACTTCCAGACAGAGCTTCCATAAACGCATACACACCCACAGATATATTGCGACATTTTGCAAGTTTGTCAGTCCTCTTACACTGAAGACCCCATGTTAAACAGGACTGGAGCAACTGCAAAAAAAGAGGGGGGAGGAGTCCGCATGCTTGAGAAACCCCAAGGTTTGCAGAAGGACAATTTAAAAAACAACAACACTTAAAAGGGACAAGAATATGACTTTTAGAAGACATCTGCAGGCAGCCCTGTTTTGGGAAGTTTTTAATGTTTCATGCTTTATCGTGTTTTTACTATTCTGTTGGGAGTCACCCAGAGTGGCTGGGGAAACCCAGCAAGTTTTTTTGGTGGGGGGGGTAATAAATAATAAAATTATTATTATTATTAACATTAACATTAATAAAAACATCCTAGAAAAAGCAGCCTGATGAGCACTGAGCATTCTCAGTGGCCTCCAGGAGCTATGGAATATTTTAACTTAGAAAATAAAATGGAATTGCCTGACTGAGTCCCTTATCGATTTTAATTATCTGGGGGGGGGGCATGACTGGTTGGCTGCAACAATGAATAGAAATTCCGTTTTGGAGGTTACAGAAGAGAACTGAGTTGCAACTCTCACTTTCTTTTGGTATAAATGTAAAACGATACATCTACCAATCCTTATAGATTTTACTGCAAATGTAAGGCAAACCTTAACGTTCCAAAGCAAGGAATTCAGTATTCCTTAACAGACCACTTCAGGGGGGAAATAAACTCTGCTTCACATTTTTGGCTGATTACATCATCAACATTGCTCTGTGGCAAATGCCATGAAAACCCACCAGCACCCCAGGGGTCTGCAACATTTTCAGCTGTGGGTTGGTCCACCGTCCCTCAGACCATGTGGTGGGCCGGACTATATTTTGGGGGAAAAGAATGAACGAATTCCTATGCCCCACAAATAACCCAGAGATGCATTTTAAATAAAAGGACAATTAATACAAATTGAACCTGGCACGGTAGCATATGAGCAGCCAGTATAAGCTTCTGAGCACCAGAGTTATCTGCTGGAAATATTTTGTCCCCATCAACAGTCTAGCCACAGCTGGAGCCTTGGGAATGAATAGCCCTACACACAGCGTATTGCAGTAATCAGGTCCTGAGTGGCTGGGAGCTGGTTCCACTCCTTCCTCCTGGGCCGTGTCCAGAAAATGGTGTTGGGGGGTGAGTGTTCAGACGCCTGGGCTCTCACTTGTGGGGTGCCTTGGGGTTCTGTCCTCTCCCCCATGCTTTTTAATATCTACATGCAGCCGCTGGGAAGAGATCATCAGGGGGTTTGGGCTGGGTGTTCATCAGTATGCGGATGATACCCAGCTCTACCTCTCTTTTAAATCAGAACCAGTGAAGGCGGTGAAGGTCCTGTGTGAGTGTCTGGAGGTGGTTGGAGGATGGATGGCGGCTAACAGATTGAGGTTGAATCCTGACAAGAAAGAAGTACTGTTTGGGGAGACGGGGAGGGTGGGTATGGAGGACTCCCTGGTCCTGAATGGGGTAACTGTGCCCCTGAAGGACCAGGTGCACAGCCTGGGAGTCATTTTGGACTCACAGCTGTCCATGGAGGCGCAGGTCAATTCTGTGTCCAGGGCAGCTGTCTACCAGCTCCATCTGGTACGCAGGCTGAGACCCTACCTGCCCGCGGACTGTCTCGCCAGAGTGGTGCATGCTCTGGTTATCTCCCGCTTGGACTACTGCAATGTGCTCTATGTGGGGCTACCTTTGAAGGTGACCCGGAAACTACAACTAATCCAGAATGTGGCAGCTAGACTGGTGACTGGGAGTGGCCGTCGAGACCATATAACACCGGCCCTGAAAGACCTACATTGGCTTCCAGTACTGGGAGTTATTGGTGATAACACTTTGTCCCCAGGCTCCAAAGGACCACACCCAGTGCTTCATATATGTTAAACAGCATTGGGGACAAGATTGCACCCTGCGGTGCACTGTTAACGCAAAGACCATGGAGTCGAAACGCTGTCTCTGAATGCTAATATCTGGACTTGTAGGTAGAAGAGAAGAAGAAGAGTTTGGATTTGATATCCCGCTTTATCACTACCCGAAGGAATCTCCTTTGCCTTCCTCCCCCACAACAAACACTCTGTGAGGTGAGTGGGGCTGAGAGACTTCAAAGAAGTGTGACTAGCCCAAGGTCACCCAGCAGCTGCATGTGGAGGAGCGGAGACGCGAACCCGGTTCACCAGATTACAAGTCTACCACTCTTAACCACTACACCACATTGGCTCTCAGTGGAACCAACTTAGAACAGTGTTCCCAATACACATCCCACAGAGTTGGTCCATGAGAATACATGGTCAATGGTATCAAAAGCCACCAAGAGATCAAGAAGCAGGAGGGGAATCACACTTCCTCTGTCCTGCCCCCAATATGGCTCATCCATCGGGGCGCACAAGGCTGATTCAGTCCCAGAATTGCACCTGAAATCAGATTGAAATGGATCTAGATCCGTATTCCTTCAGGAACTCCAGCAACTGCTCCACCCCTATGATATGTGAGAGAGCTTTCCATTAAAAACAAACATCTGTACCAAGTATCCAGCCCTGGCTGTGTCTTTTTGGCTCTCTAGACAACTTTACCCACAACAACAAACCACACGAGAGTTTTAAGGACAAATGAGATTTAGAAGTGCCATACAGTAACTGAAGGAACAAAAATAGATAATGCTGCAGCCAGCTCTTCTTGAAAGTAGTTTTCTCTGAAGTTTGCTCAAAGCTCATTAAAGGTTAAATAGCATCAATTGACCTGGATCAGGCCCTTGCTGCCAAGTGGTTCAGAGTTAGAAATGTGTCATAAGCTATTAAATTTCTTCCTACATAACATTATGATTATTCAGATGTTTTTGGCTCCAAGTCTGAAGCTGGGTTTAATTATACTATTTTTTAAAAGAAAGGAGAGAAACAGCTTGCACCAGAGAAAGCAAACAGAACTAAAACACACATCCCCATCTTTGCTTCATTCTGACAATAAAAGCTTAGGCTGAAATCCTACGACTGCTCATTTTCAAAGGCCCACTGACCATTTCAAAAGGAGAATGTATTTTACGCCGACCCCACCACCCTTTCTGCCTCAAATGGTGCTGTGAGACCCAGCAGGCAAAAACCGGGAACCAGTAGCCTGGAATCTGTACTCTGCAACACCAGAATACTCGGCAATACCCTGGATCCTGTGGGGAACTCCATATGGGAGCTACTCAGCAGACATGTTGATCTTTTTTTTTTTTTGTAAATACTTTTTTATTGATTTTAACTAATATACAAACCAAGAATTGTAACAATAAATTTTACAAATAAGAATTGTAAAAAAAATAAAAATTATATTACACAAAACGTTTAAATTTCAATTCCATGCACTTCCCTTCTTTCATATTATGTCTTCCTTATATCTTCGCACGTCAAATTCCTTTCCACACATTTAATTTTTTTCCTCTACACCATTCTCTTACTTTTACCAATCCCACTTCCAAATTATATATCCTCCCATGTTACATATTTTCACCTTCTGACATTTATTTATAGTACCTTCTTCATTTTTATACGGCGTGAATTATATGTCAATATTCACGTCTTGCATACCTTATCCAAGTATTCTGTAAACTTTCCCCATTCTTTTTTAAACATTTCATCCCCCTGCTGTCTGACTCTCATTGTCATTTTTGCAATTTCCATATATTCTGTGATTTTCTGTTGCCACTGCTGCACAGTTGGTATTGTTTTTAGTTTCCAGACCTGTGCCAGCAGTAGTCTCGCCCCCGTTGTGGCATATAGAAAGAACTTTTGATCTTAAGGGGTCTCTGAAGGTAGAATATGTGGATACCACCACTCTAAGTTAAGTAGAGTGGCCAGAACTATACTCTCGAGTCCAACGTCCACCTTTGGTCCCCACCCTGCACTCAGCTCTCACCTGTGGCTCCTAGAAGCTGTCAGGCTGAAATTCCCAGGTGTCAGGAAATTCCCAGGTGTCAGGAAAGGTTATTTACGTCTGCCACTACTGTGGCCCGTGTTTTGTTAGTCCCCCAAAAATGGAAAACAAGCAAGGTCCCAACTAAAGAAGAGTGGCAACTTAAGTTGAATGAATATGCCCAGCTTTTGGACTTAACATACAGAATAGGAGAACAAGAAGAACATACGTTTAGAGAAGATTGGAAAAGGTTTATTGAATATATGGGAAGTAACTGTGTACAGCTGAAAAGCCGGCAGCATTAAGATAAATTCAACAGTGTAAATAAGTTATGATGGATGTAATTCTTCTTCTCCTTTGGCGATCACTTGTAGCCGAGTAAGATTGTCTTCCACAGACACGGTTTTAACAATGAGTCCGTAAGTGACTGTGGTGGCTAATTCCGGACCTACACGTCCTTCCATGTAATAACGGAGTACTGAATGGTATAGTTTTTGTAAAATACGCAGGGATTTGTGATATGTAAAATGAGTCATGGAAAGAGAAGGGGGTTAGTCATTGATACCTTAAGGTTGTATACAATGAGTGCTTTAAATTGTAAAATAGAAAATTTAGTAAAAGTTATATAAAAAAAAAAGAAGCTGTCAGCATGCAACAGTGGTCACAATCCTTGGAACGGCTTCGACTGGCTGGCTAAACCAGGTGCAAGTAGTCAATGGGTCTCAAACCTTCGGTGAGTTAAGGACTTCCCCTGCATGCTCCAGCAGATTGGGATGAAACCAATAGTGGGTCCATTCCAGAGGGGCCCCCAAATGATCAACGGGTGGGAGCAACACTCCAGCGATGAAAAGTTACAACATTTGGAGTGTCTTAGTTTAGAAAAAGGTGAGTAAAGGGGGCATAATAACAGAGTGTATAAATTTATGCAGGGTACGTGAAGAATGTGGGTGTGAAAAATTTTTTTTTCCTTTTTCAGAATACTAGAACCCGGTTATCAAGGTAGGAAAGATTTCTGCCTGCATCAGGACCCGCTGGGACTCAAGCCAAGACCCTCCTGATCTGTGCAGTAACGTGTTTATATGCTTATGTATTTTTTATTATTTGTGAACTGGTGCCCCTTGTGGCGACTTTGTGTGGTACCCAAGTTTGCCGAGCTGAGGAAGAAGGGGAAATATTATCCTTCCAGGATTCAAAACATCTCCATCCCTTAGCCCAAGGGTAGGCAACCTAAGGCCCGTGGGCCAGATGCGGTCCAATCACCTCCTCAATGCGGCCCACGGACAGTCCTGGAATCAGCCTGTTTTTACATGAGTAGAATGTGTGCTTTTATTTAAAATGCAACTCTGGGTTATTTGTGGGGCATAGGAATTCGTTCATTCCCCACCCCCAAAAAATTATATACAGTGGTGCCTCGCAAGACGAAATTAATTCGTTCCGCAAGACTTTTCGCGATCTCCAGACATGCACAGTCGATCCAAGATGGACGCCATCGGACAACACCCCTCCCGACCGGAGCCAAAAGGTAAGCCTTTACAGTTCCCTGTATGGCGCGCCGCGCTGCGTTTTAAGGCTGCAATGAGCGAACAGCAGTGCTGCTGTTTGCTCACTGCAGCTTTAAAACGCGGCGCAGCTCCGGTCCCGGCTTACAGTGGTACCTCGCCAGACGAATTCGTCTTGCGAAAAAGAGCCATAGACGAATTCGTCTCGCGAGTCAACTAAAAACTCGCAAAACCCTTTCATTTTGCAAGTTTTTCGTTGTGCGAGGCATTTGTCTACACTGTGTATACAGTGGGGTACCACTGTGTGTGTGTGTGTGTGTGTGTGTGTATAGTCTGGCCCACCACAAAGTCTGAGGGATGGTAGACTGGCCCACAGCTGGAAAAGGTTGCTGACCCCTGCCTTAGCCAACTTGTTAGCTACATTTGGTGGGCCTTAACTATACATGCTTTCATGCCAGGCTCTGGCCTTGACTGCATAGCTCTCTCCTTGGCTCCTGGTGTCTCTTCCAGCCTGGTCTTCCTCTGCTTCCCGGCTTCATCCTGTTTTTGCCAGCCCTGCTTGCTTGCCCTGATTCTTACTACATCTGGATCCTGCTTCCCCCCCCCCCCCCGCTTCCAATAGACTTCTTGCCTCACACCAGGCTTACACACAACTCTTGTCTTTGGACTAAGCATGGGGTGGGTCTGCCCCATTTTCTGTTTTAAGCCCAGAGCTAACCGTGCCCAAAATCACTCTTCAGTTCCACACAGGCTCAGCTGTCGAGGGCCCAACAACGATAGCCTGAGACCCTGGAGCAAAGCCCATCAGAGTACTGGGCTAGATGATGGAACAAATCAAGATTCAGGAGACAGACGTTTATTGTTTTGTAAAACCAAGTATATATCATAAAACTATACAAAGCATAAAAAGGTTGCCAAAGAAATAACCACAAACCGGGGGGGGGGGGTGTACAACATTTTCCATCATGGAAATTTCCATGTTTCTACCAGTAATCGGTTGATGAAATCAGCTTCTTTAGCATCCCAACATAAGGTAAGTTATAAATCCCAGATCTCCATTATTCATCACCTCATTGTGTCATAAACATGATGTTCTTGAGCCTGCGTTTGGGGAGAGCCTGTCATTATGAATACAGTGTTTTGTTAATGTTCTGCATTTTAGTTTGAGACCAACCTAAATATTCCCCGGTATATCTGCTCAATACAGCCAATATTTGTTGGCTTGCTTCTCCTCTTTTCCACTGCAGCCTCGGGATAAAGGATTTCTTGATAATCAGAACACAAAAAAGAACAGACAGTATTCCAAGCACCACCCTCTTCATGTTAAACTGAAGGGAGACATGCCCATCTTTACATGTTCCTTGAGGTTAGGGGGCACACGTGGCACACAGGGCCGGTGCTAGGGTTTTTTGTGCCCTAGGCGAGATCACCTTCTGGCGCCCCCCCCGCCCCCCAGCCTGCTTTAGTGGGAGGTGGGGGGTGGTGGAGAGGCAAGCAGCACCTTCTCAGCTGTAGCGGAGAAGCTGCTGCTCGCCCATCCCACCCCCCACCCCCTGCCAAAGCCTGCTTTAGCGGGAGCCAGGGGGTGGTGTAGGGGCAAGCAGCACCTCTCCGCTACGGTGGAGAAGCTGCTGCTAGCCCGCCCCGCCCGCCCCCCCGCCCAAGCCTGGCCAGCGCCCCCTCCATTTTGGCACCCTAGGCAACTGCCTAGTTTACCTTAATGGACGCGCCGGCCCTGGTGGTACAAGGGACTTATCGTGGACTGGCTGGATGCAAATGAGTGGTGGGAGTCACAAGCTGGGGAACGCCCAGGGGAAGAAAGCTCAGAGTCAGGGGACTGGTGGTGGGACGATGGTGCGTGGTCAGAGAGGGAGAAGAGGGAGTAGCTGGGGGGGAGGTGTTGGAAACTGAAGAGGCAGGGGTGCGGGGGTTCTTTGGCTGGAGCCTCCCGTGCACAGGACAAGGTCAACTGCACACGGGATACCAGTTGCTGGGGGATCTGTGGCCAGCGCCTCACGTGCGCCCTTGCACGGAGCACCGGCCAAGCCTGCGGACGGGACGGCCGGTAATTCCGGAGCCCAGCTCACACCGTGCCGTGAAGAAGATTGTCCGCCAGGCTGAATCTGAAGGATGAGTGAGTTGATCGGATGAATGAATGCCTCGTAGATGGATCTGCAGGCGCTTGCGACCTCTTAAGTTGTTCCGGAAAGTAAAGCATCAAAATAAAGGCGGCCAAAACGGCGGCCAAACAAAACACTGGTAAACGGTAAAATTTAAACTAAAACGAAATAAAGACTCTGACCATGGTCTCTTTTAAGACGGCTTTGGCTGACCCGCGCGGGCTGTACCGATCTCTCTGTACCTTGCCACGCAACCTTCTCTCTGGGCTTGTCCGTTCCACCGTCTTCCACGCTAGCTAGTTCTCTCTTGTTCTACTGTTTTTCACACCCAGCACGGGGAGCCGCAGCCTTTTATTGACAAGAACAAACAACGTCATGATCCATACTTTTACCAATCAGAACACTGTTGCTGCCCCTGAAAAGGGCGGGAAGCAGATTAACTGACCACCAAACAGTTTGAACTTGGAGCCAAAAAGTCCCGGCGGAGGGATCTCAGCGGCAAGTCGCCTGCTGGATCCTCCTTTCACTTTCACTTTCTTGCGGAGGAATACATTAAATAGTGCATAATTAATAATAAACAAACATAAACAACCGCAGGTGCAGGTGCACTCACGAAGTGTATTCCCACACAGGAGGTTTTAGTGAGCAGGAAGAGGCTATGGCAGAGAGCAGTCCAGACTCAGAGGCAGGGAAGAGGAGACAGAAATGAGGCAGATTCTTATCCAGGGAGTCCTCCCCTCCTGCTGCAAGCAGCATTATGCAGTAATAGGTGAGTAGGATATCCCTGCCCATTGCATAAGAGGTGTCTGTGCTGGACAAGAATTCAAGAGGTTGAAAAGCTGACAAGTCTTGGGAAAAGAATACAGTGATACCTCAGGTTACATACGCTTCAGGTTACATACTCCACGAACCCAAAAATAACGCTTCAGGATAAGAACTTTGCTTCAGGATAAGAACAGAAATTGTGCTCTGGCCGCGTGGCGGCAGCGGGAGGCCCCATTAGCTAAAGTGGTGCTTCAGGTTAAGAACAGTTTCAGGTTAAGAACGGACCTATGGCACGAATTAAGTTCTTAACATGAGGTAGCACTGTAAATTAAAAGGAACTGAGCTGACAAACAAAGAAAACTGGGACTCCACAGACACAAGGTTACTTTGCACAAAAGGAGACAAACAAACTGGAAAAGGCCCTGCAGTTTATAGCTTTTTGTTGAGACTAGGCTTCATGTCCAATCCTTAGCATCTCCAGCTAAAGACATCTTGGTCAATGGTCATTCAAATGCACAGCTGTGTTCTTATCATGCATGAACCACTGTAAATATAGCTGGGCTGGGCTGCAAAGTGGTACATCATTCTATGCAAAAACAAAATAAAAAATAAAAAAAATTCCTTCCAGTAGCACCTTAGAGACCAACTAAGTTTGTTCTTGGTATGAGCTTTCGTGTGCATGCACACTTCTTCAGAGTATCTGAAGAAGTGTGCATGCACACGAAAGCTCATACCAAGAACAAACTTAGTTGGTCTCTAAGGTGCTACTGCACGGAATTTTTTTTATTTTTTATTTTGTTTTAACTGTGGCAGACCAACACGGCTACCTACCTTTAACTGGAATCATTCTATGCACTTAAGCATGCTGTCTTCGTCTAAGGCAGAGATTTTCAACCTTTTGAGTCCACGGCTCCTTTGACCAACTGCATTCTTTCTGAGGCACCCCTGTGGGGCTCAGGAGCCCAGTTATGTCCCCCCTTGCCTGCAAAGCTGGCAGTCTCTTGCTCTTTTTTCAAACACCCTCCCTTGTGGAGTGTTCCCTCAGCCGTCTCCCCTCTTCTTGGGAGACCTCCGGGCAGCTGCTGCTGCTGCCACCTCTGGTCTTTGAGTTGCCCCTGCCCCAAAGAAAGATGCCTCCTCACACGGCCCCACAGGGGCCTGGGAAGAGGGTGTCCCTAGCCTTAGAGGCCAGCACCTTATCTGGGGAGGCGGCGGCAGGTGCCGCTGGGCCTGCATGGTGGAAAGGCTCCCCTTCAGCACCGGGCACTCAGCACCCAGGCAGGCCTTGTACACACAGCCTGTTTGCCTGGCCTCTCGCTTGTCTGTCCATTCCTAACAGCAAGGGCTGGACTCCCTCGTCTGCTTGCTTGCTTGCTTGCTCCGAGGCCACCTCAGCTCCTGGCAACCTGCACTCCTGCAGCATTCGCCTACGGAGCTTGTAGCCGGAGCTGCTGCAACAAACAGCCTTTGGGAGGCAGAAATGCAAGAGGGCAACAGAGGAGGGAGGGAAGGAAAGAGGGACAGAGGCCAGTGTTGCCTGCAGCACCCCTGATCATCATTCAAGGCACTCCAGGAAGGGTGCCATGTCACACTGGTTGAAAACCACTGATCTAAGGAATAAACACACAGCATAACCAGAGTACAATTACTGTACTATATTGGTTACATTCTAGGGGGGGGAAACGTTCTAGGAAAACAAGACATTAGGTTTATTAACACAGAGAAAATGGCAGGCAAGGAAATATTTTTGAAGAGTTTGGTTTAAGTTCTATCTTCATATACTTGCCCCGGCTGATATTATAAGCAGGCAAGTTGTACCTTAGGTGGCTAGGAAGTGTCTAAAAAAAGGCAGTAGTTTTGAGTCAGCATCAACATCTCTCTCTCTCTACCCTCTTAACAGAAGATGTCATGTGGAATCCAGGCAGAGTAGCCTCAGTTAACACCAGAATGAAGTGAAAGGAAGACTTAGCTGTATATTCACAGGAAACCATGAAATGGATGGAGCAACATATCCTGATTTAGGAATGGTTCCTTATGTGGAACCCCAAAACTGGGATTGTCCTAGCCAATACACATTTTGTGCCTGGGCTGGAATAAAGACTGACTAGGAGGAACCACATGGAAATGCCCCCCTTAGAAGTAGACAGGACCTGGCCCAATCATATACAAACAAACAAACAAACAAACATTTCTATTATTTAACAGTTTAATTTCTAACTCTCCCGGAAAAAGGTTCATTGCGCTTTCCTTTCTCTCGTTGGAAAGGCTTTCATTTAGTGATGATCCAGATCGCTTACATTAAGAGATCCCATCTGCAAATGTCACAGCCATTAAAATCTTGTAAATGGAATGTTTCGATGTAACTGACCTGGAATATTGTTCCGATTAAAATCCTTTCCAATGAGATAGAAACACCTGGAATGCGCAGCATTACTGCTCTCACTCCGTCAACCGGAGAATCCTTGCACTCCATAAAAATACCGCGTATGGTGTGTGGGAAGTTGTCCTTTATTCTTCCCAACCTTGGATAATTAATATTCACATCTCTGTAGGGGCCAGCAATTACATTGTGTAACACATAAGGCACTGGGTGTGGAACCTTATGTTAGAGTAGCAAGGGAACTGATGTACATTAGAGCCTACATGACTTCATGTTTCCCTTCACCAGGTCCAAAAAGGTGCAGCTGCTTGCAAGCTCCGCTTCTTCCCTTCTCAGGAAGGGAGAGGTGTGTGGAAAAGAAGCTGTTCGGGATCATCAGATATTTTGAGATCATGTTGTGGAAAGGTGGAGAAAAGGGAGAAACCCTGCTCAGCTCCAACCGTTGCTCAGATGCTCTGAACGCTATCCCACTGCGCAAATCAAAACTTGAGAAATCACCTAGAAAGCTGGGTGGGAAATAATTGTACTAAAGAAATTAAGTAAGGGAAGGAGGGAACGTGATAGCTTACGTTGTTCGGAGAGCAGGAAGACAGTTATGTGGGGTGGGGTGGTGACATTAGATCAAGTATAGGCAAACTTGGCCCTCCAGACGTTTTGGGACTACAACTCCCATCATCCCTGACCACTGGTCCTGCTAGCTAGGGATGATGGGAGTTGTAGGCCAAAACATCTGGAGGGCCGAGTTTGCCTATGCCTTAAGCATCTGTAGAATTGCAGCTGAGGTCCAGTGCCGAGGGCCTTCTGGCAGTTCCCTCCCTGTGAGAAGTGAGGTTACAGGGAACCAGGCAGAGGGCCTTCTCAGTAGTGGCGCCGCCCTGTGGAATGCCCTCCCATCAGATGTCAAGGAAATAAACAACTATCTGACTTTTAGAAGACATCTGAAGGCAGCCCTGTTTAGGGAAGTTTTTAATGTTTGATGTTTTATCATGTTTTTAATATTCTGTTGGGAGCCGTCCATAGTGGTTGGAGAAGAAGAAGAGGAGGAGGAGGAGGAGTTTGGATTTGATATCCTGCTTTATCACTACCCGAAGGAGTCTCAAAGCGGCTAACATTCTCCTTTCCCTTCCTCCCCCACAACAAACACTCTGTGAGGTGAGTGGGGCTGAGAGACTTCAAA
Source organism: Lacerta viridis (assembly GCA_900245905.1). Taxonomy (NCBI): domain Eukaryota; kingdom Metazoa; phylum Chordata; class Lepidosauria; order Squamata; family Lacertidae; genus Lacerta; species Lacerta viridis. Next base: position 324,937 of record OFHU01001177.1, read on the forward strand.
GAAGTGTGACTAGCCCAAGGTCACCCAGCAGCTGCATGTGGAGGAGCGGAGACGCGTGGAGGAGCGGAGTCGCGAACCCGGTTCACCAGATTACGAGTCTACCGCTCTTAACCACAACACCACACTGGAGAAACCCAGCCAGATAGGTGGGGTATAAATAATAGATGATGATGAAAGAGGAGGAGGAGGAGGAGGTAAACAGTGCATCATTATGACATGCACATTCCTCAACAAAAGCCAAGCCTCACCCTCCCTTCTTAACTGCAGAGGCACTGTCTTAAGGTGTTGGCCAAATCCAGAAAGGATTAGGAACTCTAGTTCCACTGAAAGCCTGTAGGTCTATGAACACATCTGGCAAAGTCCAGACACATATATGACTTGTGCTTATGCTGCCCTCAGGGCTACCTGCCCTGCTGTTTTTTATTTATATTTCAGTACAGTGGTGTCCCGCTAGACGAATGCCTCGCTAGACGAATGCCTCGCTAGACGAAAGGCATTCGCTAGTGGAAGGCTGCCCCGCAAGACGAAAAAGTCTATGGGGCTGCCTCGCAAGACGGAAAAAAAAATTCATCGCGAAAACCGCTACTTGCCTTGGTGCTTCGCTTGACGAAAAAATCGCTAGACGAAGATACTCGCAGAACGAATTATTTTCGTCTAGCGAGGCACCACTGTAATTTATATACCATACCATTTATACCACAGTTTCTAAGTGCTGTACAGTAGGGATAGAAAAGGGATGCAATAGGGAATGGCGTAAATCCTGCCCAAATTTAACCCTAAAAATCAGAAAAACTCACATAAGATGCCTGATGAATTACAAAGTCATCACCAGCTAATAGGAGTTCAACAGAGTCGGGGGCCTGTCTGATCTCAGCCAAAAGGGAGTGCCATAGATCGGCACCGACAATATTGAATGCATGGCTTCTACCGGATAACAGCTACTAACAGTGACTTCCCGCAAGGCCTCAGTGATCAGGCATGGGTCAGGCATGACCCAAATTGTTAAGATGGTGCTGTGGGTTAAGCCACAGAGCCTAGGGCTTGTCGATCAGAAGGTTGGCGGTTCAAATCCCCTTGACGGGGTGAGCTCCCGTTGCTCGGTCCCAGCTCCTGCCAACCTAGCAGTTCGAAAGCATGTCAAAGTGCAAGTAGATAAATAGGTACCGCTCTGGTGGGAAGGTAAACGGTGTTTCCGTGCGCTGCTCTGGTTCGCCACATGACCTAGAAGTTGTACGCTGGCTCCCTCGGCCAGTAAAACAAGATGAGCGCCACAACCCCAGAGTCATCCACGACTGGACCTAATGGTTAGGGGTCCCTTTACCATTACCTAATTTAATAAAAGAGCATTCAAGTTGGCTTCTCAAGTATAGAAGTTATGTGGTAGTCACCCACCAAGAGTTTGGCCACAGCATTTTGCACCAGCTGGAAATTCTGGACTAGGCCCAAGGATAGCCTCACATCGGTGGAATCTGCACACATATAAAAAACCCGCTGTGAAATGCTTTTTTAAAACAAAAAGTTTTGAAAAATACGTTGAATTTTGCAATGCTCACTGTCGCCATCTAGTGTCACATTTGTATATTGCACTTTACAGCACATTTAAAACGTTTTATTTGCAGCAGCTGAGTCCTATGAGTGACCTCCATATACCTGATAGTCGATGTGGTGTGTCATCGTGAATGTTGCAATATTTTAGCCCTCCAAAACAGGGAGAAGGAGGCAGATTGTGCACACATGGCAGACATTTCCCAAGCTCCACATGAGCTTGGATGCCAGGGGAAGGGTCTAAAATCGCAGTCCCCCATTGTACGTTGACATTACTCCTTAGCTAAGGACACTTCAGTACGAAGTGAAACATGTAACTCCCACAGAATTGAATGAAACATAAGCAGGTTTTACCTCTTCTCAATAATTCTTATTGCGTGAAAGCCTCCAATATTCTGACTGTTCTATGATAAATTCTTGAACTCTAATTCTGCATCTAGAGGCTTTTAACCCATACGCTGACATCAAAAGTAATAAAACCTTTCGGCAGCCATTTTGCCAATGTGCTCTTCACTCTCGCTGTCCCTCTTCACATCTGGCACAATTGCCCTGTTACCTGAGCATCTTTCAGAGATGGAATGAAATAAAATAAAATAAAAGCCATCTTTATTCGAAAATGAATTTCGCACGCGATTATGTAAGCCCAATATTTACAGTGAGTCTCAGTTCTTTGATAATCCCAGCCTGGGCTGTTAAGGAACCTTCTGATCCAAAAACGTGTGCGTTTGCCCGATAAATCTCGCAAACGAAAAGCAATTGCCTCATCACTGTGCATGTACGATACCAAAGAGAAAAGAAAAGATGTTAATTGTAGCTGGAGCCTCCAGGCGTTAGATTAATGCCAATACTAATATTACTAAAAAAATCCACTGTGGCTAAGAAAACACGTATGGGTGAGATTCCAGATGTTCCCTGCACATGTTAAGTGAAGACATCCTGCTACACAGGCTAGTTCTACAAACCTAAGATAATAGCAGAAAAAAATACATTAACCCCTTGGGCCCTCACAGCTATTGGGGAGTGCCAGTTATATAGCCCCTTCCTTCAGGCAATTTACCCCCAAGTAAATGCTTCAACTTTGATGCCTCAAAGGTGTTATTCCCTTTGCTATTTTTGTTCCCGACTACAGCTAGAGTGTTTCTTTGAAAGATGACTAATGTAAATTATATCTGGCCAATAACCCTGGCCATAAACACCTCATATTTTAAATGCACACATTTTTAATAGACATAAAACTGAGGCATAGGAAAGGCCCAAAGAAATGAAGTTTAACTGAACTTCATAACTTCAGCTAAACCTGTAGCAGCTGGACCAGGGTGTAGCTTTGTTCTCCAGGCGCTATAGGGTAATAGAACTGCGATAGCAGAGGTTTTAGTAAGAGAGCGCAGGGCAGAATGAACGTTCCCCACATCAAATGGGGTGCGCATTTTGCGTGGACGCGAGTAGCCCCCTTGGATCACGGAGCAGCTCCTGGCAGTTGGGCCTGGCACCACCTTCCCAGGTTGGATACCTGTGGACTCCACCTACTCTAGCAGCCGCCCAATCCCGGCTGGGGAGGTGTTGCCGGGGGGGATTGGCCAGGTAGAAGGAGGGATTATACAGTGCACACAATAGAACTTGAGTCATACCTGGGAAGCGGCCGTTGGATTCAGAGCTTCCCCACCCTCCACTCCCTCAATTGACGTTTACTTTGCAGGTTAACCACCTTTTTCCACAGCCACACAGGCACGCAGGCGCTGCTATGACAAGGTCGCTGTTGAAGGGCCGGAAAGGACTTTCCCTGCATTGGCAGGTTTCGCCTTTCCCGTAGCAATTCGTCACAACTTTGGCGGTTGCAGGCCTTGGGCGGAATCCTTTAGTCATCTACAAAATTGGGGGGGGGGGGGCGGTGACCCCCGCCCCCATTGCGGCGGCGATAACAGGGTTCCCGTTAAAGGGGTCTCAGGGGGAGGCATTGACCATACGCCCTGAGGTCGTCACTGCCCTCCCCCTCCAGCGGCGGCGAACAGGGGGGCGGGCTATCTGCTTGAACATATGTTCTCCAGAGCTAGCCCACTCCCCACTCATGCTGGATAACCCTGAAATTACCCAGAACCCCGGCTGGGGGGCTGGGAAGGATAAACGCCCAATGCCTGAGCCAAGGTCTCCCTACATCTGAATATTAATAAAGTTGTGGCCAATTTAATCCCATAGAACGTTGTCACGTGTCGTTATTTCCCTCAGGGGCTGCCCCAGGGTTCGGGGGACTCCGCCTGGCCACGCAAATGGGAAAACACAGGTTTATTTGTGGTGTCACTGCTCTCTGGTTTTCAAGTTTTCTCTACATTTGGGCCAACCGCTTGCCTCCATTATGCCATAAAGATGTATAAAACTGCGGGAAGCAGTGGAAGACAGGAGTGCCTGGTGTGCTCTGGCCCATGGGGTCACAAAGAGTCGGACATGACTAAACGACAACAACCACCTGGCAGACAGGATAAAAACAACGCACTCAGATTTCTGTTGTAGTCCACCCCTTCTGTGATGTGTGTATGATGTATAGAGGGGCAGACTTGGGCTCCAGGTTGGGCAGTTTAAAAGTCAATATAAGGGCTTGTACACCTTTGTCCTAGGTCCTCTTCCTGCCTCCTGCGTGGGGGGGGGGGGAGGAAGCACCCTGTTGCAACAGTTTAATGAAGATCAGGCTTACTAGCTGCTTTGCTTCTCAATATTCTCTGGCTGGCCTCTGTTATTTTCTCCTACCGATAGAGAACCTAAAATGACTCTACCTGGGCTCTTGGGTACCCCATAAGTGAAAAGGAGCAGGGTTGTTTTTTTCTTATAACAGGCAAGAGCCTGGTCACTCAAGCACCTTGCAGAATTGAACCAGCTTCCTCTTATCCCTTCCCAGTACCTTGCCTATGTACCCGCAGTACCCCTCAGACTTGAGGTACCGAATGAGGGAAGGATGGCTTAGGATGGCTCTCACGTACTTGTTCTGCTCCCGATTCTCCTTTTCTTGCACGTGTGAAGAGAAAAGGAGAATCGGGAGCAGATCAAGCACGTGAGAGCCATCCTAAGCCATCCATCCCTCATTGGGTACCTCTAGTCTGGGGGTGACCAACCTGGTTCACCTATGCAGGCTCACTTGAAGGTTGTATGGCAGCATCAGGTAGCTATTTGCATGTGTGAGTGAGCTGCCACAGACCTAACACCACCAATAGGATTTTCCCATCTCTCTCAAAACAAAAGGCTTTTCATGGGAGTCCTCCTCAAAGGTCAAGTCATCAAACAATGAAAAACAGATTTGGGAAACCTGCATGTGCAAACTGGCTGCTAAAATGCCACCATCTATTTAGAAATGTGTCTGTTAATGAATAAAGCAGCTTCTAAGCTCTGTTTGGCCAGAGTGTTGTGAAACAAGAGACTAATTCACTCTCCCCAAATGACTTCTTTCCCCCCTTTCTTTTCCAAAAACAATTAATAGTGCACTGAGCGAACTGCATTACAACCTAGCAAACTATACAAGAGAGCAGAATTCTCTTGCAAAAACAATTTTCGACATACCATTGTGCGGCTTAAGAGAACTCAGGAAATGTTTCAGTGATATTCAGCTTCCCCAGAGACACTGCAGCTCATGAAAATGGACTAATGTCCGAGGCATGAAAATTACAATGGGCTTCCTGCTTACATTTAACCCTCCCCCTGGCCCTCCAAGACTCTAATTTGAACAGTATGGCAGGATTCCAGTTGTGAAGTTTCTCTCCCAGGGAAGGACCAAAGTAAAGGTGCCGGGGGGGGGGAGAGAGAGAGAGAGAGAAGGGTTGAGGGGCTCCAGATTTCTCTTACCCATAAGTTGTGCTTTCCTTACAGCCATCCTTCACGCACAAAGACAGAACTAGACAAAGCGTGTTCTCCTTCATGGAGAGCAAGTGTTGCGGTGGGGGCTAGCAAGTCACCCCTCTGCTGCTGGGTGGGTTTGTATGGATGGCCACTACTGCGATTGGGCTCTGGCTGTCGTTGGGGAGATTTCTATGTTGCAACTTGTTGATGGACAGTCCAGAGCCTATAAATGACCCTGCACTCAGCGTCGGAGCCCTCCTGGCTTCGTGCATCGGATCGCCCGCCCTCCCGCCCTGTTATTAGGCCTCTGCATTGACCTTGCTATGCCTGTCATGGGGTCGTCTGCGTTGGAGCAGGGGCCTGGTAGGAATTTTTCCATTGGCTGATTGGCTGGTGCCATTTGGTTTTCGCCTACTGCGTAGCAATTAGTCACAACTTGTAAGGTTGGCGGTTAGGCATTGGTTATAAATTGGTTGAGGAGGGGCAGAGTTGGCTGTGGTTGCCCCTCCTATGCTGCGAAGGGGCAGGTTGGCTGTGGTTGCCCCTTCAAGGCTGCTGCTGCGAGGGGAATTCCGTTAAAGGAATCCAGGGGCTCACCATGCTTGTCCGTTTCCCCCGGTCGGGGGACAGGGCCCACGCAAGAGCCCCTGGGAGCATTTGGGGAGAACGGGCGCACATTCTCTCCCCAAAGCGTTTTCCCCTATACTGACTCCACAGGCGGGTGGATGTCAGTTCTGTCCCCAGCGGGACAGATAGTCTTAACCAATGCCTAAGCAACCACTCACTTATTTTGTATTCAATAAAGTTGTGGCCAAATTAATGCCAAAAACCTTAAACTTATATATGGTGTGACGTGTGTTTTACTTGAGGGGTGATTGGGGACCTCGACACGCAAATAAGTCAGCCACATACTTAAAGCCTCCATCCACTGTACACATCACAAGCATCTGACATCGTATGCCGTCTCTGTTCCCATTTCGCAACCACGGCTAATACTGATTGATAGACTGCACAGTCCTTTTTTAAAAGGATACACGGCCTATATTTTTATGTGACACACCTACATTTGCATATGCAGGTGTTAACATAGGTACGCATGGCAGAAATCCAAGTTGGCGGTAGCCCCCATCTCCTCCCTGGCCCACGACAACAGCACACCATAGAATATTAAATTGGCCTTTTGTCTCTCTAGTCCTTGAAAATCCTCCACATTTCAAACGACGTTCTACCCCTCATGATGGCTAAGAAATCTAACTTTCCCTACAGAAGGAAACTTGTGGGGATAACCAGCATCTGGGACGACCAGTAATTCCCGGAGTTCCTGCTCCCACTGGCCGTGAAAGGGTCCGCTGGTTATGAACCTGAAGGTCGTGAGATTGTTGTTGGGAGTTCTGAAGGTTTCCGAAGGTTCCGGAGGTTCCGGAGTTTCCGGATAGGAAAGATAGGCAAAGCTAAAGAAGCGGCCAAAACTAAGAAGGCCAAATAAACTTTTGAAATAAAATGAAATAAAGACTAAGAGACTGCAGTCAATGGTGAAGTTGCGCTCTACTGCTCTGTGCGGCTTGGTTTCTCTTTCGGTTTCTCTCTGGCTTGTCTCGCACGGATGTTCTCTCTTGGCTTGTCTCGCGCACTCCACACCGCTACAGAGAGCAGGGGCTATTTATTAGGAAGTTAAACATCGTCATAACATTGTCAATAACCAATCACAACGTTGTATCTAGGTGAGTTTCTGGGCGGGAAACTCTTAACTGACCGTTAATGAAGCTTGTCTTAGCACACTTTGCCCCAAGCGCAGAGGGATCCAGGCAGCAACCTCTGCCGGATCTCCTAGCCTTCCGTGCAATGCGCGGAAGGTTACCTTAAAGCAAACAGGTGCAGGAGCACCTGAAAACGTATTCCCACAGAAACTGTTCTGCTTTACTGTCTAAATGTTTTACTAGGCATCTAAATTACGGGTAGCCAATATGATGTCCTCTAGAAATTGTTGGACTACAACTCCCAACTTCATACCCATCCACCGCCCCGGGGGGGGAAATGGGACAAACCTCTTTTTTTTCCTCGCAAGAGGACAGCAGCCAAAATGGCTGCCACGATCTCGCGCAATTTCAGGCTTGCAGCACTGCTGCCCTGAAAACGCATTTTACGCAGAGCTCAAGGCCTCTCCCCCAAATGCTTCCACCATTGTAGGAAAGTAGTGCCTAAAAGAACGGTTTCTTGTAATAAAATGGCAACAACAACTAAAGATTTCGAGTGCCCGTGCCCTATTCCTTCACTTCAGCTCTGGTTTCAAACTACTTCCTGGAATACCGCCAGCACCAGTTTAAAAGGATAGAATGACATAAACAGAGAAGAACTTTTAAGGAGACCAGGCAGTCTTAAGCAGTATCCATCAATGTAATGCCAACACTTAAGCCATTAAAGGAATGATCAAATGACAAATGCATTCCATACACTGCCTTATTACATTACGTCAGCCTTCCCCTACCTGGTGCCCTCCAGATGTTTCAACCTACAACTACCATCTTCCCTGGCCACTGGCCATGCTGGCTATTGAATAAGCAGTCGTTCTGATTCGTTTCTGCGGAGGTTAGATAATGCTGTGCGAAAGGAAGCATCATCCCCCACTTTCCTGTGCACTTTTCTTAACACACACACACACACACACACGGTCTGTAGGGGAAGTGAGTTTGTTGAACAAGACCTATCAACTACAATTCCACTACTTTAATTTGCTGGCATGTGGTTGACTCTCACCCCAAAACAGTGACAGTCTGGAGGCACCCCTGGTCACTTTCTCCCAAGGCTCTCTGCACTTTCACTCGAACAGTCAGGATGAATTCCAGGATTGCGAATCTCATTCCTTCCTCCACAAATCCGAGGTTTTCAGCAAAGTAAGGCAAGAATGTACTGATCATTCTATTCTTAGCAGAATTGGGCTTCTAGTTGAAATTGTCCATTCCTACTATCGCTCACATCTGTGAAAGTTTTGCAATCTGTTTCAGCATCATGCCTGTCTTCCAACTGGCGGGGCAGCCTGTGTGCTATATACTGCCACAACAATGTCATGCTTGTTTCTCTCTCTTTCTACTCATCCCCAGATTCTTTCAACACTTTCACATTCATGAATATCCACATGCATGCATATAACACTACTCCCCCCCTCTTTTTGCTGGGTTTATTGCTTTTTGAAAAAGGTATACACTTAAACTGCTATGGGTAAAGGTAAAAGGTAAAGGACCCCTGGACGGTTAAGTCCAGTCGAAGGCGACTGTGGGGTTGCGGCGCTTATCTGTCTTTCAGGCTGAGGGAGCCGGCGTTTGTCCACAGACAGCTTTCCGGGTCATGCGGCCAGCATGACTGGACCGCTTCTGGCGCAACGGGACACCGTGATGAAACCACCGTTTACCTTCCCGCAGCAGCGGTACCTAATTATCTACTTGCTCTGGCGTGCTTTCGAACTGCTAGGTTGGCAGGAGCTGGGACAGAGCAACGGGAGCTCATCCTGTCGCGGGGATTTGAACCACCAACCTTCTGATGGGCAAGCTCAAGAGGCCCAGTGGTTTAGACCACAGCGCCACCCGTGTCCAAAATATTCCATTAAATTGCTATATTCCAATCATGACTATCATTCCATCAGGTCTCAATTATATCTATCGGCATGTACTTACCTTCCCATATTAAGATTTCAAGGCCATTCGCATACTCCTTGTGTCACCTTCCCAGTTTCCAATCCACAGCCTACACCTTCCTCCTTTGCCAGATACATTTTTTGTCCCTACTTGGCTCAGCTCTAGGCTTTTGCCTCCTTCCCTCACAGGATTTACTTTTAAAAGCCCCTCTTGAAAAGGAGTCTCCCCAGTCCTCATGAGGTGCATCCCTTCTCCTTCATTTTGGTTGTGTTGGTCCAAGAAACCCAAGCTTCCCTGATGACTCAACTACATAGTCAGCTGTTAGCTTCCAGTGTCCTGCTTTCTCGACCAACAACTTGAACTTTGACAGAACCTCAGCAAGATGTTAAATATGCCTTCTCCTACAGTAATCCTGTAAGAAGGAATAGCAAAAATCCAAACTGAGTAAAGGGTAATCCAGTCCATAGCTGTCAACTTTTCCCTATTCTTGCGAGGAATCCTATTCGGAATAAGGGAATTTCCCTTTTTTTAAAAAGGAAAAAGTTGACAGCTATGACCCAGTCAGATGGTTGGCATATAAATAAAGTATATTATTATTATTATTATTATTATTATTATTATTATTATTATTATTATTGGTGGTGGTAGTAGTATTTCAGTGCAGACCCGAAAATGCAAAATTTGAGCAAGAAGTAGGGACAAGCTTATGTTTGCCAGAATACATATCATAGACTTAGAGCACACATGAGGCATAGGAGCCAACTCTTAGGGGCTGAAATCCCTTAACCACCCCCCAAAAAACTGAAGGGGGGGGGCTGCCCCACCAAGTTGATGGGCATTGCCATTCAAAGGGTGTGTGCGCACTGTATCTTGCAAACAATTATGTGGGGCAGGGCTTATCTGGGCCCCTGCAATATTTTTTTCAAGTTGGCACCCCTGCCATGGTGGGAGCTGGAGTCGCACTTTGTTTGTTTGTTTGACTGGGTTTCTACCCTTTCTTCCAAAGGAGCCCAGAGCAGCAAACAACCGAGGGACAAAACAATATAATTAAAAATAAAATAAAATGATACTTAAACGTTTAAATATATGAAGAACATCGGGGGGGAGCCTTCCTGTTTGAGTGGAAGGAAGGAAGGAAGGAAGGAAGGAAGGAAGGAAGGACAGAAAGGGCCCTCAACCTCACAGGGCCCAAATTTGCAATGGCAAAAATTCCTTGGGTTCTTTCAGTGATTTGTGGGGAACTGACCAGAAGGAAAACAGCCAGTGGAGAAAGAGTTAAGCAAGCAATCCATTTTCTTTCCTCTTACCACTCGGCTTAAAATTGCAACCTCTGAAGGCTGCATTTGATTAAAAAATAAAATTGAGGCTTTGTTAGACACATCTGAGAGCCAGGATTAGCCGGGGCTCCCATTCAAATCTATTTCCAACCCAGGTTTGCTGCTGCATATTGTGTGAATGGTTCAAAGTCGTTTGGTAGAACAGTCCTATGCACATTGTGGCAAGAGAGAGAGAGAGAGAGAGAGAGAGAGAGAAAGAAGGATGCAGCAATAGAAGTTTTCTGCAATTACAAGATCCAGATCTTGGACAAGCAACTGACAAACTTAGTTATCAAATAGCTAAGCTAGCAGAGAACCAACGTCAAAGCTGGGTTTTGTTTTTTTGTTTTTTTAAACAAACCCCTATATAATCAGCTAGATTAAACAACAATAAATTTAAACAGGAAATTCCAGCCACTGCCACCAGCTGTCAATTAACCTTACACGGGATTGTAAACTCAGGGACAAGAGACATCATCTTCTGCGAGGCAAATCTGCAGAGGAGTCAGACCAAATCAAAAGGAGAAATCACAGAGCTCCAGTCTGCACATAAGTCTTGCGGCGAATATTGCCAATTACAGTATCAGAGCATGCCGAGGAGGCTCAAGTAACACCACAGCCCTCTTTCAACAACTGCAGCCTTTACCATTTGGGCTCTAATAAACATGTGTTCCCAATATTTTCTCTCGTGAATACGTCTCCTTCAAAACCAAAACACTTCATGCTTGCCAATACCAAAGCCTTGATTGGAAAATGTATACCAGTTGACCTCTGAGCTCTCTCTTTTTTCCCCTTCCCCTTCCTCTTCCCCTGGCTGCAAGTCTCCACACACACACACACACATACACGACATTCTTCAGGCCACACATTAACACCACACACACACACACACACACACACAAAGTTATTACCGTACTTACCTTCCATGCTCTCCGTAGTTCCTGGAACCAGAAAACCTGGCAGCCAGGCCCAGGTGCCTCACTCTCTGCTGCCACAGTGGCTGCAACTGTTCTGTGTGCGTTATATTTGTATATTTTATTGTTAAAAGTGGTATGACTCTTTTTTATTGTTAAAAGTGATATGACCCTGCACCAAGCCACAGGCGTCCCCTGCCTGCACAGATCTCCCTGTGCATGTGAATGTATGTCTCCTGACCCACTAGGGGGTGTCAATTTAGAGGGTGAAACTTAATTTTTGCAAATTTCTCCAGTCTTTAAAATAGGTTTTTGAGTGTGAGGAATTCCAATGTGTCACGCTATTGTGGCGATTGGACAACATTTAGCATGCCAGGTCTAGAGGTTTGACGAAGAGGCACATGAACTACGTATTCTTGCGGAAAACCAAATAATTTTAATTTTGCCTTCTAAAAATGTCAGTTAATGCTAAATAATTATACACACACACACACACACTTATATAATATAACCGTAAGTACTTGGCAATCGTTCTTAATTCTTTCTGTGGGACTTCACACACATTTTGCTTAACCAAGCAAAACTAAAGGATGTTAATTTAACCCAAATACTTTTTGAATCCCCAAGTCCTGTTATAACTCTTTAGTACCCCTCATTTTGGAAATATTAAAGCTGAAAAATTTGACATGCCCTACAGTAAAAGGTAAAGGACCCCTGGACAGTTAAGTCCAGTCAAAGGCGACTATGTGGTGCGGCGCTCATCTCACTTCAGGCCAAGGGAGCCGGCGTTTGTCCACAGACAGCTTTCCGGGTCATGTGGCCAGCAGGACTAAACTGCTTCTGGCGCAATGGAACAGTGTGACAGAAGTCAGAGCGCACGGAAACGCAGTTTACTTTCCCACCACAGCAGTACCTATTTATCTACTTGCACTGTGTGCTTTCGAACTACTAGGTTGGCAGGAGCTGGGACAGAACAACGGGAGCTCACTCCGTCGCAGGTGGTTTAGACCACAGCACCACCCGCGTCCTATAACGCGCACCATAATGTGCATGTGGTCACTGAGTCTGGTTTTTCAGGGTCCGTTCCCTGACCGAAAGGGACACGAGTGGCGCTGTGGTCTAAACCACAGAGCCTAGGGCTTGCCATCAGAAGGTCGGCGGTTCAAATCCCCGCGACGGGGTGAGCTCCCATTGCTCGGTCCCTGCTCCTGCCCACCTAGCAGTTCAAAAGCACGTCAAAGTGCAAGTAGATAAATAGGTACCGCTCCGGCAGGAAGGTAAACAGCGTTTCCGTGCGCTGCTCTGGTTTGCCAGAAGCGGCTTAGTCATGCTGGCCACATGACCCAAAAGCTGTACGCAGCTCCCTCGGCCAGTAAAGCAAGATGAGTGCCGCAACCCCAGAGTCGTCCACGACTGGACCTAACGGTCAGGGGTCCCTTTACCTTTACCTCCCTGACTGAGTATCCACAGCCCCAGTGGCGGAGTTAGCCACATGAGCGCCCGGAGCAATGGCTATGCCGTGCACCGGGTGGGCGAGCTGCGCGGGGGGAGGCATCCACCACCATGCACAGGGTTGGTGTGTCTTTTTTACACCCCCCCATGGATGACACTTGGGGCGGTTTGCCCCCCTGCTCCCCCTTCCTATGCCCCTGCACAGCCCACACACAGGGCAGTTGCTGCTGACGCAAGCCCACTTCCTCATGCGCACACCATTCGCTGTATATGGGTGGGTTGTGCGAACACGGTTCTGGTCACATATAGCATTTCTTACAATCTCTTTTGGTGTCGTCCCATCTCTTCTTCCCATTGAGGATAGGGGTGTGGGAATACGTTTTCAGGTGCTCCTGCACCTTGCCGCAGTAAGGTAACCTTCTGCGCATTGCACGGAAGGCAAAAGGATCCGGCAGAGGTTTGCTGCCTGGATCCCTCCGCGCTTAAGGCAAAGCGCGCCAAAAACAGCCTCAGTAACGGTCAGTAAGGAGTTTCCCGCCCAGAAACTCACCCAGATACAGCGTTGTGATTGGTTATTGATGATGTTATGACGTTGTTCAGTTTACTAATAAATAGCCCCTACTCTCTGTAGCGGTGTGTAGAGTGTGCGAGACAAGCCAAGAGAGAGAGAAAGCGAAAGGAAAACTAAGACGCACAGAGCAGTAGCTGGGAACTTGCAACTCCACCATTGACTGCAGTCTCTTATTTCATTTTATTTCAAAGTTTTATTTGGTCGCTTAGTTTTGGCCACCTCTTTCATCTATTTACTTTTTGGAACTTCAAGCCTTCGTAACTCCAGAGGAGCCTTCGTGACTCCAAGGAAACCTTCAGAAACCTTCGGAAACCTTCAGAACTCCCAACAACAATCTCACGACCTTCAGGTTCATAACCAGCGGACCCTTTCACGGCCAGTGGGAGCAGGAACTCCGGAATTACTGGCTGTCCCAGATGCTGCTTATCCCCACATAGGGGAGGTTCACAACAATGGATGGCACCTACAGGGTTATCACACACCACCTGCCCCCACTCCCTTCCGCAAAAAATGAGCTGCTTCAAAGGGCTGGCGCAACCCGCATCCTTTCGCTGTCCTGCTCCCTGCAATATAGGCACAATCATGAAAAACTTTATCTGCGTTGTGATTAAAAGCTGCTCTCTGAGCCTTTCATGCGGCTGCAGAGTGGGATAAAAAAAATACCTTAAATGAAGAATAATAACTGATCATGTTTGGAAAGAGTCGGTTTTCTTTCGTGATGCTGAGCAGCGCAGGTGACGTTCTTTCCAGGCCGTTTCCGCCTTGAGAAAGTCACACTACGGCAGGCATAACAGCATCTTGGGGGAGAGTGGGCTGCCTTTACTTTAATGTCCTCTGCATAATTCTTCCTCCCCCTGACACAAATGTCGGCTAAATTAGTGGGAGGTCAGAAAGCAAAGTCACAACCAAAACAAAATCCAAGCAACAGCAGCCTTTCATCTCTAAAAATTTTGTTGTGATGCAAAGTTTCCCGTTGCCAGCGCTCATTAATTTTCGGCGAGACGTGAACATCTTGCAAGGAACATCTTTGTCCTTAAGTAACACCCGTCCCCACCAGATGGAAGCTATTCTCACTTTACGGTAAAAAACACCTCTGGCCCTCCGGACGTTCCCAGACTACATCTCCCATCATTCTGTACAACAACATCTGGAGGGCCACAGGTATCCGTGAGGACTTTGTGACCACGATTATGGTTACACATATATTTGCGGAATAACGTAAGTAAAACGTTTCCAAGCACAATTCAAAGTGTTGGCGCTGACCTTTAAAGCCCTAAAGAGCCTCGGCCCACGATACCTGAAGGAGTCTCCACCCCCATCGTTCAGCCCAGACACTGAGGTCTAGCTCCAAGGGCCTTTTGGCAGTTCCCTCCCTGCGAGAAGAGAGATTACAGGAACCAGGCAGAGGGCCTTCTTGGTAGTACCTGCCCTGTGGAACGCCCTCCCATCAGATGTCAAGGAAATAAACAACTACCTGACTTTTAGAAGACATCTGAAGGCAGCCCTGTTTAGGGAAGTTTTTAATGTTTGATGTTTTATCATGTTTTTAATATTCTGTTGGGAGCTGCCAGAGTGGCTGGGGAAACCTAGCCAGATGGGCAGGGTATAAATAAATTATTATTATATTATTATTATTATTATTATTATTATCATTATCATTATCATTATCATCATCATCATCATCATTATTAAACAGCAACGAAGCAGGTCTCTGCCTCTGGAGCCTGCATTCTAAAGGGTGACAATGGGGAAGAAGAAGAGGAGGAGGAGGAGTTTGGATTTGATATCCCACTTTATCACTACCCTAAGGAGTCTCAAAGCAGCTAACAATCTCCTTTCCCTTCCTCCCCCACAACAAACACTCTGTGAGGTGAGTGGGGCTGAGAGACTTCAAAGAAGTGTGACTAGCCCAAGGTCACCCAGCAGCTGCATGTGGAGGAGCAGGGAATCAAACTCTGTTCACCAGATTACAAGTCCACCGCTCTTAACCACTACACCACACTGGTAACAGAGAAAGAAATGGAGTGGCAAGTGTAACACAAATGATGCCAAACTCCCCTCCCAAGTTTCCTGAATGAGTGTAAATTTTAAGATAGGTCACTCTGGTCTATTCACTATGCCCAAGTCTGCCACAAGGCATACCCAGACCTCAGATGGTCACCGCTGCCCCATGCTTTGCTGTTGTCCCCCCACACCACCCTCATGCACTGACCTCCCCTTCCCCCCACTGTTGCTGCGGTGATATGCCATCAGGACCAGGGATACATTACCAAGGAGCTCGGTTCAGCTGGAACTCTGTACATGCCCAGAACTATATGCGAAATTTGGCTCTGCTCTGAGGAATCAGCACGAGTGCTATTTGTCCTTGTGCCGGAGCCAACCCTGAAAGATCCCTTTGTTGTAGCCAGCTCAGATGCCAGGATGTTGCCAGCCATAAAAAGGAACCGGTCGCATATGCCCAATTAGATTTCTGGAACCCGGTACCATATCTAATGAAAACATAACTCACAATTCAGCCGTTAATCGTCTTCTGCAGGCAAATGAATTCCCTCCGGGGAGCATATCTCGCCTTGATTAAAACAAATACCCTCTTTTGCATTTCTTGAGAAATCAAAGCCTGTCCCTTTCAGCAAGGGCCAGATCACCTTATTAAAACAAGATGCTCATGAGACTTTGCTTTATTCGTCTGGTGGGAAATTTAACAGAGGTGACTCCACAACAACCCATGGTCATCTGTTACCTGTGCCCTTCTCTTATGTGCATACCCTGCCTTGCACCCTTTCTCAGACCTCAGTAGAAGTTCCTTTTCAAATTTAGCCCAATGTCCACCAATAACCCATTCCTATAAGCAGATGCCCCTAGCTTTCCAGCACTTTTACTTTGTTGGAGGAGTCCCACACGAGGAGCCGCAACTGGAGCACTGGAAGGGCGCGCAGAGTCCTGCGCCGCTCCAGCACCACGCCCTTCACCCCCCGCCCCCCTCCCGAGGGGCAGCCAGCGCGGGAGGGAGGCGGCCCCAGAGGCGGAGAGGCGTGAAGGCGGCACGCCGGACCTCCCCGCCCCGCACCCCGCGCTCTCCCCCGGACGCCGCCCTCCCCCCCCCGCATGCCCACCACCACTACTACTCCCTGGGGCACGGGGGCACTGGAGGGATTGCCATGCCATGGCAGCCGATGTGCCTAAGATGGCCCTGCGTCCAGTGGTCCTTTACCTTTACCTTTTTACTTTAATAATCTAATTTTCCAGGCACATTTAGTGGACTATCCTAGTCCCCCTAAGTCCACTGACCGCAGGCCACTGTTTGGAGCCCGATTTAACCCCAACAAAGTGGATTATCCCCATATCAGGTAAATCCCAGATTTATAGGGGGAAAGCATTGAGACTGATGTTGTGTGGCTTGGGTGCGCTGCAGGCTCTGAGCTGCCCAAACGGTCCGCCCACTGCCTCTCCCCCAGCTGTAGGGTGGCTGAGTGGGAGGAGGCAGGCAGACTCTGGAGGCCCCTGGGTGCACCCCGCCCCTGGGTGCACCGCCCCAGGCGACTGAGCGGCTTCTTCCGCCATTGCTCTGCCCATGCATCGCCCCATGTCCCCAGGGCCGTCTCATCCATAGGGGCTAGTGGCGCGGCGGGCCAGGGCGCCGGCCCCCCCAGGGGCGCCCCCGCGAGCCCGCCGGCATACCGGGCACCCCCTCCCCAACCCGCCCCCACCCCCGCTGCGCCCATGCCGCTCCCGGGCGGGCTGCGAGCTGGCCGCCCTCGCCTCCCGTCCCGGGAGCACTGGAAGGGCACGCAGAGCCCCGCGCCGCTCCAGCGCCACGCCCCTCATCCCCCGCTCACCCACCCCCCCTCCCGAGGGGTGTCAAGTGCGGGAGGCGGCAGAGAGGCAGCACACCAGGGGCGCTGGAGGGATCGCCGTGCCACGGCGGCCAATTTCCCTAAGATGGCCCTGCATGTTCCACTCCCAAATGGACCCTGAGGGAGTTAGGAGAACCCACAGAACAGTGTGCAGGGGGAGGAGAGGATGGGCTGTTCAATCTGAAACATTTGCGCTGACAGAATGATCCCCCACAGGGCTACAACAGATTCTTCCCACAGTAAATGCCAGTGTCTGCATTGTAACAAAAAACAACAACACAAAGAGTCTTGTGGCAACTTAAAGGTTAACACACTTATGACTCCAGGAAAATTTAAGCCACCAAAAAACTGTTAGCTTTTAAGGTGCCTCAAGACTCTTTCTAATATTTGAAATTAATTGCAATGAAGTCCAAATGCTGGAAAAGATTATTGGTGCAGATTAGAACATATTGTTGATGAATCAAGTTGTGCGACACTGGTCATTCTCATGCTAGCCAGCAAAAATTCTGGGTGGGCACACATCTTGGGTAGCACTGGGCATGTGCTTGCTAGCTAATTCATGTTGGTTTGAGAATTAAAGGCACACACATTTATTGTTTAAGCTATTTTGGATTTGGGTGGGTGGGTGGTGGGGGAGGAAATGTGTCAATGATGACCTCTACTTCGGACTATGAGTGGTGGCTTTGGTTTATTAAATTGTTCATTACCTCACTTTGGTGCCACAAAAGGGCACAATGAAGTTTGGGCGATAAGCAGAGTACTTTCGCTGTTGTTAGTTACCCTAGTTAAAAGTGTGGTGGCTAATCACCTAAGCATCCTGCGATTGGTTGGCAACGCTAATAAACATAGAGCAACACAATTGGCGTTAAAATAGCCAGTGACCTCAACTGACACAGTGGAGTGTCAGGCTGCATTCCCGTCCGGTGCATCCTTGCGTGACCCGAGAGCCCCTTGAAGACAATGGGACTTACTTCTGAGTAAACGTGCCTAGGGTCGTGCTGTCAAAGTCTCCCGCCACTGGATTGTGCGGCACTGCAATGGCAGTTTCTTGCGTTTAAATTTGTTGACGCCTTTTATGAATCAACAGAAGGACAATGTGCCCACATCAAGCCATGCTCCCTTTGTGGCATGCCCCCTACGGGCGAGGAATGGCTTTGCAAACTGTTTTGGGGGTTTGTTTATTTATTTAAGGGAACGAAAACAGGAAACGTTTGCGATTATATGACTGTTAATGATCACTGTTGTTATCACCCCAATCACAGATAATTATTTTCCTAGGCTTTTTTTTTAAAGCATTTTCCTTAACCATTTAAAAACAAAAGCAGCAGTAATAGCTGGGAACAACTGGATTCCTCAATGCCCCAACAAGTTTCAGATGTTTGCATTCGGGAGTGTTGCCTCAGGTGAAACAAGCAGCAACAATGTCAGATTTTTAAACACTTTAAAAGTGTTTGGCTTGAAGTGATCTCTGTGCTTTGAATTGCCACATGCCTCAGCCTAGGGCATCCAGGTTTCTGTTTCTTTGTGGGGTCACAAGGAGACTTTTGACAATGGAAGAGGAGAAAGTCCCAAGAAAGGGGATAGAAAACAGATGCTTGGGAGTGGGAGAGGAAACAGGAAGAATATGTATATAAACAGTAGAGGGGATGAGGAATGCAGGGGGGGAGGAGGAGGAGGAGGAGGAGAAGCACAACTGAAGCATGCCGCAATAAAATCTGCATTGCATCCTACAAACATTTTATTTGAAATGCAACAAAACAGCAAGCATGGAGGGTCAAAGGTCAGGGTTTTTGGAGGGTGTGTACATAGGTCCCCTGCAGGGCCCAGGGTTATTACCTTTTGTAAAGAGGAATGTACATCCGGTTTTCAAGGATAAATCAGAACTTTAGAAACTACTGAAAAACGTGCCTCTCGTTCTCTATAAGCAGCTCATGAATGCCATGCATTCTCCATAGACACAGCTTGCAGTTAACACCTCCAAGTACTGGGCTGGTTCAATAAGGCACAGCATGAGACTCTCTATTTATTCCAGCAGAAAATTCAATGGAAATGGAGCGGCGGATATTCAAGAAACTAATTTTTTTTTATAGTTTGTTGCTCTCTAAGACAATCATTTGTGTGTGCAGCAGCGCTGTGGTTAGGAACACAAGTGTGCTGAAAGAAATGCATTAATTAAACAATAAAGGCTCCTTTCAATCAGAGAAGTAATCCATTGACCATCTCTACATTGTGAACGTATGCATGTCTACTCAGAAGTAAGTCCATTGAGTTCAATGGGACTTCTCCTTAGTAAGCATGTGCAGGACTGTACATCACATCTGATAGAGACCTTCCAAAATTATGTATCCTCAGATAATGCCAAATGTGTCCCTGCTCCTTTCGGTCTCTCTGGGTAGATGAGGCAAGCGTCCCCCACACCCACATTTTAATTTAGGTGCGGGAAATGTGCTATTGTTTTATGCCATTTTAAGTCAAAGTTGCTAGGCAATCCCAGAAAACTCCCCCCTTAGACTTGAATACACCTCAGTATGTACACACGTGTGTGTGTGTGTGTGTGTGTGTGCGCGCGCGCGAGCGCGTTTGCATACAACGCGCAATTTAAGGAGGCTCAAAAGCATCGTCTTACCTGGATCGTGGAAAGGGACCAGTGCAAAGTTGTAAAGCGGTCTCTTGGGTCTCTTCAAAGAGGTCTCCAGAATTTTGGACGCTCCCTCGATCACCTGAACTAAGTCATCATACATCGAGCCAGTCACATCAAACACAAAAGCCAAGGTAGACGCTCCCTCCGGGATTTCTTCATCCGTGGTCTGAGGCTCCAGTTCCACCACAGCATCTTGTGCGCAGCAAACAGAAAAAAGGAGAGCAACGGCTAGTGAAGCCCGCAGGGCAACATTGTGATGGGAATTCATTTCTCTTCCTCCTCCTCCAGGGTACCTAAGCAAAGTGCTCAGTTCCCCACACTAAGCATCACAAAGGACCCCGTCTGGTTGGAGGGAGGGTGCATTTGATATTTCCTTTTGCAAAGCAGCAGTCAAAAAGTCCTTTTCCTCCTTTTTTTTTTTCCTTTTCTTGGGTTTTTTTTTATTTTGCACAAAGCACTTTTCACAGCCTCAAGGGAGGTAGAGAGAAAAAAAGAAAGAGGCAAGGGGAATGCGGCAGTCCCCCCCCCTTTTTTTTTGCTAGCAAGTTGCTGGTTCTCCTTCCCTTCCCCAGTCTACTTGTCTGCAAGAGTTTTGGCAGCCTCTCGCCAAGCGAAGGGAGAGTGAGTCCCATTCATGTCCCCTGTGCAGCTGCTGCTACTTCTGCTGCTGCTGCCGCCGCCGCCTCTGGATTCTTTGGCAAGAAGCAGAGGCTCTCCAAAGTTCGGCTGCTGTACGGAGTCTTTGGCTAGAAACTGAGGCTTCTCGCTGCTGCTGCCGTTGCTGCTGAGGCAACAAGGAGTGGATGCTCAGCTCAGCTCGCCTCCTCATTGGTCTGCCCCACTTCCCCACCTTTTGCCTCCTAGGCCCCCTCTTAGGGTGACTTGTTAAAAATGGTATTTAGGGTCACTGGAGTGCCGCAAAATCACTCGAGGCAAATCTGTTTCATATGCGGCAATGAAAACACAGGCACAGTTGTGATTCAGTTATGGAGGAAATATTTGCGGGGGGGGGGGGAGCAGGCACCTTTCTCCTGCTTCCTTTTATCAGAGAGATTGTTTAAGTATACTTAAAGCAATGGGTATATCCTTTTCGCCACTAGAGAGTCTGGCCCCCTCCGCCTCCAGTAATTTGAGCTCAACCAGGCATAGATTCTTTGGTAGAGAAAATCACACTCCAAAAGGCACATCGTGGGTTCCCTTGCCGCTGCCTATATTGTGATAAATTTCACAGCAAGGGAAGTTTTGGCTGAGATCAGAGGCCGTGGTGAGCATTTATTGCATTTGTACTCGCTGCTACACAAAAGGCAGTTTGGAGCCCGCAAGGCTTCTACCGCTTTGCAAAATGCATTTGGCATTTATAAATCCATTTTGGGTTGTATGGGGTTGTTGTTCCCTCCTTATTCTCTGCAGCCATACTAAACATTTCCCCTGCTGCTGAACATAAGAAGATTCCTTGCATCAAGTCAATGATCCACGTAGACCAGTATTGTATAGTCCCCATGGGTGGTGATTGAATTTGGGACTGTCAAGATCTTGGCGGACTTTATTTCCCATCCGCTCCAGAAAGCATGACCAGTCATCAGGAACGATGGGAGTCTCCCCACGGACATTGTTGGGTTACCACAGTCTCCTCAACCCTGGTCTAGAAAGCATTGGCCTCTAACCCTCTTACCATGAAGTTATGACAATTCTTAGACCCAATATGAACCGGAACCCAATACTGTACTTCAGAGGTGTCATGACAGGGGAAAGATGCTGCTCTTATTGTCTTCTGTTCTAAGGATATTTAATGGTTTGCTGCAGGACCCACAAAGTGGCAACGTGCCACATTGTACATGTAATAACCGCTTGTGTAGCCAGTCATTTGTATCATCTGCCAAGTGGCAAGGAGCATTTTCCCAACGTGCGTCAGGTTTGCAAGTGCAGCAAATGAAACATCACATATTTCTGCTTTTTATAAATGATGGAACTTCTTCTTATTAGCATGGCCAAGAGCTGGCTGGACGAGGCATCCAGAGCTTGCTCAGTTGATTCTGACACAGCCGAGCACCTGCCAAGGACTGGCTGAGGTGGCAAACTGGCTGTGGTCTATGGAATTCCATGTTGAAGGTATCTCATTTGCCAGACTTGCCTGGTGAAGAATGTCCCTGGAAACCCACCAGATTTCAAGGCTGAACATATTGCAGAAGACATCTTTATTTGAGCTAAAACAAAATAATAAATAAATAAAATTCCTTCCAGTAGCACCTTAGAGACCAACTAAGTTTGTTCTTGGTATGAGCTTTCGTGTGCATGCACACTTCTTCAGATACACTGAAACAGAAGTCACCAGACCCTTATATATAGTGAGAGGGTGGGAGGGGTATTACTCAGAAGGGTGGTGGGAATGGGTGATTGGCTGATGGGTGTGGAAAACCTGTTGACGACTGTTAACGACTGCAATTGGTCTTACTGGTTTCTCTGTCTTGTGATTCCTGATATCAGATTTATGTCCATTTATCCTTTGGCGTAGGGTTTGGCCTGTTTGTCCAATATAGAGAGCTGAAGGGCACTGTTGGCATTTGATGGCATACACAATGTTAGAAGATGGAGCAATTAAATAGTCCTGAGATGGTATGTTTGATGTTATTTAAACTAGATTTTCATGCTATTCAGCAGGAATTAGGATGATACAATTCTGGCACTACATTTGTGGGTTTGATCCAATTAGGATACTAATGTTGTTGCCTACACCAAGGTAGCGGTTGCTACCCTGAGCTCTTGGAAGCAGAGGTGTCAGATTAGCAAGAAATTCAAATACATTAAAAAATGTGCATCCAATAATGAACTTGGCAACACTTCAGAGTCTGCCTAATGTATCACCCTGTCCAAGCAATCATTCTCTCACCGATGATCAAGAACCCTGGAGTTGAGAACTTGTATGCCCCCCTCAGATAATGCAAGACCAGGAATTGTCACATAGCCTGGGAAAGGGAAATAGCCCTGTGCCCGTTACTCACACATGGGCAATGCCAGGCTCACTGGCATTGGGGAGCAAGATCACATTTTTAGCCAACCTTCCATGTCACATTCGTCTCATGCAGCAACCATGAATTGCGTGTGGTTGTCTGTACAGGCGTCCCAATTGAGTAGAACCTTCCTGGGCAAGCAAGAGCTCACCTGTGTGGAATCACCTTACAGAGAGCCATGCACAATGTGCCATTGCTAGAAGGAGAGACCATGACACCAGGGAGCAGGGCTAAAAGCTCCCACTCCTCGATAGACACAGCATTGCCCTCGACTCAGGTAAAGTGTGCATACGGCTTATGCATTTCATAAAGCAACATTGCATCATTAATCTTGCCAAGCGGTAAAAATATGAGCAACAGATACGTGGCGAAAGCATGTGATGAAACACTAGTATAGACTCCATATAGAACCAGGGAGCACGTTACAGCCAAAAATTTAACTGTTATGCATTCAGTGGTTTGTGTTTGCCTGGGCTTGAGTCTGGATTCTGAGCCCCTGTGTTCTGATTTGATTCATGATATCCAATCACAGAGCATTTCAGGATTTGGGCCTCCACCATTGGCCCTTAAACTCTGAGTTATGATTCGCAGCTTGGAAGTTTAGACGGCCAATCACGTTGGGAGTGGGAGTGGCCCAGGCCTTCAGAAATGTATATAAGCAGTTGCTTTGCCCCTGTTGTCCAATTCTGTTAGTTCAATAAAAGTCCTTGCTGTTATCGCTGTGTCTTGCTTTGTGGAACCTACCTACACTTCATTAACACTGTTGTTATAATGCTTCCAATGAGAAAAGGATAAGCATGTGTTTAAGCTCCCACTTAAATTAATGGATGTAAAAGGTGCCTAACTTTGTTGTCTATGGTTTTCAGACTTGGCACTCTTCCGTAAGGAGATGCAAGCAGTGGACAGGGGAGCTGGTGTCTCCCTATGATGCTTCCCAGACCAGTTTTTTTTTTTTTTTTTTTTTTTTACAGGCATTCCAAAAGAGAACGCTTTCACCGAAGCAGCACAGGCAACCGTGTGGAACAATATTCATCTTCTGTTTTCACACGTGCTTCTGGAAATCAGTGGAGGGCCTGTGGCCCTCCAGATGTTTGCTCATATGTATATGTAATATATGGCACTCCAGATGTCATCAGATTGTAATCCCCATCAGCCCCAGGCAACATGGCCACGGGCAGAGATGATGGGAGAGCCACAGGTTATCCACAGAGAGAGTAGCTCCTGACTCTTCAGTGCTGAGTATTGCATGCACCAAAACTCAGAAGACCAGAGACAAGGAGGGGTTCTATAGTCAGTCCTAGAGTAGAACTGGCTCATACTTTGAACTCGTCTCCTTTAAAGTCACATGGGTCCTCCATGGCTTGATTTAAAACATGTTTTAAAATTAAAACTCATCTTTTTAAATCAGCCATTTTTCATGTTTCAAGGCTGAATTCAGAAGTCAGACAGGAAGCACAAATGTTTCCCCATCAAATTATGGATGCAGCAAGAGGGCTGTGGCATTGCTTTCATCGGATAGCGTTGTGAGATTTTGGTTGGGGGTTTGTTTTTGTTCTTCTTCTGAAAAAGAATTCATTATAATTGATTTTCAGTCCTCTGCTTTACATGCCTTAAAACAAGTAATTAGCTCCAGCACTCCAAGCCTCATCACTTTGTGACTGGAAAATTAATCATGAAGAAATCTCCCTTTTATTCTGATCAAGTTATAAAGCTCGGGATAGGTTTATAAAAAACAGATGTTTACATTCTGTTTTCCTCCTGTTTCACCAATGACATCATGAGAAGCAAGTATTTAACCAGAGCCATGCAAAATGTACACAGTAAAAACCCCAAGCCATAGAAAACTACCCTCCTCTACAAATCTTTGCCGCTAGAAAATTCAGCTCAGGTTCACCAAAACCTTCACATAACTTGGGGAGTGAAGATCCCCAAAGCCATGCTCCCTCTCTTTATAGATATATTTTTTAAAAATCAAGAATGTACATCTTTGGACTCTGGGTGTTAGTTAGCCCACTCTTCTTGCAAGATTGTTATGTTTATGCTTACACATCCCCTCAGCAATGCCGACATTTTTGCAGGAAAAAGAAGTAGGACCCCCAATCCCATGATGCATTGCCCAACCTAGCACACTCTAGACACCCCACCCCCCACAGCCCCAAGCACATGACCAGTGATCAGTTATAATGGGATCTGTCGTCCAAAACAACTGGAGAGTACCCGGTTGGTAACAGAATCCAGGATAAAGCTATAGGGCTTCCAGAGGGTCCTTGTTCCAGAGTTGGGAGCCAGCTTTGTTCCCCGTACCAGGAGAACAGAATGTCCAGCCCCCCTCCTTCCTCAAGTCCAGCACTTCTTTGCTGAAACAGACTCATCGGATGGGCCAGAAACCTGGCCTAAATTAACTCAGCATCCAGGAAATCAGTGTGGTCCAACATGCCTAACCAAAAGAATAAACAAATCCCAAGACAAAAGTCAGGCAGAAGTTGGAGTTCACTTAAAGGAATACAGTGGATGAAAGTATACAGGAGCTGGGGGCAGGGATGCAAAAGCTCCTTTCCACAACCCTGCAAGTACAGTATTATGATGGTATCTTTCCTTCGGATTACATGGGCTAGCGCACAGCAGGGTTCATCCCCAAACGCTCCTTTCTCACAAAGCTTCTGTTGTGGTAACCCAATCTCCGCACGTATACCACATACTTGCAACCACAGATATTCAAACCATTTCCCTTCTCATAAACACTGAGCTTTTCCCTCACACCTCAACGATGCCTTCTTTCTTGAAGAGAATGATCAATATCAACACCCGTTTTTAAAATAAAAAAACCATTATTTAATTTTGTTTGATCATACCATTTACAGTGGTACCTCGGGTTAAGAACTTAATTCGTTCTGGAGGTCCGTTCTTAACCTGAAACTGTTCTTAACCTGAGGTACCACTTTAGCTAATGGGGCCTCCCGCTGCCGCCGTGCGATTTCTGTTCTCATCCTGAAGCAAAGTTCTTAACCTGAGGTACTATTTCTGGGTTAGCGGAGTCTGTAACCTGAAGCGTCTGTAACCTGAAGCAACTTGAACCCAAGGTACCACTGTACTATGTTGATGTTTCCATCTGCCTCTCCTGCTTTGCTATCAACCTTGGTCTTTTTGCCTTTTGTTGAAAGGGCTTCCATTGAATAAAGCACCCTTTTCGGAAAGTGCGGGGTTGGTTCTCTGCTTTTTGACTAGGATGTCCCAGAACACAATGCAAATATCCAAGGCGTCTGGAAACAGGAACGGTGGCTTGCAAGGAACAGCCGCAGAAATTAACTTCACTGCTGCCGCTGGAGAAAGGTAATATCCACACCACTCCAAATGGCACTAATGGGCAACCAATGAGTCTAGTGGTTCTCTCTGTTAAAATAAAACACGGAAAGATGCCTCAAAGTGAATGGAACCGAAGAGCGAAGCCAGGACAGCAGACAGGGTGAGTAATCCAAAGGAGGCACAAAATACCTATCAGGAAGTAACTTAGCAAACAGCACATGGATAGAGCAGGGGGCGGCGCCACATAGGGCAGATCCACAGCATACATTTAAAGCACCTGGAATCCCTCGAAGAATCCTGGGAACTGTAGTTTCTTGTAGGTGCTGTGCATTGTAGCTGTGTGCATGGGAAACTACAGTTCCCATAACTCTGGGGGGGGGCGACGCCATGTTCTTTAAATCTGGATCTGCCCTCAGAGTGTGAACTTTGAAGCAGACATGTTTCATAAAGGACCTTGTTTCATCGAACTCAAGCCTCAGGCCAACACTTGAAACAAGGAGAGTCCCAATTCAAACCCCTTTGCTACTCTGCGTTCATTTCAGAAATGAGTGGAAATTCAACAGGTCCCCCTCCATTTGGTTCAGTTCTAATTTTCTTCTGAAATGAAATTGATATCCTGCCTTCTTGCAACACGGAACACAAGGCGGTGTTCCATAGGGCAGATTTCCCTCCGGATATTGTTGGACTCTTAACTTCTATTACTCCTAGCCAACATGGCCAATAGTCAGGGGTGGAGGCAGTGGTAGTTTGACAGCATCTTGGGACCCAAGGGTGACGAAAGCTTCTGTGTGGTGTCCTGTGGGAATATACCTTGCAGGTGCATTTGCACCTGTAGTTATTTATTTTATTTAGGATTATTTGTGTTTATGTTTACTGTATCCTTCCGCCTGGAAGGGAAAGTGAAAGTAGGATCCAGCAGGCATTTTACTGTCTGGATCAATCCGCAGGACTTTGTGGCTCCAAACTTTAAAGTAGTCAACGGTCAGTTAATCTGCTTCCCGCCCAAATTAGGGCAGCAACAGTGTTGTTATTGGTTCACGTGTTAATGATGACGTTGGTTGTTCATTCAATAAAAGCTGCCGCTCCCTGCTTGGGTGTGTGGAGAACGCGCGGAAAAGCCCAGTGAGAAGAACGTTGCGTGGCAAGCCTAGGCAAAAGCAAAAGCGAAACCATCCACGCAGGGCAGCCAAAGCCGTTACCCTCCAGACTGCAGTCTTCGTAGTTTTATTTTCATTTTGCTTTTAAAACCTTTTATTTGGCCGTTCAGTTTTGGCCACCTTTAGCTTTACTTTCCTCTTCGGAGTTTTTGGACCAGACAGACGCTCGCAATCGTCTATAACGAGGCAACTTTCACGAACTCACAGAACTCAAAAAACCTTCAGATTGCAGCCAGCGGTTCTTCTTCGTCCACGTCGCGGTGTGAGCAGGCTCCGGAATTACTGGCCGTCCCGTCCGCAGGCTGCCTACCCTTGCAACTGGCATCCCGTGTGAGGTCAACTTCGTCCTGCACATGGGAGGCACCAGCAAAAGAATCCCCACAGTGTCTCATCCGGGAACTGACCAGATCCATACCCTCTTAGCTGCAGCACAGTTGCTGCATCTTGTATCTTTTCACTATGTCCTCAGACCAGTTGTTAGCAACCATCCCACTCAGGGGACACAATGCAAGGATAACAGTCGATTAAATTTTTTTTGTCTAATCATTCCCCGCCCCTTTCATTAATCACTAAAGATGTGATGAGCTTTAATTACTTTAATTGAAAAACCTTATGATCAGCACTGATAGTTCATTTAGCAAAGATGTCATAAGCATACATAGCTGCCAACTTTTCCCTTTTCTTGCGAGGAATCCTATTCGGAATAAGGGAATTTCCCTTAAAAAAAAAAGGAAAAAGTTGACAGCTATGTAAGCATATCAATTTCTACTTTGCATTTCCATGCTCTTAAATTGTTTGTGTACGCTGCATTTTATTGCCGAGCCGCTCTGAAATCTTTTGCTGTAAAAAGCAATTGATCCATGAAATAAATATCCTTTACTTTTCCCAGCTACCCAAATCCTCGCTATTCCTGAAGGCAAGTATCTAATGTTAACTGCGTGGTGTACATCTCGGCAAAGCATTCATACCGTTAATGTTAAAAGTATAGAAAGGGAGGGAGGGAATCAAGGAAATTCCTGCAGTTTTTCAGAGACCTGATAAACATCTGTGGGGTGACTTAGGTATAATGCATTTTGCCTCAATACAAGGAAGTTGAACTATTAGACTCTTGAGGGTGCTTTTCAATTCTGTGGTTCTGGGCTTTGAATCACTCCTTCCTGCAGTTTGGAACAACAGTGATTCCTTCCTAGAGCTTGCTTGAACTATGAGTTCAAAAATGCCAGAGGTCTTGTACTGCTTCACATGTTTGGCAGTCAGAGCATTAGTATTGTAGGAAGGCTACATAGTGCTGGACTTGCCGAGCCGTCAGAATAGCTTCCTAAAAGCCCATCTTGAAAAACCATCACCGTATCCTCTGAAGTACGCTGCAAAAAGAAAAATTAGACCTTTCTCGTGGCAAAATATTCCATGCTGCAGTGGCCCAAAAATCACATGGATTTATTTTTACTGTTTTCCACTTCCTCTCTTCTTTGCCCCACAGAAATTTCATATAAGTGTCATTGTGATTCACAGCTGAAGAGCTTGGGAAATATAACCACATGTGGTATAAAAGAAAGGCAGCACATGTTTCAAAATAGATTATCCTGAATGTCAATCCACCTTTTATAGGCACATAGCTTTCCAGCACATGGGGATTTGATTAATTGTGTGTTAGTGTTTTCCAGGGTGGAACTGATTCTTTGCACCTAAAAGAAGGCCGATCTTTGATGCGTCTCAGAATATCGGGGCTATTTTCTGATCCGAATGTGGATGCTGAAATTTGTAAAATATGAAGGCTGGAGCAGGATGCTGTCACTGCACTGTTGGCCATCAAAGAAGCCAGAGAGACTTTTGCAACTCCAGTTCTGAGCAAGGAACCCAGGATCATAGAAATACAGAATTGTAGAGTTGGAAGGGACCCTGAGGGATCTTGTCTCCCTGCCCCCACAACCCCATAATGGGCAGATGATGGCAGGGCCAGATGACTCACTTGGCCCTGGACTTCTGGGAAGGCCAGAGCAGCAGGTGAACACCTTGTGGCGCTTCCCAAGCTTCCCAGAAGCCTCCCATAAATACCATCTTCTCCAAGTCCTCCCTAATGCTCAGGAATCTTGGGAGGGACTTTTAGAATCGCAGAGTTGGAAGGGACCATGAGGGTCATCTAGTCCAACTCCCTGCAATGTGGGGTGTTGTTGTTGTTTTGCCCAACGTGAGGCTCAAGCCCATAACTCATGCTCTACCGATTTTAGTTTGGCTCTGGGCAACTGAGAAGATCAGAGCAGTGAGAGGGAGACTTACACTCCTTCAGCAATGTGAAGAGGACTCAGCATGGTGACTGAGAGGACCTTCATTATACACCTTTAGGAGCCAGGCAAAAACGTTCCTTTTTAACCAGGCCTTTGGTTGACATCCTATACCAGGCTTCTTCAACCTCGGCCCTCCAGATGTTTTGAGACTACAATTCCCATCATCCCTGACCACTGGTCCTGCTAGCTAGGGATCATGGGAGTTGTAGGCCAAAAACATCTGGAGGGCCGCAGGTTGAGGAAGCCTGTCCTATACCCTTTTAAAATGTGGCTCTTTTTTAGGAGGGGCATTATTGGGTTGTTGTTTTTATTTTGATTATATACAGGTGAAACTCGAAAAATTAGAATATTGTGGAAAAGTCCATTTATGTAAGCAATTGTTTTCATTAGTTTAATATATGAGATAGACTCATGACATGCAAAGCGAGATATGTCAAGCCTTTATTTGTTATAATTGTGATGATTATGGCATACAGCTGATGAAAACCCCAAAGTTGAAATTGTTAATTTGGGGTTCTCATCAGCTGTACGCCATAATCATCACAATTATAACAAATAAAGGCTTGACATATCTTGCTTTGCATGTCATGAGTCTATCTCATATATTAGTTTCACCTTTTAAGTTGAATTACTGAAAGAAATGAACCTTTCCACGATATTCTAATTTTTCGAGTTTCCCCTGTAAATTGTGGGTTTTATGTTGATATTTTCTGTGAACCACCCTGAGACCTCCAGGTATAGGGTGGTATATAAATTTGAAGAAGGAGGGGGGGGCTGGGAGAGGGAGAGGAGATGGGCCTGGTAACTAATGGAGAGGGGAGAAGGAAGAGAGGAGGAGAACTGAAGTGAGATGGGGGTTGAAGAGAAGAAGGTTCCTCAGGGGAAGTATGACCTTGGCTCAGGGGTTCCCAATGAACTCCCATAAAGGCCTACCCTGGTACCGATAGGGTCCCTTCCCACACTGAAACAAAGCATTCTGCTGTAGCAAATGCAATGGACTGTAGCGGCGTGCGCTTTGTTGCAGTGTGTCTGCGTGGCAGCCACAAGTTCCTCCAGTTTGAAAATGTGCCCATGGGGCCAAAAGAAGTTGGCGACCCCTGCCTTAGATTGTCTGCCGTGTGCTCCATCGACCCTTGGCTAAGGTTCACTGATGGGTCGCTAACTCAACAACAAAATGGCGGTGGCGCCATTTTAGCCACATAACCATTTGCTCTCTGATACCGAGCTTGCTATCGGTATATAGGTTACTGCTGCTGCTGTTGTTGTTGTTATTATTATTATTCATTTCATTTCTATACCGCTTTATATTTTTAAGAAAAAATCTCAAAGCGGTTTACAGCACATTAGGCACCAGGGTTATAACTTTTTTACAACCTCATGTTCCTGGAGCTTGTAGTTAGATGAACCTTTGGCTAAAAACAAAGGGATGAACCATCATTTTCAAATATATTTTTTTTGGGGGGGGGGACATCACCCCGAAATCAATAAATCAATTTTTGTATATGGAACTGTATAATATGTAATATGCATAGCATGTATTATAACAAAGGAAAAACAGAGCTTGCAAATTTTCTAAACTTGTACCATGTCTTGTACAATGTCCGACACACATCCCTTCTTATTGCTTAGAATAAATGAAGGTTGCATTTTGTCTCTGTTACTCCTGCAAGTTCCCATATCACTTTGATTGTGCGTTCCGTGCACCAATTACTTCTTGTTATCTGGAGTGGCTCCTGCTTTCAGTGATTCTCCAATACAGTTTTAGGAAGTTCCAGACAGCTGTAAAAGTCCTAAACAGTTCCATAAAGGTTTTTTTTGTTTTTTTAAAGTGCTAATACTTATGAGTAGAAACGTTATATATATGGCGATTCCAGCTTCATTTCGAGCTGACCTTTTTTCACAACTGAGAAGAATCAGTTCCCTTTTCAGTATTTCTAAGCAAAAGTTCATCCCTTTAGGATACAGGAAATCGTTTTTTGTTTGTTTGTTTTTTGAAGTCAAAAAGTTATAACCCTAATAGGCACAGGATGGAAAGGTCCTCGGTTATACAGCCCTCAAGACTGGATTGTTTCTTCCCTCTCCCAAGCCTCTATAAACAACTCTTTCACACTTTTAAGTCAAAACAAAACAAAAATTAAAAAAATTCCTTCCAGTAGCACCTTAGAGACCAACTAAGTTTGTTCTTGGTATGAGCTTTCGTGTTCATGCACACTTCTTCAGATACTTTTAAGCTCTGAATGCTTCACAGACTAGATTTAAAGCACCACTCGCTGTTTTGCATTGTTTCTGGTAAAGAGGAATAATTTGTATTTTACTGTGACAGTTCCCCATGAAAACACTGGTTTTGGTGGAAGGGGGAAGAGAGTCTAAAGACTTTTCCTCCTCTTAAAACATCAGCATTACGCTGCAGATGCTCAAAATATTATTTGTGCCACTGAAGAATGCACATCTGTTCAACGTATGGCACAGAATTATTTCAAGAGCTCGAGTATATAGGATCTATTGTCAGGGTATCCATAAACACTGCCTTAGCATGGGAATTTTGATGACCCAGAAGGTAGATTTCAATTCTTTCCATTCAAGCCATCTGACAACACAAAAATGCTGCAGCATACTATTAATCTGACTTTGAAAATGTACTGTTATTTAATGCTAGGTTGCTACAGACTTATTTATTAACACAGAAAAGAGTTCCTCTCAAAATCTTTGCCTACATTTTTCATTTCAAAACTCCAGTAGGTTTAATACGGGATGTAAAAGCCACTATCACCCTCTACTGGTGTATTAGACGAAATCTCTTCACACAAAGGGCACAATCCAGGGACAAACATTAAGAAACTTCTAAGTCTCATTGATTGCAAAATGAGATGTTAAAATGGGCAGCAGTGGGCAAGCCTACAATGAGACAGAGTGAGGCAGCGGATTCTGAAAAACCAGGCGGAATTGCAAGATGGAGGACAGATTGTGTGCCACACAATCTGCCCTGTGCTCCAAGTTAGCAGGCAGTACCCGTCGTTTGTTTGTTTTTTCAGCCAGTGGGTTGTTTGTTTTCCTTTCGGATGAAGGCAATTCAGGAACCATAGATTGACTTTGTTTGGGCAGTCCACAAAAACCTGCACCTAGCACCAGTTCTTGGTGATTATACCATGGCTGTTTTTGTGCATCTTCCTTGAAATTATGAATCGCTTCAGAGAGGGATCCATTTTGGGGGTTACTGTGAAGAACGCCATGGACACTGATAGTCCTATATAAATAACAGTGGACACCACCAGACAACCTCAGATAAGAGCACAACTTTTCTATGGTTACGGTTGACATGAAAACCTAATTCCCAGACAAGAACTCTTTCCTATTTATATAAATTTACACCACACGCACATACCAATTCTATCGCCTTCCTCTTCCCTTACTTCCTGTCCCCCACAGCAGAATACGCTACCCTTAATTTTGGAAAGGATAACAAACCAGATATTTCTTTCTCTCTTGTAAATTGATCCAGCAAAGTTCATACCAAAGCATACAAAAACAAAACAAAACACGGTGCTCCCCAAATCCTTGTCATATGGAGCCATTTCCTGCAGCCTCTACTGAAACTATGGAACGTCTCTCTGAAATATTTGGCCTATAGCCCTGCTCTCAAATAGAACACAGGAACTTGCCTACCTTCTACAAGTCTCTGTGGAATTGGCTGGCTTTGCTATTTAAAATAAAAATAAAAATTTCACTTAAAAAAAATGATTTAAACCTGCTCACCGGTGCAGTGTTAAATAACCGACATTAAAATGTTCCTCACTACCTTTAAAAAAATGGTTTGGAGCTTATATTACAGACTTCTTGAAAAGGGGGCTTTTTAAAGTATGGATTTTCCATCAAGCCTCAATGTCAGCTTTGAAGTTCTGTGAGGCTATAAGTTAGCGGTTTATGCCCCAGTGTAATTTTCCAAAAAGGACACATTGGGTGGAGAAATAAAATTGTATTACCAGCACAGGACCCCTTCTACTATATGCACTCTTAACTTTAATGAAGAGGCACTAAAAACAGAACTGCGTCCCTCTGAATATTTTCTGCACCGACTCTGTAATCTTTTTAGACTACTTCTCAACTAGGATACTTAATGGATCAATGCAGATTAAGAAACAGATCTAGTTTTTTTTATTCAGTATTGAGGTTCAAGATGTTTTGCTTCCCACCACCGATGACAAAATTTAAAACAGACCAGTAAATATCCACTTGCCTGGCTACCTTTAGTGTGTAAGAATTCTCTCTAAGGCTTAGAGCCAGCCCAATACATTTTTATACCTGAGATGCAACAGCAAATGGCACTCATGTATGTGCACACATCAAAATCAAGCACCAAAGCCTGACAAAGTTATTTTAACTTCTGAGGCAGAAAATCCAACAAGCATCTCTCCCTGGGAATCAAACTCAATTAATAATAAATTAAATAACGTAACAATTTGTTGTCCTTTCAGGATACACCAAATCAGCTGCCTGAGGCAATTGCCTTGCTCTGCCCAATAGCAGGAGTGGCCCTGACAGGGGAAAACTTTTTGTAATTTGAACTAAGAGAGTTAGCTCTTCCCATTACCACTGCCATTACTTTCAGACAAAGGAAATGCTGGAAGTAATGAGCAGGAAAACAATTGTTTAGTCATTTAGTCGTGTCTGACTCTTCATGACCCCATGGACCAGAGCACGCCAGGCCCTCCTGTCTTCCACTTCATGACCCCATGGACCAGAGCACGCCAGGCCCTCCTGTCTTCCACTGCCTCCCACAGTTTGGTCAAACTCATGTTGGTAGCTTTGAGAACACTGTCCAACCATCTCGTCCTCTGTCGTCCCCTTCTCCTTGTGCCCTCCATCTTTCCCAACATCAGGGTCTTTTCCAGGGAGTCTTCTCTTCTCATGAGGTGGCCAAAGTATTGGAGCCTCAGCTTCAGGATCTGTCCTTCCAGTGAGCACTCAGGGCTGATTTCCTTCAGAATGGATAGGTTTGATCTTCTTGCAGTCCATGGGACTCTCAAGAGTCTCCTCCAGCACCATAATTCAATAGCATCAATTCTTCAGCGATCAGACTTCTTTATGGTCCAGCTTTCATATATGGAAGTGAGAGCTGGAGGAAAACAATAGCAAAGTAAATTCCCTACCAAAATGCTGGGGGGGGGGGATATGTTTGTTTTGTTTTAAAGTGTCTCATAGTTCATTTTGTAATTCACTCTGTTCTTCTCCAACCCTATTCTGATGAGCTGATAAAACCGTGCTGTGGGAATATGTTTCTAAAGGTGCTTCTGCACCTGTTTGTTTGGGTTTATTT
This sequence comes from Lacerta viridis, assembly GCA_900245905.1. NCBI lineage: Eukaryota > Metazoa > Chordata > Lepidosauria > Squamata > Lacertidae > Lacerta > Lacerta viridis. The sequence goes on from OFHU01001177.1 coordinate 359,745, forward strand.
TAGGTGTCCTTCCGCTCCTGGAAGGAAAGGTAAAAGATCATGCAGGGAGTTTTACTGCATGGATCCCTCCGCGGTTGGCCCTTGTAACGGTCAATAGTTAGTTTTCCCGCCCAAAAGTTAGCGTAGTAACAAGATTGTGATTGGTTATGGTAACTGTTATGACGCTGTTTGAGTATTCAATAAATAGCCTCCGCTCTCTGTAGCGAGTGTGGAGAACGCGCGAGACAAGCTAGAGAGAACATCGGTGCGTGGCAAGCCTAGAGAGAAACCGAAACCGAAACCAGCCGCACAGAGCAGTTGAGAGCTTCTTCACCAGACTGCAGTCTCCTTTGTATTTATTTCATTTTATTTTAAAGCCTTTTATTTGGCCGTCTAATTTTTGGCCACTACTTAGTTTGGTTTTTCTTCTTCTCCGGAATCTTCGGAACTCACAGACGCTCGCAGAAAATCTTCAGAGGCAACCAACGACCTTCCGAACTCGCAAGCTAAACCTTCAGATCATAGCTAGCGGACCTTTTTCACGGCGCGGTGGAAGCGGGAACTCCAGCATTACTGGCCATCCCATCTGCTGGCTATCCCCACACCGTGCTGTCTTTCTTAAAGGCTTCCCTGAATTTTTGCGATCAGCAGAGAACATTATAATGCTTGTGACGAAGCTTCCCTCATTCTTTGCTTCTGAGTAAGGCCCCGTCCTATTCCTTCAGCTCTTGAGATGTAAAAAGGCATTGCCCAAAGGCTTTCAGGAAAGTAATTTTAAAGCCATAATTGCCTAAAAGAAAAGAGGGGGGACGGGGGACGGGACTCTAGTGTGAGAAGGAACCCTAGTCCTGTTAGGAATTCCATTCCACCCCTTGCTGCAGATATGTGGTTCTGTTACATGTCACACGTCTGTTTACATTCCACCACAGATTGCCGGAATCCTGTGAGCGGAAGATCCGCTCTGTATTGCTTTTGTTTTCTTTCTCTCTGAGAAGAACTACAAGGAGAGAGGCCATGTTTTCTTTGTCCTGATTTATGCAGAATAAATGCGTAGTTTAGTACAGAATCCACGCCTCGAGCCTGATCTGTTGTGTGTTTACTCTGCTGAGTAATGTGTGCTCTTGCATGCACAGTAGCTTGAGTCGCAGATGCACATCGGAGGATGAGGAGGATGACTGATGGATCTCCACAGCAGCAAGGCTGAGAAGGGAGACGCTCCAGCTGGGGCCGAGCCAGCTGGCTTTTCATCCCCAGTTCCGACAAGTCCAACCACTGAACCTCTTGGGTTTGCCGATCAGAAGGTCGGCGGTTTGAATCCCCGTGATGGGGTGAGCTCCCATTGCTCTGTCCCAGCTCCTGCCAACCTAGCAGTTTGAAAGCACGCCAGTGCATGTAGATAAATAGGTACCGCTGTGGTGGGAAGGTAAATGGCGTTTCTGTGTGTTCTGGTTTCCGTCACAGTGTTCCGTTGTGCCAGAAGCGGTTTAGTCCTGCTGGCCACAAGACCTGGAAAGCTCTCTGTGGACAAAGAGTGGCTCCCTCGGCCTGAAAGCAAGATGAGTGCTGCAAAACCCATAGTCACCTTTGACTGGACTTAACCATCTAGGGGTCCTTTACTTTTACCTCTTACCTCCCAGAACAACACTTTATCTGCACTCGTTGACTTTCTCTCTCTAATTATTACTGTTCTTTTGGTGTGTACGCTTTTGGTCTCACTCATCCTTGCTCCATCAATTATAAGACTGGAGAAGGGAACCTCCTCTCCAGTATGTTGAAGAACTCTTTTCAACAGGAAGTGGACACATTCCTCAGTCCCCCCTGACAAGAAGGACACTTCACAATACATCCAATCTAACAATTCAGAAATACACAAAAGGGTGCTTTAGTAAAGGTATACTTTGAGTTTGTTTTCTGCTCAGTTAGTCTTTTCAGCTGGTCAGAAAATATCATTTTGACCTTTAAACAATCTGACGGGCAAACTAAAATGGCGGTGCTACATAATATAAGCACAGCAAGGGGCTGGGAAATGTTACTGCAAATTACCGCTCTGCTTTTTGGGACTAGAGGAGATCAAGCACATACAACCCTTAGTAGTACACGGATGTGACAGGCGATTGCATTAATCCTGATAGCCAAACTTCAATGTCTTCCTGTACGGATATTTCACACAAATCAGTGGCATTAATTTTACAGCGCAAAGCTATTGTAGCTTCACTGTCAACAAAGCACACCTGCACAACTTAAATCCCACAGCACCTAAAGCAGCCTGCCGAAAATACACCAGGAATCTCAAACTACAGCATCCTGGGTGATTTAGGGTTTCTAGGGCCTTTATCATCTTGGTTGCCCTCCTCTGCGCACATTCATTTCTCACACTATTTCTTTTTTTAAAAAAACAGTAGCATAATATGGACAGGTGTGAATTGTACTTTGTGTTGCAAACTTTCCTCACAGGGCAGTTGCTCCATCGCCTTGATGATTTTGGTTCCTCTTTTCTGAACCTTTTCCAATTCTACAATATCCTTTTGGAGGTGAGGTGAGCATAACTGTACACAGTATTCCAAATGCAAGAGTTAAAACAAAAAGAGATTATGAAGAGCTCTCTCCACACTTCACCTGAACAACATATTCAAGCTTCTTGCCTTTTCTACAAATTACGGTACAACCTCGGCACACCTTGGCTATACTTGTAATGGCATTCTGCTGTTGCCAAGTTGTACTTGCTATCTTTTATGTAATTTCATTCCCTGCATCCGTTTTGCAGGATAGAAATATTGTTTGAGCGTATGTATTTTATACAATTATACTGAGATATGACACTGCTGAAGCACAGTAAGTTGTGCAACCAGCATGTGCAAGTTTTCTTGATTTGTATAACAGATAACCTGCTTTCTTCTCCAAAGTCCTCTGCTCTGTCGCACAACCAAAACAAAATATGGAATCACAGAAGAAAAGTGTGTTGCTGAGGGCAAGGGGAGCTTCCCCTCCACACATTAGATTTCTGAAAGAGGAATAACAATTCATTTCAGTCCAACATTGCCGTTTTAAATGTATTGATTTTAAATAAATTAATTTCCAAGTAAACTTGGACAGGTAAAATAAAATTTAAAAAAATCATTTGCTTCAAGAAATCACTTGGATCAAGCAATGGAAGTTTGCCCTCTCTTGCATCCTGGGCTTTACCACACTTCTTAATCAAATTCTGCCAATCCCCTCTTGCTATCCTGTATGCACGTTTGGCGCAAGAGATGTTGCCACTTGGGGTGAGCCACAAAATGATGCCTTCCACTCCCCCCAGGGAAGAAGGGGTGAATGAAGCTCTCCATCAGTAACAAGGGGGGAGGAAAAGAAAGATTTAGATCAGCAACAAAGCAGAAGCGAAGTCGTACATTGGGAACAAGGGGGAAGTGCAACAGCAGCAACAGCAGGCGATGCATTCCTTGGAGGCTGGAGGATCTGCCATTCTGTGGATCTTGCCGCCTGAGGCAGTCGCCTCACGTTGCCTCTTGGGTGGGCCAGCCCTGCCTGTATGCCTGGAATATCTCACAGCGCCGATTTAGGGGCACAGGGAGCATGCAAAGGGAGGCGAGAAGGGAAAGCTGTTTCCCTATCAGGACTCATTGCCCTGGCTTCAAGTCCTGCTAGTCCAGGATCTAGGTCCGAATACCCAGAGTGTAAGACCATTCTTGGGCTCTTGGGCTCTTGAGTGCTGGAGCATGAACACAAAGAGGCAAACACCATGCAGGATACAACAGGTTTATTTTGAATTGCATATTGAAAGCAAAAGCAAAGCAAAAAGGTGGTGCAGGGGAATTAATTCGCCTTCTGCACGCGGAGAGACTAGCGTGCATTCCTTTTATAGATATAACAGGAATTCGAAACTTAATTCATGATAAGGACATGTGAATTACGGGAAAACATGTGAGTTACAGGAAACCGAAAATAGAAACTTATGCGCTCAGTGTTCACGTGTCCTCTAGGAGTACAGCCTCCCAAAGCCTCCCTAACTCGCCCTCCTTGTCTGAGAATGTCCTGGCAAGCTTCCTCCAAGGTAATGAGCACGGATCCCTATTGTCTATTGAAGACTAAGTCTCATTCATAACACATATGTGACTGCCAATCAACAAAGAAAGCATAACTTCAATTAGCTGGCAATAATTATTGCATTAGGCTTTTAGAAAATACAAAGGCATAAATCAATAAGCAATACATAGCAAGGGTACATAACTCTAATAAGTTTGATGCTTCTAATATGATTGATTAATAAGGCTAGCTCTTAGGCTCAATATTATAGACACATTCCATTCTTCAAAGGTCTCTGCTTCTCTGTCTCTTACAGGCAAGGTGCTATTTTTATTAATAGACTCTAAGGTTCTTTGTTTCGCTCAGACAGTTATTATCTTAGCCTTGGCCGAGGCAGCCGATTCTGGCTGACCGCCAAGAAAGGGGCCCCTCATGTCTTTACAGAGGCTTGTAAAAGCAATACAGAATTATGAATATTGCAATGCTGTGAATAATACACAAATATATTTAAGACTATATTTAAACGCATTAAACATTAAAAAGCATAATTAGCAACAGGGAACTGTCAACTGTCCCCTTCAAGAGGGCATCACCTACTTTCTTCCTTTCAATTCTTCCTCAAGACCTACCTTGTTGTTGTTGTTGTTGTTGTTGGTAAAACCTATGGGTTAGCTCAAATAAAGTTTAACGTTTCTTGGCACTGAATTTTGGTTGTAGAACCCAGGGGGCCTTGCTTATATTCTGCCACGAATTCTCATGGGTGTGTTTTTGTTCCTGATCTGACATTTCCCTTTCGCTGGTAGAGCAAGAAAAAATGCGTCCAGTACTCGCTTGTGATTTCACCTGCTTACATTCCAGTGCACAGTATTCTTTTAGAAGCTAAACGTTTCCCCCAAGCACGCCGTCACATTTGACACCCGCTAACTTAAACTCCCCCCACATTTAGAATGGATTGCTCTCCCCCCCCTTCTCCAGGTGTAACAGTCTGCCCAGGCAAAACTCAGGCAGATACTGTTATGTATTGAAGTCTCTGCCACTGTTTACTACTGCTCAATGTAGGGAAAATGGAGAGAAATCCCAAATAGGCTACACAGAAATATAAAGGTAACATTTTTAACTCTAGAATTATCTCCCAGAAACACCATTTTAGACATCCTGACAAAGAGCCCTTTTGCAACACAGTCAATTGTTAGTAGCCTATTATAGACTTTTTTCTGATGAAGAATTATTATTTAGTGATGCAACCCCCCCCCCAAAAAAAACCCGTGGCACTTAAATAAAAATAACAAACTGATCACAACATGAGTTTTCTATAGGCATGGGGAATTATACAATGAAGCTTTTGTAAACTGAGAGTAGATCTTATTTCTTGCGTTTCAGGCTTTCAGGGGGCCACAAATGAGAAATAAAAGTGTGACACAGACAGGCAGGGTTGTATTAGTGACCTAGTAACATTTGTGGAGTTGCAGGTCTGCATACGGTCGAGACCCTAGTCAACAAAAACATATCAATTTTTTTTTATTAAAAAAAAATTCTCCTCCAGGCTCCAGATTAGTCACTCTTGTTCCTTCCACGCTGTATCACAGCTGAACCAAATAGAGGAAAAGAAATGCAATGTGTCTATTCTAAGTTCCTGCTTTACGATATAATATTGGATCTACATTATTAGTGCGGGGAAATGCTCAGCAATTTCAGAACTACAAGTGAAGAAACGGTTCCTTCTATGCGGTGCTTTTTTTCCTAGGGGTACACAGGGGTACGCACACCCCTCAACATTTTGTGAATCTTGGTACTTTTGTCCATGTGCTGTATTTATTTTCCCTGATTTGAACTATAAAATTGTGATTTTCTTGAGTCAAAATGAGAGTACAGTGGTACCTCGGGTTAAGAACTTAATTCGTTCCGGAGGTCCGTTCTTAACCTGAAACTGTTCTTAACCTGAGGTACCACTTTAGCTAATGGGGCCTCCCGCTGCCGCCGTGCCACCGCCACAATTTCTGTTCTCATCCTGAAGCAAAGTTCTTAACCCGAGGTACTATTTCTGGGTTAGCGAAGTCTGTAACCTGAAGCGTCTGTAACCTGAGGTACCACTGTACCCCCAAACATTTTTTTAAAGAAAAAAAAAGCATTGCTTGTATGTCACTATCATTTTGATGGTTTTTTTCCATTAGCTTTACAAAAGACTAAATGCGTAGTTTGTTGCAGAGGAGCTTGTGGACGAAAGGAGGGCACCTTTTCCTGTATGACGCTTCCTGTGAGTGCCACCCTCATGCTCTTAAAAGCCCTACTTCAAAGTGCCTCTTCTGAGAGATGTTCTGTGGGTGACGGCTGATGAAGTTGGGTGCATTTCTCCAGTCATAGCAACTTCCTTGTGAGATATATGCCCACGATAAGTTTGTGCGGCTATGCGCTGTCAACTTTTAGGAATCGGTGAAGGCCTGCTCATTTTAGAAGATGTTTGATGGATCAGGGTTAGTGCAATTAGTGTGCTGCTCTTAAAAAGGGTAAAGGGACCCCTGACCATTAGGTCCAGTCACAGACGACTCTGGGGTTGCGGCGCTCATCTCGCTTTACTGGCCGAGGGAGCCAGTGTACAGCTTCCGGGTCATGTGGCCAGCATGACTAAGCCGCTTCTGGCGAACCAGAGCAGTGCACGGAAACGCCGTTTACCTTCCCACCGGAGCGGTACCTATTTATCTACTTGCACTTTGACGTGCTTTTGAACTGCTAGGTTGGCAGGAGCAGGGACTGAGCAACGAGAGCTCACCCCGTCGCGGGGATTCGAACCACCGACCTTCTGATCGGCAAGCCCTAGGCCCTAATGTTCGACTGTTTCAAACGGTTTAAGTGACAGTTGAACCAAATCGAAATTTGTGTAAATGGTTGTTAGCTAAATCGGAGGCCTATTGTTTGTGACTGACGGGCGGAATAAAAACGACTAAGTCTTAAAGCAGTACTGTATATACAACCCCCCCTTTTTTAAAAAAGTTAAAGCTTACAGATTGTTTATTGAACATTCAGTTAGATTTGCTTGCAGAGAGATTAGACGGTGTTGGCTATTAAACGCGCAGTCACTCTGATTTGTTAGCAGAAAGATTAGCCATTGTTGCACCAATGCCTTGCGGTGCATTTTTCTGTAACTTTCTTTATCTCCAAAAAGTCAGATATTTTGGGAAGTGGGTTTATAGTCCAATCCTCCAAATCAGCTTTGTGAGACCTGAATTTCCTGAATCCCACCTGAAAATAGTGACATTTTGGAAGCGTCCTAAAACTGTAACTCTGTACAAATTTACTTTGATGCAGGATTATTTGGGTAATCCATACTTTGAATACAGAGAGCCTTACTTCTGAGTAAGTGTATGTAAGTTTGCCAGGCATTCACTGCAATCCTTTACCTTTTAAGACCTGCTGAACTCACTGAAACTGATTTCCCAGTGAAAATGACTAAAACGGCAGTAGAAGAAAATAACTATTATTTTCTAGAGGAGTCAACTAGCAAGTCACAGGGTTGTTTAGTCTGTACAACAAAAGAATTACCGTAGGTACTCAAATGATCCTTCTGACAGTCACCTGATTATCACCTTCCATTGACATATAGGGAACAAATAATGACACCCAACCTGGAAGAGAAACTACTCTCCAGGAACTACTCCACAGCTCCCATTTATAAAGATTATAATCCAAGTCAATGAAACCTTCTTGCAATTGTTGTTGTTGTTGTTGTTCAGTCGTTCAGTCGTGTCCGACTCTTCATGACCCCATGGACCAGAGCATGCCAGGCACCCCTATCCTCCACTGCCTCCCGCAGTTTGGCCAAACTCATGCCAGTCGCTTCGAGAACACTGTCCAACCATCTCATCCTCTGTCGTCCCCTTCTCCTTGTGCCCTCCATCTTTCCCAACATCAGGGTCTTTTCCAGGGAGTCTTCTCTTCTCATGAGGTGGCCAAAGTATTGGAGCCTCAACTTCAGGATCTGCCCTTCCAGTGAGCACTCAGGGCTGATTTCTTTAAGGATGGATAAGTTTGATCTTTTTGCAGTCCATGGGACTCTCAAGAGTCTCCTCCAGCACCATAATTCAAAAGCATCAATTTTTCGGCGATCAGCCTTCTTTATTCTTGCAATTAGAGGTCAATAAATATATAAAAGTCAGTGCTTTATATGATTCAGCCACATGGTGGAGCAATACACAAAGATGAAAGAAGCCATGAGGCTAGTGTTTTCAGAGGCATGGAGGCTTGTAGTTAATGACTTGTAACACCCCACAGTCATGTTGACACCATGAACTGAAGGGTCCCGGAGTTACTCTGAGCCTTGGCCACAAGGAATGTTCAGCAGCAGAAAATGGTAACGCTGTTCTAGGCTGCATCAACCGAAGTCCAGGGTCCTGATCAAGGGAAGTCATAGTCCTGCTCTCTCCTGCCTTGGTCAGACCACACCTGGAGTCCTGTGTCCAGTTCTGGGCGCCACCATTTAAGAAGGATGTTGACAAGCTGGAACGTGTGCAGAATAGGGCAACCGAGATGATCAAGGGTCTGGAAACTAAGACATATGAGAAACGCTTGAAGGAGCTGGCTATGTTTAGCCTAGAAAAGAAGAGACTGAGAGGAAATCAGACAGCCATCTTCAAATATCTTAAGGGCTGTCACATATCTTAAGGGAGCAAGCTTGTTTTCTCCTGCTCTGGAGGGTAGGACTCGAACCCATGGCTTCAAGTTACAAGAAAGGAGATTCCGACGAAACATTCTTAAAAACTTTCTGACAGTAAGGGATGTTTGGCAGTGGAACAGACTCCCACGAGAGGTGGTGGACTCTCCTTCCATGGAGGTTTTTAAGTAGAGCTTGGATAGCCATCTGCCATAGATGCTTTCGCTGAGATTCTTGCCTTGCAGGGGATTAGACTAGATGACCCCTAGGTACACTCCAACTCTAAGATTCTATGAAATTTATCTGGATTAATGACAGCCATCCACCCGTTTCATATTCAAAACTGCTTCCCACCCCCTTATTCATTACTACATATAAATTATACATTAAAGTAGACAAATGACAACTTACAAGAAGGATCGATAAACGTGTCACCTTCATTTTATAAACCTTTATCATAATCACGTCAGATTTTCTTCTGTGAATGAAATAAAATGCTTTCAACCAGTTTTTAATAACCAAAACTCAAATGTAGGGCTTCTGGTACTTTTAAACAAGGCTTAGATCAACTCCCCAGATGTTCAGTGTCCAGGGGCTCATTGTTAAGCAAGGTAGCTCAAGTAACCGTGTCATGTCCTCCATTGTGACACGTCCCCCTGCTGAGTGACTTGGCTGAGGACTTTGGGAAGAGCAACTATTTGAGTTTAGTGAGTGAGAGAGGAGTTGGTTTCTGAATTGTGTTTTTGGACAAAATGAAAATTTCGTCATCTTGTGTGTAAGTAGGATCTCCTACTCTAGTTTTAGAAACATAGGGAACCAAGTCATGGTTAGATTAATTTTTAAAGATTGTCTGCCAGGGGGTGGGGGGTGGGCTTAGATGCTTTGAGGGAAATGGCTTGCCTTCCCCCTTGTGGGCATCATCACAAGAAGGGCATCTCTCAGATTTGGCGGGTCTTTTGACAAGATGCCCTCCTCCGTGGGTTCAAGGAAGTATCTAGAACCCATTTCCTGGTTATTTTCCGTCTTCTTCCCTAGGTTTCAAAGTCTCAGAAGGCTCTGTGGGTCTCCTGCTGTCGCATGCCAAGGATCCATCCCCTGGTCTGTGAGGAGGATGAACGGGATGAGGTGAACGTAATAAAAAATGAGAAGTTGGAATTAATGAAGATCCAAACAACAGGCCCAAACAGAGGGGGGGGGTCATATGGGCCACTTGGCCCGGGCCTCCGATTCCAAAGGGGGCCTCAGTCAGCATATTCACAATCGCTCACCATTATTTAAATGTAAATACTTAATAATAATAATAATAATAATAATAATAAAAGTACTTAAAATAATCATTTTCCCTATGTATTTTTAAAAAGCAGTACAGTATTGTATGTCTATATTTTCCATTTTGTCTTTATATGCAGATATGGTTCAAGCCTTCAAATCCCCAGGGTAAAAAGGGGGGGGCACATAATCTACCTGGCCTGGGCCTCTGCCTGGCTCTGCAAGGGCCTGCCGAACAATATTTGTAAGACCGTGAGACTAGGGGATGGATGCTACCGATGCCAATATGGATGCTGAGTGTTGATCTTTGTTCATGAGGAACAGGGAGGCCAGAGAGAATCTGGATCACTGAGGGGCTGGGAAGGCAGCTCCTTGATTCAAGAAGAGTTCAGGGATGGGAATAGGAAGGGAGGAAGGGAGAATAATGTAAGCCACCTGGGGATCCTTGCAGGAAAGATGGGTTATCAACATAATAATAAATGAAAACATCAAGAACCGTTTTTCTTCTTTTCTCTGCCAGGCAACGACAGCATTGGTGCCAGGAGCTCAAATACAGCTCTCCCCCCCCTCCCAGGCCCAGTTCCCCCTTCCCCAAAAACCCAAATAGAAAAATAAATAAGTAGTATGTATTTCAAAAACATTATGAGTCTCCGGTGTGGTATCTCGTCACAAGGAAACAGACTTTATCAAGATGCTACCTTTCAAACTTCTTATACAGTCATACCTCGGGTTGCAAACGCTTCAAGTTGCGTACTTTTGGGTTGCGTACTCCACAAACCCAGAAGTAAAGATCGTCGCGCACGTGCAGAGTGTTCCACGCAGTCTGTGCATGCGCAGAAGCGTCCTGCATGGTCTGCGCCATGCGCAGAAGCGTTCTACGCCGTTTGCGCATGCACAAAAGCGCAACATCGAGCTTTCGCACATGCGCAAAATGGACACTCTGCTTGCGTACTTTTTGGGGTGCGAACGGCACCCCGGAACAGATCAGGTATGTAACCCAAGGTACCACTGTAAATGGAAACTGGGGAAGCCCCATCCAAAAGAATAGACTGTGCCCAGTGACTAGCTGATCCACATGCCTGTTCAGTTGACTCTCTAGATGCCAACTCAGTTGTCCTCAAAAGCTGTTGATAGAGAGAATGACCAGTGTGGCAGGAAAATTCAAGGACAGCCCAAGAAACATTTAAACATTTCAGTGTAGTAGTCTCAAAAACATTTTTTTGTAAATTGGCAGAATATGGATAGATATCTTCTCAAAATGAGAGTGAAAGCGTCAAGTGATACTGAGGACAATCCTAGTTGTCATCCAGAATCGCCATTCGAGCAGAGCGTTGGGGAAGACTTGTTTAATTCGACACCAGTAGCAGGTCCAAGGAAATCTCCAAAAAAGAAAGTTGGACGACAATATGAGGATAGCTATCTGAGTCACGGTTCCACACAATCACATTATCAAGTAGTTGTGTTCTATGTTATAAATCAAGCAATGCCAGGAGTTGCTTCTTTTTTTGTTTGCCAAAGTATTTATTATAAATTAAAAATTTGGTGTGGCATGAGCAAATGTTTATTCTGAAAGTGCTTACACCCCAACATTTTGGGAGGGCAACTCGGGGCGCACACACCCCGCTGAGCCCATCATTCCTCCCCTTCCTTACCTGCCCACTCACCCCTCCCTCCCTCCACTGGTGTGGTCTGCCAGAAGGCCATCCAGCCGGTGCCAAGTCACCCAGTGTCTGTTTTTTGGTCCCTCACTCTGGCACAACCAGCACAGGGGAGCAAAATCGGGGCAGTCAATTCTGGGAACAGAGGCTGATTTGCGATGTCCCGATGAAATCAGGACATTTGAGTGGTTTGAAAGTGTGACCCAGGGCAGGGGCATACCCAGGATCAAAACTAGGGGGGGGGGGCAAGCCATGGTCGTTCAGGTTCAAAAACAAAAACAGCTTCAAAAAACAAAAACAGCTTCAAAAAACAGAAACCCCCCCCAAACAGAAAGCCCCAAATGGCTGAAAAACTCAGTTTCCCAGGATCCTCAGTCCTCGCAAAGGAACTACTCACCATGCAAGGGAACTCAGTTTGCCAAGCTCCCTTGCAACGATGAATCCCGGCAACGATGAATTCGCCCCCTGACACTGCCCAAGTCTCAGCCTGCATCCCCATTTGACCAAGCAGGGTGCAGGCTAGGATCCGGTCTCTGATAGGCACGCCAGCTCTTTGTCGGCATGAGGGAGGGGGAAACAGCCGGCGCAACACACACACACACACAACTGCCTCGGCAAGAGCGGAAGAGCTCAATTGTTATTGAGATTTTGGGAGGGGGAGAAAGACCAGTCTTGAGCTTTTTTTTCCCTTTTAGGCTGCCAATAACCCTTTATTTATTTATTTGCATCTGGGGGGGCAACTGTCCCCCTGCCCCCCCCCCCGAGTACGCCCATGACCCAGGGGGAAAGGCTTAAGGAACCACTGTGCTCATTGTGGATCCTCAAGTTCAGTGCCTCTGCTCCTAGTTCTTTATCTCTCAGTTAGGGCTTGGGCTGGACAGATCTTAAAATAGAGACCTGCTTCAGCTAGAAGGCTGTCTTTCTGAAGGTAGCATTGGGCCAGTTGTGCGCTGCAAGAGTCTAAATCAGGGAGTTGAGCAAATGTAAACCGGGCTTCGCAGCATTACATTTCCCTGTAGATTAGCACGTGTTGCTACGGTTACAGGTGGATGTGGTGAAATGTTGTGCGCAACAATATGATGAAGTACGTTGAGAAAGGGAAAATCCGGGAACTCTCTTAAGGGAGGTTATTTTTCTCACTAGATAAGGATATATTTCACAAAGACTGTAATGGTGTTGTTTCTGTGGGGGTGGGGGTGGTTAAAACAGAATAAGATGGCATTTAGGCAATTTCTGAGAGGCAGTTGCACAGATCTGTTACTTTCACCATTATCTGCTTTAAAATTAGCTTTCCTTTTGCAGGCCAGTATCAGCTTTGTGAAAGTAAGCTAGCAGACTGCTTTTCTTGTCTTCCGTCCAGGAAATTAAATACTAAACCCCAGAATATTCTCAAAGATTCAACATGTTTTGCTGGGCATATACAAATAACTGAACTTGCATGACCTCCTGCTCCCCAATCTTGGATCTCTTGGAAATAAAAGCCATTTTCTGAATCCAAGGGCTCAATGCCTGGCACCCAGAAACTCATAACATTTTACTTCATTGCAGCCTAAGGGAAGCTGTTTGCTTCTTGGTGGAACACACTGGGCAGAAACGGAAAGAAACAGGGAGATGAGGAGGTCTAAGAGTGAAGCCCTGCTCCTGTCCATCATAATACAGGACAGATCACTACAGGGTGTTGAGAAGGGTTATTTTTAACTGTTAAGTGAGAAATAGCAGCCGTCGTCTAGGCCAGAAGTGTTTTCCCTTGGTGACCCCTCCATGTTGAAAAGTGTGTGTTTGTGTGCATTTCCTGTCCTTTCCAGAAATGAACCGTGCTGGATGAAGCCAGGTCTAGATCTTTTCTAAATAAATTGAATACAACCACTTAACCCACTGAAAGATATATTTGAAAAATGAATATTAAGGGGAACAATGCCCATTGTTAAGCAAGGTAGCTAAAGTAACGGTGTCATGTCCTCCATTGTGACACGTCCCCTGCTGAGTGACTTGGCTGAGAACTTTGGGAAGACCAACTATTTGAGGATAGTTCAAAGAAAGGTTGTTTGTGTGAATTGCGTTTATTGAAAAATGAAAATCTCATCTTCTTGCAATGTAAGTAGGATCTCAGTGTGTAAGTAGGAGCCAGTGTGGTGTAGTGGTTAAGAGCGGTAGACTCGTAATCTGGGGAACCGGGTTCGTGTCTCCACTCCTCCACATGCAGCTGCTGGGTGACCTTGGGCTAGTCACACTTCTTTGAAGTCTCTCAGCCCCACTCACCTCACAGAGTGTTTGTTGTGGGGGAGGAAGGGAAAGGAGAATGTTAGCCGCTTTGAGACTCCTTCGGGTAGTGATAGAGCGGGATATCAAATCCAAACTCCTCTTCTTCTTCTTTCCACAGTCTGCTTCTTTTGCTATCCCTGAAGATTTAGAAACATAGGGAACCATGTCATGGTTAGATTAATTTTGAAGATTGTCCTCAGGGCTACCTTAGATGCTTTGAGGGAAATGGCTTGCCTTCTCCCTTGTGGGCATCATAGCAAGAAGGGCATCTCCCAGTTTTGGAGGGTCCTTTGACAAGATGCCCTCCTCTGTGGGTTCAACTGCTTGCGGCACTCTCCGTTTGAGGTTTCTGAAAGCAAGTTCAGCTGCCAGGAGCCCCAAACTGAGCGCAGAGATAGAGAGTATCAAGGAAGGAACTAGAATCCATTTCTTGATTATCTGTTTTCCCTCTTCTTCCCTAGGTTTCAAAATCTGTGCAGGCTGGACGAGCCGCTGGCCTCCTGCTGCCGTGTCCCCAAAATCCATCCCCTGGTCTGCGAGGAGGGGGAGGGGGAGGAAGTAGAGGAGGATTAGAAGATTGATGGGATGACGAAGTGAATGTTATGGAAGATCAGGAAGCGTTAATGAAGATAAGAACTATTTATGTAAGACAGTGGGACCAGGGGATGGATGTCACCGATGCCAATATGGATGGTGAGTGTTGATCTTTGTTCCCAAAGATCCATCCCCTGGTCTGTGAGGAGGATGAATGGGAATGAGGAGGTGAACGTAATTAAAAATGAGAAGGTTAAAGTAATGAAGATCAGAAGGATATACGTAAGACCGTGTGACTAGGGCATAGATGCCACTGATGCCAATATGGATGGTGAGTGTTGATCTTTGTTCATCAGGAACATGGAGGCCAGAGAGAATCTGGATCACGGGGGGGGGGGCAGCTTCCTGATTCAAGAAGACTTCAGGGACATCCCTTTTGAAGAAGAGAACCATTTCTCTTTAATTCTGTCCTTTTCCATTATGGTGGAGTGCCCACTGCAGTCTCTCAGGTTTGCAGGTGTGCCCATGGGTTCAAAGGGTTGGTAACCCAAGTTAGACTGCTGGACTAGAACTGGGGGACCAGGTTCAAATCCCCCCTCACCCATGGAACTTAATGGGTGGCCTTGGGTGCTCACTGCCTCTTGACCTGTTGTGGGGATGGGATGAGGGAGGGAGGGAGGGAGAATAGCATAAGCCACCTGGAGATCCTTGCAGGAAAGATGGGTTATCAATGTAATAATAAATGGAAAAATTAAGAATCTTTTCTCTTCCAGGAAACGATAACAGTGAGGCCAGCAGCTCCAATACAGCTCACCCCCTGCCTTTGCCCAGTTCCCCTTCCTCAGAATTCCAGTTAGAAAAATAAATAAATAATTTTTTAAAATTGTTATTCTAATAAAGTTCATTTTCAAACATGATAGTCTTTGATCATGATTTTATCCTAGGGGGTGCTTTTTCTACCGATGGGGTCTCTTCCAACTCTACATTTCTACAATTCTATGATTCTACGAATCTAGCAAAAATGGAAATCAATTAATGGTTGGCAAAATCAGAAGTAATACTTTTTTGGGGGGGGGGGGTGGAGAGTGTCATTGAAATGCTCACCCACCAGTTCCACTGAGCTTAATTAGAGAGAGAAAGCCATCTGGTGACAAAACGACCGACTTCCACGGCTCAAATACTGTGCACACCAGTCCCACGGGATTCTTGTGGATGGAATATACCACACCCCCTCAGGAAGAATGGCAGCATACAAATATAACTATAAATACATCTAGCAGTGTTTTATCCAAGTTAAACACGTAAGCCACAATTTTTGGTAGACTGGAAATCCCTCTCAGCCCCAATGTCAGATTTAAATAAAAGAGGTCATGTCTCAGCACTAGGATTGATTATTGTACTCCCAACAGGACAAACATTAATTTAATCAAATTTGTGCCCTGCAGCATACTGTTGCCGCTTCATTCAAGCATGGTGGATTATTTTTAATTCTCCCTCCTGATAAAGTTGCATAAGTAGAGAATACCAAACAAATTTAATTGGCAACTTTACTGTGCAAAACCTGCGCCTTCAACTCCTATTACAAATGCAGCCCACAATGCAGGGAAGGGGAGCTGCTGGATCATCTTGGCTCTGTAGCCGTTTCACAGTTTCTGCATTAGAATGGAGTGAGGTCGGATTTATTTCAAAGCACTGGATTTCCTTGGCTTAAAATTAAGTCGTGCCTACTAAATTTGAACAAAACGATCCCATTCTCTGACTCGGGAGCTGAAAACGGGATGTATCTCTTTCAAGCGAAGGGAAGTGTTTTTCCGTTTCTCGGCGCCATTTGATTTTTGGCCGCTGGCATTTCAGAAAGGTCACTGCAACGGCGAGGCTGTGGGTCGACCTCCCACATTGCTCCCCACCCCCCCAACAGAAGGCAAAAAGGTTTCACATGCTGTAGGGTGGGTCATTAATTTAGCATGCGTACAAGATTTCTTGCATGCCCAACAGCAAGACGGAAAAGGGCAGGGACCTGTCATAGTTTGGAAAGGACAGAATGGGGCAAAGACCCAGTACAGTTACTTAAGAAAATAGGAAGAGCATGTGGATCAGGTTAGTGGACCATGTTGGAAAAACTCTCTGGAGAGGACGGCAAACTCCCCAAGACTCTGCAGCATCCTGCCGGTGGCCCTCTCTGGCTGGAACATCCCTTCAGTCCAGAGTGCCTGTAATCTGTGACCCTTTCCTTATGAAAAGAGCACACAGGTCTTCCAGCATCACGTAGCAAGAAGGAAGACTCATCTGTAGTGCTAAACTACCTTTATTTATAGTCTATATACAGAGACTCCATTTCTACGTCTGTGTTCTCCAAATAAGAGTACAGAACTGTTGGAGAACCTGCTCCAACAACTGAAGTTAGGTCATGAGGGTGAAAAAAGGAAGCAGCGAAAGAAACAAAAGTAACGGGAGACTCAGGAGAAACAGGAGACTGCGGTCGGGTATCTGGTGTACACAGAGAACAGCGGACAAATCCTCCCGCTCGCACTTTTATTTTCAACCTTTTTTCCTACGTAGCCACACAGTCAATCAATAACAATTAGACACACATATACATTTCCTGGCGGGAACAACTCTGTACATGCGCAGCGCTGTGTTTGACAGATTGTGCCGCGTCTATTTCCGTCGCGCACGGCAGGCACAGCAGGCTCGTTTCCCGCCAAAGGCGGCCGCGCGCAGCAGCGCTAACGGCGGTAGCGCTCCAGCATGATCCTACACAGAACTGCGATATGGCAGAAGTGAAACTAAAACATACAATAAAAACACTTAGACGGAAGAGATAAAGCAAACTTCCGTACCCACACTCTCTCGCAGACTCATGTGATCTACACAAAACGTAACAGTCCTGCTGAAGCAGCATAGGATAAATAAAAATCCCAACAGACCATGTATCCCAGCATCCTGTTGTCATAGTGGCCTGTAGGAAACCAACAATGCTGCCCCCTGCCCATCTATGATTTTTCAGCCACTGGCAAGGCCCATGGTTTTCCAAAGAGATGTATTAACTCCAAGGAGCAGGGCTCTGAATACAGCTTGTGGAAGACCTGCACTTTTGATTCCCTTGCAGCCAGTGATTATTTCCCCCCTAAAAAAAAGTTTAGGGGTGCTCTTATTTTCCTACTCTTATTGAAATACAGCCCCTCAATGTGGCCATACTTAGATTCACAAAACGTTGACGGGTATTGTTGTAAGAATTTTAAGGTATTTTATTTATATATAATAATTGTTATTAATGTACCAAAACAAATAAGGCCACATGTCTGAAAAACAGCACAGGAAGACAGGCCTCACTCCATTTTGACTCCCAACTGACCAAGTATTTCTTTGTCTCAGGAACAAAAGGGGGGTTGCCCCTCCAGCTACTCAGCAGCCCTCTGCCTGAGTGATAATCTCTGGCATCCTGATACCTGAGTGCCAGACAAAAGGGTGTGATTAACTTGGCTGGGAAATAGGGAAATGTAAATATCTTTTGTTTCACTTGATGGGTTTTTGGTGGAGGGCAAGAGGAGACATGGGGGCAGGGTCCAAGATGCTCAGATCACTGCTACCAGACCCTCCCAATTTGTGATGTAATTCTAATGTATGGAGGGGTGGTCTTGAGCTGGAGGGGGGCAATTTCAAAAGTCTATATAGGAGCTTGCGCGCCTTTGTTCGGAGGTCTTTTGCTTGCAAGACACCCTGCTGCAGCAGTTTCTAATAAAGGGCTATCGCCTTGCTTTGGGAGATTCTGTATCGTCTCTATTTATTCATAAGTGCTCTTGAGAGGAGGGGAGCCCTACTAAGGCTCTCCCCTGGGTTCGTGGACTCCCTTCTGGGGTTGAACCTAATTTGTATAACAGGTATGCATACCCCTGCGTTCCCCCCGGAAAAGAAAGCACTGCTTGCAGCCTGACACCTGCAATGGTGCTAAAATTCCCCACACAGGCATTCTCTGTAACGCCTTGCAAACTGCTCCCGATTATAGCATTTCAAAGTGTGTGCAAATGCGAAACTAAACACGCCTATGGTCTTCACACACCTTTTCCTCCGTGATTATGTAAGGCAACGAACGATTAACGCGCGTCCAAACGATGTGTGGTTGCGTACGCATACCGAGCCCAGAAATGACCCGAAAACATCACTAAACCAATCACTAAAAGGGTGGGATGGGAGCGGGGCGGCGCCTAATGGAGCATACCGGGGTGCAGCGATTATATACACTCTGACAACACTTGCGGGGGCCAGGAACAGAAACCCCGCTCGAAATGGCTGCGGATTGTATAAGAGTGTCACTAAATGTCATGCAAGAGTCCTCCGGCATCTAAAACTGGGGCTGAAATAGAGCCCACTGCCCCCGAGACATTTTCTCAATGGCAGAAACACCCACTTTCATAACTCAAGAAAATCTTTAATAAACACTCTTTTTAAAATGCCAAAAACCCCACATCTGATCTGTTTCAGGATGGTTGCACAAATGCACAGTTATTGTCTACATCTTGTATTTTTCCATAGGCTTTGTGGTTTGGTTTGGTTTGGTTTGGTTTGGTTTGGTTTGGTTTGCTTTGCTTTGCTTTGCTTTGCTTTGCTTTGCTTTGATATTCTTGAGCATCCGTTTAGTCAGTTTTTGCATACTTGTAGCTGTATATTTTATAGGTCAACAAATACACTGTTGATTGGCACTTAATGTGCTTTCTTCTCCTCACTTTCTCAAATAGATGCAAGATCAGGGACATAAATCTGAGCGAGTTCTTGGCGTGAGTGGAGGAGCTGGCTTTTTTCAAAGTTCGCGTTTTGTTTTGCATTTGATCTGACGGCCAATTCAAGATCTGCCAGTGGATTATCTGTTTTTAGATAAATTTTAGCATTTCTAAAAACCAAAATATAAGCGGTAGCCACGGTGAGGTGGTTCACCAGCTTGAACAAGCTATCTGTGGTCAGAGTGCAATGAGTTCCACTATCACAGCAACATCTTTAGTATGGTAATTTTTGTTGCCTACAAAACAAACACACTAAAACCAAAACAGCCTTAAAGCACTAAGTCTCAAATTGATTATCACCAGTTTAATCAGTCAAAGTTTGCCGATTTATCTGCTCAGTCAACTGCTTCAAGTTCACAACTTTTAACAAGTATGACCTTCAAACCATGCCCAAATGGCCTTTCCAGTGTAAGCTGCCATTGCAACTATGAGGCAGGAATTTGACCTCAGACCTTGTTATCATGGTCCTAGTTTTGTGGGCATAACAACTAGTTGAAAATTCTGTAAATGATTTGAAAGATCCTCTGGGCCATGCAATAGAGATTACATGAGCCTTGCAATGCTGATGGGTTTAAAAAAATTAAGTGAAAGGCAAATGTCTTTGAATCCACCACGCTAGTATGTGTGGTTATTTGCTCATTTTGTCTGTTACATTCTGAATCACGGTGATGTTTCTAGTGGATCTTTTGCAGCGAGGAGAATGCTAATGAGAAATAACTCATCACGAGAAATAAACCCTCTGGTTTCTGAAACCTCTAGAAGTCATCCTAAGAAGATCTTGCCAAGTAGCTTATCATCATTATCTTGAAAACAAGAACAAAACAGAAGCAAACCAAGCTCACTTCAGATTATGGGTCTGAAGTTTCCCTACTTGGGGAGCAGGTGATATAGATCCATTGCACACAGAACAGCTGTATATCAGGTGTTGTGTATTGATTCAAGGGTTATAATGTCTGTATTGCTATTGTCTGTATTCACTTTAGGGGAAAGTAACTGCCTTCCTGTTCCAGAAGGAACAGCTACTATTGGTTCATTCAAGTTGCTGCATTTGGATCCTCAGTCTTATTGGTTCCCACCAAAAGGCAGCTTTGTGATTGCTTGAGATTGTTCCCTCCAAAATGTATCCTTTCTAGCCAGTCTTTCTGTCCCTATAAATGTAGCATCCCTCTCCTCAGTTCCCCAGTCTTGTTTGTCTGAATAAAGAGTGTTACATGAAGAAGCTGTCTCCTGCCTGCTATGTCAGAAAGCTGAAATCACTTGCTGAATCACGATCCCCACGTTACAACATCAGGGTCATTTATTATTTTGGATATATGCAAGGAACTTCTTAGGGGGGAGCTTTTAATTCTGCAATTCCCCACCCGCAATCTCAAGTGCTATTCCATAGATAATACTATCCTACGGCGAGTTCTGTCTTTAGAGGGCCTTGGGCCTCTTGGATCACTTGGATCACAAAGCAAGCGGTGTGGGTGGAACAAAACCAGCCATCGATCACATATCCGCTGATTTGCCCAAATAGATACATACTTTTAATAAAGGACAGACACACACTCCAGACTAGCACCGAGGGGGAAAGTTAAATAGGGGTGGGGAAAGACAACCAGTCCAGCTTGTTTAAAGCCTGCCTGGCAGCAGGCCTTCATTATTTTCAAAGGTATGTGCGCAACAGTGAGACCTTGAAATTCAAACTCGGCAGCCCCGAGGTTGCATTGCAATAGTTTCTGACCTATTGCAATACAAATGCTTTTTATCTGGCATTAGACTGGTCATGATGCGGTCATTAAGTGATTGATTGATTGATTGATTGATTAATAATTTATTTATACCCAGCCCATCTGGCTGGGTTTCCCCAGCTACTCTGGGCGGCTCCCAACAGAATATTAAAAACATCAGACATGAAAAACTTCCCTAAAAAGGGCTGCCTTCAGATGTCTTCTGAAAGTCAGATAGTTGTTTATTTCCTTGACATCTGACTGGAGGGTGTTCCACAGGACGGGCTCCACTACCGAGAAGGCCCTCTGCCTGCTTCCCTGTAACTTTCCCTGGGACTTTGTGTGGCGGTTCGCTCAACCTGCACAGGTCCCCCAGACGTTTAACGGTCCGTTGATACCTGCACTCACCACTTTATTAATTAACCGCTGCCACCAACCAGTCTGTCTGGTATTTACTTCACTCAGTTCAGTCAAGGAGAATATTGGAACAAAACTGTTTTATTTGAAGTTTAGTACATAAGCATGTGGTTTCTGAATAAACAGTACTTTCTTGGTTGTGTTCTTGTTAACAACAGTGCCCAACTATTTCTCCCACCCCTGTTCCTACTCCTTCCCTTGCCACCCTTCTTCCAACCTCTCAATACCCACACAAGCCCCCTGGATAAAGACAAACGACAAGCCTAAAGACAAGCCCAAAAGACTCAAGACTAAAGAACACTCTTCCTTCCCCGGGAGGGGTTTATATAGCCCACATAACTCCGCCCCCTAAAGGTTCTTACTGGTTATTCCTGTTAACTCCTTCTGTGCCATTCCTAAGTTTGGGTGATCGCCACACTTTGGCAGCCAAACATTATTCTACATTATTCACACATTTAAAGAAAGCATGGGCAAACATTTATTTTATTTTTTTATTTTATTTTATTTTAGAAATAAAACCTGGAAATGGCTTCCTAAATCTGGATCAGTGTGCTCTGCCCAGGTTTTCTGGCAGAATTCCTCTCCCTGCCCCTGCTATTTGTCCTCAAATGTACTAAATACATTTGAGATGACTGGGAGTATGACTTTCATTAGGAAACTGGCACAGGGCCCCAATCCATGTTGGTGTGCATTCTAAATTGGGGCTCCACAGCCGTTTTTTCTTCAAAATAAATGTGCTCAGTTTCAGCATACTTTTTTTTTAAAAAAAAAATTAATAAATGTATGAATCATGTAATGTAATTTGGCCCTGTCAGGTGCAAAACAATGACAACAATTTTCTCAAATGGATATTGCTGGAATGCTTCTCTTTGGAAGTATGCCAGCTGGAATGGCTTTCCTATTTTAAATAAATAAGAGGTAATTAATTTTTTTTCCAGAAAAAAAAATACTGGGTGTAAAGATAACCAATAATTAAACATTTTAACCAACCTACAGAAAAATAAAAAATAAAAAGCAAATTAAGTCAAATGGCACCATAATGATTAAGAACCTTGAAGAAACAAAAGATAAGTGCAGTTTGCTCAGTTAACTTTCAGAGGGGGAAAAAAACCACACATAATGACTGTATGAATCATGAACATTAACATAAAGCCAATTTATAGCACTGCTCAGGCCTGGTCCCTTTGGGTAGGTTTTCTGTGGCTCGGTTGAGATGGGAATGAGGTTGCAGAACTGACTGCACCACTTTAAACTTCAGGATCTTTTGATTGCTCCCCTAAGTAAAAACGCCAGGCAAGAAAATGATACTTCCCAGCTGGAGTTTGCAGCGGTGAAGCCCACAATATCATCTCTGAATTATACCGCTTAATTCTTCTACTTGTGGAAGATGAAACATACACATGCCATCCCAAAGGAAAGGTAGCTCAAAAAATAAGGGGGGGTGTTTTCTGATATCCCAGCTGCTGTCCAGAAGGGCAGGGGATAAATTATTATTATTATTATTATTATTATTATTATTATTATTATTATTTGCACAATGCCCTGTATTTAAATGTTAGAATGAAGCCCAGGTGCATTCATAATCTTGAGAATACGCTTGTGGATTGCAGACTCTGAGGTACCCTAATATTTATCTCAAAACACATTTTTAAAAAAATAAATAAATTGATTTTTCAGATTAAACTTTTACAATCACATATCCAACATGCGGCATAGAAACGAGATTCTCCTGGACCTCCCTCTTCCCCTTTGTGGGTCCCATTTTTAATCATTTCCTCCTGCATATTTTATGACGATCCAAATCTTTTACATCCGCATTATTTCCAAAATTCACCATTAAACACACACACACACACTCCAAACACATTTTTAGTAGCTCTCCCAAGGACAGAATAAACCCAATTTGCAAACATGAAACTAATTCTATAATTCTGCGTTGTCTCTTGAAACCTCTTTTTGTTGTTGTTGTTCTTATTAACTCACAGGTTGGGGAAAGAGAAATGTTTGGACTGGTGGTTCTCTGGTTTTTATACTGTCAACTTGACAAACAAGCATGAAAAACCTGGTGTGTGCTGCTGTAAGTCTGCTCTGAGGTGTGGCTTTAACTGCTATGGCAAAACTTCTTATGCCACACAAACCGCAATCGCTACAATGGTAGAAATCCAGGGTCTAAATCTTCTTTTACCATGTCCTGGGGGGGGGGGCTCTTGGGCAATCGGCACCCACCAGTTTTCCTCATCCAGCCAGCTATTCATTTGTTCACATTCTTAACGTCTGTGTGCCATTGCTGGATTTTATGCACATTTGCCATTCAACTCACATTCACCACTATCCAAAAATGCCTGGCACACATTGTATGTTTCCAAATTCTGTTGTGTTAAAACTTTAACCCCTCCCCACCGCTTATCCCATTAACAGAGTGAAACAACCCAACAAATCAGCCCAGTTTTTGCTCTGGGCATTCATGGAGCCACATACGATGAATAAGTAATTAGTGCGCTATGCAATCCCTGTGCACGTTTACCAGAACGCATCCCTTATGCAACACATATTCTGCAAATGCTCGAGTTCACCGTCATATCAAATCTGCTGCGCGGCTGAAATGCAGTTCCATTGTTCCAACTTTAATAACTGCTTTCCAATCTCTCTTTTGTTTCCTCTGCTCTGCCATCACTGCACGCAGAGGCTGCTAAATCCATAAAAGCTCTCCTGGATTCCGTACGAAATCCACCTTAGTTGCTACAAAAAGCAAATTACACAACATTCTAATTCTTCGCATACCACACGGTGATTAGGGAAGCTGACATCTTTGCTCCCTCTTTCAAACAGACTGATAAAACCTCAGTGCCAGCGCTAACAAGGCATCCACTAATTTGTGCCACTTGTCAGCTCGGCTAGTTCCCTCACTTCTGACTGCTCAAATTCCTGTGGGAATATGTTTTATAGGTGCCTTTGCACCTGGTTATTTGTGTTTATTTATGCTTGTTTACATTTACTTTGTGAAATCCTTCCGCCCTTCGAAGGGTAAAAACGATCCGAAAGGCAGCTCACTGCATTTAAAAAAGGCGCTTTAGTTTTAAATAAGGTAAACGGTCGTTAGTCTTCTTCCCGCCTAAACTTAGCACAGTAACAGGATTGTAATTGGTTGATATGTATGTTGTGACGTTGTTTGACCCTTTAATAAATAGCCGCCATTCCCTGTTGTGGTGTGGAGAAAGCGCGAGGCAAGCCGAGTAAGATCATCATTGCGTGGCAAGCATAGAGAGAAAGAGAAACTGAAACCAACCACGCAGGGTAGCGGAAGCCTTCTTCACCAGACTGCAGTCTCCGTTGTGATTATTTAATTTCGTTTTACTTTAAAACCTTTTATTTGGCCGCCTAGTTTTTGGCCACCTTTTAGTTCAGTTCTTTTCTTCTCCGGAACTTTTGGAACGCACAGACGCTAGCAGAGAACTACCTTGGTTTAAGAACAGCTTACTTTATGAACAACTTGTATTAAGAACGCTGCAAACCCAGAAGTAGGTGTTTTGGTCTGTGAACTTTGCCTTGGAATAAAAACGTGTTTCACTTCCTGTTGAGTGTGTTCCATTCGTAAATTGAGTCCCCCGATGCTTTAAGAACGTTTAAGAACCCTTCAGTTTAAGAACGCACTTCCGGAACGGATTACCGTATATACTTGAGTATAAGCCTAATTTTTCAGCACACTTTTTGTGCTTTAAAAGCTGCCCTTACCGTATATACTTGAGTATAAGCCTAGTTTTTCAGCACACTTTTTGTGCTTTAAAAGCTGCCCTCGGCTTATACTCAAGTCAACCATTCCTTAAGAAGTGTACAAGAACGGTGGTTCTTTACTCTCCCCAGGCAGCTTGTTCCATTCCTGAACTGCTCACATAAATGCAAACTTTAGACCCCAGAAGGCAGAAAGCCTATCAGTTAAGGAAGTATTAAAACCCCACAGGTGCTCACTTTCCCTGGCTCCTGCTTAAACAGGACAGGATCCCAGCCTTCTCTGTATAACACAAGGGAACATTGCGCTGTGGGTTAAACCACAGAGCCCTAGGGCTTGCTGATCAGAAGAATGGCGGTTCGAAACCCTGCGACGGGGTGAGCTCCACAGCAGCAAAGGAGGAAGAGGAAGGAGCAGCCCAAAGGGCTGCTTTGGGCTGCTCGTTCCTCCTCTACCACAGTGGCAAAGGTGAACCGGCTTATACTTGAGTCAATAAGCTTTCCCACATTTTTGTAGGGAAATTAGGTGCCTCGGCTTATATTTGGGTCGACTTATACTCGAGTATATACGGTAAGTTCGTAAACCAAGGTAGCACTGTACTCTATCCCGAACTGGGTAGTCAACAAAACAGATTGAAAGACTCTCTCAAGGCAAATCTAAAAAGATGTAGTATAAACACCAACAACTGGGAATGATCGCTCCCCACATAAAATGGGGGGGGCGACATTTGCGTGGTCACGGGCAGCCCCTTGAGCTCCTAGGCGACACCTGGTAGTTCGGACTGGCTGCGCCTTCCCCCAGGAGGGATACCTGGGGTCTCCGCCTACCCCAGCTAAGCGCCCAATCCCGCCTGGGGGAGGCGTTGCCAGGGGATTGGCCAGGTAAGGGGAGGGACTACCTAGCCCACACAATAGAAGGTGAGCTTACCAGGAAGCAGCAGTCGGGCTCACGAGCTTCTCCCACCCTCCACTCCCTCAATTAACGCTTATTTTGCAGGAGGTTAACCTCTTCTCCACAGGTACGCAGGCGCTGCTATGTCAAGGCCGCTGTTGAAGGGCCGGAAAGGAATTTCCCTGCATTGGCAGGTTTCGCCTTTCCCGTAGCAATACGTCACAACTTTGGCGGTTTCAGGCCTTGGGCAGAATCCTTTAGTCATCTTCCTAAATGGGGGGGGGCGTGGGGCGGTGACTCCACGCTCCCAGTGCAGTGGCGATACCAGGGTTCCCCGTTAAAGGGGTATTGGGGGGAGGCATTGACCATACGCCGAGAGGTTGTCATTGCTCTCCCCCACCAGTGGCGGCAAACGGGGGGCGGGCTATCTGCTTGAACATATGTTCTCCAGAGCCAGCCCAATCCCCACACATTCTGGATAACCCTGAAGTTTCCCAGATCCCCGGCTGGGGGCTGGGAAGGATAAACGCCCAATGCCTGAGCCAAGGTCTCCCTACATCTGAATCTTAATAAAGTTGTGGCCAATTTTAATCCCATAGCACGTTGTCTTGTGTCCTTATTCCGTTCGGGGGTTGCCTGGGGGTTGGGGGACTCCGCCTATCTACGCAAACACTGGCCTGCGAGAGCTCCAATTGGAGAACAGCCTTTACCAAAGGTGTCATGGGCTTTGAAGATGCTCAAACTCAAGATGAAATGGAGAAACATGCCAAGAAGAACGCACACTTGGCAAACCTTCGCTGTGATCTCCTGCCTGGAAACCTATGTCTCCACCATGGAAGGACGTGTGGACAGGACAGGCGCTAGGGCTTCTTGCGCCCTAGGTGAACCACCTTCTGGCGTCCCGTCCCGTCCCCCCCGCCAAAGGCTGCTTTAGCGGGAGGTGGGGGTGGTGGAGAGGCAAGCAGCAGTTTCTCCGCTGTAGCAGAGAAGCTGCTGCTCGCCCGTCCCGCCGCCCCCCCCCGCCAAAGCCTGCTTTAGCGGGAGCCGGGGGTGGTGTAGGGGGCAAGCAGCACCTCTCCGCTACAGCGAAGAAGCTGCTGCTAGCCCCAGGGCCATCTCAGGCACATCTGCCGCCGTGGCGCGGCGATCCTTCCATCACCCCATGCGTTCGGGGGAGAGCGCGGGCGGCACAAGCACCCGGCCACCCGCCTGGCCAGCGCCCCCTCCATTTTGGCGCCCTAGGCAATTGCCTAGCTTGCCTAAATGGGCGCGTCGCCCCTGCGTGTGGATCCAGAATTGGCCTCCGCAGTCACTTACGGACTCACTGTTAAGACTGTGTTCATGGAAGACAATCTTACTCAGCTACGAGTGATTGCCATAGAAGAAAAAGAAGAAGACCCCAGGAGGACCTGGCATCGGCCATAGGCACAACCTCGGATTCAAAAAGAAATCATGCATGTCTCTCTCTTTCTGGCTTCTGCCTGCTTCTTCCACAGCTTCTAGCTTACAGACCTCAAACTCTGTTCCAAATTTGTCTTTGTCTTTCTTACTACACATGAGTTGGGGAAGGGGGGCACCCATTTGCCATCTCGGACAGAGCCCCTTTTCTTTGTTCCCTTGAAAGGCCCATCACCCAGGCGATTACCTCATCAGGAAGCTAGCCTGGATCCACTTGCTGGATCCAGAGATTAAAAGGTTCTCACACACAGCCTGCTTCCCCCGTTTAACCCAGATTTACAAACCTTTCTGATGAAAAATCTGATACTTTTTTTAAACACCACCACTCTGTTACCAAATCACCCCATTGCAATATCTGAACAAATAACTTACAATATTTAATTCCCCATCTGAAAACACCATCTGTTAGGCGACATGGGCTAGTGTTGGCGCATAGTGGTAACAGATACAGACTCAAAGGTCCTTTTGTTCTCCATCTGAGAGAGATTTCTCAAGTCAGCATCATCTCCTGAGCCTGGGAACAAAGAAAGGAAGGTTACAGTTCTGGCTTGCTTAAGGCTCACACGCCAGTTGACGTATTTATTTCTTCCTGTTGGCATCAGGTGCCTCAAATATGAGCCAAGGAAAAACGCAAGCAGGTTTGGGAAGGAATTTTCTTCACTCCGGTTTCTGCAAAGACCGCCGCTTCCATATGCACTCACGTATAAATTCCTTTGTACATCAACACACTTATCGCACAGAGTTTACAAGATGCTTTCTTTCGTATGCGTGCGTACAAGCTATCTTGATCCAGTCTGCCTGGTCAGGCAGCCATGGAGAAATGTATTGTTTTTGCAATCTCTAGTTCCCAGGGCAGTAGGAAATGCCAGGGGCATTCTTCTTCAAGGTCAGTTTCCTTGCAAGAAAAGAGAACTGGAGGTTTCTGGCATATTGTTTAATTAACTACTTGCTTACAAATGTGCCTGTGTCGAGCTTATGGTTGTCAAAAGCAGCAGCGCTATTTCTGAAACAACATTTGTTCCCAAATCCTAGGAGCTATTTCTGCACCTCAAAACCCCCTAGCAACTATTTCGGGCAAACTTCAAACTCAGGCTGTTTTTCTCTTGACTGCCTTCAAATGGATCATGGTTAATTCTGGTCCCGTCGCAGATGTGTGACATAAACTCTAGTGGCCTTTGAGTAGCCACTAGCCAGCCACACCTGTGCATAGCACACAGTTGAACTCTGGAATTCACTGCCACTGGACACCACTGGCTTGAGAAGAGGTGTACTTGTGGCATTAGCCATGCTCCCCCTCCGTCCTTTTGTTCTTGCGGGAGGGGCAAGCAGAATACAAAATGGAAGAATGGTATAAAGAGGTGTGGGGTATAGCTATGAATGATAAATTAACATGTGCCATTAAGGTAAGATGGGGAATATCCAGGAGCAATGATTTTGAGGAGATGTGGAGGGTGTTTGTAGAATTTGTACTGTTAAAACAGAAAGGGGTCAAACAATCACAAGAGGTGTTGAAATTTTGGGAGGTCGGACAGTTACAATGGAATGGTCTTGGTGGTGTGTGGGGGTAGCCAGCAGATGGGACGGCCAGTAATGCTGGAGTTCCCGCTCCCACTGCGCCGTGAAAAAGGGTCCGCTGGCCACGATCTGAAGGTTTAGCTTGTGAGTTCTAATGTTGGTTGCCTCTGAAGTTCTCTGCGAGCGTCTGTGAGTTCCAAAGGTTCCGAAGAAGAAGAAAAACTAAACTAAGCGATGGCCAAAAAATAGACGGCCAAATAAAAGACTTTAAAACGAAATGAAATAAACACAAAGGAGACTGCAGTCTGGTGAAGAAGCCTTCCGCTACCCTGCGTGGTTGGTTTCAGTTTCTCTTTCTCTCTACGCTTGTCACGCAACGATGGTCTTACTCGGCTTGCCTCGCGCTTTCTCCACACCACAACAGGGAATGGCGGCTATTTATTGAAGGGTCAAACAACGTCACAACATACATATCAACCAATTACAATCCTGTTACTGTGCTAAGTTTAAGCGGGAAAACAGACTAACGACCGTTGCCTTATTTAAAACTAGAGCGCCTTTTTTAACCGAGCTGCCTGTCGGATCCTTTTACCCTTCCTTCCAAGGGCAGAAGGATATCACAAGGTAAACATAAATAAACATAAATAAACATAAATAAACATAAATAAACATAAATAATCAGGTGCAAAGGCACCTATAAAACATATTCCCACAGTGGTGGGGTGAACATTTTATTCTTATTTATTTATGACTACAGTCGTACCTCGGGTTACGTACGCTTTGGGTTGCGTACTTTTCGGGTTACGAACTCCCGTAACCCGGAAGTGTAAGCCGCCGCTGATGGCAGCAGTGCATGAACTGGGTATAACAGACATGGCTGGTAGCAATTTCCGCGTTGGTGGCTTGCTGCTCAGCTGGCAGTATCTTCAGCAGGCTGGGTCACAACGTGCATTTCTTCATGCGATTGCATTTCTCCCGGGGACTGATTAGTATACGCAAACATTAACTTTGCGAACAGGCTCCTAAGCCCCGTAAAGTGTACACAAACAAGCCAGGTGTGCAGCGAGATACTAGCGGCTTCATTACTTTCTCTTTATTTTTAATGGTTCTGGGAATGAATAAATCCCAAACCAAGTCACAGACGACACAGAGCTGCATAAACATTCAGCTTGGGGGCCTGTCTTATTTGCAGCCATCTGAATGTAACAAATATGGTGCTTAGAGGGAGTAATGGGTGGCAAAGGAAAAGAAGCTAAAGGATGCTTTTCAACTAGGTCAGATTTGCATTGTAATTTCACAGAGGTACACAAAAAATATGTACCACCAGCTGTGCAATACTATGCATGTATAATTAGAAGCAAGTCCCGTTGTGTTCAATGAGTCTGAGAATCACGGATCAGATATAGATAACATTGTGGGGATAACCAGCATCTGGGACGACCAGTAATTCCCAGAGTTCCTGCTCCCACTGGCCGTGAAAGGGTCCGCTGGTTATGAACCTGAAGGTCGTGAGATTGTTGTTGGGAGTTCTGAAGGTTTCTGAAGGTTCCGGAGGTTTCCGGATAGGAAAGATAGGCAAAGCTAAAGAAGCGGCCAAAACTAAGGAGGCCAAATAAACTTTTGAAATAAAATGAAATAAAGACTAAGAGACTGCAGTCAATGGTGAAGTTGCGCTCTACTGCTCTGTGCGGCTTGGTTTCTCTTTCGGTTTCTCTCTGGCTTGTCTCGCACGGATGTTCTCTCTTGGCTTGTCTCGCGCGCACTCCACACCGCTACAGAGAGCAGGGGCTATTTATTAGGAAGTTAAACATCGTCATAACATTGTCAATAACCAATCACAACGTTGTATCTAGGTGAGTTTCTGGGCGGGAAACTCTTAACTGACCGTTAATGAAGCTTGTCTTGGCGCGCTTTGCCCCAAGCGCGGAGGGATCCAGGCAGCAACCTCTGCCGGATCTCCTAGCCTTCCGTGCAATGCGCGGAAGGTTACCTTAAAGTGGACAGGTGCAGGAGCACCTTAAAACGTATTCCCACAAACATATGAGTGAAGGCATACTTTAAAACTATACTGTAATCTCAGAGGCCACAAAGAAGGCTGAAGTGCCCTTTGTAGGTGGTTCTTCCCCACCCACACTGACAAACGGAAGGAGAAATTCAGTAAAAATTGCAACAAGCACTGCAATAATAATACGTTAGGTAATGGGCATTTATTTTGCATGAACATAAGAAGTTGGAGTTTACTTTTCCCTGTTGCTGAGATTTTGATTTCTCCTCCCAGTTTCCACCACAGCCAAAGGGTACCACAAACCCCTTGTTTTTAATGGTTCCACTTAACAAAAGTTAATAAATTGCCAAGTGCTCTTATATACAACTAGAGAGAATGGATGGAACGTGTAGGGGCGGCTGCTTGTCTCCACCAAACAACTGTTTTGGGGGCTGTAGACTCTTTAAAAGTCCATATTAAATTCAATGGAGGCGTCAGTGGGTTTGGGTCAGCTCATGAATAATAATCCAAGTTATTCTATGTTTCTCCAGAAAGCACCTTACCTTATTTCTGAGCCATTCTAGCACTGAGTCACAGGGAGCTCGCTCATCTACACATACAAATTCTCAGAACAAAGTACTCACATATTTAAGAAGGATAAGACATTTATTTGGGATTATACCTTTTATTGTACTTAAGTGCGCAGGGAGCTTTTGAGTTGCACAGACTGTTCTGTTAAGTGAGAAACTGGTTGTGTCTCTTAAGGTTTCCCAAAGAAAGAGATATACCATATATCCAAAGGCTTCATATGACCTGTCAGTAGTAAGTGGGTTGAAACTTCCTACCCCTGTTCCCTTCTGATCTTGCAATGGGCTCTGTGATTTGAACACACGCTGTTCCAGGTAACTCTAAGTCCCAGCCTTGGGCTGTGATGTTCCCAGTTCAACCCCTGGAGCCTGGGACATGTTATTAATTATTGAATTTCTAGCTCTCCTTCTGTGCTCCTTCCAGGCAGAGTTAGTCAAATGTGTCGCTTTCAGACCATCACCCTGGCGCAGGGCTAAACTGAGACGAGATGAAAGGACCTTCTAAAGCACTCAAATAATTACATATTAGGAGTTTCTTCCCTAGTCAACGTAAGCACTGCCTTGTTTGTTCAGTCAAACCAGTATGCACTTAGGGTAGCATTCTTTATGTATTGGTGGACAGACCTGTCTAAGCAGTAAAGGACCCCGGAGGGTTAAATCCAGTCAAAGGCGACTATGGGGTTATGGCGCTCATCTTGCTTTCAGGCTGAGGGAGCCGCCGTTTGTCCACAGGCAGCTTTCTGGGTCATGTGGCCACTAAGACTAAACTGCTTCTGGCGCAACGGGACACCGTGATGGAAACCAGAGCGCACGGAAACGCCGTTTACCTTCCCGTCACAGTGGTACCTATTTATCTACTTGCACTGGCGTGCTTTCGAACTGCTAGGTTGGCAGGAGCTGAGACAGAGCAACAGATGCTCACCCCGTCGCGGGGATTCGATCCGCCGACCTTTTGATCGGCAAGCCCAAGAGGCTCAGTGGTAGGTAGGTAGTTTCTTTCGGCCATTTGGCCCATATCACATAGCAAAAACACATTCATCATAATACACGCAAAATAAAACAATTTAACAAATTTAAACAATACGGTACAAAACCAATTTTAAAATAACCCGTTTACACCCTTCCATCTAAGTCAAACCGAAATCTGAGTAGTCCAACTGAACTAATTTTAAGTTAGTTATTTTCTACATTGTCATAAATGAGCAGAGAACCATTCCTCTTCTTTGTAGATAGCACATTAATAAAAAAACCTAGCGACCGTATGAGATCTATTCAGTTCCTCGTCATTTAATAAGTAAATTAATTTAGCATCCTGGGTTCCATCCTGGGTTTTCTTCAAAAGTGGAAACAAAAATTTTGACCGAGCTGCCAAATGAATTGGACAGCAAAAAAATATATGTTGTAAGGATTCTATGGAACCGCTGTTACAGTCGCAAAGGAGGGAGATTTGGCCATTGGAAAGTCTATTACCCAAAACATTTGATGGAAAAGCATTAAATCTGGCTTTTATAAAAGCGTACCTATAGCTCGCAACAGAGAGACTGGTTAAATAGTTTGGAAGAGGCTCAGTGGTTAGACGCAGCGCCAGCCGGGTCTAAGCAGTAGTCAGTGGAGGAGCTAGGCTCCGCGGCACCTGGGGCGGCAAAGGAACCGCCCTGGGAGCGGGGCATCGTGATGTCACAACGTGACGTCGCGATGCCCCGCCCTGAGGGCGTTTCCGGGAGTGCCGCCGCCGCTTCTGCAGCCCCCTTTTAAGCCGAAGAGCCCGCTTTTAAGCTCTGCGGCTCAAAAGGAGGCTGTGGAAGCGGCGGTCCGACGCTGCTGCTCCCGGGGCGACTGAGCGAGCGGCAGTGCGTGGGGGTGACAAGCGCCGGCCCCTCCTGCCACTCCCCACGCTGCCGGTCACCCCGGAAGCAGCAGCGCTGCACGGACGGGGTGCTCCCTCGGCCGTGCGCTGTTGCTCTTGGGGTGACGGAGGGAGCGGCAGCGCTTGGGAATGGCGGGAGGGGCTGCCGCTTGTCACCCCCGGGAGCAACAGCGCACGGCCGAGGGAGCACCCCGTCCGTGCAGCACTGCTGCTCCCAGGGTGAGCGGCGTTGCGTGGGGAGTGGCAGGAGGGGCCGCCGCTTGTCACCCCCACCCGCCGCTTGTCACACCTGCCACTCAGGGCGTACCGCCCCCACCGCACCCCCCTAGCGACGCCCCTGGCACTAGTCACACTCTCATGCGAGTTGGAAATCTTGGCTGGCCATGAACAAGCAACATGCTAGTGAATGCTGCAGAATTGTTCCTGCTGCTGCACCTCTGTCTGAGGGGCTGGCAGCAACAAACCACGGCAGCTAAGTCCCTCCAATGCAGTGGCAATTCTGGCTGTGCCGACAGCAGCTTCCCAATCGTTCTCACCACTCTGCCCAAAGGAAGTGAAAGAGTCACTTCCAGTTCCTAGCAGGCTGCAAATAACAACATGTATATATAGATATAGATATACTGGGAAATTATTTCCTGCTCTGGAAAAAACAAAGCTCTAGCAAAAGTTATGAAGTCCCTGCATGTGTAAAAAGGGCACGTTATGATCTATTGTTCTCATGACACTGGCTGCACTCCAATGCTCCATTATGCACACTTAAGGGAGAAGGGAAGGAAAACATGCATAGATCACGGAAGCTGATTTAGAAACACCCTCGGGGGATTTGGTCCAAACATACCTGTTCCTTTCTAGAACTGAACTCAGGGTATTGCGGAAGGGGATCTGCAAGCTCGCAACAGAACGTGACTGACTATGCATAACTACCGTTTGGTGATGTCAACAAGGAAACCTTGATTCAATCCCTAGAGAAATTCGATGCTTTCTTTTCTTTAAAGCGTCCCCCTCTTTTGGCAATGAATAAGGCGACGGTTGAATGGACGAGCACACGGCTGTTTGTTTGGGAGGAAACCTAAGAGGGGAGAATCTTTGTAGGGAGGGGGTGTTTAGCCTTTCATGCTGCACACACACAATTCCAAGTAAGTGTTTGTCAAGGGAAGCACACTTTTGGAGCCCAGCAGAAAGAAAAGCCCTCGGGAACAGGAAGTTCGGAGGAGAGAAACTGTAGAAAGAAAAGGGGAGAGCTTCTTCCACCAACACCATCACTACCCTGGCTGCCGATTCTCTGCCTCAATTACCGTATTTTTCGGTCCATAAGGCGCTCCGGACCACAAGACGCACTTGTTTTTTAAAGGGGAAAAACCAGGGAAAAATATTTTCCTGGTTTTCCTCCTCTAAAAAACACGGAGGTGTTGGTGGATCGTGCTAGCAGCTCCGTTAACGGAGCTGCTGGCACGATCCACCAACATCCCCTTCGCTTCCTGCCGCCTCCCCCCATCCCCCGTCGCATTCGGCGGGACGTGGGGGGAGGCGGCGGAGGTGTTGGTGGATCGTGCTAGCAGCTCCGTGAACGGAGCTGCTGGCACGATCCACCAACATCCCCTTCGCTTCCTGCCGCCTCCCCCCATCCCCCGTCGCATTCGGCGGGACGTGGGGGGAGGCGGCGGAGGTGTTGGTGGATCGTGCTAGCAGCTCCGTGAACGGAGCTGCTGGCACGATCCACCAACATCCCCTTCGCTTCCCGCCGCCTCCCCCCATCCCCCGTCGCGTTCGGCGGGACGTGGGGGGAGGCAGCGGAGGTGTTGGTGGATCGTGCTAGCAGCTCCGTGAACGGAGCTGCTGGCACGATCCACCAACATCCCCTTCGCTTCCTGCCGCCTCCCCCCATCCCCCGTCGCATTCGGCGGGACGTGGGGGGAGGCGGCGGAGGTGTTGGTGGATCGTGCTAGCAGCTCCGTGAACGGAGCTGCTGGCACGATCCACCAACATCCCCTTCGCTTCCTGCCGCCTCCCCCCATCCCCCGTCGCATTCGGCGGGACGTGGGGGGAGGCGGCGGAGGTGTTGGTGGATCGTGCTAGCAGCTCCGTGAACGGAGCTGCTGGCACGATCCACCAACATCCCCTTCGCTTCCTGCCGCCTCCCCCCATCCCCCGTCGCATTCGGCGGGACGTGGGGGGAGGCGGCGGAGGTGTTGGTGGATCGTGCTAGCAGCTCCGTGAACGGAGCTGCTGGCACGATCCACCAACATCCCCTTCGCTTCCCGCCGCCTCCCCCCATCCCCCGTCGCGTTCGGCGGGACGTGGGGGGAGGCAGCGGAGGTGTTGGTGGATCGTGCTAGCAGCTCCGTGAACGGAGCTGCTGGCACGATCCACCAACATCCCCTTCGCTTCCCGCCGCCTCCCCCCATCCCCCGTCACGTTCGGCGGGAGGTCGGGGGAAGCAGCGGAGATGTTGCTGGATCGTGCTAGCAGCTCCGCTCGCCGAAAGAAGCTTCTTTCGGTGAACGGAGGTGCTGGCATGATCCAGCAACATCGCTGCTGCCTCCCCCCACCTCCCGCCGAACGCGGCAGGGGATGTGGGGAAGCAGTGGGAGCGAAGCCTTCGCTCCATAAGGCGCACAGCGATTTTCCCTTCCATTTTAGGAGGGAAAAAGTGCGTCTTATGGAGCGTAAAATACGGTAATCTCTTGCTGAAAAGGATTTTCTTTTTCTCCTTCTTAAACGGCTGCCAGCCCCAACAACCCCCCCAAACAAAAAAAAACAACCCATACGAATGGGTGTCAGGTCTGTTGCAAGCATCTGTAGCAAACGGCTACCATGGCAGCAAGTTGAGAGTGGGGAGGAGAAGATGGAAAAGATGGAGTCTCCGTGGTTCCCAATTGGAGCAGCTCTCAGCATGCAGATGGGGGGTGGGGGTGGACAGGAATGAGGTCATATGCTTTCTAGAGATGTGAAGGCCCGGGAAAAAACCCGGGAAAAATCAGAAAAAAATCCCATTTTCCCCCCCTGAAGCCTTTTTTTGTTTTGTTTTTTCGAAAAATTGGAAAAATTGTTTCAATCCGAGCAAACATTCAGTTTTTAGAAGTCCATAATAACTGTGATAATGACAGACACAACAGAGTAGATGCAGAAGCAGAGACTGATACTGATCATTACAGCTCAGAAAATGATTCTGATTAAATTTCATGCCCATTCATTGAAATTTAGTCCCACTTCCTTCTTCAGTTCTTTTTATGAGAATGTTTTTTTTAAATACTGTGGAGAGGAAATATGAATAATTGTTACTTCTGGATTTTTAAAAATTGTTTTGTGGAGTTTTTTTTTGTTCCACATAAACTAGTAAACAGTTCAGGAGATTGTTGCTCCATTTGTTACAAATACAAATAAATATTATTTTAAAAGTAAATTCTGTTTGTAATAATTGTTTGGATACACTATATTTTTAATATGCTAGTTGTGATAATTTTATGCCCATTAAAATTGTCCATAGTTATATTTTATGTTTCTAAAGTAACAGAATGACTTTCAATTCTGGAAAAGGAAAAAGAAGTGCTAAATTAGCATTTTTTTCAATTTTTCCGAAAATTTCCATTTTCCCCTGGAAAAAAGCTGGGATTTTTTCCGAGCTTCAAAATTTCCGGAAATTTTTTATCTCTAATGCTTTCCAAAGGCTGCAAGTAGTATTGTAAACCGAGCACTGCCTGCAGCTCATGTGTTTTTGTTTAGCCCTGTCTCAGCCTTGTCTCAGTTTTATTTATTGTAAACCGAGCGCTGCCTGCAGCTCACGTGTTTTTGTTTAGCCCTGTCTCAGCCCTGTCTAGCCCTGTCGATAAGTTTTATTTGGCACACTTTACTTATTTATTAATTAAATTTGTATACCGCTCTTCACCCAAAGATCACAGGGCAGTTCACAACATAAAATTGCAAAATGAGAATACAAAATACATAACGAAACAAAAACAACATTTAACCCTTGGGAATCAGGGACCCCTCCAGATGCTGATCAACTACCCCTGCTCATCATCCATGCTAGCTGGGATGGATATGAGTCGGCCCATTGTGTAGTTCATCCCACCAGAAGTCATCGTCTCCAAGTGAAACAAAGGACGAAACACTACACAATACAATACAGGCATTCATGCATTTCACCTTTTAATTGATTTTTTAAATAGCAACCATGGATAAGTGGCTATCAGGATTTTGGACTGCTTCATGTTAAGTGCTTGCATCCTTTGCTGCAGCCCTGATTCAAATTGTGCCCCCCTCCCCCAGCTGCTATTTGCCCCAAAAGGAACAATTCCACTGGCAGAAGAGGAAGGAGTTAGAACTGCCTTCTTGTGCAGCATAGCCCCAATTGCAATTCTCTACAGCAACACCTATTTATTTGTATAGAAAGAGATACATGAAATTAGTTCACGTTTCATGCTGTAGTGTCGTTAAAGCGTGTTCTCCTTCCTAGAGAGCACGTGTTGCGGTTGGGGCCTAGCAAGACACCCTGCTGGAGTTGTGGGGCGGGATCTAATTAGTTAGCTAGGATGCTGATAGGGGCTGTTGGGGTTGTTGGGGAAAATAGCATGTTGCAAAGTTTGATAGACAGCTCAGGGGTTATATATGCTGGGCGTTCTTTGCAACTGCCCCTCTTTGCTGCGTGCATCGGATCTCCCACCCGTCCCCCCCTCGGTATAGGTGTGTGCTTTGACCTTGCTATGCCTGTCATGGGGTCGTCTGCTTTGACAGGGGCCTGGTAGGAATTTTCCCAATTGGCAGATTGGCTTTGGCCATTGGGTTTTCGCCTACTGCGTAGCAATTAGTCACAACTTTGTAAGGTTGGCGGTTAGGCATTGGTTATTTAATTGGATTGCGGGAGGGGAAGTGGTTGGCCGTGCCTGCCCCTCCAATGCTGCTGCTGCGCAGGGAATTCCGTTAAAGGAATCCAGGGGCTCTCCATGCTTGTCCGTCCCTTGGTCATGGGTTAGGGCCACGCAAGGGCCCCTGGGAACATTAAGGGAGAGGGAGGGTCTTGGTCGCCCCGTCCCCAAATCCTCTCCTCAAAGTGTTTTCCCCTTTGCTGTCTTCCACCAAGCGGTTGGAAGTCAGCCTGTCCCCTAGATGGGACTTATAGTCAAACCAATGCCTAAGCAACCACTCACATGTTGTAATTTAATAAAACAGTTGTGGCCAAATTTTTATGCCATTAACCTTAACAAAATTTCTGTGTCCGGTGTGAATCACTTGGGGGTGGGCTTGAGGACCTCTACACGCAATAACTGGAGGCAAGAATCAGGTTCAACATCTCTTTATTTCGGAAACAGGGAAGAGCCAGCAAGGAATGGAGAAAACTGGGGTTTATATAATAACAGTCATCTAGTAGGGAGAAGATACATTTTGGCGGGAACCAATGGCACGGATTCCCTCCCGTGGAAACCAATCCGGCAGAGGATCCAAATCCTGCTCCCTGAATCAGCAAATGATTGCCGTTCCCGCTGTAACTTGTACATTCAAATTAGGTCTGTAATACAACAGAATACTCTACATTAAACATCTTGACTGTGTTATTGCTTAATACACAACACATGCATCATCTAGTTTGGCGCTAAATTTGTGAAGCTGCATTTGCTTACATTTATCTATTGCTGTGTTTGCCTTTTTGTGTCTCCATCACTTTAGAAATGCAGGCGGTGAAAAGAGTGCATTGATAATAAAAAGCAAGGCTACAGGTCCGCATGAATAACTGGTGTTCTTCCACT
Source organism: Lacerta viridis (assembly GCA_900245905.1). Lineage (NCBI taxonomy): Eukaryota > Metazoa > Chordata > Lepidosauria > Squamata > Lacertidae > Lacerta > Lacerta viridis. The sequence goes on from OFHU01001177.1 coordinate 398,795, forward strand.
GGACAACAGCCAGCAATCCTTGGCCTTCTGTGTGCTGCCTTTTACTTTGCAGAAGATGCCCGCGGCGTAGATACTGCCAAAAGCTGCCACAACAGTGAAAAATAGCCAGAGGCAGTCACAAGCAGGAATTATCAGGAGGAATTGAGTTTGCTTAGCTTCAAGGACAAATATTAAATATGTATAAAAGAGACACATATTTAATATCTGTACCCTCGCAAACATTTGTACAAATGTACAAATTCTATACATATTTATGCATGTGCTAAAAAAAACTGTGGCCTGCCAAAATAATTCGGCAATTCACGGAGAGGGGGGAGCCTTTTTCGGTATGAGGGCCACATTGCCTCGTGGGCAAGGTTCTGGGGGCCACATGCAAGTGGTACAAGAGGAAAACATGAGCGGAGCAACAAATTTTATTCTTGCCTTTCTGCAGTAGGCTACATTCCAGCCACGAAAGAAATCTGAGGCTTCTACCTGTAAAACTCTCCCACCCTCAGCCCAAGAATGCAAGAGGCATAGTTATGGGTCAATAACACATTCCAGTTACTATAATCAATTATTGTACAAACTTGTACCATTTACAGTGGTACCTTGGTTCTCAAACGCCTTGGTTCCAAAACGCCAAAAACCTGGAAGTAAGTGTTCCCATTTTCTAATGTTTTTTGGAAGCCAAACGTCCGATGCAGCTGTCAACTATTGTTTGCGGGACGCCTGCACCAATGAGAAGCTGCACCTTGGTTTTCAAACATTTCGGAAGTCAAACGGACTTCCAGAACGGATTAAGTTTGGTGCTTTTGTTTTTCGCTATTTATTTTGCGTTTTTGTTTTTGAGGCTTTTTCAGTTAATTTGTTTTTGTGACTGTGTGGAACCCAGTTCAGCTACTGATTGATTGATTGTGTGACTGCGGAAATGGATAAAAGCCCCCCATCCAAACAATGACTATCATCAGTGCAGGTAAGAAAAAAATGAATTTTAATTTTTATCATCTACAATACTGTCTTACTTATTTAATAGTACAGTACATTACATTGATTACTAGGGACACAGATGGCGCTGTGGTCTAAGCCACAGAGCCTAGGGCTTGCCGATCAGAAGGTTGGCAGTTCGAATCCCCGCGACGGGGTGAGCTCCCGTTGTTCGGTCCCAGCTCCTGCCCACCTAGCAGTTCGAAAGCACGTCAAAGTGCAAGTAGATAAATAGGTACCGCTCTGGCAGGAAGGTAAATGGTGTTTCTGTGCACTGCTCTGGTTCACCAGAAGCAGCTTAGTCATGCTGGCCACATGACCCGGAAGCTATCTGCAGACAAATACCGGCTCCTTCAGCCTATTGAGCGAGATGAGCGCCGCAACCCCAGAGTCATCTGTGACTGGACCTAATGGTCAGGGGTACCTTTATCTTTACCTTACATTGATTACTGCTTTCATTTTATGGATCAATGGTCTCGTTAGATAGTAAAATTCATGTTAAATTGCTGTTTTAGGGGTTGTTTTTAAAAGTCTGGAATGGATTAATCCGTTTTGCATTACTTTCTATGGGAAAGCGTGCCTTGGTTTTGGAACGCTTTGGTTTTGGAACGGACTTCTGGAACAGATTAAGTTTGAGAACCAAGGTACCACTGCACATTGTATGTGTACAGAATGGGAATGAGGCATGGGAGCCAGGGGTGACGAGAGGCCTGGAGGTCCACATTTCATACCCTCCGACATTTCTCAGGTGAAAAGGGGGCATCCTATTCCATACCCTCCAACATTTCTCTGGTGAAAATAGGGAAGTCAAAAAGCAGGACCTTCTGAGGTCAAATCAGAAACCGGGATGGCTTCTGTAATTCTGGGACTGTTCCTGAAAAATCGGAACACTTGGAGGGTCTGGCATTTGGTTCCTAGGTCTATGATTCCCCACCTCTGCTATAGATAAAAGAAAGTTTGCGGTGTGTATAGATCTTGCCTTTCCAAACTGTCCATCACTGCCCCTCCCCCTAGATGCTTCAGTGTTCATTTGTTTTGTCGCACTTTTCTCAGAACTTGGGGAAAATAAAAACCCCTGCTGAAATCGGTCACTTGCTGGCTTCTGAATATGGGAAGTGGCCTGGGAAAGCTCTGCTGAACTTGCATAAACAGGCTGGGCTTCGCCTCCCCCCCCCCCCCCCGCATTTCACTTACAAAGAGACAAGACTTGAATGCTATGAAAAGGCAAGAAACACTAAGGGGAAGCAGAAAGAGGAAGGCATGTGAGATAAGGAACAGAAAATGGAAAGAAAGAAAGCAAAAATATAGAGTAGAGGGTGAAGGAAGTGGGTAGATGTAAAAGCAGTGCTTTTTTCTAGGGGGACGCATACCCCTAAACATTTTGTCAATGTTTGTACTTCTGTCCATTTACTGTTTTTATTTTCCCCGATTTGAACTATAAAAAGGTGGTTTTCTTGAGTCAAAATGAGAGTAGCCTATCCCTAAACATTTTTTTAATAGAAAAAAAGCACTGTGCAAAAGGATCCTGACAGTTGTGCAGCCAAGGTCGAAACATGGTGGGGTGGAGAAGAAGGGGGCAGTTTTCCCTGGACTGAGAGATGCAAAGTGTGTGTGACCTGGGCTGCAAGCCCATCACCATGGATGTTATAAACTCTGCTGGAGCCGATTAGGCTCATGCAACATTCTGCATGGTGAGCTGCTCATACAGACCCAGCTCCAGAAGAGACAGAGAAGTATTTTGCAGAAATTTCTATTTTCAGAGTGGCAGCTGTGTTACCGTATTTTTCGCTACATAGGGCACACCTCGTTTTTAGAGGAGGAAACAAGAAAAAAAAATATTTTTCTGGTTTTCCTCCTCTAAAAGCCCTGTTTTTTTGAGGATCAGCTAAAAGTTTTGCAGCTTTTTTTGCAAAGGGAAAAGCCCTGTTTTTTGAGGATCAGCTAAAAGTTTTGCAGCTTTTTTTGCAAAGGGAAAAGCCCTGGTTTTTTTGAGGATCAGCTAAAAGTTTTGCAGCTTTTTTTGCAAAGGGAGAAAAGCAAAGCTCCTTTTGCAAAGGGGGAAAAGCAAAGAGGAAAAGCCCCATTTTTATGGGGTTCAACTCACATTTCTGCAGCTTCTGAAGGAAAGGGAGCCATTTCTACAGTTTCCAGACAGATAATCTAATCAGCCAGTCACATGTCGCTGGGGAAACAAACAACCTCCCTCTGCAGCACATTCAACAATGGAGGCCTGGGCAAGAGGGGGGGCTGAAAGGGAGCCGGGACTCTTATCTCTCTCCTGATCTCTTGCTGATCAGCTGCTGAGCGGGGTCCTTTCAACACCCCCTTTTCTCTTTGTAAAATAAAAAGCACTATCTGCTTTTGGCCCCTGGGCAATTCGGCTCCAGGGACCACCATTCGCTCCATAAGACGCACAGATATTTCCCCTTAATTTTTAGGAGGAAAAAAAGTGTGTCTTATGGAGCGAAAAATATGGGTAGTTTGCTGCAGCTGGCCCAGGTTTTGAGATCTTAACAGAAGATCTTGCCACCCTCACAGGCAAGTTTGGTGAGGATTTAAGAGAGGGCCTCCTTGGTGACTGATCCCTGTTTGCATATCCTCCAACATTTCTCTGATGAAAATAGGGACATGCTATTCTATTATTATTATTATTATTATTATTATTATTATTATTTTACTATTTATACCCCACCAATTTGACTGGGTTTCCCTAGTCACTCTGGGCAGCTTCCAACATATATTAAAACATTAAATATTTTAAAAACTTCCCTATACAGGACTACCTTCAGATAGCTAAGGGGCTGGATAACTCCATACTCTCCAACATGTCTCCAATGAAAATAGGGACGTCCTAAGGAAAAGCGGGACATTCTGGGATCAAATCAGAAACTGGGGTGGCTTCTGTAAATCCAAGATTGCCCCTGGAAAATAGAGACACTTGGAGGGTCTATGACTGTGGAACTCTTTTCCACAGGAGGCTAGACCAGCCTCCTCTTTTGCTTTGCTTTCACCAGCAGCCAAATACTTTTCTTTTCTTTTTTGTTTTCTTTAGACAGGCCTTTGGCCACAAACTGGCTATTGCAGCAGGGTCTTATAATGATGGGTATTGTATATTTTCTTCTCTTGTGCGTTTAAATGGTTGTAAATTGTTTTGATTCAGTGCTGTTCTTTAACATGGTATCAAGGCAATTTAATAACAGACACAGAGAGGGATGGCAGAACCCTTTCTTGAGATGTTCACACTTTTCTCAGCGTAAATTAACGAACCTTTGATGTTGTTGTCGTTCAGTCGTGTCCGACTCTTCGTGACCCCATGGACCAGAGCACGCCAGGCACCCCTATCCTCCACTGCCTCCCGCAGTTTGGCCAAACTCATGCCAGTCGCTTCGAGAACACTGTCCAACCATCTCGTCCTCTGTCGTCCCCTTCTCCTTGTGCCCTCCATCTTTCCCAACATCAGGGTCTTTTCCAGGGAGTCTTCTCTTCTCATGAGGTGGCCAAAGTACTGGAGCCTCAACTTCAGGACCTGCCCTTCCAGATCCTGAAATGAACCTTAACGTGGCTGAATTCTATTGAATGAAGATACTTCTCTTAATACCATTTGCAACATCCCCATTAATTTAAATGGGTCGGAATTGCAGTCTAAACCAGTGGGATGAGGGTGTCACCTTTTTTCAGAATCTGACGCCATTGTTACAGCTGTTGCCCAGAGATAAGCTAATCAGTTGTACATTGCATTAAGGAACTGATAAGAAATGAAGATTCAAGAAGCAGAGTGTGACTCATTGTAGGACCTTTCATCATGAGGGACAGAATCATATGCTATAAATGTCTATGCACTAGCCGTGTAAAAAAGAAAGAGAATTAACACTGGGAGCCCATGATTCCTGCCTGCCCCACCCCCACAACCATCAATAACTCCCATGTAATTTAATAAGCAAATCTTTAAGATGACAAAACAACCATGCACACACACACGAGCACAGCAATAACTGCCAAGAGTTCAAAAGTGTGCATAACTTTAAGAAGGAAAAAAAGAGAGAAAATGTTAGCAATAAGGCCAGCTCCTGAGTTCTATTACATTCTAGCATTAATGGTCTAAAACTGGGATGTGCAACAGGTCAATCGCAATCTACCAGTCGATCTTGAGGCATCTGTGGTCGACCCTGTGATCCTGGTCAATCACCCCCCCCCCAAAAAAAGCTCAACAACTTTGGTCAATCCAATGGGTAGATCACTGCCATTTTATTTATAGTGGGAGTAGATCGCAGTCTCTTGGGAGTTGGACATGCCTGGTCTAGAATCCCCAAGGACATGACGTTTGAAGTTGGATTTGTGGGATAACCAGCCTTATATAACTAACATACACTAAGGGGTTAAGACCATAGAGTAAGCTGTCCTGCCAGGCTTAACTATGTTCACTTCCCTTACCTTGGGAAGAAATAGGAAACCAAGCCTATTGTTCAACCCCCAGTCTACCTGAGAAGCTCAGTGCCAGTGGCGGAGGAAGGCTCCGCGCTACCCGGGGCGGCAAAAGCAAACGCCCCAGGGGTGGGGCGCTGTGACGCCAATCGCGCACAGCAGCCCCACGAGCCGCCTTTTCGCTCTGCAGTTCAAAAGGAGGCCGTGGAAGCGGCAGTCCGACGACAGAGTGCGCCTGCGAGAAATGTCACGCAGGCGCACTCCGTCGTCAGGCAGTGCGCTGCCACTCCCAGGGTGACGGAGGGAGCGGCAGCGCGTGGGAATGGTGGGAGGGGCTGCCGCTTGTCACCCCCACTTGCCGCCGTTTGCTCCGTTGTCCCGGGAGCAGCAGCAGCGCACGGTGTGTGCGGTGCTGCTGCTCCCGGAGCGATGGAGCAAGCGGCGACCCCTCCCGCCACTCCCCACGCACCATCAGTCACCCCAGGAGCAGCAGCGCTGCACGGACGGGGTGCTCGCTCAGCCGTGCGCTGTTGCTCCTGGGGTGACGGAGGGAGCGGCAGCGCGTGGGAGTGGTGGGAGGGGCCGCTGCTTGTCACCCCCACCCTCCGCTGTCACGCCGGGCCGTACCGCCCCCCCAGCAACACCCCTGCTCAGTGCATAAAGAGATTTGAGCTGGTTGTTCCAGCTCAGACCATATGGCAACCACAAGACACTCTTGAGTTGCTATACCATACTTTAAATGTATGGAGTCTACATACAGCCAAAGTGTGGTTAGGATTGCGGCCTCAGCCAGCTGCTGTTGGTTATTGTATTCATTTGTTTATAACTTATTATCTAAGCTTAGGTGACATATTTGGATGAGAAAGCTAAAGTGAGTGGGTTTGAAAATTTCTACATATAGAGCATGCTGTTCAACTTGGACTCTGCTATGCTCTGTTGAATTTCTACTGAGACTTATGCGGATAAAATTAAATTGGCCAAGGTACTAAGTAAAAGAATAAAGATAACCACCCTTTGAGAGAAAACAGGCAATAAATCATGGCATCTGTTTTTAGAAGATCTAATTCTGGATTCTGGCTCAGCACCAGAACACAAGTTATTTTAATCCTATCTCTCCTACAAGAGCCAGAAATCTTTGCCTGAACTTGGAAAAGAACTCATATTTTCCCTATGTACCAGAAATGGTCCCTATTTTTGGGTACCTGTTCCTAGTACACAGCCTTGGTCCCCTCCATCACCGTACTTACTTAACATTCAAGATCAGAGGGGATGCTAGAAATCGTCCGAGCTCTGATGTCCAATAGGGATTGGGTCTTCCCTGCCATTCTTTTCCACCACAGATTTCTTTATAGTACCAGAACACATAATGGGGGAGAGAGTAGCCATTACTGTTGTTTAGACCAGAGCACAGTTCCCATCTGCAATGATGCCAAGATCTTGAGCAATGCCCAGAAGCACACCTGAAGGATTGAAGCAGACCTTGTTGCCTGCAAGGTCATGCAAGGGGTGCATGATCCCCACTGTTCAGTCTTGACCCTGCTAGGGCCTTTATTACCCTATGCACATATACGTGACATCACTGTGCATGACATCATGAGCAGGCCAGACCCTTCATCAGAATCATTTTGCACCAGCACAGATTCCAGTAAGTGGAAGTCCATCGCACTGCTGGAAATGTAAAGAAAAAAGGAGGCATCTTTTATCTCATGTGGTGGACTTGTAAGGTAATAAAAGCATTCTGGGAAATGATATACAGTGGTACCTCAGTTTACGAACTTAATCTGTTCTGGAAGTCCGTTCTTAAACCAAAACCGTACTTAAACAGAGGCGTGCTTTCCCTAATGAGGCCTCCCACCGCCGGTGCCCTTCCACCGTTTGGATTCCGTTCTTAGACCACGGTAAAGTTCTCAAACCGGGACACAATTTCCGGTTTTGCGGAGTTTATAAACCAAATCATACTTAAACTGGACTGTTCTTAAACTGAGGCACCACTGTATAATGAATTGGGAGAAAATGTTTAAATTAACTTTTATTTAAAAAAAAAAACCCAGAGGCTTTTCTATTAAGAATTGTGGGTGCAGATATCCCAAGGGAGCAGAAAAGACTTTTTTATGTATGCAATGACAGCAGCACGGATGCTATTAGCCCAGAGATGGAAAGAAGACAAAGTCCCAGCAGAGAGGAACGGCAAACCAAGCTGTTAGACTATGCCAAAATGGCAAAACTGACCGGAAAGCTCAGTAACCAAGAAGATCAAAACTTCAGCAAAGAATGGGGAAAATTTATAATTTACCTAGGAGACCACTGTAAGCAGATGAAAACATTAGCAGGATTCTAATAACAAACAGCAAATATGGACAATATGGAGAGATTGAACCCAAGGAGGGTAAGGTGGGAAGTCCAGAGATTCAGAGACATCTCTAAATATGGATATGTAATTTGGATTGTTATAATTCTATATTTGTAAAATCAAATAAAAATATTTTTTTAAAGAAAAAAGAAAAGCCACGAACAAGTTGTGCATGTGCAAAGGGACAAAGGTGGCGTAATTTTTTTCTCGGGCAGTGAAAATGCTGTGACTGACCCAAAGTGTTATTTATGCAGCTGACCAAGCTTCAGAAACTGCCTCCCATCAATAGCAGGAATAACTGAGGGCTCAGACAATGATTCCTAAAGAAACATCACTTGACCAGTTGGGGTAAGACAGATAGTGGGGTGGGGTCGGGGTTTAGAATCAAACAATGGGTAAGTTGAGTTCACAGTGGTATTTTAACGGAAGATTTAAAGAACTTCCCATTGACTGAATCCATCCACAGAAATAAGACAACTGAAGCGCTAAGCAATAATGGATCTAGTGCCAGATTAGGGATTTATAGGATTACCATACTGCACACAACTGAAGGACGGGTGATCACATCTATTTTCAAATGCTCCATCAGTAACTGCATTCTCTCTCTCTCTCTCTCTCTCTCTCTCTCTCTCCCTCTCCCTCTCCCTTTCCCTTGTTTTGCTGAACTATTGAAATCTGGAGGGAAATTCATTGCCTGGAAGGCTGCTTAGATAGCACATTCCAGATCTTATGGGCTGATCTCTACTGGAATCCAGCTTGTGAATTCCACAGAGGGAAGAGACTTCCTATCTTCCCACATGATGCCATTCCACCCACCATGTGGTCCAAAGGCCATTCCTATCTGCCTTCCTGCTCGTATTAATTTGAAATGTGTCCAGAATGTAAAGCCCTTAACAGATGCCTGCAACTCCAAAAGCAAAAAAGGTCAAAGTCCAGTGTGGTTTCCTTAATGAGAGGTGTTAGGGTCTCGACCCTGCTTTTATTTCCAGATTTAGTGAGACAGCTGGCCGGACAGTGCCAAAAGGGTTATCTGCCACGACCTGGGATGTCAATAGTGGGTTTTACAATTCAAAGTAGGATCAGCCCAACACCAAAAGGTTCCCAAGCAAGGAGCATTTTTTGGTACCCTCTTCCATTTGTTCAACATTTGCACGCCTTAATTTTTGTTGCATTTGTAGCACATTACACAGCTTTGATGCACAATCTGCATGCATGGTATTTCCCCAAATATCAATATTAGCACATTAAGACCTGGAAATCTGTATTTGGGCCTATGAGTGGACCAGTTGTTGCATGTTCCATGCTGTGGAGCATATAGTCTGTGATTAAATGTTCCCCAAGCCCTGCATTCCCTCCCCAACAACCGCAAGCCTGATGCCCCAGGTAGACCCCTGTTGTTCACTCCAGCTCTAAGGGCAGCGCCAGAGGCTAAGCTTTAGAAAAAGTAAACAAAGGAATGTGTCTTCTGTTTAGAAGTATGCAGCCAACACACACTTGCATCCTATAATACACTGGTGCTCAACTGGTGGGTAGGTTGCAACAGGAGCACTACTGCCACACAAATATATGGGTTGGGTTTTTTTTAAGCCTTTTCACAAATACGCCCTTCAGTCTACCTGAGAATCTTAAAGTGTGAGGAGGTCTGAACTGGTTGTTGCAATTCAGACCACATGGCTCTTTCTTAAATTCACATATCAATCGTTTAGGAACTTTCACCACTGGAACTAAGCCAAGTTCTACCGCCTGTGCAACTTTTTCTGAATGCCGTATGGAAAAGCACATGAACCAGACCTTTGAAGAGTTTGTGAATAAACAATTTTTAAACTTGCCAAACATGCTGGAGGAAGAGGGAAGTTTTGGAACTCACAAAGGCATATTTTAAAGGTCTAACAGTCTGTATTTCCACACTTTGCTGCATATTTTGTAATTTTAAATCTCTGCTGGGGTACTGGCCCCAATCCTGGATCTTGGCATCCAGGGAATTCTCCTTCTTATACAGTGGTACCTCTGGTTACGAACGGGATCCGTTCAGGAGCCCCGTTCGTAACCTGTGACGGCCGTATCATGAAGCGCCGCATCTGCGCATCGCGATTCGGCGCTTCTGCGCATGCACGTGACGTCATTTGACGCATCTGCGCATGAGCAAAACGCCAAACCTGGAAGTAACGCGTTCCATTACATCCGGGTCGCCGCGGTGCATAACCCAAACGTACGCATCCCATAGCGTACGTAAGACGAGGTATGATTGTACCTACTTTTTCCCTTGCAACCAACAGAAGATACCTGCTATAATAAGTTACTGACACTTCAAAATAAACTTCACCAGCAGCCGCATGTGAAATGGCATTGCACTAAGATGGAGCCACAGTTGTCAAATGCACAGATTGACACGCATCTCCACTAGAGGCAAGATACAACTCCCTGCCTGTCCACAGATTTAATTTCCAAAGAAGTGGGAAAGGGAGGTAGAAGTGGAGAAATGACAGCTTAAGTAGAAGACGGTTATAGCACTTTCAAAAAGTAACCCTGCAAATCTCTCCAGAACATGGACAGTGATTTCATAGGGATGGATGCCAGACAGCTTCTGGTAAATATGGACCCGTGTGGAGCAGACTATATCTGACTGAAGGTTTAGGATCAAACTAGATACTGGCAGCATGCAGAAATCTGGGCACTCTCCTCACTGAACTATTCGAAGTGGGTGGGGGTAGCTGAGTGTTTATTTACCCTTTCGCTTTCTGCAGCCCCTCTTCCTTAGCTGGGGTTCTTAGGCATGCGTTCAATAAATCATGGAGGAAATGGAAGGCAGAGAAAGGGTTAAGACGCTCCTTTGAAAACTGTACCCTAGATGCACCTCTGCAAGCAACTCTAGTTCTGCCCTATCCTGTTAGTGAAAATATAATTGACATTTGCAGGGGTTTTTGGGCCCCCAGGAAACGAACTGATAATGGTTGGAACTTCAGTGTTGGCATCGTTTATAGAGAGAGGAAAAATAATTATGGTCTTACAAAATATTCGGTTTTATCTTATCAGTTTGCTTTGTTTGTTGCAGTTCTTGCCACTCCAAATAATGATAATGGGGGAAAGTCATCAAACACTGACCAACGGCAGAAAGCTGGTTTGAATTTTAATATGTTTTTAGTATTTTAATTTTTTATGTTCTAAAGTGCTGTGGTTTTGTTCTTTATTTTTGTTGTTGTTGTTGTTTGTAAACCACTTTGAGGTTGTTGGTTCCCCCCCTTTTTTTCTTTTACAGTCAAGCAGGGTATAAATTTTATGGAAAAAATAAACAAATGGCTCCTTTGCCTGGTCATGCAGAACTCTTTCTTTCTGATGACTCTGCCTCCAAAGAGAACAGAGCGCAAGAGAAGATGTTCTAGGATGGTGACGGTAATAATAATAATAATAATAATAATAATAATAGTTTATTTATACCCCACTCATCTGGCTGGGTCTCCCCGGCCACTCTGGGCGGCTTCCAACAAATATTAAAATACAATACAAAGTACCAGGGTGAATTTCCTTCTGCGTTTTCTGGCATAGCTGTCAACCTTTCCCTTTGGGGGGGGGAATTCCCTTATTATAGCATTGGGAAACAGCAGGGAGGGTTGACAGCTGTGGTTTTCTGGGCAGCTGTTCAAATGGCACACGGGCCAAGAGGAGTCTCCGTAAAGCACAGCCTCAAGGCATGCAAGCAAGAACATGGTCTGAAACTATTTTGCTGGTAGTACAGGAGATTGATGGCTGCACGAGGATTAAAAGCAAGCCCAGAAATTGTGTCCCTTTCCAGTAAAATTAATGGCTGGTAGTAACTTGTATAGCAAATAATAATGAAAAATCGCAAAAACAAAATGCCAGAAAATCCTATTAAGCAGTTACTTGTAAATGATCTCATAGCAAAAATTCACACGTTGTTGGGAATGTTGAATCAGACCATTACAGAATCTATCTCCCCCCCCAAATCGACTCTTACACATCCACACCAAGGTTCTTATGCATTGGGAGCTTCTCTGCATTGGAGCCTGTAGAAGAAGAGTTTGGATTTGATATCCCGCTTTATCACTACCCGAAGGAGTCTCAAAGCGGCTAACATTCTCCTTTCCCTTCCTCCCCCACAACAAACACTCTGTGAGGTGAGTGGGGCTGAGAGACTTCAAAGAAGTGTGACTAGCCCAAGGTCACCCAGCAGCTGCATGTGGAGGAGCGGGGAGTGAACCCGGTTCACCAGATTACGAGTCCACCGCTCTTAACCACTACACCACACTGGCTCTCAGCCTTTTCCAGGTGGCTATGGCAGTTTAACCAACCTTGTCTTATATCTACTCTTGCCTTCCCTCCCTTGCATTTTCTGGGGAATCAGAGGAGAAGAGGACAAGGGCAGTTGGAGGAAAGGTGAGCAAGCAAGTACATACATGCCTAAATGCATAATTTAATTTGTAGGCCACTTTTCCGCCGTTCAAACCATGCTCAGTCTAGGCGGCTTATAACATGGGGGGGGGAACCCCACAACGTAACAAAAGTAGTCATAAACAGTAAATAAAACATACTGTGTTAGTTTTATGATGTTAGCCGCCCTGAGCCCGGTTCCAGACGGGGAGGGTGGGGTATAGATAAAATTTATTGTTGTTGTTGTAAGAAAAAATCTGCCCTTATTCCCTTATGGGGTACACAAGAGCCCTTGCAAAGTCCTTTGCAGGTTCTCCATTGGTAGGAGTAAAAAACAGAGGCCAACCAGAGAAAGACTGAGAAGCAAAGCAGCAGTGCTCTTATAAAGACATTTCAAAATCCCTCCTGGAGTCTAGCCCACCCCCAGAAACAGCATCCAATCACAGAAGAGGTTATCCCAAGACCACCACCACCCCAGATACATCAGAGCTACATCACAAATTGGGGGGGGTCAGAGGAGGTAACTTGGGAATTTTCCACACCTATGCCATCTCTCCTTGACCCCTCCCAGACACACATTTCTGCAAAACAAAAGGTTTCCTCCCTGGCCGGTAGGGCTAATGGCTGTCCTTTGTGAGGGAAATGGCCCATCCTCAGGCAGAGACTTCTCACCCCCTCCCTGCAGATGAAAACACTTGGCCAGCTAGGAGACAAAATGGAGTGAGGCCTGTCTTTGTCTGTTGTTTTCAGACATGTGGCCTTATTTGCTTGGTACATTACTAACTATTATTATTATATATATATATGAAAGCCCTTAAAATTCTTATAACATTATTATTTTAAAAATGCACAACCAAGCTGAACCATTTCCATATAAATCACAAGATCTAAAATAAATATTAAAAAAAAAACCAACAGCGACAACACCCTCCCCCTCAAAAAAACAAACAAACAAACAAACAACACCCTAGCCCAGGGCTCAGCAACCATTTTCAGCAGGAGGCTGGTCCACCGTCCCTCAGACCATGTGGTGGGCCAGACTATATTTTGAAAAAAAATATGAACGAATTCCTATGCCCCACAAATAACCCAGAGATGCATTTTAAATAAAAGGAGACATTCTACTCATGTCAAAACACGCTGATTGCCAGACCGTCCACGGGCTGGTTTTAAAAGGCGACTGGGCCGCATCCGGCCCATGGGCCTTAGGTTGCCTACCCCTGCCCTAGCCTCCTTAAAAAAGAGTGGGAGGCACTCCAGAGAGCAGCTTGCCAATCTGGGAGGGGGCTGTTTGCAGGGGGCTGTTTTTAAAAACAGGCCATCTTCTCTTTATCAGAATTTCCAGGTGCAGTTTATGAATTTCCAAACCAATAAAAATCCATTGTATCCATTTGGCAAAGCTTTAGCCCTGTGCCATCTTAGCCGTCAGTGTTGAGCTGCAGGCCTTTATTGCTAGCCACATGAGCTTTCAGATTCTGCATTTGGCTGCTAAGCTTTGCGCCAAGCCTTCTTTAAGAATTAGGAATTTAATGCTAAAGAAAGCATTTTCAGAACAAATGATGGCTCTTTCCTCCTGTGGATTAAACTTTCCAAAGAACTTGCCTTTCAGATGAGGAGCACATTTACACTTGGATGCCGTGACTATTTTTCAACCCAAAATAAATACATTTACATTATTTATTTGATTCAAAATGCACGTTTCCCCAGCTCATGGCGTCCAGCTGCATGCAAATCAAGCACCAGTCCCTTAAGGTATTGCTCAGATCACGATGTAAACTGAGCCTGTACCCTTGGAGGGGACCCAGAATGTGCAGCAAGTTTAGTAAATAGAGGGGCAATTCAATTTTGTGTTTGAGAAACACAGAGTTAGGGAACAAACGGTTCTTAAGAAGTAGGTTGTGACTTTGCAGTATTGTTCTCTGAACGAAAGACAAAACAAATCAGGACCACTACCCCTGACTTTCCATACTTTTAAATCTCCAGCTAGATATGTTTTGAACAAGCCATTCAGGACCATTTCTCATATTACCTTTCAAACTCATGGGGAGGGACACTTTTGCAAGGCTTCTTACCGTATCAGCTAAATATAGCATGGCAGGTTGGAGCATGAACTAATAAACTAATTAGCTAATTAATAAATCTCACACCAACCATGAACTCATTTGAGCGACTACTTTATCTTTTAGTCTCAGTTTGCAGTACGGGGATTTGCAATATGAGGGTAACTAAGAACTATTCCATACAGCAGTTTGAAGGTTTACTGAAATAATGCATGCATGCTATATGAAATACTATCTCTGTCCAAATGCTAAGCATGATCGCGACCATTGCTTATGACTAACACACCTAACTCCTAGTTCCAGAACAGGGAAGAAGTAGGTAGACCGAGGACGCAGAATGTCACAGATATAACAGATTAAGGTCAGCCCAAAGGCTACAGCCTGACACAAACTTTTCGTCACACAAATAATCCCATCTCCTGAAAACAGTTCCATTGACAGTTCCATTGACGTCAGCAGTATGAATGGTCCGAGTAAGGATTACCTGTTCAGCAAAACTCTTTCCAGGATTAGATTAACCTAATCTTGAAAGTCTTCAAGATACATCCCTGTTTGTTGGAATTAGTCTGTAGCATCTTCATTGCACACTCATTAAAAAATGGCTCGAGTCTGCAAGCTGCGCATATTGAGTCAGCTTAATTTGCCATTCTTTTTTGGTTGGGACCTCACTCATTTTCCTTTTTTGGGCTAACAAAACACGGGCTGCAGTAGTGGCATGCATAAATAACCTTTTTTGACACCTGGGAATTTCAGTCTGAATTATCCTCAACAGAAAGGACTCTGGTTTTGGGGGGAAAGTACTTTTAAACATCAGCTTGCAGACTTAACATATAGAATAAGATAAAATTTAAAAAATTCCTTCCAGTAGCACCTTACAGACTAACTAAGTTTGTTCTTGGTATGAGCTTTCGTGTGCATGCACACTTCAGAGAACAAGAAAAACATACGTTTAGAGAAGATTGTAAAACGTTTATTGAATATATGGGAAATAATTGTGTACAGCTGAAAACGCTGGCAGCATTAAGATAAATTCAACAGTGTAAATAAGTTTTGATGGATGCAATAATGGAATACTGAATGGTATAGTTTTTGTAAAATTTATGATATGCAAAATGAGCCATGGAAAGAGAAGAAGGGAAGTCACTTATATCTTAAGGATG
Organism: Lacerta viridis; assembly: GCA_900245905.1. Taxonomy (NCBI): domain Eukaryota; kingdom Metazoa; phylum Chordata; class Lepidosauria; order Squamata; family Lacertidae; genus Lacerta; species Lacerta viridis. The sequence continues at coordinate 414,139 of OFHU01001177.1, forward strand.
TAAAAATGAGTACTTTAAATTGTAAAACAGAAAATTTAATAAAAATTATATATACCGGTAAAAAGGATTGCCGCTTTGAAACACACAAACAAAATGGCTTGAGTCATTCTTTCTCTGGAACAATGGGTTTGTTTCTCTCTTCCTACAAATCTAAAGCATAACTAAGATGCTGTTATCAGTCACTCATTCTGCTTATTCATTGTTTGATCGCACTCTAACCAAGGTATCAGCGCACAATAGTTATTAATGGGCTGGTGGGTCCTATTATAGCTCATGATACATATCCATAGCATATATCCAGTTATCTCATTCTTGTGAAATATAAAGAGCATGCGTCAAGTTCTTCAAACTGGATTACAGTGGTACCTCGCTAGACGAAAGGCATTTGCTAACGAAAGGGTGACTCGCAAGACACATTTCCCTATGACCGCGACTCGTGTCCCGCCCCTCCCCCCCGTAAAGCCGTGCTTCCTCCGACCATGCTTCGCAAGACAAAATTTCCACTATATGATAGCACTCACGGAACGAATTAATTTCGTCTTGTGAGGCATCACTGTAAAAGCTAACCAACCTACCCCCATTTGCCCTTAATGCTTGGTGCAATAGTTTGATAACTATTACTTTGCCCTTCTTAATGCTCTAGAAGGCAGCTAAGAAGAGGGAGATAGTGTCAAATAGAATACATTTAAGACTACTGAGATTAACAAGGGAAGGCAGAATTATTAACATATTTGAAGAGTTACCTCTTCCTATTTTGGTGGAAGAACGTATCACATTTGATTGGAAGAGAGTCAATTTTTTCATGCCATTTTTACCGACCTTTGCAGCAACATAAATTGTTAAAAATGGCACGGAAAATTTGACTCTGTAAAGTCAAACCACTGGAGAGTTACAGTGCCTGCTGTGGCTGTAGAGACCAATATGGGAGAGACATGTTTCATTGCAGCTGGGGCAGATGACGGCGTCCGGTTTCGCTGTTACCATGACTTTCTCACCTCTCACGTCCAATGTCCATGAACTACAAACAAACAGAAATGTAGTTAAACCAAACGCCTCACTTTGTATAGTCAACAAGCATGGCTGGGAAGCAGTTTAAAATCAAAATATATTTGAAGGAGACTGGCTTCAAAGCAACTGAGACTAACTACCCCCTCTTGGTACTAAACAGATGGGATTTTAAAAAAATTAAAGCTTTGTTGATGCAGCTCTGAGGCTCAGTCTTGTGTGGTGCTCAGAGATAAATGTTGCACAGAACTGCTGTTGACATCTCTGCCAATGGAGATATTTTTGTGGTGCCTTTTCAGGCCTACGCAGCATCCTTGAGCCATGTGGGCTGTGGGTAGCTATTTGACCTTCATTACGCTGACTGAATGGTTAGGATCTTTGCTGTGTAAATAGAAAACACTGAAAAACAGGCGTTTGAGTTCTGTGGAAAGGCAGGGGAAAGAATGCATGAGCCTGTAATTAAAATGAAGCAACCTCTCTTTAAACCCTTTGACTCCAACTGCCAGCAGCTTAGTTCTTCTGTCCTGATAAGTGTCTTCAATCAAAGAACACTCATTTAGTAGATTAGTCCCAGTTGTACATTTAATGCCAAGTAGAAAACATATCCCTGCTTATTTAACTTATATGCAGAATTCATCATGCGAAAGGCTGGACTGGATGAATCCCAAGCCGGAATTAAGATTGCCGGAAGAAATATCAACAACCTCAGATATGCTGATGACACAACCTTGATGGCAGAAAGTGAGGAGGAATTAAAGAACCTTTAATGAGGGTGAAAGAGGAGAGCGCAAAATATGGTCTGAAGCTCAACATAAAAAAAACTAAGATCATGGCCACCTCCTGGCAAATAGAAGGGGAAGAAATGGAGGCAGTGAGAGATTTTACTTTCTTGGGCTCCATGATCACTGCAGATGGTGACAGCAGTCACGAAATTAAAAGACGCCTGCTTCTTGGGAGGAAAGCAATGACAAACCTAGACAGCATCTTAAAAAGCAGAGACATCACCTTGCCGACAAAGGTCCGTATAGTTAAAGCTATGGTTTTCCCAGTAGTAATGTATGGAAGTGAGAGCTGGACCATAAAGAAGACTGATCGCCGAAGAATTGATGCTTTTGAATTATGGTGCTGGAGGAGACTCTTGAGAGTCCCATGGACTGCAAAAAGATCAAACTTATCCATCCTTAAAGAAATCAGCCCTGAGTGCTCACTGGAAGGACAGATCCTGAAGTTGAGGCTCCAGTACTTTGGCCACCTCATGAGAAGAGAAGACTCCCTAGAAAAGACCCTGATGTTGGGAAAGATGGAGGGCACAAGGAGAAGGGGACGACAGAGGATGAGATGGTTGGACAGTGTTCTCGAAGCAACTAGCATGAGTTTGGCCAAATTGCGGGAGGCAGTGAAAGATAGGCGTGCCAGGCTTGCTCTGGTCCATGGGGTCACGAAGAGTCGGAAACAACTGAACAACAACAAGAAAACATATGAATGGTGGAGCTGTTCAGCACCAAGCTAGACATGGCAGGAGAAACATTTGTTGTACATGGTGCATAAAAGGATGCGGGTGGCGCTGTGGTCTAAACCACTGAGACTCTTGGGCTTGCCGATCGGAAGGTCAGTGGTTAAAATCCCCACGACGATGGAGTGAGCTCCCGTTGCTCTGTCACAGCTCCTGCCAACCTAGCAGTTTGAAAGTACACTAGTGCAAGTAGATAAATAGGTATTGCTGCAGCGGGAAGGTAAATGGCGTTTCCATGCGCTCTGGTTTCCGTCACGGTGTTTCCGTTGCACCAGAAGCGGTTTAGTCCTGCTGGCCACATGACCCGGAAAGCTGTCTGTGGACAAACACCGGCTCCCTCCCTGTGTGTTTTTATGAAAACTTCCCCCTCATATGCATTTTCATGTGCTTTGAGAACAGGTACTTGTCTTAATTTTGAAGGATAACTATGTTTTGGATCATGCACACCCCGCCCCCCCGGAAATGAGAATTAGGTAGGTTCACTTGCCGGCAGAACCAAATTTATTCCCCACCCCTAATGCCACTTCCACTACAACAAGCGGTTTCTCACTGCTTTCATGTGAGGAAAAGTTCAAGTCAGATTCCTGCAAAACACTGCAAAAACATGTCATTCAAAATCCCACCAGCGCCTCGAGCCTTGCTTTATTCTAGAAAGGATGCCGCAGTGTTCAAGCAAAATATGTTTTTTGCTTCTGACAAACATCCGCATTAGCATAACAAAGGAAATGTTTGCTTTTATAAAAAGCTTTTACTGCTGTTGATATAGCTTTGGAATGTGGATGCATGGGCTATTCCCCCCCCCTTTACAGTTACAAACATATTACTTAGCTTCCGTGTGAACTCAGACTATTTGTTCCTTCCTCAAGGACATCACAAGAGGCAAAACAAAAAGAAACACAACAACAAGAACTTCCTACACGGAGGCAATTATATGTAGTATTTTTTATTGCAGAGAGGAATGAAAACAACCTGTTCCATATCTGGCCTGCTATCTCTCAAATTTGCAGCGTACTGTACTTTATTTTAAAAAGTACCTTAAGTCTGGGAGACTTTACCACAAAAAAACATAATAATATGAATACTTGCGGTGATAGGGGGATGAAATTATATTTTTAAAAAATCTTAATTTAAAATTTCAATAAAGTTATTTTTAAACTCAAAAAAATTAAAAAAATAATAATCTTAAATCAGTTTTAAAGCAATTATATGAAGGTTTAATTCATTCACTTTCACATACTTCTAGCCTCGACCTGTAATTCCCATGCTGTAGAAATTCCAAGGCACAACACTGTGCTTTGAGAAAAGCGTTAGCATGCCGTGAGACTTATTTAATTAGAAACTTCTGCAAAGTAGACACCCACAGGAGGCAGCTGCCTGTTGCATCTTATGATTTCCAGTGCTAGCCACAATTCCCCTCGGTCATCTTCCACCAGAAATGGACAATTCACACAAGAGATATAGAGGTGGGCCAATTACGGTATTTTCTGCTTCAGCTGTTGTTACTGGGTCTGGGATGTGCAGTTTCCACCAAATCTTATTTATATTCCTTGCTCTCCAGTTCAATTTAGTCTCCCTTATGGTCTCCCTAAGTACAAGAGGCTCCAATAAGGTTTCCAAGCCTGCCTTGTACAATTAGTTTCAGTGTCTTATCTAGCCCAATACATGTGACCTATATAACATACTGGGCAGCATGTCAAAAGCACATTATCGACTGCTTTATTGCTGACTTCCTCTGGCATGTTTGAAGTCCGGTCACAGCTCAGTTTATTTATTAATAGGCTCCGTTCAGCATGAGAACAGAAATATACTGTTTAACCTTTGTCAATGTGAATTCCAACACTGCTGCCAACAACTGATTCAGAATTAAATCACATTAAGCAAGCAAGCCAAAGCTTTTCAAATGGGAAACAATGCAGAAGACTGACTACTGAACATGCTAAATGACTTTCAAGGCTGTTTATCTACCCAGCTTCTCACTGTTCAGTCCTTTAGGTCCAAGAGGCAATGGGCAACAACAAACATATTACTCATGCCGTAAAGGTAAAGGGACCCCTGACAGTCAAGTCCAGTCACAAATGACTCCGGCGTTGCGGTGCTCATCTCGCTTTACAGGCCAAGGGAGCTGGCATTTGTCCGCAGACAGCTTCCGGGTCATGTGGCCAGCATGACTAAGCCGCTTCTGGCGAACCAGAGCAGCACACGGAAACACCATTTACCTTCCCGCTGGAGCAGTACCTATTTATCTACTTGCACTTTGACGTGCTTTCGAACTGCTAGGTTGGCAGGAGCTGGGACCGAGCAACGGGAGCTCACCCCGTCACAGGGATTCGAACCGCTGACCTTCTGATCGGCAAGCCCTAGGCTCTGTGGTTTAGACCACAGCGCCACCCGTGTCCCCTCCACAGCCATAGGGAGGCTGCAAAAAATGGCAACCCCTGCTTGGGTTCATCTTGTCTTTGGCATCCATCTGTCTCGTGAGACAATGGAGTGCACCTCCGGGGGTGAAGTCAAACTGCTGCCATTAGCAGCACCGAAGTTACCTCCCTGGGATGCTAGCCTGGGCCGTGTGTAAGGAGGTTCTGGGCTACCCAGATGACAAGACACCCCCAGCCTCACTGTCATTTCCTCCTGGATAGCCTACTGCCTAGGATTTGAGATGTCAAAGACTGCGTTTCTCAGCTTCCTGCTGTAATACATGAATGAAGCGAATTCATTAAGAGTTGTTCTATCAACAACTCTTAGGCATGGGAGCTAAATGGGACCTTCCCCATGCAAACTAGAAGAGGAAGGCTCTCATCTTCTGGAGGCATCTGCCTGACTGCTGTTGAAAAAAAAATGTTGGCCAATCTGATCCATCAAGCCAGTTCTTATAGTCTCTGTCCCCCAGCCTTGCCATAGTTGGAGAGACAGCTGTCTCCCACAGGTTCATAAGCTTCAGATCCTATCCAGAGTCTATGGCTTCTTTGTTCCACACCGGCCATTTCTCCAGTAGCTCTTGCATCCCACCTTATATATGTTCCCTTGCTCTCTCCGTGCTGACAAAACGCTCATCTATGTTTTCTGATCATCTCTTTTCTGGGTCACAAGAAACTCCTCCTGCAAGCTGATTTTCCTCTTGCCACCTGCTCAATGCACTGTTTCCCTTCTGCCGCTTATAAACCAGTCGCTTCCTCCTGAATTATGGCCAAATTATGACTTTAATTGAAGTGTCTGCATGGTCTCAAATAGGGTGGGGCCCGTGTGGTGCTGCTTGGCAGAGGGCAGTCCTCAGTCCGAAAGGTCTAGCTTAAAGATTAAGGACCATACCATACGCAGGGAGATCAGGGGGGAGCTTGGAAGCTGCCCATCCACAGTTCGCAACTGGGCAGCAAACCAAGCAGTCTCACTGTTCCCACACTGTGGAGAAATGAACTGTATTCCAACTTCTCCCATAGTAATTATTTCTAAATTTGCCTGTATACATATGCACATTTTAATGCTAATTTCTCTCTCTCTCTCTCTTTTGGTGACACATTTCCCCACAAAAGACCCTAACTTTATCTGCCTAACAAGCAAAACAGAGCCCAAACAGTGACAGTTGGCTTCCTAGACTGAGATAACAGAAAATTAGGATGCTCCCTGCCAAAGAAATACCATTGGGGGGTATATATTTTTTGCTGTTGGATACTTGTTGAGTATTTCCAGAACAACAGAAGACTAGTCCCCATGTTCCTGTCGGTCAGCAAGGTGGGTTTTGGCAGGCATGGGTGGTCACTGAGCAGCCACAGAAGGGGAAATTACTTTGCTCTCCTATGAATGGGCTTCTCGAACTGATCTATGAAGGAGTGCAATGTGTGCACTTGGGATGAGGGCTTTGCAAATTGTGACGTCTGCCCCTTGCTTGACCCCAAAACCTACTGACATTGAGGAACCAGGATAATTTGTGGCCTGTTTAAAATTATCTACTTTAGATCAGAATAATTTTCTAGGCTCCCGTGGTAAGAGGCAATTTGCAAACATCAGTTAACATGGCCTGCTAAAGCAATTCTAAACACCTTTCCCCCTCTGGAAATGGAAAAAACACAGAGAACAATTTCCTTGGAGAAGGGGGGAGACAGAACAGCCTCACACTCACTGTGGCACTTAAAACACAACTGCTTCTGCTCCCATAGCAACTCCTCCAGACTGTAATATTTCTCCCTTGGGTGCAAAACGAGCTTGTGGTAATTAGGCCTTTGTTCAGCTCGCTGTAAGGTCCAACTGAGTCCATCCGACTTAATTGCGGCTTTTTAAACATCTCATCACACATGCAAAGCATTCCCAGCTGCTCACAAATAAGGTGGGAACAATTCTTACAATGCTTCTATTCCTTTCTTTCCATTCCTTTTCCCTTCCTGACTGTCAAGAGCACATTGCTTCAGATGTTGGCTGGCAATCTGCACTCTGGATATTCTCTTCAGAGCCAGTTGAAGTTTACAAGCATCTCCTCCCCATTTGTTTTGTATCTAGTGGAGGGATGAGACCAGTTCACAGAACTACTAATGAGGTGTCCCAATCCTGGTTTTCTGGTTGTGTGTTTGTGTGTGAGAGAGAGAAAGAAAGAAAGAAAGAGATGTCTATAGCTATCATTGGGTGCTGTGGTTGTGGGTGCAAGTCACCCACAATTCTTAGAATTAGTAAAAGTTACAATTAATCAAGGTTTGATTAAATTGTGCCAAACAAGGAAAGTCAAGCTTAGGTTAACAACCCAGGCTAGCCTAGCAGAGCTAGCTGGGTGTAAGCTATCATGAAAGGCACAAAGATTGCTTGATTGCCCATCAAAGAAACCATAAAGACACAGCAAAAAGACACAGCAAAAACCAGACGGTGAGGGGAGGGGGCCCTCCTCCAGCTGCACATTTGTGGACAGAGACCAAAGGGTTGTAGGATTTCAGGGTGTGTGTGTATGACATAAGCAAACAGGGAAAAGGGGTCAGTTTGGCAAGCAGATAATAGGGGGCAGGCCATGAGGTGGGCTGGTTGGGGACAGCCAGTGGCATAGCGCAGGTTGCCAGTGCCCGGGGCTGCACGGATGGCTGGAGTGGGAGGGAGGGAAATGAACAGAGTACGCATGCACATTCAACTGTCTAATGGCGTCTGTGTCACCCAGGAGATCACAGCTGCAGTGATAAGAAGAGCCATTGCGTTTTTTGGAGAGGTCACTTCCTGATTTGTATAGAGAAAGTGTTTTCAACAGAGCCCAGCGACGGAAGCACACAGCTGTATGGAGGTAGTACCGGATGTTGAAATTTTGCGCCCTTAACAATTTTGTACTTTGGACGACTGTCCCGTGTCCCATCCCTCCCACGTTACGTCACTGGGAACAGATGTAACAGACATAGAACATGGCTTTTTGCTGTCCTTTGAATCCAATGCTGTTTTATGAAGGAAGCCGGGCGTGCCTGGACTGTGAATGCTCTGCAATTTTTCATCCAGGTTCAGGTTATATATGTGTGTAAATAAACCATATATCATAAAGACACTACAGTCTCCACTGTGCCTAATTGTCCCCCAAAGGATCAAAGACCCTGGTTAGTTCACCTGCAACCCCTGGAATCCTGCATCACTCGTGGAGATAGGGGTGACATGGAGCAATGACCATTTTGAGTGTGGGTTGTGTTTCTGACCTGTGCGCCCAGCACTGCCCCTGCCCTTGTTCCACCCTGTTCCACTCCCTTTTCTGGCCACTTCCAGGGCCGTTGCCTGTGTGTTAATGGTGCCCCAACAGCTTTGCATAGCTCAGAACTAGAGTTAATTGCAGAAAAAAATTGTATAATTTACAGAGATCATAGAATTTCAGTTAGTCTTTGCAAGAATGCTGGTTTGTTCTTTTTTTTTAAAAAAGAACACTAAGCTCTGGCTTTAATTCATACCAAAGCCAGCCATCAGGTAGCCCACATGTGAAAACAAGTCAGCCCTTTCTTGTGGAAACGAATGTTTCTGCAACCCCAAATAAACAGTGGCTTTGGCTGAGGTCTTCCACCCTTCTGATCTCTGTCGGCAGAGATTGCTTTCACTCAATGCCAACTTGGGCAGCCCAACAAAAGAACCCATATTAATAATCCCTATCCCTTCCTTCCCACGTGGCTCCTTTGAAACCACTCCATTTGCTACATTGCTAGAATCAAGTGGCGCAGATGATGCAGGTTATATATAGGTGAAGGGAGTTTTATGCATTTTCAAATAAACTGGCATTCTATCTATTCATGGACAGAAAAGCTTTCTTTCTGTTCTGCTGGAACTGTCTCTGATTTTTTTCCCGTGGATTACAAGCATCTGACATCCCATCCCAGATGTGGGGCCAGTCACTGAACCTCAGCCCCAGGGCCGTCTTAAGCATATCCGGCGCCGTGGTTCAAAGATCCCTCCGATGACGCCCCCCCCCCCCGTTTACCAGAATTGCTGACCTTTTTACAACACTGCCCAGCAGCTTTGCAGGGCTGGAGGAGGCGGGCAGCGGCTGGAGGGCAACTCCTCCAGCGGGGAAGAGGCGGAGGCCCCGGGCGCGGTACTGCTTCAGCGTGGCGGGTGAGGACACCACGCCCAGCCTCCACCTCTTCCCTGGCGCCCGTGCTGCGGTGGCCACGGCAGGCAGAGGCTCCGGGCGCAGTGCGGCAGGCAAGGGCAGTGAGCTGATGCTGGGAGGTGCCGCATCCAGCCTCCACCTCTTCCCAGGCGCCCTCCAGAACTTGGCACCCCAGCGCCCCACACCACTTGCCTCTATGGGCAAGACGCCCCTGCTCAGCCCTGCCACGCAACAAGTTATGTTGCATCCGATAAAGTAGACTCTAGTAGTCCATGAAACTTTTGTGCTGCGGCGAAACTGTTAAGACAGCTGGTCTGACAACTGAGCCACAGCTCAGGCTTAGTTCCCTTTAGATGAGAGAGCACTGGGGTTTAAGGGTGTTCTTTACCATGTTTGCTTTACAAATAGCACAAGCAGAGGCACACATAAACAGGTCCTCCTACTGCCGGCAGCAGATCCCATGGCCTTTACGATGGATTCCCAAAGCAGCCTTACGCAGGTCCCCCAGTTCCATCTAACTCCAGCCAGAAACTCTCCGCTCTCAACCTAACAAATAGTTGCTGTTTTCCTCACCTCCTGCAGAGCACTAGTTACCAATACTTACCCCCAGCTGGTGGAATTACCTGTGCGGGATACTTCCACAGCCATAAAAGGAACAGTACTTTTGCCAAGTTCCTGGGCTCCAATCCACTCACTGTAATCAGACAGCAAAACTCACATTATATGTTCAGAAACAAGTCTAGGTACACCCGCAGCAAAAGACCAGGGAGACAGGAATTCAGGGTGGGTGAATCTGTCCCTTTTGGTCGCTCTCATTTTTCCAGTCTGAAGCTCAGTTCTCCACGTAAGATTGTGATTCTACTTTTTTTTTTTAAGTCCTTGTGAATATCTGCATTTTAGTGCAATTTTCTCCCGTGTGTGTAATGTTGCCTAATATGCACATTGCAAATCAATTTTCCCCTCATGCGTTTTTTCTATGTTATTTTCACTAATTTTCACTTCGCCCCGGTATGTGCATTTTTTTGTACACGCTGCTGTATTGCAAAACTCGGGGGAAGGACAAATTTTGAAGAATGGCCTTGTTTCAGTTAGCATACCGTTTGGGAAAATGCAAACCAAATTGCCTTTAAATGTGAACTAAATAATTAAGATGATAAAGTCTTTAATACAGAGTAGAAATCATTTGTTGTATATTTTCAGAATTACAGATTACATCACTAGCAGGACTGATGCAAAGATGTGCAGTAACATAATAAATATTGAATTAAAGGAGATAAATAATAATTAGGTTTAACTTGGAAATGCAGTAAAAGTAATATAAACATAAGCAACCGTGGAACGAGGGGGAAGGAGGCCAGAATAAGATATTGTGGAAAATGTTATGTTTGTTTATTGTAAAATGAAAATTATAAATAAAACATTAAAAATAAAAATAAAAGTGAACTAAATTGATGTTCTTGCCCTGGTGTGGTTTTTCCCCAGCTGGAACTCAATGCAGTTAACTTGGCAAAGCAAAGCATCTTGTGCCCTTTTAAAATGTGGTTCTTTTGGGGGGGGGTTATTGGGTTGTTGTTTGTATTTTGATTATATATATTGTGGTTTCATATTTTGATTTTGTTCTGTGAACCGCCCTGAGACCTCTGGGTATAGGGCGGTATATAAATTCAATAAATAAATAAAACAAATAAACTCACTGGAACTCTGTTCCAGCAACTCTCAGGTTGGTGCCACTGCCATGATAAGAAAAAAGCGGGTTCTCCTTCATGGATTGCACATTTTGCAGTGGGAGCTAACAAGACTCCCCTCTGTTGCTGGGCGGGATCGGATAGATGGCCAAAGCTTGTGATTGGGTGTGGGAATACGCTCTGGTGCCTCCCGCGCGCGCAGCCGCTGTCCTGCCGATCTTGTGCTGCCGCGCGCGGAGGAAAAAAGAAGATCCGGCCGAGATCACGGAGCTGTAATTGAGTTGCCTCCGCTCCGGGAAAAGTGCACCAGGAAGCCCCCTGACTAACGGTCCCTGGAGCTGTTTCCCGCCCGGAAGGGCTCTTTATGCTTGACTGCTATTGGTTGTATATATGCTTATGTCGTTGTACAAATTGATAATAAAAAGCCCCCGCCTCGGTTAGAGAAAAGGAGAGCTCACTCACTGCGTTTGAGTGCACTTAAACTAACGACTGCAGTCTCTTTATTTTCAGCCGCCTTTGCTGCTTCAGCCGCCTTTGCTTCTTCAGCCCTGAACCTCCTACCATCTCTCCAAAATCTCACGACCTTTTAGAATTGTTGGAGCAGGTTACTCCAACAATTGGGTTCTGTGGGTTGTTGGGCAAAGTTATATGTTGCAATGTTTGATGGACAGCCCAAGGCTATATATTCACCGTGCACCCAGCGTGAGCTCTCTTCGCTGCGTGCATCGGATCACCTGCCCTCCCTCCCTATAATTTAGGCTTGTGCTTCGACCTTGCTATGCCTGTCATGGGGTCATCCGCTTTTGGGGCAGGGGCCTGGTAGGAATTTTTCCATCTGGCTGATTGGCTGGTGCCATTTGGTTTTCGCCTACTGCGTAGCAATTAGTCACAACTTGTAAGGTTGGCGGTTAGGCATTGGTTATTAAATTGGTTGGTGGAGGGGTAAGGATTGGCTGTGCCTGCCCCTCCAATGCTGCTGCTGCGCGGGGAATTCCGTTAAAGGAATCCAGGGGCTCACCATGCTTTTGTCCGTTCCCCTGGTCAGGGGCTAGGGCCACGCAAGAGCCCCTGGGAACATTAGGGGAGAGGGAGGGCGAGACCCCCTGCCCCCATTCTCTCCCCAAAGTGTTTTCCCTTTACTGACTTCCGCAAGGCGGGCAGATTTCAGTCTGTCCCTAGGAGGGGACAGATAGTCGGAACCAATGCCTATGCAACCACTCACATTTTGTATTTTAATAAAGTTGTGGCCAAAATTATGCCAAAAACCTAAAACTTAATTCCTGTGTGAAGTGTGTGTTATTTGAGGGGTGGCTTGGGGACCTCCACACGCAACAAGCGAGGCATTCATGGTGAGTTCTGGCACCTCTTTTTTTCTAGAAAAATAGCACTGGTTCTCCCCAGTCCTTGGAGGAATGTACCACCATTGAGAGGTTTCTCACAGGGCACACTGGTGTGGTGTTGTGACTGAGAGCATGAGCTATCCCTGCAGTTCAAATGTCACCTATCCCCATAACTCACCACATGGCCTTAGGCAAGAGCCACGTTCCAGCAACAACAACCAACAAGCAGACGTGGAATAAAAATACTTGCTTCGCTTTAGGAAAAGGAGCAGTCAGAGGAAAATGGAAAGTGTGTTACAGTTTACTAAAGTGAATTAACAGCAAGCCACCACCCTTAACACTTATCTGTCTCACTCAGGAAGTATAAACCAAATCTCAGAGCAAATCTCACCTAAGTACATTTGTTTCTCTGTTATTTTCGATACTCTGTCTTAACCAATAGCGTGGACCAAGGCCAGTCTGTTTATTTTTTGCTTTGCTTTCCTCTACAAAGTCACAAAATTCAACCACCGAAAGAAGAAGAAACATTCCGGAGGTGGAACATTTTATGAATACATTCTTGACTCAGAAAGGAAGCTTTAAGTCATCCTTGCTGCTAAGTCCCTCAGTACACAAGATTTCTTCCACAGAAAATAACCAGAAGTAACCAGCGGGCGGGGCTGGGGTGTGTGTGGAAAATGTGCTAGAATTCTTCTTGCTTTGCAGGCATACAAAATATTTCGACAGGGGAAGAGCACGAGCACAGATTAACCACAGCAGTTATCTGAATGCAGAATGACTTTCAGGAAGTCGCACAAGAATTGCTGCAATGTGTCCTTTGAACTCAACGCTCCACAAGCATGGCTTCTAATAAAACTAGCAGCAACCTATCCCTGGGTAGTCCTTCCTGTGGCTTTCCCCTCCCACCTTGTGCCACAACACTGAGCCCAGGCTAGGTGAGCAAGGCAAAGCAGCTATCCCAGGACCAGAATCATCGGCTGCTCAGTGGAGGAACAACAACAACAATAATAACAATAATAATAATAATTTATTTATACCCCGCCCATCTGGTCTGGGTTTCCCCAGCCACTCTGGGTGGCTTCCAACAGAATATTAAAATGCAATAGTCTATTAAACATTAAAAGCTTCCCTAAACAGGGCTGCCTTCAGATGTCTTCTAAAAGTCTGGTAGTTGTTTTTCTCTTTGACATCTGGTGGGAGGGCGTTCCACAGGGCGGGTGCCACTACCGAGAAGGCCCTCTGCCTGGTTCCCTGTAACTTGGCTTCTCGCAGCGAGGGAACCACCAGAAGGCCCTCGGCACTGGACCTCAGTGTCCAGGCTGAACGATGGGGGTGGAGACGCTCCTTCAGGTATACTGGGCTGAGGCCGTTTAGGGCTTTAAAGGTCAGCACCAACACTTTGAATTGTGCTTGGAAACGTACTGGGAGCCAGTGTAGGTCTTTCAAGACTGGTGTTATGTGGTCTCGGCGGCCGCTCCCAGTCCCCAGTCTAGCTGCCGCTAGGATAGGAATGAGAGGCTGGGAGTTGAATTGTGTGCTAAGCTGGTCTTCACACTGCCACTCTTATCAGGTGGAGAAAGCAGCTGATCAGCAGCTGCTGCTAGAGAGGAGAGGCGATCCAACAGCAAATAGCAGCCTCTCTTCCATTCCCCTTAACACAATGTACTTCACATAACATGCTCTGTTGACCCTGAGCCAGGGCACCTGACTGCAGAAGTACAGCGAGTGTTTTTAGAGGATGGGACAGTGGGCCTGAGATCCAGGTCCTTGTCACCAGGCTTTTGTGCCAGATTCCAATTGCCTTTTCCCTTTCCCTCCCCTTTCAAAAGGTGTTTTTGTTGTTACATTGCTTACGCAAGGGATAGGAAACCCAGTCTCTTTCATATGTGGTGGATTTGTAAAAGGGTAAAAGTTTATTGGGAAATAATCCTTAATGAATTGGAAAAAAAATATGTTTAAAATACGTTTTAAAATATGTTTAAAAGTATCTCCCCCCCCCAGAAAAAGCCAAAGTCCTTTCTGTTGGGGATAATTCAGACTGAAATTCCCAGATGTCAAAAAAAGGTTATTTATGTATGCCACTACTGCGGCCGGTGTTTTGTTAGCCCCAAAATGGAAAATGAGTGAGGTCCCAAATAAAGAAGAATGGCAACTTAATTTGACAGAATATGCACAGCTTGCAGACTTATTATAGAATAAGAGAACAAGAAGAACATACGTTTAAAGAAGATTGGAAAACGTTTATTGAATATATGTGAAATAACTGTGTACAGCTGAAAATGCTGGCAGCATTAAGATAAATCCAACAGTGCAAACAAGTTATGATAGATGCAATAATGGAATACTGAATGGTATAGTTTTTGTAAAATATGCAGGAATTTGTGATATGTAAAATGAACCATGGAAAGAGAAGAAGGGAAGTCATTGATATCTTATGGATGTAAAATGAGTATTTTAAATTGTAAAACAGAAAATTTCACACACACACACACACACACACACTCTCACACACATTATTCGGCTCCCAACCGAATATTATACACACACACACACACACACACACACACACCCAGTCTCTTGTGACACACCACTCAACTGCCCTGAATTAAACGGGATTTACAGCCCCAGTTTTTGAAGACCGAACACACATGCACACACCCCACACCCCTACAGCCACACCTCTGCCCTCTATCCAGGCAAGCAAGAGGTGTTATCAAGGACACATCCTAGATAAACAAAAACACTAAAGGATGATGCAATGCAGGGTCTGTCAAAGGCATTTCCTGGGGAGAAGGGATGTAGTTGGGGAGAGGGTGTGCTGTGGGGAGGGTCCCAAGGGGTCTGGAGGGCCACTTTAGCCCCCTACTCTGAGCCTCCGTACCCTTGGATTAGTGGGTAGCTGGGCACATTGAAAAGCACAGCACTGGTGAGGTGAAACATCTTAATTAGGTAGGTAGGTAGGCAGGCAGGCACCTACCTACTTAAAATACCTAGCAGCACCCTGCAGAAGGGGCTAGCAATGAACCAAGTGGCTCTTCAATAGCACCCTTGGGTTCTTTAGCTACCATATTCAGAGGCATAGGATTAGCGCCAGGGACTGGCTGGACACGGAGGAGTGGTGGCTGGTTACTGAGGAGTGGGCATCGGGAGGAGGAGGGTTGGAGACTGACTTGGAAGAAGGGATCCGTCACCTGGGGGAGCCTGTAACAGCCAGGAGACGAGAGGCAGAGGCAGGAGAAGAACAGGTGCAGGAGGAGGGAGAGATGGGTCAGGCTGGCGTGGAATCAAGGGCTTCCCTGCCTCTTCCTCCTGCCAAAACCTCCCCTGCTCCAGTGTCCCCCAGGACCAGGAGAGGATTGAAGCAGGAGGAGCAGAAGCAGGGGTACATGCGGGCATAGTCTTCGCCTGCTTCCGCACAGCTCAGGTGGGGGAGATGTAAAGGTTGAGGTCAGGGCCAGGGCTTCTCCGTTGCAGAAACGGCCTCATCAGGTGCCCGGCCAAGAGTAGCTGAGAGATGTGGAAATGATGGGCACGCCTTTTCCTAACTTGCAAGTCTTAAATTTGTGTGGAGTGCCCTATCTGGGTGGATAGAGCAGCCAAGTAATTTCGTTGTCCCCACAGGGGGACGATGACAATAAAGATTTTCTTATCTCTTATCTTATCTTAAGTGTACCTTTGTCAATCAAGAGTGGATACCTGGCATACAAAAGATGAACAGGTCAAGTCTGTAATGATACACTGGGCAAAGGATCTGGGACATAATATTCAGATGGCAGACTGGGAAAGGTTATGAAAACAGATTTGAAATTTGCGGCATGTTGTATGCCGAAAGAAAATTATATGAAAATGATGTACCGGTGGTATTTGACTCCTAGTAAGTTAGCAAAAATGTATAGGATAAGTACCAAGACCTGCTGGCAATGTAAAGAAAACGAAGGTACCTTTTATCACATGTGGTGGTCATGGAAGGTAATAAAAGCTTTCCGGGAGATGATATATAATGAAATGAAGAAAGTGTTTAAAATAACTTTTGTTTTAAAAAAAAGCTTTTCTATTAGGAATTATAGGTACAGACAGTCCAAAGGAGCAGAAGAGATTTTTTATGTACGCTACAACAGCCGCACAGATGCTACTAGCCTAAGGATAGAAAGAAGAAATAGTCCCTGCCAGAGAGGAATGGCAAGCTAAGCTGATGAACTACACCGAAATGGCAAAGCTGACTGGAAAACTCAGGAACCAAGAAGACAAAAACTTTTTAAAAGAATGGGGAAAAAATTGTAAGTTATTTAGGAGACCACTGCAAACAGATGGAAACATTAGCAGGATTTTAATCTCACTTGTAATGTAACAAAAAATATGCATTGATATAAAATACAGATTATGGAATAATATGGAGTTGTAAGTGTTGACATTGGACCCATGGAGGGGTTGGGGGGAAGTCTTGAGATTTAGAGTGTGTGTGTGTGTGTGTGTGTGTGTGTGTGTGTATGTGTGTGTGTGTGTGTGTGTGTATATATATATATATATATATATATATATTATTATATATGGATACTGTCAGAGAACTGTCCCCAGCGCAGCACAAGGTGGTGGAAGGGCTCTCAGGATGCTACAGAGAGCCCCGGTCCCACCTGACTAGCAGCACCTCCTCTGGCAGCAGAGGAAGCAGCGAGGTTTCCAGCGGGGAGGGGAATGCATTTCAGGGTATGGAGGTAAGAGGCTCTGAGGATGCTGGAGAGACCCTGCACTCCCCTCGCTCAAGGAGCGATGAAGGAGACATGCAGCTTCCGGCGCCCCAAAGGCGTCAAGGGGTGAAACGAAAGGACAGGAGGTGGGGTTTCCGTATACCGAAACTCTTTTGTTGGGGTCAGAACCGGAAGGGGCCATTCCCGGATTCTGACGACGCTTGATACAGACATGAACTTATTAGCTCTGCACTGTACATAGTTTGCACGATAAAACTCTTAAAGGAAATTTGGAATTTTGCCTGTTTACTCTTGAGCAACTAACCGAGGATCTTACAGATACGCATTGGGATTGTTATAATTTTATATTTGTAAAATCAAATAAAAATGATTTCAAAAGGAAGGGAAAGGAAAGACTTAATTCCTCACTGTGCCCAACCACTCCTTGACAATCACGAGGCACCCTCCAGTTTTTGCCTGCATTATTGAACCCGGATTCACCTGGCTTTTTAAGCCCGCTTCTTTCTTTTTGTTAAAGTCTTACACAGGGCAGGGGAAAAAACCACCCTGCAATTTGATCACATCAGTTTATCTGTAATGGGGATTAGCAAATACGTATTTCAAACATGACTGCCGCTCATCAAGATATCCTTGCATCTCAAGGGTAATGGAAATCTAATGGCAAAGCAGTAATGCGCAGATATGAAACCTGTGTTTATGCTGCCCGATGGGTTTAATACTTAGCCAAGCAATCAAAGAGAAGTCACCGTTGTGGTTCAGGGAGCAAACGCTGCAATAAAACTCAGCAGAGGCAGGGCTCGTATGCCAATGAGGCAAAGCGTTGCAACTCACCACAAGTCAGGTCCAGCAGCGCCGTATCATGGTGCCCCTTACTGGCTGGAATACAATAATTTCCATACAATTAGTTTAATCAGCCAGTTGTTCGTGCGAAGTGCAGCCATCAGGTCCTGCAACTTGAAAACACTGCTTAGCATTAAAAGGAACGGAGCATCGCAGGCGGCAGTTATTGGCAGAACATTATTCTGAACATGCACCGTCTCAGACGAGAGATTGTGCCGTGATGTATTCTGCATTTTTTTCCTCTTTCCCCTGCCATTCTGAAACCAGATGTGGAGGCTGAGCAGGTGGTTGAAGCTGAAATGCAAAATCGCGCCCTAAGCACGTATTATCTTTTTTTAAAAAAAACAAACAAACAAACTTTATTACATATTAAAAATACATGTAGCACCTAACTTTCACATTTCATAATTGATATTACATATTATGAATACAAATTGTACCACAAAAAAGAGAAGAAAAAGGAAGGAGAGGGGGGCAAAGGTAAAAAGCTACAGGACGGGAAGAAAGAGAAAGTAGGTAAGTAGAAGGTTTCTACAGAGATTACAGAAATAGTTGGTCTTTCAAAATATGACTTCCACTGCTATTACAACGATTCATATTTCTAATTTCTATATTTTTCACCTGTCATTTTCACATTATCGCCTTTATGTACATTTCCCCAATTCATCTCCAAACTTATCTATGTCATTCACAACGTTATTCTAAACACAAGCAATACCTCATATTCACTTCTTGTCTACCCAAATAGTCATTAAGATATTTCCATTGTTTTTGTATTATATCTTTTGGCTTATGTCTTATCAAGTCGGTCAGCTTTGCGAGTTCCAGATATTCTAGCATTTTACTTTGCCACTCCCCTTTTGTTGGTACATGGTCTCCTTTCCAATATTGTGCTGTGAGAGTTCTAGCAGCAGTTGTTGCATACAAAAAAATATTTTGTTTTTCCTTTGGGATCTCACCATACATTATACCTAATAAATATGTCTCTGCTTTTTTACTATGTGATGTTTTGATTAATTTTTTAATTTATTTGTGTATTATATTCCAACAAAAAATAATTTCTGGACATGTCCACCACGTATGAAACAACGTTCCGATCAAGCACGTATTATCAAATATCATTCCCATATCTCAGTGCCGGGCGGTCTTCCCCTTGCTGTCCTTCTATCCCAGGGGAAACATTGCCTTTGCCTCTGAATTGGTGCAAACAGCAATCTGTGGGAAACCTGAATTGCTGTTTGCTCCGACTGAGCGCTAAAGAGCGGTTTTCCCTGGGGGAAAGCAGTGGTACAAGAGGAAATAGGGATAAGCCCAAATTTTGAAAGAGGTGAGTTAGGCTGAAGAAACCTGCCAACTTACCAGTAGCACTTTAATGCGGCAATGCTTCAAGATTTCTAACCCGCAGAAGCTACTTTTTAAGCTCATGGAGTGCTGGACTGACACTACTGCAGTTAGAATTTGGCCCAGAGAGTCCCAAATTCCTATATAATCTTGCTAATTGAGGGGTGCTTGTTTCCTTCATTGGCCTCTCAGGCTAGTCTTCATCGCAAATGGTTAGAAGTACCTGAAGGCAAACCTTTCTGCAGTCCAATCTGATACTGCCTTGAGAAGCACGGAATTCAGTATTCAGGTGAAAGCAGCATCTGCAACAGAAGATTTTGTATTATGTAATAATACAACTGTATTATATAATACAAAAATATTATATAAATAATGAGGAGGACAGAAGTCATGTGGTGACATAATTATTTGTGGGCATTATTACATTTGGGGAACTGAGAAGAGCAGACAAAGGTAGTGATTATGGTTAAAACATTATGTCCTCTAGGGCTAAGGTATCATAAAAAAAAAAACTAAGGAGACATGCTCTTGGGCAAAGGTGGTTATGTAATTTCAGCAAAGAAGGCAAATAAGATTACCCCCTTTTTTAAGTACAGCAAACATGCACTCGAGAACAAAGCAGTGGGTAGAACTCTTTAGGAGTAATAACAACAATAATTTTATTATTTGTACCCCACCCATCTGACTGGGTTGCCCCAGCCACTCTGGATGAGGTGAATAACTCTCTGAGCATAAATACTGTTGGTGTCCAGTTTTATCCTAGGCATCTTTACTTCTAAGTAAACCCCACCCAGACCTGGGGGTCCAATCAATGGTTGGGATAATAGACATAGAAACCACATGGTCCATAGTCCAAATGCTCAGTGCATACTTCATACAGTGGTACCTCGGTTTTAGAATGTCTCCGTTGACGATCATTTTAGTTTTCGAACGCCGTAAACCCGGAAGTAAATGCTTCTTGCAGCCAATCAGAAGCCACACTTTGGTTTTTGAACCTTTTGGAAGTCGAACGGACTTCCAGAACGGATTCCGTTCAACTTCCAAGGTACGACTGTATTTGGTTTAGTACAGGGGTAGGCAACCTAAGGCCCATGGGCCACAAGCAGCCCACGGGGGTCATTTAACCGACCCACAAGCCGCCTCCGAACTGAGCCGCCCACTCAGCGAGTCCCCGAGTGCCGGGAATCGTGTCTGCGCCGACACAGACACCGGAAATCGCAGCCGCGGGCTCACGATCTGCCCCACAGAGGGATCTCCGCTGGCGTGAACCGGCCCAGGCGAGGTAAACCTTGCCGACCCCTGGTTTAGTACAACACAGGTGACTATGAAGGCCAGAAAAATACACACTTCAACCAAGCAGAGGCCTATTATCTCTCACAGATCCCCAGAGAGACATTATGCACCAAAGATGTTCCAAGCCTTTTTTTTTTTTTTTTTTTTTTTTAACTAACCTTCTGCCTCTATATCAGAAACGGCCAGTTTCTTCACATAACACACATCTTCAGAATCTGATGACTGCCGAAATTCCAAACATTCCAATGGAAGCTCTGCATCAAAGCCATTTTCAAACAAATGAGCTCTCAGCATTCTCCTGGCCATCCTGGACAATTAAAAACCAAAATTCTTTCCAGTAGCACCTTAGAGAACCAGTTCTCCTTAACAAAAGAAGGTTGCCCAATCGCTCTATCACTGAGCAGGGCTGCAGTGAGGTCAATGGGGCATTCAGACTATTGCTATTTTCCTCTGGGATTGAATCACCGCCCGCAAATTCAGGTTGCACAATGAAAACTGAATCGTCTCTCTTGCGCAACTAACCCACTTCCCCAAAAAATGAATGCAACGAAGAAAGTGGTGGTGCAATGCGCTGCAAAGTGTGCGGGGCCAATTGCTCAGTAAACAGACAGCTTCATCCCCATAAACTATGTGCACACACCTCAGGATGAACGCTTAAAAAGCAAAAAATAAATTAAAAAAAATCCTTCTGGTAGCACCTTAGAGACCAACCAAGTTTGTTATTGGTATACTATGAGCTTTCGTGTGCATGGGGTCTTACAGTCGACAACAGGTTTACCACACCTATCAGCCAGTCACCCATTCCCACCACCCTTCTGAGTAATACCCCTCCCCACCCTCTCACTATATATAAGGGTCTGGTGACTTCTGTTTCAGTGTATCTGAAGAAGTGTGCATGCACACGAAAGCTCATACCAAGAACAAACTTAGTTGGTCTCTAAGGTGCTACTGGAAGGAATTTTTTTTTTTTTTTGTTTTGTTTTTGTTTCGACTATGGTAGACCAGTATTTTTTATTTTGTTTTGACTATGGTAGACCAGTACTGAGGCTGAGGCTCCAGTACTTTGGCCACCTCATGAGAAGAGAAGACTCCCTGGAAAAGACCCTGATGTTGGGAAAGATGGAGGGCACAAGGAGAAGGGGACGACAGAGGATGAGATGGTTGGACAGTGTTCTCGAAGCGACTGGCATGAGTTTGGCCAAACTGCGGGAGGCAGTGGAGGATAGGGGTGCCTGGCGTGCTCTGGTCCATGGGGTCACGAAGAGTCGGACACGACTGAACAACAACAATGGCAGACCAAAAGCAGGTTAGCTGGAAGTAACATTTGTCCTCTCAACACATACATCCCCTGTAGAAAGGCAAAGCAGCAAGTGCAGTCACCTCCCTTTATGAGAAGCCATTATTTATTATGGTTATTATTTCAATTTCTTACCTAGCCATCACCAAAAGGGTATGGTGGAGGGTTACAGCAGTTTAAAATACAATATTAAAAACAGCTTAAAGGAAATTAGTCAGAAGAATATGGTGGGTCAGGGCTTTTTTCAGCCAGAACCAGTGCTGTTTTTCTATATATATAAAAAAAACTTGTAGGGGTACTCGCCTTTTCCTACTCATATTGAAATAGTGCCCCTCAATGAGGCCAAACTTAGATTGACAAATGTTTAGGGGTACGTGTACCCCTGCATCCCCCCAGGAATAAAAGCACTGGCTGGAACTCACCAAAACTTAATTCTGGCAACTCTCAGGTGGGCGCCATTGCCATTCTAAGAGAACAAGGGTGGCATTCATGGTGAGTCCAGCAGTGTGCAGATAGATAGAGGGGGGATGAGCAGAACGGTGGTTGGGGTCTCTGTGGGAGTCTGGAGACATCGGGAGACAGTCTTTGGAGCCCCATTCTGCCCCCCCCAATTGACCACCTGAGGCCAGTATTCGAAGCTCCCAATGTTCAAGGCACATTTTGCGACAGGGAATTTCATTAGCACGAGCCGTTTCTGTCAGGATTAAAACTGCCACTGCTAGAAGGAAAAGAGGACCTTTTTCTGCCTCCCCACTTCCAGCTACTCTCTGAAGACTGAAGAAGAGACCCTCTTAAGAATATTAGGGGGGTGGGCAGGGGAAGGACTAGACCATGTGAAAAATGAACATAATATTTTAGCTGCAGTTCATTCATTTTCAGCTTTGTATTCTTGTTATAAAAAAGACATTGTGTTGTGGCACCCGTAACCAAAGTTTAAGGTGCCATTTAGCTCCTAGCTTTCATGTCTCAGCTTCTAACACTGCCTGAGGCAAGGATCTCACCTTGGCTAATGGGAAGTCTGGCTTTGGCAGACAGCCTCTGGCCCAGGCATAGGCAAACTCCGCCCCTCCAGATGTTTGGGACTACAATTCCCATCATCCCTGACCACTGGTCCTGTTAGCTAGGGATGATGGGAATTGTAGTCCCAAACATCTGGAGGGCCGGAGTTTGCCTATGCCTGCAGTCTGGCCTTTTTGTCTCAAGAAGCGTGAAATATACTTGGAGTCAAGTGTGAATTTCATGCTCTTTATTCAGCTCATAGTAGCAAGGAATGAGTCTTTCCCCAAAACGTCTGCTATATATACATTATTTACACAATGGGCCCCACGTGATTGGCTAATTCCGGGCTACTCCTGTAGGCCAATCAGGTTGCAGATTCACTTCCTCCAGGAGCCTGATTGGCTGCTCTTGCAGGCCAATCAGGTCGCTGATTCACTTCCACCTGGAGCTGGATTGGGTGGCTCCTGCGGACCAATCAGACTGCTGCATTCTGGATCCTATTGTTCTCGGACCAATCAGGCTGCTGCATTCTGGATCCTATTGTTCTAGGATTCAGCTCAGTACATAACACAAGGCCAGCCCTGGTTTTTTCCTGCTGAACAACAGACACTCTCTGCTTGGTTTGCCAACTGTGAAATAAGCATTTTAAGTTAACAGAATAAACCCTAAAAGGTATCTGCTGACATAACATAACTTTACTCCTAATCCCCTGCTTCCTCACTGTTCACTACAGCACTGACGAAGCTTCATGAATGGGTGAAGTGCAATATTATCACTTGTTTCTTTTCCTCCTATTCCTTCATTATTTCATTTTCCAAATGCTTAAAAAAAAAATTGCTGCAGACCTACAGTCTCAACCTTATGAGTCATTGGCATTACTCATCCTGTCAGCTAGACACCAGCTGTTCTCTCAGGGATAATTCGCTAGACAAGATGCGTCCTCAGAATGGCGATTTCACGGTCCCTTCTCAAAGTGGGGAGGGCAGAGAAGGGAGTAACAGGTTCCAGACATCCTTGCAAAAACATCGGCCGCTATTTTGTGCTGGGAGCAACACAGAACATGAAAAGACACTCAGAAACACCGGAGGGTGTCTAAGGAGCCTGGCAATAGAAGCGAGGCACGCGGCTGCCGCAGAAAAGATCAATCTGGCATCTCCCATTCCCTGATAATCAAATGCCACGAAAACACACAGGCTGATATCACCACATCACAACTTTCTACAAACCTACTTTGCATCAGTTGGCGGTGTTTGTGGGGGTGAGGAAACTCAAAAGCCTGTGCTGAAATCACTTTACACATTTTGCACAGCCAGATACTGGCATGGAGTGGCTGTTTTCGGTGGTAGACGGTATCCGCCATGTGCATGTGAGGTCTCATGCACACCACTCTCGACACTCGATGTTGCAGTCAGTGGATGCAGTGGGAGAGGTGAGCCCGGGTCTGCCAAAGATTGTTCAAAAATGGGACAGCATGGAGAACAAACAGGAAGCTTAGAGCAAAAAAAAAAAAAACCCAAACAGCAGGAGCCAGGGGTATAGATTGGGGGTGGTGGTGGTGGAACCAGGTGCACTTTTGAGAGGCGGCATGACCAGGTTCCCCCCCCCCCAGGGCCGGCGCGTCCATTTAGGCGAACTAGGCAATTGCCTAGGGCGCCAAAATGGAGGGGGCGCTGGCCAGGCTTGGGCGGGACGGGCTAGCCAGCCCCGTCTCGTCCATTGGGGCTGGTGGCACGGCGCTCCCGGGTGGGCTGCGAGCCGGCCGCCCAGCCCCGTCTTCGAGCGCAGCGAGTGGGGGGAGCCGTGCGGCCCCGCTGGCGCCTTCCCCCACCCCCACGCCCGCACTCTCCCCCAGACCCCCGGGGGCGCCAGAAGGATCACCGTGCCACGGCGCCAGATGTGGCTGAGAGACGGCCCTGGGGCTAGCAGCAGCTTCTCCGCTACAGCGGAGAAACTGCTGCTTGCCTCTCCACCACCCCCACCTCCCGCTAAAGCAGGCTTTGGCGTGGTGGGGCGCCAGAAGGTGGTTCGCCTAGGGCGCAAGAAGCCCTAGCGCCGGTCCTGCCCCCCCCAAAAAAGCTCCCTTGTTGGAGCTTGGCTCTGGCGCACAAGGGAGGAAAAAGGTGGGATATAAATGCAACAAATAAATAGATATTTTCCACCGGTTGCATGCACAAATCCACCATTCTACTGTAATGGTGATTACTTACTATGTCTAGTTAGAATTCCTTCAAATTAGAGGAAAGAGATTTATTTTGGCCACTTTCCTACTTTAGACAGTACTGTATTTCCTCTTAGTGATACTGTATATCCCACTTCTCCCCCCACCCCCAACCAGATGGCTTAGTCTAAGGAAGGCTTAAACAGATTTGACTCAAATCCCTACAGTTGTCATTGGCTAAGCATTAACAGCCTGACATTGCTCAAATTCTCTGCGATTCATGTCCCCTCTGTAGGTTTCTTTCTGCTCTGGGTGTCCTTTGCTTCCTGCATGTGTAATCTGATAGAGAACTGCACCATGTTCCTGTGCGTACCTGGAGGGTGGGGCAAATCTGCAAATGAAAGGCATCCTCTTCTCTCCAGGCTTACATTGCTGGACTCGGCTGACCTTTCGCTCGTGGTGTGTTTGCATTTCGCCGCCTGCTCTCTTCCTGTTCCCATATTTGCATTAATGCATTTTATTTCCCCCCACAGTGTTTGCATATGTCAGCTTATGCTGTCTCTCCTAACAGCCAGGAGAGGGCCTTTACCGGTCACAGCTCTGACTTCATTCATTGGCTTAAAAACACTTCTCAGGTGGGATGATGAAATATACTCGGAGTCAAGTGTGAATTTCATGCTCTTTATTCAGCTCATAGTAGTGAGGAATGCAGTTCCCCCAAAACGTCTGCTTTATATACACTATTTACACAATGGGCCCCACGTGATTGGCTAATTCCGGGATACTCCTGTATGCCAATCAGGTTGCGGATTCACTTCCACCTGGAGCTGGATTGGGTGGCTCCTGCGGACCAATCAGACTGCTGCATTCTGGATCCTATTGTTCTAGGACCAATCAGACTGCTGCATTCTGAATCCTATTGTTCTAGGACCAATCAGACTGCTGCATTTTGGATCCTATTCAACTCAGTACATAACAGATGATTTAACAGAAATTGTTTAACTGCACATTAAAAATTGTAACTTGCTTTCTAGAAAGGCAAAAGACTTGTTTTATTTTTCTCTTTAGCACTCAAGAGTCTCTGGTCCTCCGGGCTCATGGGCACCAATGACGGCCTCCATGCTAGCAACCTCGAAACCATACAATCCACCCACTGCAGTTTTCGTTGTTGAAAATTGGCCACCTGGGCAATGCCAATCTGACCCACCGTGTAAACAACAGCAAATATAACATACGTATCAGCAGCTTGAAGGAACCGCAAGATTTGGAGAAATGCAGTCGTTTTTTCTAGATGGGGAAATCCCAAAATAAGGGCTGAGAATTATTAGTCGCTGGTGAATGCTGGTTGGCAGGGGAGTGGGAAACCTGAATAGTTGAACTCCGTAGTGCGACATTTTTGTTGCAGGTCCCACCTGTAGAATTTAAACATTACATTTTGCACGTAAAGCTACTTTTCAGGTTTTGTTTGTGTTCAACCCAATGTCCCAGCAGCACAAGGATTTCTGTCTTTGCACAGTGGAACATCCTCCCCCTGTCCTCTTCTCTCCTGGCCCCTAAATCTGTTCTGGGGGTTCCCTCCACCCTCCAGAGCAGATTTGGGGGTCAGCACAGGTTTTGCTGGGGGTGCGGTGGCGAGCCCTGTTGTGCTAGCGCTAATCCGTGCACTAGCACAACTATTTAATTGAATACCGCCTACTAAAAATTACATCACCCCCTGTAGTCCAAAGTGGTAAAGTCTATGCCGCCACCTCCACATTCTGCTGCGCATGCAGGCTAGGCCTAAATCCAGTAATTATTCGAAAAGTCTTCCAAAATTAACCAGGGACACCTATCATAATTTGCATCCTAGCTAAATCATTCACATCTCTTCAGAGCTTTATGATTTGACTTGAACTGATACGGGTTCCTTTGGAACTCTCCAGGAGCTTTCCGGAAGCTTCTAGAACAAGGCTTAGCAAACTTTTTCAGCGGGGGGCCGGTCCACTGTCCCTCAGACCTTGTGGGGGGGCCAGACTCTATTTTGAAAATTAAAAAAATGAATGAATTCCTATGCCCCACAAATAACCCAGAGATGCATTTTAAATAAAAGCACACATTCTACTCATGTAAAAACACCAGGCAGGCCCCACAAATAACCCAGAGATGCATTTTAAATAAAAGGACACATTCTACTCATGTAAAAACACACTGATTCCTGGACTGTCCGCGGGCCAGATTGAGAAGGCGATTGGGCCAGATCCGTCCCCCGGGCCTTAGTTTGCCTACCCATGTTCTAGAAGTTCACTATTTAAATCAGAACGCTAATGATCCCCAAACCATACTGTGCTTCCACTTGCAGGGCCTGTCTTCCTCTTGTTTCCTGGAGTGACATTTGGTAGTGACCTCGTTGTGTAGACTTCAAGTAGTTAGATACCTGGATATCCATTAAAGTTGTTTCAGCTCTCAGCTGACTGACCTGTGTGCTAAACCAGTCGTGAGCCTTGAATGCTCTCCAAGGATAAAAATAGATGGGAGAGCTTTCTGTACCAAAGGATGAGGCAGACATTCAAATGGCTATGTGTCCTGTACACAGTAGAAAAGGCCTCGTATAAATATTTTGCAGCACAGTTCTTCCCTTACTATTACAGACTGGAATTCTGTGCAACTCTCCCTCCTACTCATCCTATTTATGCCTTCGTAGCATTTGTTCCCTGGTTGTTAGAATGTCTCCCTTTTGAAAACGCTTTCTGGCTGACCTTGCCCTGCTTTCTTAATAGCAAGCCAAGGCAGTGTGTGACTTGAATGGCAGTCAGAGACACCCAGTCCCCAAATAATCATCTACTGAAAATGCACTCTCTGAAAATAGGGGCAAGGAACTCTGGGTACTGTAGTTTCATCAAACTACAATTTCCATTTTTTATTTAGAGAAGCCAGGAGAGCTTAAACCAGCATGAAGTCATTTTGGGGGCATGTGGGAAGAGGGGTTTAGGCTGTAGTATGGCTAAACTGCAAAAAGATCAAACTTATCCATCCTTAAAGAAATCAGCCCTGAGTGCTCACTGGAAGGACAGATCCTGAAGTTGAGGCTCCAGTACTTTGGCCACCTCATGAGAAGAGAAGACTCCCTGGAAAAGACCCTGATGTTGGGAAAGATGGAGGGCACAAGGAGAAGGGGACGACAGAGGATGAGATGGTTGGACAGTGTTCTCGAAGCGACTGGCATGAGTTTGGCCAAACTGTGGGAGGCAGTGGAGGATAGGGGTGCCTGGCGTGCTCTGGTCTATGGGTCAGGAAGAGTCGGACACGACTGAACAACAACAACATGGCTAAACAGTGAGTTGTTGTCGTTGATTGGGATATTTTAAA
Organism: Lacerta viridis; assembly: GCA_900245905.1. Classification (NCBI taxonomy): domain Eukaryota; kingdom Metazoa; phylum Chordata; class Lepidosauria; order Squamata; family Lacertidae; genus Lacerta; species Lacerta viridis. Next base: position 442,205 of record OFHU01001177.1, read on the forward strand.
AAGTTTGCAGAGAAGGATAAGACATGGTTGAGGGTATATTAGCCTACCCTATAGGGAGCCTAAAGTGCAAGCCTAAAGTGCTGAAGATGGAGGAGGAGGGCTGGCCGCCACTGGGAGCCAGAAGCTGGTGTGGTTCACCACGCCACAACTACTACCTCTCCCATCTCCTTGGAGCAAGGAGCTTCCGCGGTGGCCGTCAGGCGAGGGAGCAAAACGGTGACCTGCCAACGAGGGGTGGGCCTGACTGTAAAAAAATTAATCTGGATTTAGTCGCCGAACACTTTGCTGCTCTCATCAGCTTAATTTTAATAATCTGTGAGGTGAAACTAGGTCATACTAGCCTAGCTTGTAATGATATCATGGCACTAATGCAGGGCCGGGAATTTGCGAGGATTGCTGCTTTCGAAGGGCTTAACTGGGCTGAAAGGGAGCAGAGCCACTAACTGTAGAGGGGTTGTTACTGGCATAGCTTCTTCTTTTTCCATCTGGAACTTGGTTCCAGGTCCTCTCAAATGGGCGCCATCGCCATTGTAAGAAAACGAGGGAGGCATTCCTGGGGAGCTCTGGCACCTCTTTTTCTAGAAAAATAGCACCCATTACAGGGTTGACTAAGGACTAAGCCCCATATCTCCTGCCCTTTCCTTCCTTCCTTTTTTTTGAAACATTGCTATTACTATTGTTGTGCTTATAGGGTGTCTGGACACGCTACAAAGCACTGAGGTGTAAGACACAATTTCACGAAACATTTTGATTTTCCGAGGCATCTATAAATGAGTCCATGTCACTCTCCTGCAGTATTGCATCGTGGGCCTCTGCTACATGTCCCTTAAGTATGTAAGGATGCGTGTGGGTGGTAGATCGGAAGTGTTGGTTGCAATGGATACCTTGTGAGGAATTGGGAAGGTCTATTCCTGAGCTGGAAATGGTGAGGAGGTTGAATAAATGAGGCAGGAGGGCTAGTGTAAAAGGCTGTGTCAGAAACGGCTTGCTATAAATCTGGCCAATGCTATGATTGTAAAAGAAGGCTTACTTAAAATGTTGTTGTTGTTGTTTTAAATAAACCAGACTGGATATATTTAAAAACTGTGTTCTAAAAATGGGAGTAGATATAAAAATTGGTTGAATATTAATGCTCCTGTCTGAGATAGATAGATAGATAGATAGATAGATAGATAGATAGATAGATAGATAGATAGATAATGCAGTGGTACCTTGGGTTACGTACCCGATCTGTTCCGGGGTGCCGTTTGTACCCCGAAAAGTACGTAACCCGAGCATCCATTTTGCGCATGAGCAAAGCGCGATATCGTACTTCTGCGCATGCGTGAACTGCGCAGAACGCTTCTGTGCATGCACAGACCGCTTCTGTTCATGCATAGACCGCGCGGACTTGCGCATAAGCGCCTGCGCGGGAAATTCACTTCCAGGTTTGCGGGGTTCATAACCCAAAAAAACGCAACCCGAAGTGGACGTAACCCGAGGTACCACTGTATAGATAAATAGATAGATGATAGATGATATATAGATATTTGGATAGATAGATTATATAAATAGATGATAGATAGATAGATAGATAGATAGATAGATAGATAGATAGATAGATAGGTTTTGTGTTCTATATTGCTTCACATCTTAAATTTTGATCAATATTTCTCTGTTTGGATTTATGATTTTCTGTGCTGCTGGCTTTTGCCGCAATAAAACAAATATTTTGTTGTTATTTTTAATAGCAATGATTTGTTTTATACATCACCTAATACAAAAATAGTCTGCATGGCCCCCTCCAGACATCTTTTTTTTATAACACGTTCATTATTGAAGCACTTGGGGCAGTCACGCATGATCCTGCTTTCAGAACTGTTTGCACCTGCAAAGGTTTTGGGGCGGTCACACTGCTTCACTTACAGCCAGTGCATGTCCTGTAACTTCTTCCTGTAACCCCACAACTTTTTATAACACAAACGCTCGGGTTTATTTGTGTCCTTCTCTTCTTGCACTGCAGCCAGTCTGGATAGCACTGGGGAAGGATTGCAGAATAAATCCACCCCTGTTGCGCTATTACTGCCTTAAGAAAATATTTCAGAATATACCCTCAATAAAATACCTGTCTGTCTGCCTGCAGGCAGGGGCTCTACGGCAGTACCTTACAAACTTAGAATAACAATACAGAGTTTAAAAACAGCAGTTATCAGTACACTAACACAGTGTTTTTCAACCTTTTTTGGGCAAAGGCACACTTGTTTCATGAAAAAAATCACGAGGCACACCACCATTAGAAAATGTTAAAAAATTTAACTCTGTGCCTATATTGACTATATATAAAGTAATTCTCTTGAATTTTTCAATTTTTCCCACGGCACACCAGGCAACATCTCGCGGCACACTAGTGTGCCGCGGAACAGTGGTTGAAAAACACTGCACTAACAAACCAACAAGCTCAAGAATCACATCAGTGACACCAGCAGCAATGCAGCAGCATGTAACCCATCAAAATCCACAAAACGTCTGAAACAAGGATGAAGTTCCTCAGTTAAGCCCACAAATGCTGCCTTACTCAGGCCTGTTTTTGCTTTTGTTTGTTTTTTTCAGATGTGTGGTTCCACAAAAAATAAATGTGCAATTATAAGCCAGATTTGAGCAGTTCTAATGGGAATGCTGTACAGCTCTGAAGCAAGAATATAAAGGAGAAACAAATGTATTTATCCAACGAACGTGTTGCAATACACGTCCTTTGTTTTTTGTTCTTGTACTGCCATCATCCTCAAATGGCTTTGCTTTCCTCTTGGGCTTGGAGCTGTCGCTGGCCTCGTCCTCAAAAGTGTCAAATTCCAATTCTAAAAATCACCTTTTGGAATTAAAGGACAGCATAAGCCTGTTCTGTTTGTAAAAATGTGTTGACTGCTTAGTAAACACACACACACACACACACACACACACAACCCTCAAAGCAGCTTGCATAAAGTGCTATAAAATACCTAAGACTATACGGACAAAATCAACAGACTTTAGAAACAAGTTGACTTAATAAAATTAACAAAATATAGATAACATGGCTGTTCCTCACCATTTGGCTTGTCAGTTACCTAATGAAATTGCTTATCACAAATTTTAAAACTGATGAAATTGCTTATTGATCCAGTAAAGTACAACTAACCCAGGATCGCACAAGTACAAAATGTAATCCACGCAAACTGTTGTTGGAATCCATTTGTCTCGGGAGACAATGGAAGAGTGTGCCTTTGGGGGGTGAAGTCAAAACTCAGGTTTAGTGGCTGGTGTGGCTGTAGAGACTGATAAAGGAAATACATGTTTTGTTGCAGCCGGGGTAGATGAAGGCATCTATCCATCTTTGCACTCTTCCCAGCAATCATTCCTTCTCTGGTCACTGCTATGGATGCTCAAACTAATTTTCTCCAGGCACTACCATCATCTGCAAGGGATTTCCACATGGTGGGGTGGATATTGCCAGCCTTCATGTGATGTTTGCAGTTGTAGACATCAGAAAGGTGTTGGCCTGCCTGGTGCCTGAAGGTTAGCTACACAGAACCTCGATACACTTAAAAATCATGGGGAACATGGGTTAATGAAAAATATGGGATGGAGAGTCCCTGCCAGAGAAGAATGGCAAACCAAGCTGATTGACTATGCTGAGATGGCAAAACTGACCGGAAAACTCAGAAACCAATAGGATATGAAGGATAAAATAATAGGAAAAAATTATAAGTTACTTGGGAGACCACTGTAAGCAGATGGAAACAAAAGCAGGATTTTGATTTCACTTGTAGTGTAAAAATTACTATGGATAATATGGTTTGATATAAAACTTGTGGAGTGTAAAAATTACTATGGATAATATGGTTTGATATAAAAATTGGAGTATGGATGAATATGCATGTAGTAGAAGTTCTTGAGATTTTTACATGAGACCCCATTCTGAAGGGATTATATGGGGGAATCTTGAGATTTGGAGAATCTCTTTATATAGATATAGATATATATATATATATATTTCCTATACAGTACTTTATTTGTACTTTGTATTTGTAAAACCAATAAAAATTATTTCAAAAAAGGGGAAAATATGGGATGGGGAGAGAATGTTATCCTTTGCTACTATCCCTTGGAGGCATCTCTGGGTTTACCAGAAGCAGGCGTGCACTTGCACAAGGAAACGGTGTGAAATGTGTGTCATAGTGATGCGTGCTAGGTATGCAGTTGACAAGCACATCCTACTCCGCAGTTCAAAATTCACCTTAGGGGAACCCCTGCTTGGGACCAAGCAACAAGGGGAGAGAAAAATGGTTTTACTGTACATGTACATGTAAATGTAGGTGGTGCTGTGGTCTAAACCACTGAGCCTCTCGGGCTTGCTGATCATGATCCTGAAGGTCGGCGGTTCGAATCCCTGCGACAGGGTGAGCTCCCATTGTTCGGTCCTCAGCTCCTGTCAACCGAAAGCACACACCAGCACCAGTGCAAGTAGATAAGTAGGTACCGCTGCAGTGGGGAGATAAAAGGTGTTTCCGTGCACTCTGGTGGTTTCCGTCATGGTATCCTGTTGCGCCAGAAGCGGTTTAGTCCTACTGACCACATGACCTGGAAAGCTGTCTGCGGACAAACGCCGGCTCCCTCAGCCTGAAAGCAAAACGAACACCGCAACCCCATAGTCGCCTTTGACCGGACTTAACCATCCAGGGGCCCTTTACCATTTTACCTTTACTGTACATGGAGAAATAAGGCTGCCTAGTCGGGGTTCCAAATCCATTACCATGAGGAAAAATGAAGGCTGAAATTCTGAGGTTCATAGGTTCTGTTCATGAGTTCCTATGAGATTTCCTGGGACCAGTCAGAAGCAGTGTTATATCAAAACAAGCAATATCCTGAACAATGAGGTATGAGCTAAGACTCTCTAGAATAGAGAATGCGTATTTGTACGGGAAAGAGTTTGGATTTGATATCCCGCTTTATCACTACCCGAAGGAGTCTCAAAGCGGCTAACATTCTCCTTTCCCTTCCTCCCCCACAACAAACACTCTGTGAGGTGAGTGGGGCTGAGAGACTTCAGAGAAGTGTGACTAGCCCAAGGTCACCCAGCAGCTGCATGTGGAGGAGCGGAGACGCGAACCCGGTTCCCCAGATTACGAGTCTGCCGCTCTTAACCACTACACCACACTGGCTCTCTAGGGAAACGCTAGGAATAGCAGCAGACTGCGTATAGAGAGAGAGAGAGAGTATCCTTTCACATATTACGTGTACAGCTTTGTAATAAAGGGCCAAATCTCTTCTTACCAAAACACCAGACCCATACTGGGGCTCGGGGTGTGTAGGTGGAATTAGATGTTCTTATGGCTTCCTGACTGGAACAAGCATTGGTTCACGGCCAGCGTGCCTAAATTTTTTCAGGACTTGAGTTCTTCATCCTATCCTATCTAGTATACCTGAAGGAGTATCTCCACCCCCATCGTTCAGCCCAGACGCAGAGGTCCAGCTCCGAGGGCCTTCTGGCGGTTCCCTCACAGCAAGAAGCGAAGTTACAGCGAACCAGGCAGAGGGCCTTCTTGGTAATGGCGCCTGCCCTGTGGAACACCCTCCCATCAGATGTCAAGGAAATAAACAACTACCTGACTTTTAGAAGACACCTGAAGGCACCCTAATTAGGGACGTTTTTAAGGTTTTTGTTTGATGTTTTATCGCTTTTATTATTAACAATATTAATATTCTGTTGGGAGCTGTCCAGAGTGGCTGGGGAAACCCAGACAGAAGGGCGAGGTATAAATACTTATTATATTATTAATATCCTTGCTTTTTCATTTGACAGAAGTGAAAGTTTAAATGCCATGTTAGGTACTGACTTAATTTTGTTTTCCAGCTTATAGTCAGAAGGCAAATAATATTCCTTCTTCTTCTGTTAATGTATTTCCAGTGTGTGCACACCCATTAGGACTGGCATAATTTGTGTGGTAATATGCTGTGCCCGTACTAAGAAAAGCACCTAGGTGTGGTGTCACATTATTACTGCTGTGATTGCTAGGTAACATGATGATGTATGGTTGCCCCGTATGTCCTTTTGATTTACTTGTCCGGTTATGCAACACACACGGTATTCCAGTTCTCACCGGTATTTATTTGAATAAGCTGATGAATCATTCGGCCGTGGTATATGAAGTGAATATAGGCACAACTTCTTTGATCCACAAGCAAGTTCTTCTTTACCCGGAAACTTTGGCAAGTGGCACTGACTACAGGGGCTAGTTAACCGGCGGAGAGCATGGCAAAGTGCCAACTTGCTTTAAGCAAAACTCCCGGAAGAAGAGATTCACAAATGAAAGCCTTTCTCCTTTCAGTAGGCTGTGGGTTGCTCTATTGCTGTCTTCCCTCTATTTTCCTCATATCCAGTACTATGTTGGAAAATGGAATCTTGTATCATGACGACAGGGAGTCTGGGGCTACGAACACATTATACATTTAAAGCTCATGGGTTCCCACCCCCCCACAAAGCTACAGTTCCCAGGATTTTTGGGGGGTGGGGTGGGGAGGATAATGTGCTTTAATGACATGCTGTGTAGCCTGAACCTGTGTGGTTGTGAAAGACGGCCTCTGAAAGTTGAGAGGAAAAGGGATTGTATTTTGGGAGCTTGGGATGAGAGGCAGACCCGTCCCCCTATGAGTTGCTGGGAACTTCCAAGGGAAACAGCAATGCTTTCCCCCCTCAGGAAAACATCAGGACCTGAGCAGCAATTACTCCACTCCCAATTACACTTATTTCAGAACTGGTTAGCTGCTTAGCAACAGCACACCTTGTGCCACAGTAAGGAGCAAAGACTGCTGTGCTTAACAGATCTGGAAACAAATGGTCAATATAGGCTGTAGGTGGGCATTGAAAGAGATTAGCACAGCTGTTTCATAGCTTTAGGTGGGCATTTTTCTAGTGCCATATAATGTTGCATCTCTGCATAATTTTTATGACATATGGGGCGCGGGTGGCGCTGTGGTCTAAACCACTGAGCCTCTTCTTGGGTTGCCGATCGGAAGGTCGGCGGTTCGAATCCCCGAGATGGAGTGAGCTCCCGTTGCTCTGTCCCAGCTCCTGCCAACCTATCAGCTCGAAAGCACGCTAGTGCAAATGCTGCTGTGGCGGGAAGGTAAATGGCGTTTCTGTGTGTTCTGGTTTCTGTCAAGATGTTCTGTTGCACCACAAGTGGTTTAGCCATGCTGACCACATGACCCGGAAAGCTGTCTGTGGACAAACACCATCTCCCTTGGCCTGAAAGCAAGAGGAGCGCCACAACCCCATAGTCACCTTTGAATGGATTTAACCATCCAGGGGTCCTTTACCTTTTTTCACCTTTATGACTTATAGCCACAGTGTATTTCATTTTTCCTTGAGCAAAATGGCATGGATTTTTGACTTGGGATTTTCTGCTAAGGGTGACAAATGAACATAAAGGAGAAAGTGAAAAAAGAAAGCAAAGTTTCTTAAAAAAGAAAAAGAAATAAAAAAGGTACTTCCAAATAATCTTATGTAATGCGCATCTGAAGGGAAATTTTGTTCTAGAAAGAGGATTTCTAACTATGTAGAAGGAAATCTGATGAAGCAAATCTATAAATACCGGCCTATGAAATGAGGTGGTAGGGTGGGCGGCACTGGCTGTGTGAACCTTTCCAAAAGAAGGAGCCAAACTGAGGCATCTAAGAGATGGAGGTATAATCAAGAAGCCAAGCCGAGGTCAGTTCCAAGAAAGCAAGCTGAGCAGGCAGGGCAGGGCAGGGCAGAGCAGAGGAAGAAACAGAATTGGCCAAACAAAGATCAAAGGGAGAGGCCTATCCCAGCAAGACAAGAACAGACAAGACAAATTGAAGGCAAGGTATTTCTAAACAGTGTGCAGAAGGTATTCCATTGGCTTTGAGCAAAAAAAAGGCTTCTGATAACATAATCGAACCACAATTCCTCTTGCTGTGATGTTGCAGTACTTGCCTTTTCTTGATGCGTAATTCTCTGTTTTTAAACATTTGTTGTAAACTAATGTCTACTTACGTGCTGAATGGTTATACATTCCTTACTACAACTGGTGTTTTCTTCCAGCCAGACACCGGGACATAGAATCATAGAGTGGAAAGGGACCCTGAGGATCATCTAAGTCCAACCCCCTGCAGGGATAGGCAGATGTCCCAGATGGGGACTGAACCCTCAACCTTGGTGTTATCAGCACCATGCTCTAACCAACTGAGCTATCCAGCGCACCTATGCTTGAATTGAGTCAGTTCAGCAAGATGTGAGGGAGAGGCACGTTTAGGAATGTAACCAGTCTTGGAGTTAGCTAGAAGAACATGACCAGAAACACTGGATGGACCAAACACTATCCTGAGGCACTTGCCTTTGGTGTATGTTCTGATGCCATTATTAATTGCTATCCTGGCCATCACTTTTTCCCTCTGCTGAAATGGACTGATTCAAACATGTTTTAAAAGTGTTTGGCTTGAAGAAAAAGTCAGTTTTGTGTTAAGATATTTATCATGCATTGGTTACTAGTATGTAAACCAACTTTAGTTTACAGGAAACTAGAGAGAGGGGGGGAAGAGGGTTATGCATTTAGGAAAGGCAAATATGACGTCACTAGTTTAAATGCTTTCAAGCAAGATCTGAAAGGCAGTTCACAAGCAAACTGGTTGCTTGTTTCATTTTGTTCAGGGTGAACATGGAGAATTCCTCTGTGGAAAAGCTTCCACTTCTGTGAAAAAAAAGATTCATCTGTATGTAAAAAAAAAAACAAACTTTTCATGGGGGTAGTTCTTCTAAGCCTTTCCCCAGATATGCTGTTTTTATTTTTCCAGCAGTGAATCTTTTTTTATTTCATTTTCACGAGAGAGTATTCAAACCTGTAGCTCCCCACTAACACCTTGAATAAAACAATACACTCCAAGAATTAGAGGGGATGTGACTTGCTATGTAGCTATGGTATATTGAGTATCAGTTGGAAAAGAAAACAAAGTGTGCAGAATGCTGTACTTGGGAAACACTGTTGGCTGGAATCCTAAACCTGCTGTTAGGAGGGTGGAATACAGCCACATTTTGCTGCAGGCCAGACTATTATCAATTATTATTATTAAACTCTCAAACTATGAAATTAGTTTGGGCTTGAGCTTTCCCTTCTGAAAGCAACACGAAATTAATTCCATATATTTGTATCGGTGGTTAATTTTCAAGCTGCCCGTGGTAAATGATTGTTTCGAGACAGTTCAAAACCTGTCTCAGACTGAACTTCGGCCATCCATAAAAGTGCAAGATGTACCCTCCTTTGAAAACATGTTTGTAGGATAAAGAATGAAGGGTGGCATTCATTCGTACGCTGTATTTTTATTTTGTTTTGAGGCTGCACTGTGTGGGTTGTGCAAACAAGATTGTGGGTGTTTTCAAACCTACTAAGCGGCTGAGTTTCTGCCTGATCTCTGCTTCTTTTTTATCCGGCAGAAGGCTTTGACAGCATGTTACGGGAATATATTTAATAGTATTGCTGGATAAATATTTTGTGAGCCTTGTTTGGGTGAGTAAGTGGGAGGATGCGGATGACGAACAGTTATGAGCCTTGAAGTATGACAGGTTCCCCCTCCAGCAGACACTGTGCCTTTGGGTTTCTTTCATGCATCTATTGAAAAGGATAATTTGGCATCAGGGGCAGCCAGCTGGCATCCGACACACCAACTAGCTAATCAAATTTCCATCAAAGATGTTGATCAGTAGTTTAACTTGTAAGAGAAATAAAGCTATTTCCAAAGGTTGAGCACGGCTGAGCGAATCAGAGACAGAAATGGAATGATAACATCCGTTTTTTGGAACTTGGGAGGCATGCGCTGCTATTAACAAACGAGAGCTGAAAACCAATGCAACATGTATTTCCTGCCGGTATTAGCATAGCTATTATTCCTCAAACTCTGTTGTTCTTTTGATTTTATGTCTGTTTTAGTTTTATTAGAGTAGAAAACTTGGTAAAATGATGCGCAAGGAATTTCCCGCTGATCGTCTTGGCTATGTACACACTCCTGTTTACTCTGCATGCGCCGTGATCCCACCACTAGTTTGGGAAGAAGTGGCGACAGCATGAGCCACAATCCATGTATATCCCTTTTTTCCCTTATGCAATAATGCATTTTAATGTGCCTCCCCCACCAGCTTCAACCTGAATTGAGAAAAAGAAAGGCCTTGAGGCATGTACACATTAGCAGCTGAAAATACAGCGAGATCCTTTTGCCCCGCTGCGTTTCAAGTCACACCATTACCCTGATTTACTTTCCTGCGCATTACCTGATCTGTTTGCCTGTACCTGCAGCCTCCCCAAGTCCTATTCAATTAAGCCATCATCTGTGCATATGCAACAGATGTGTGGAATATACACACCTCAGCTCAACCGCTACTTACATTTTCAAATGAAATGGAAGCTAGTTTGAGGGGAAATGCATCCGAAAGCAGTATTACGAAACTACAGGATGCATGTGGATTGTGGCTAATATCATGCGTACTCATCTTCAAACACCATTATACTATAACCAGAATAAACTTTAATGTGCACACAGTTCTGGCTGTATGCACAGCCTTACTCTAAGTGGCATAAAAATGGCTGCTTTTATGCATGTACTCTTCTTGTGTTGGTTCCTTTGCCATAGGTGTTTAAGATATGGGATGTGTGTGGTGCTGTGGTCTAAACCACTGAGCCTCTTGGGCTTGCTGATCAGAAGGTCAGTGGTTCGAATCCCCACAACGGGGTGAGCTCCCGTTGTTCTGTCCCAGCTCCTGCCAAACTAGCAGTTCGAAAGCATGACAGTGCAAGTAGATAAATAGGTGGCAGGAAGGTAAACAGTGTTTCCATGTACTCTGGTTTCCGTCAGGGTGTTCCGTTGCGCCAGAAGTGGTTTAGTCCTGCTGGCCACATGACCTGGAAAGCTGTCTGTGGACAAACGCTGGCTCCCTCGGCCTGAAAGCAAGATGAGCGCCGCAACCCCATAGTCGCCTTTGACTGGACTTAACCGCCCAGGGGTCCTTTACCTTTACCTTAAGGTTGCATTCCTGCAAAAATTATGGATAAAAGTGCATAGAGTTGGACTATTTTGTCTCTACTTGGGAGTCAAATTCTAATGACTTTCAGACTATCCTAGTTTGTTTTGATGGAATATTTAATTATCCCAGTTTACATAATGTTCTCCCTTCGGTCATTTCAACACTTGTCGGTTGCAGTCATTTTGTGTACCACAAGACTGTGGCTTAAGACTTTCTGCTACGAGGGCCTTTTCTCCCTTGGTCTCTAAAGTTTTCCGCTCTGTCTAGATTTACAGACATCACTACATAATTCAAGTTGTCTGGCTGCGGACACTGTAGTATGAGTGGGATAATAGCCACCCTAGACTATATCAATATAATATAGTCTGAAATAGATGAGCATCCATGTTGTGCAGTCTGGGTAAGAAGACAAGGGAGAAAAGGAGAAAAGGAAATAAAGCTTAATTAGTGAGATGAGACCGCATTGTTTTGGAAGGTGGTCAAGTTTAAATGTCATGGGAGAGACCCAGTGTGGTGTAGTGGTTAAGAGCAGTTATCTGGTGAACCGCATTCGCATCTCCGCTCCTCCACATGCAGCTGCTGGGTGACCTTGGGCTAGTCACACTTCTCTGAAGTCTCTCAGCCCCACTCACCTCACAGAGTGTTTGTTGTTGGGGAGGAAGGGAAAGGAGACTCCTTCGGGTAGTGATAAAGCGGGATATCAAATCCAAATTCTTCTTAGGAGGTGGGGAGAAAAGATGAAGCACATATATCTTCATCCAGCAAAACTATTTTTTTCAACAACAAAAAAAGTATGTTAAAAGGCTGCAAGCATGGTGTGGAAATAGCCACAATGAGAGGAGTTAGTGTGTATGTCAGTAGAAATGGTCCATAGGCCCATTGATATTACAATATTATGTCAAGATTTGCTACAACTTGAACTATGTACCTTCAGTTTGTGCCCTCCAGTTCACTGAGTCATTCAAGGTTGTACAATAGAAGGAAATAAAGAATTCTCCTTCCCTAGACATCAGCACGACTCCAAACAGCCTGTTGCATCTCCCTGACAAGGACAAGTTGTAAGTCAGGCATAGGCAAACTTCGGCCATCCAGGTGTTTAGGACTACAATTCCCATCATCCCTAGCTAACAGAACCAGTGGCCAGGGATTATGGGAATTGTAGTCCAAACATCTGGAGGGTAGGAGTTTGCCTATGCCTGTTGTAAGTGTTTCCAGGTCAGTCTTGGATCATTGCTTATGCAACAGGCAAATTGTGGCTTTATCTACGCGGTTCCTAATCTCTTTCTTTGCTTGCCATTCTCTTCCATCCTTGCTGCAGACTCCTGTGAACAAATGCCTCAATTTGGACGTGGTTTCTGACTGAATGTGCCTCCAGATTGACCATTGTGTTCTAAATTTAGGTGCAGAGCTCCTAAAATCTGACCTGACCCAGCTGGAGAATCTAGACCATGAGTAGCCATACTAAGGCCCTGGAGCCAGATCTGGCCCAATCGCCTTCTAAATCTGGCCTGCGGATGGTCCGGGAATCAGCATGTTTTTACATGAGTAGAATGTGTGCTTTTATTTAAAATGCATCTCTGGGTTATTTGTGGGGCATAGGAATTCGTTCTTTCTTCTTTTCAAAATAAAGACTGGCCCCCCACGAGATCTGAGGGACAGTGGACCAGCCCCCTGCTGAAAAAGTTTGCTGACCCCTGTTCTAGGCCCATACCTCATCCTCACTTGGGGTGCAGTTTTGCTGGGAACTGTAGTCTCGTTTGCTGGGCAGTACTGACACATTAATTCAACCATAAGCAATACCTGCAGTATGAATAAATGTGTTAATTGCATTTTCCCAGTGGCAAAATACTGTGGTCCGTGCTGGGAATATGTTCTGTCATGAACAGAAAGCACTACTTGAAAGTAATAAGTTCTTAACCCCAATTTTAATGCATTGTTGTGTCGAGTCACTAAATTCCATGCAAGTAGCAGCCTAATGCTAAATTGTTGGGAGCGGGGCAGAGAAACCTTTCACACACGTAGATGAAGATAATGTCAACAGGGCTTCCATGGCATTTCTGGCTTGCAGCAGGCTGCTTACACAGAACTGCCAAAATCCAGTTTTTAAATATATGATGGTCCACATTGGCCTATTGAGGAATGTCAAAGGAGCAGCCCATCTGCAAATATTGAGGGGAGGGGGGTAATGAATTATCTATTACATAGGGTAGCAAATTCATGCTTGCCACTGATGCTACACAGCACAAGATGCCAGTTCTTCCCCATTCTTCCTCTAGCCCAAAAATGGTGCAGCCCAGGAAAAAATGATTCAGCTGAGTGATTCCTGCAAACTGGGCCCCATTTCTGGTTGGAATCGAAAGGTCCTGCTCATATGTGACTGCACTGTCTTGAAGTACAGTATGTAATTGTTGTGCTTGTTAAAGCAGTGTCTTCTGCATATGAGCGCAACATTGCATTGCCCTGCTTGTTCTGGACTTCTCTGCGCATTTACAAAAGCCCACAGTTGCTTAGTGCTATCTGGCATTGATACAACAATGCGGGACAGGACTTGCTTTGTTCTCCCAGTCCATTACAAGGCACAGTGCTTTCGCCGTGCAAAGCTGCATTCCTATACTTGAATATGTAAAGATAGGGAATCAATACACAACATGACATCGGTATGTCTCCAGCGGGAGAATCAAGGACATTTTAAGTCTGAAAAACAACCCCGTTGATTATGTATTCATACTATGCCCCAAATAAGTAAATGTTACATCAGCGAAACCTGCCTTCTGAGCTCTCAGTCTCTTATTATGCAAACTGTCTAACTTCCTATAGCATTTTTAATCCCACGGACAACATATGCAATTGCACTATCATCCCGAGTGGTTCAAAGTTCCCCTGCTCTGTTAAAAGACTCTGCCCTTTCTCCTTTGCCAGAAGCTCCTTCCTTTCAGAGCATCCACATCCTATCACCTCTCCTTTCAAAGCACACTTCACTGGCTTAACTCCTTAAACCAGGGGTTTGTCAACCTTTCTGAGTCCACGGCTCCCATGACCAACTCCATTTCTTTCTGCGGCACCCCTGTGGGGCTCAGGAGCCCAGTTATGGCACCCCTTGCCTGCAGAGCTGGCAGCCTCTCGCCCTTTTTCAAACACCCACCGCCCCAAAGAGAGGTGATTCCCAGAGGCTCCATTCGCCTAAGGAGCTTGTAGGCAGGGCTGCTGCAACAAACAGCTGTGCAAGAGAGAGGGCATCAGAGGAGGGAAGGAAGGAAGGAGGGACAGGGGCCACTGTTGCCTGCCGGCACCCCTGACCATCATTCAAGGCACCCCAGGGTGCCACGGCACACTGGTTGAAAGCCACTGCCCTAAATCCATTCCCAACGGAAACAACACATCAGGGCTTAACTGGATGTGACATGGCATGCATGACCCAACCCTGATCCTGCTGCGCAGATTCCCCATAAAGTGGGGTGGAATTCATATAAAGTGCAGGATGGGCAGGTACGAACGGAACCATTCCCGCCCTTGTGCTTTTTGACCTCAATCCACCTTTTTTCTCCCAGAGGAATGGAAAGAGCTGAAATGCTGGTTCTGGGAGGAGCACCAAAGATTAGGCCCTGCTCTCAAACTCTTTTATAGGGATTTGGTGAATGGAACAAATCTGCACATGGGGAAAAAAGAGGAGTAACAAGGGATTAATGTGAACTGTGATGCCTTGTTAACCTTGTTTCTCTCTCCTCTGTTATCTTTCCACTGTCAACGTTTTGTTTAGATTGTAAGATCCTTGGGGCAGGGGTTCTGTCTTTTTGTTTAAGCTTTTCCGTTTCAGTTAATGCTTTTCCGTATCATGCACACTGATAGCACTAACAAAATAAATAATAAATAATAAACAAATTCCTTCCAGTAGCACCTTAGAGATCAGCTAAGTTTGTTCTTGGTATGAGCTTTCGTGCGCATGCACACTTCTTCAGATACACTGAAACAGAAGTCACCAGACCCTTATATATAGTGAGAGGGTGGGGAGGGGTATTACTCAGAAGGGTGGTGGGAATGGGTGATTGTGGGAATATACTTTTCAGGTGCGCTCGCACCTGTGGTTATTTGTGTTTATTTGTGTTTAATTATGCTTGATTTTACTGTATCCTTCCACCTGGAAGGAAAGGTAATAACAGGATCCGGCAGGCGATTTACTGCTGGGATCCCTCCACGGGGTTTTAGTGGCTCCAAACTTTAAAGTAGTCAACGGTCAGTTAATCTGCTTCCCGCCCAATTTAGGGCAGTAACAGAGTTGTGATTGGTTTATGTATCGATTATGACGTTGGTTGTTCACTCAATAAAAAGCTGCCGCTCCCTGTTGGTGGTGTGGAGAACGCGCGGAAAAGCCCAGTGAGAAGAACGTTGCGTGGCAAGCCTAGGCAAAGCAAAAGCGAAACCATCCACGCAGGGCAGCCAAAGCCGTTTCCCTCCAGACTGCAGTCTCCGTAGTTTTATTTTCATTTTTGCTTTTAAAGTCTTTTATTTGGCCGTTCAGTTTTGGCCACCTTTAGCCTTATTTTCCTCTTCGGAGTTTTGGACCAGACAGACGCTCGCAACCATCTACGAGGCAATCTTCACGAACTCACAGAACTCGAAACCTTCAGATTGCAGCCAGCGGTTCTCTTCGTCCACAGCGCGGTGGGAGCAGGCTCCGGAATTACCGGCTGTCCCGTCCGCAGGCTGCCTACCCCAGTAACTGGTGCCCCTGTGAGGCCAACTTCGTCCTGCACATGGGAGGTGTCAGCAAAGAATCCCCACAGGTGATAGGCTGATGGGTGTGGAAAACCTGTTGACTGTTAACGACTGCAATTGGTCTTACAGGAAAAAGCAAGGGGTGAGATGGCTAAAAATAGCTTTGTCATGTATAATGAGATAAGAATCCAATGTCTTTATTCAGACCAGGTCTCTCCATGGTTTTAAGTTTGGTAATAAGTTGCAATTCAGCAACTTCTCTTTCCAGTCTATTTCTGAAATTCCTTTGTAATAAGACAGCTACTTTGAGATCTTGTATAGAATGTCCTGGGAGATTGACGTGTTCTCCTACTGGTTTCTCTGTCTCTGATAGCCCTATAAAGAGTGCTGAAGATGATGGTAGACAAGTTTACACCCTTAGCTTGAAAGCTTTCTTCTCCTAGGCACCAACACTCAAGCCTAAGTTTCCTCAGAAACTTGCAAATGCACTTGGATGCAGTGCAATTATTTCTCCCCTAGACAGTGCGCCGAGAGCCTATGCATTGCCCACATTTAAAAAACGGAGGCTGCAACCCTACTTCCCTGGAAGCAAGCCCCACTGAATTCAAGAGCACCTACTTCTGAGTAGACAGGGTTAGGATTGCGCTGTGAGAGTATGTTCAGCCCCAATGGGAAAGTGCCGCCATTCCTTTTCCATGCGGCCATTTCTTCTCCCAGAGTTTTTTTCCAAGGCTCAGCAAACATGGCAACATCAGCTTATGCAAAAGACAGCTGCTGGTGCCAAACCATTAAGCCTATGCAGCTGAATAATCCTTCACTAAAAATAAATGCAAGGAAAATGAAATGGCATGTCAGTTTATGCTAATGTTGGTTTCTCAGGGGGTAAGGCTCCTCAGCAAGGTTATATCTGAAGGCAGGTCCTCTAAATTGGGGCAGGGTAAAAGGATGCTTTCCGGGGAGACTGCAAGGCTTGAGGAAAGAGTGAGGAACAGTGTTGTTGGTGAAAGCTGGAGGAATTTAATGGCTGGGACATCCACAGTTCATTGCTTGAGCTGTGACCTCACTGGGTGATCTAAACCCAGACACTAAAAAGCTACAAAAAATTAAAAAATAGTTAAGTGCAGTCAAAGGCAACTACAGGGTTGCTGCGCTCAGTGGTGTAGGAAGATTGGGGTGGGTGCCCCGGGTTCCACCCTGGGGTGGCAAAACTTGGCACAACCCGCAATGCCCAAGCCGAGCCCCGCTGCCGGATAAAACCCTGAGCAAGCTGCGGAACGAGGTAGCCTCGCCCCACAGCCTGTTCACAAACCTTCTTCGCGGCCTGCGAGCAAGCCGAGGAGTGAGGCCACCCCATCCGTGGCCCGCCCGCCGGAGCAGCGCACGCCACCAACGGGCCCCGAGCAAGCCGCGGAACAAGGCCACCCTGCCCCACGGCACGTCCACCAGCGCCGTGTGCTGATCCGCAGCGTGCATGCATCATGACACAAACCACCACCCCTCCAGGTGCCGCCGGGTTTGCCGCCACGGGCGGCCAAGTGGCTTCCTCCGCCACTGGCTGCGCTCATCTCGCTTTCGGGACAAGGGAGCCGATGTTTGTCCACAGACGGCTTTCCAGGTCATGTGGCTAGCAGGACTAAACCGCTTCTGGCGCAACAGAACACCGCACGGAAACACTGTTTACCTTCCCGCCCCAGTGATACCGGTACCTATTTATCTACTTGCACTTTGACGTGCTTTCGAACTGCTAGGGTGGCAGGAGCTGGGACAGAGCAACGGGAGCTCACTCCGTTGCGGGGATTCGAACCACCAACCTACTGATCAGCAAGCCCAAGAGGTTCAGTGGTTTAGACCACAGCGCCACCTGCATTCCTCCAAACCCAGACACTATTCTTTCCGCCTCAGCTGCCATTTGCAACATGAGGATGAAAATATTTGCCTCCCTTGTTGGGGTGTTGTAAGGGATGGCGTAAATGATGTATGGAATGTTAACTGCAACGCAATAAAATACAATATCAGAAATAAAACAAGCGATTAAAAATGCAATTTTAAAAATCCTAAAGCTTCTAGCACACCAAGATCACCCACAAATTTCAAATGGTGGTGGTGGGATTTGAGGAATCACTGGCCTACAGGCATAATGTTAGCCATTGTTCCCATAAAGCAATAACTCATCTACTGTGGGGGAGCTTTCAAACATTTGATCCCCCACTTGCTGCCTGGAATAATAATAATAAATTTATTTATTTATACCCAACCCATCTGGGCAGCTTCTAAAAGAATATTAAAAACATGATAAAACATCAAACATTAAAAACTTCCCTAAACAGAGCTGCCTTCAGATGTCTTCTAAAATGGCATTTCCAATCAATACATTACATAGAACCACAGAATTATAAAATTGGAAGGGACCACGAGGGTCCTGTAGTCTATCCTCTTGCAATGCAGGAATCTTTTGCTCCATGTTATGTTTCTCTTTTGTTTTAAACCTATTTGTTGCATGTTGCCTCTGTAAGCTGATGGACAGATGCAAAACAAAACAAAACAAAACAAAACAAAACAAAACAAAAATACCACCTAACAAACAAATAAACCATGCAAGGGCTTATGTTCCTATATGCTTTTCAGTGCTGCGTCATGCTGTTTTCATCTTAAGTAGACCTGAAACTTCATTATCGTTTCAGCATCCCAGTTTGTGGCATGATCCAAATTATAAAAAGTCTTTTAAAACCATTCATTCACGCTCAGCGCTAGGGCTACTTTCTGTAAAGAAAAGGAAGCACTCTCGTTTCAAAATGCTAGCTGGTACATGAATGGATTCATTTTCATATATTCCGGAGACGTTGCTTTTATTATTGTTTTTTCCATGTTGGCTTGGGATTTCCTGTGAGTCAGTATTTATTTCCTGTGGCCTGCTCCCATGGAAATTTTTTTTACCAGCTGAGAGAATGCTCAGCCTCATTGGAGGCTGGAGAGAGACTTAACATCCATTCTCTGCTTGTAGCTCACCATCAACTGGATTACGCAGGCTAATATGCATGGATATGTTGTGTTGGAGAGTCCAGTTTAAGGGTAGGGAGTTAGTTGACGCTGACCTTTGAGTCTTTCCGGCAACTTGTTAACAAAGGAACTCAGTGTGGCATCTGCCCGCCTGCCGGTGCCATAGGGACAATTTGGGGGCTGTGGGAATGCTGGTTGCTAAGCAGCAAGGCTGCTCACCGAAAAGGCATATTAATGTATTCATGTGAACTGTTGCAAAAGTTACCCAAAAGAACCATTTGATACAGCAGATAGAGCTTTGGGCTCGAACTAGGAGGACATGCATTAAAACCTCTGCTCAGGTCTTAAGTTTAGCATGTCACCTTAGATTCAGGCAGTGGCAGAGCTTCATGCTCTGGCACCGGGGAGCGGAGAGCAGGCAGGGGCGGGGCTGGTGCGCGTCCTGGGGGCATGGCACGCCGCCCGCAGGGGAGATAGATAGATGTTTATTCGGCATTTGCGCCCATCATACAATACAATCATACAATACAAAACAAGCAGTCAATCAAAAATCAGATAAAATCAAATAAAACGATAACCCAATACAGGCCGCGGATATAATAACACAACTCACAGGGACCAATATTATCACTTCGATAAAACATATATAAAAAGAATTAAAGTTAAAATTTAGGCACCCAAAACTAAAACCAATGTCTAATTCTATTTTTGAAAAACATATCTAATTATCAGTAATCGGCTGACATCCCATTTTGTCTCTTGTGCGAGATGACGGCTGTTAGGAATCTAGCAACCTGTAGAGTTATATAAGGGTCCACATCTTGGAGAACCCAAGCAAGACGTAGGTCAACTGGCTTATCAGCAATGGACTGAATTATCGGATTTAATATACTGGCACGTATCGATCTGTACATAGGGCAATTGAACATTACATGCTGTAGAGATTCAGTTGATTTGTTTTCACAGGCACACATAGGAGAAACTTGGCCCTTAGTAAATCTATGACTCAGCACGTTCGATGGAAAAACATTAAACCTAGCTCTAATGAAGGCATAACGATGTGAAGCCCGCAGGGGTGTGGCGTGCATCGCTTGTGGGGGTGCGGCGCCCAGCGTGGGCGGGGAGCAGCCACGATGGCACCCTGCTGGGATCGCGCTGCCAGGGGCGGTGCGCTCCCCCCCTCACTCCTCTTCCTCCACCAGTGGATTTAGGTAGGTAGCCATGCTGGTCTGACGCAGTTGAAATAAATTTAAAAATTGTCCAGTAGTACCTTAGAAACTAACTAAGTTTGTTCTGGGTATAAGCTTTTGTGTGTATGCACACTTCTTACCACGGGGGGGGGGGGCTGGCCCAAGCCCTTGTTCTATCCCCCAAAGGGTGTCATCCCGCCAGGGGCAACCTCACCCCCAAGGCAGGCAGGCTTGATAGAGCTGTCCAGTTAGCTGGTGCACACCTAGCTGGGGAGCAGGTGTTTCCAACCCTGCCTGCCCGCCAAGGGTCCTAGTCCCTGCACTGCTCTCAGCAACTGCATGTCTAGGCAGATGGAGGCAAATGGAAGTCCCCAGGCAGCAGCTTAGGTTATTTATGTATGCAACAGCTGCAGCCCGTGTTTCGTTAGCCCCCAAATGGAGAATGAGCAAGGTCCCAACTAAAGAAGAATGGCAACTTGAACTGATGGAATATGCACAGCTTGTGGATCTAACCTATAGAATAAGAGAACAAGAAGAACATAGGTTTAGAGAAGATTGGAAAATGTTTACTGAATATATTTGGAGGGGGGGGAATGGTGTACACTTGAAAAGGTTGGCAGCATCCAGATAAATTCAACAGTGTAAATAAGTTTTGATGGATGTAATAATGGTTTGGTTTATATAAAATATGCAGGGATATAAGTTACAGGTGGGTAGCCGTGTTGGTCTGCCATAGTCGAAACAAAATAAAAATTCCAGTAGCACCTTAGAGACCAACTGAGTTTGTTCTTGGTATGAGCTTTCGTGTGCATGCACACTTCTTCAGAACAGGGATATATGTTATGCAAAATGAACCATGGAAGGAGAAGGGGAGTCATTGCTATCTCAAGGTTGTTTTAATGAATATTCTAAATTGTAAAACAGAAAATTTATTTGTGTGTGTGTGTGTGTTTGTGTGTGTGTGTGAGAGAGAGAGAGAGAGTTTTGTAGTTTAGATGTTGAGCAAACTGAGACAACAGCACTGTTTAGTGATGTCTTTAGTGAAGATAAAATACCAAGCACTTATATCACAATTCAAGTTCTCAAACCCCTTCACATTAACTATTTTAATCATCCCAACAGCCCTCCAAAGCAGGCATGTATATTTTCCTTATCACAGGAAGGGGCTCACGCAGAGAGAGAGAGCTGGTGCACAGTTAAGGAATTGGAAACAGGCCGAGAGATGTGCTTCCTGCTCCAGCCCCTCCACTCCCTCAAACCAGTTTCCCCTGGTGTTTTCTGTCATGACTAGAAAACACACACACCAGGAATAGTAGCTGGTCGAAATGGGGATTTCCAATTCCTTTCTTCATTTCTCACTCTTTGCTAAATGCTGTTTTAGTTCTGCTACACCAGCGCTTAGCCTGCTAACAATCTCAACTTGAACACCTTGCGCAATGCAAGGGGAAGAGTCAAAGAACAGCATTTTGTCAGCTTCGCTAAAATGTTATGAACTAGGCAAGGATTTATCAAGAGATGACACTTGCAGAACAAATGTGAGTGGGTGGAGAAAACACTCAGTTTTGGTGGTTTTTAGGTCAGCCTGGTCAATACTGATAGCGTGCCCATTTGAGGCTCTTGCAAGACAGAGGCCCCAACAAGGAGAAAGTATGTGTTGTGTATTAAGCAATAACACAGTCAAGATGTTTAATGTAGTGTATTGTGTTGTATTACAGACCTTATTTGAATGTACAAGTTACAGCGGGAACAGCAATCATTTGCTGATTCAGGGAGCAGGATTTGGATCCTCTGCTGGATTGGTTTCCACGGGAGGGAAGACGTGCCATTGGTTCCCGCCAAAATGTATCTTCTCCCTACTAGATGACTGTTACTATATAAACCCCAGTTTTCTCCATTCCTGTAGGCTCTTCCCTGTTTCTGAAATAAAGAGATGTTGTACCTGATTCTTGCCTCCAGTTATTAACGACACAACAGATGAAAGTTGTATTATAAAAGACTAGTAAAGGTAAAGACGAGGTTTTTTTTAAAAAAAATTATCACGTTTCTGTTCTGTCCTTCCTTCTTAAAAGATTTGGGCAGAACATATAAGGTTATCCACTTTTATCCTAATAACAGTATTTTTTAAAAAAAAAACATTATTTTTATTATAGATTTCTTGGTTTACAAAAGTATGTGCAATGTCTCTTTTTTCAAGTTACATTTTGTCTGGGTGGCCCCAGCCGCTCTGGGCGGCTTCCAACACATATAAAAACATAATAAAACATTAAACATTAATACGTACTAACAATCTGATCTAACATAAGAAGTCACAATAACTTTACAGTAAAGAACTTATATCAAACAAAGCAACATTCAACAATCCATCAGAATCTAATAGTAAACAGCAAAATTAAACATCAGCAGATAATAACTAAACAATTTACACTTATTGACTGCAGTAAAGAATTAACAATCTATAATCAATAAAAATAACAGCAAATCACAATGCATAAAAGATGTAGAAAACATAAAAAAAAAACCATGTAAAAGGATCAAATTGAAAACCAAGGACACACAAATTATAAAACTATTATTTTCAAAAAAATAATCCCTGAACTCCTAAATACTATTACGGTATTATCCTAATAACACCAAGAGACAGAGTTGCCCAAGTTTCATCTAGTATAGTGAACTTCACAGCTGAGCTGGAATTCAGTCTCAAGTGTTTCTGGTCCAAGTCTAGGGTCTAGTTCAGCAGGCCGGGCCCAACCATAAGGCAAGGTGAGGCGGCCGCCTCAAGCAACAAGATCCACAGTGGCAGATCTGCCCTCCAAGGAATGTATTGCCGGCTGCTGCGCCTGCTGTAACAGCTGCGGAGTGCTCCTTGGAGGCTGGGTCTGGGGTCCCCCTCAACAACTCCTTACCCCAATAATGCCTCTAAAGTGACTTTTTGGCAAATAGGAGGTGCTGCTGATCTCCTCCCACCCTTGCTCCCAATGTCGTTATTCACTCAGCCCAGGCATAGGCAAACTCCAGCCCTCCAGATGT
Source organism: Lacerta viridis (assembly GCA_900245905.1). Classification (NCBI taxonomy): domain Eukaryota; kingdom Metazoa; phylum Chordata; class Lepidosauria; order Squamata; family Lacertidae; genus Lacerta; species Lacerta viridis. The sequence goes on from OFHU01001177.1 coordinate 465,182, forward strand.
TTGGGACTACAATTCCCATCATCCCTAGCTGACAGGGCCAGTGGTCAGGGATGATGGGAATTGTAGTCCCAAACATCTGGGCCGGAGTTTGCCTATGCCTGGCTCAGCCCTTCTTCTCTGGCTGGGGTGGGGGGGTGCACCATTTTGTGGTTCGCCTCAGGTACCAAAATGTCTTGGGCCGGCCCTGCAGTTCAGACTTGATCATCTTGATCCGATAAACCAGGAACTGGGAATCTATAGCACTTTATATATTGTAGGACTGGTCTAGGGAACCTTTAGCTCTCCAGGGCTTGAGCTGGAGCTTAGCAATATATGGAGGGCCACTGGCTGCCCATTCCTGCAATAAAACATGGTTTACTGGCACAGGAAGAAACTGTGAGTCGGGTTCCTCTCCTTGTGTGCTCAGCTTCAGTGAAGCTATTTTAATATCAGATCCTGGTTTCATATTAGGTCATATCCTAGTCTGAGGGGAGTCCTTAACCACAACTTCCTGGTTGAGACATTAGGGTAAATGCTGAACCTGGGCATGCTAAGCAACAGCTGGGGTGAAGAAGACATCTGAAGGCAGCCTTGTATAGGGTTATGTGTGTGTGTGTGTGTGTTGGAAGCTGCTCAGAGTGGCTGGGGCAACATAGTCAGATGGGCAGGGTATAAATAATATTATTATTGTTATTATTATGGAATAGGTCACAGGGGTAGGCAACCTAAGGCCCGTGGGCCGGATGCGGTCCAATCGCCTTCTCAATCAGCCCCACAGACGGTCTGGGAATCAGCATGTTTGTACATGAGTAGAATGTGTCCTTTTCTTTAAAATGCATCTCTGGGTTATTTGTGGGGCCTGCCTCTGGGTTATTTGTGGGGCATAGGAATTCATTCATCCCCCCCCCCAAAAAAATAGTCCGGCCCACCACATGGTCTGAGGGACGGTGGACTGGCCCATGGCTTAAAATGGTTTCTGACCCCTGGCAATAGGACATTCTTATTTTCATTGGAGAAATATTGGAGCGCATGTGATTTGTAAATGGTGAAGACTGAACCTGGGATCTTACACATGCAAACCACGTTGCTCTACTCATGAGAAATAGGAACAAAAAGAAGAAAAGGACCTGGGAGGATGACAACATTCAAATCATGCCCAGATATTTCTAACCAGGGGTGCCCTCTTGAATAATTCAATTTTGCCATCATGCATGAAATTTATCTTAGCACAAAATTCAGTGAACTTGGCCAAGACTTGCTGCGGACTTTTCATAGTGTAAATCCAAGAGAATTTAGAGAAATGAAGCTGCTTTCTTTGCCGGCAGATAAACATCAGGCAGAAGTCATCAGAGGTCCGATGCGGAAACCATCCTCTGCTACCAATGTTATGAAAACTTCCCGCGGGGGCAGGCTGAGAGACTGACCCCAAAGGCGGACGAAGCTTCCGTGCCCTCTGGCTTCTGGAGTCCAGGGGCACAATGTAATATGCGGTTGTTCCCAGCTTGAAAACAACACAGACACAAGCCTTTTGGCTAAGATCTACTTTATTGTAGATAAGTGCAGAATATATACATCTGCGTAGCAGCTCATAATTCAGAGCTGAGCGTCTGCATCTCCTGCTGCAGAACTGAAAGTAAAGAGTACAATAGTAAAATACAATGACATCACATGTGAGTGGGCTACTATGGCCAGTGTGTTTCTCACAGAGTGAAATATGACTCTTAGTCAAGTCAAGTGACCTTGCTGCTTCAGCGTCTTCGCAGCTCGGCTTGTACTGATATCACAACAAATATATGGGGGGGGCAGGTAAGTCCCACACTGCATGATCAATCACATGACACAGTGCATGGACAGCATTTGAATGGCAATGCCCATCAACTTTGGGTGCCCCTAGGAGTTAGCTCCTATGTTTCTTATTCAGATTATGCCCAGATATTTCTAACGTGCTGCAGACAGAATGCCAGTCTGTTACAGAGCCCAAGAAAGGACGGAGAACAAATATAAACCCACATTGAAACAAACATAAAACCTACAAGCAAGGGGTGATGCGGCGCAAACAGCAATGTTATGTGTAGTGTATGAGAGGCCCAGGAAAAGCTCTGCTTCAAATATCGTGTCCGCCATAAGAGAGCTCGGTGGCCTTGAAACAGGGAAAGCATAGTGCAGGCTTGGCTTGGCATGTCTGCAAAATGGCAATAAAAAGCACCAACCTATCAGTCTTGTGCTACGTGCTAATGAGAATCTGCACGAAGCACTTTCAACTATCAGTTCTCCCTGTTCCAGCTTGGTTTTATAGTTTGCTATTAACCCTCTCTTTTTTATGTGCCGCGCTGAGCTCGTAAGGAAGAACAGTGTAGCACTACAGTAAACGAAATGCATGTTATCTTTGACGAAGAGGGTGGCGAGTTGTTTTCAGACCTTCAAGATATGGTAAACAAGACAGCTAAAAATATTCAGCGAAACAGAAAACAGCTGCCAAAAAAAAATATCTCTTGACTTCACATTTGGAAAGCGCAGTCTATTTTCTTATTTTCGGAGAAACAAATGTCGCAAGATAAATATTCCGTGAGGGCAGGAAATCGTTTTTTAAAAGATTGCACAGTGGAAAGCACCTGTTTTGTTTCTGCGAGGCGAAGTCCGGTTTGTGGGGACAGGATCTCAAGACGGGTTTCCTAACCAGACTTTTGATGCACATTATCCAGACCGTCTGTCTACAAGTCTACATCGCTGTAAGCTTTGTAGATTGCGTTGCTTCAGGAAAACGGTGGGGTAAAGGTATTTGTTTTGTGATGTTACCCACGAACACTTGTAGTGGCATTTCCTAGCTCAAATACAAAAAAGGAAACTCAAGCTGTAGCTAAGCATGCAGTTCTGCTGAATAATGCAAGGAAGGGTATGAATGCATGTAAATGCGTTCTGTGTACAAAATGTGGTCCTCATGCCGAGAAGTTCCATGCTGGTTCGCTGGTTTGTGTGTACAGTGGTACCTTGGTTCTCAAACAACTTGGAACCCAAACACCGCAAACCCAGAAGTAAGTGTTCCGGTTTGCAAATATTTTTCGGAAGCCGAACATGCTGAGTTTTGATTGCCACACTTCTGTTTTGAGTGTTACGCTGAGGTCTGTCTGTTTTTGCTATTTATTTTGCGTTTTTTTGTTTTTGTGACTGTGTGGAACCCAGTTCACCTACTGATTGATTGTGTGACTGCAGTACATTGTTTATTGCTTTCATTTTATGGAACAATGGTCTGTTAGATCAGGCATGGCCAAACTTGGCCCTCCAGATGTTTTGGGACTACAACTCCCATCATCCCTAACAGGACCAGTGGTCAAGGATGATGGGAATTGTAGTTCCGATACATCTGGAGGGCCAATTTTGACCATGCCTGCATTAGATGGTAAAATTCATGTTAAATTTCTGTTTTAGGGGTTGTTTTTCAAAGTCTGGAATGGATTAATCCATTTTGCATTACTTTCTATGGGAAAGCGCCTTGGTTTTGGAACGCTTTGGTTTTGGAACAGACATCAGGAACAGATTAAGTTTGAGAACCAAGGTACTTCTGTAGATCTTTCACATACCAGCCCAACACATGGATGGTGGGGTACATGGCCATTGCAAGTGTTGTTGAACAGGGCTAGCCCTGTGCAATCCTGGGACACCCTCCTAAAAAAAAACCCATTATTTCGGTGCGTTGTGTGGAGTGGTAATCGGAACACGTCATGGAACTGAGTCAGCCCTATAGGCAGAACCACAAGCTGTGTCAAGTCTGCCCCCTGAGCGTTGCAGACTATCTGCAAAATGGCCAAACCATTTGCACCGCGATTTTGCCTGCTCCCACAACTCTCTGAACTGTGTGTTGGTTTGCAAAGATGTTAGACGGACCAAGAGGCTGCTTTAAGTTACACAGATGAACAGCCCCAAATAACAGAATATTGTAAACATTGCAATTTCTCTAGCATTGTGTTTTTCATGTTTCATTTGGCAGTTGGCCACCTCTACTCCTTACCACTGGAATACTTGCCAGTATCTAAGGTTAACAAGGCCTCTGTTATCTGTAGGCTGTGGCCTGCTAATTCTGGGAACCGGCTGTTAAGTAATCTCATGTGACCTTAAAAAAATTTAAAAAATGAAAGTATACCTTAGAGGCTAATCCTCCTCGTGTTTTTACTTGGAAGTCAGTGTCAATAAGTTCAACATGGCCTGACTCCAAGTATATGCTTAGGTTTGCAGTAATTAAGATTAAAACTTGAGTGATTCCTACTGAAGCATGTTGAGAAACTTTTACAATATTACCATAGACAGGTGAGGAAGCAGGTAATAAGCTATGACCAAAATATGCCTCCTGTTGTTGCCGATTGCTGCAGGGTTGTTGTTGCTTTTTAAGCCCGTGACCATGGCAGGGTGCATTTCTTCATGCTATTCTTGTGTACAGCATTTTGCATTTAATTTCAGAGAGGAATCGTTTGTGCAAGTGGTCAAAACAATAAAAAGCAGCTTGTTCAACACCCTCTCTCTATACTTCTGAAACATCTTTCCCTTTCAACTGAAGAGGAGAAAGGTGTGGGGTAGTAAGTCTGTATCTAATTCAGGGGTAGGCAACCTAAGGCCCATGGGCCACAAGCAGCCCACGAGCTGCCCCCAAACCGAGCCACCCGCTTGGTGAGTCCCCGCGCCGGCGTCTGCGCAGATGCGATTTTGGGCGTCTGAGCATGCACAGACGCCGGAAATCGTGGCTGCGCACGCTCACCCGCAATCCAGCCCATGGAGGGATATCCGCTGGAGTGAACTGGCCCAGGTGAGGTAAACCTTGCCGACCCCTGACCTAATTCCTGGTAGTGTATCTCCATCTATACCTAACAGTCCCATTATTAGAATTGAACAATATATGGTAAGAAAGATGTATTTACTTGTTGTATCATCAGACCGGACTCAAAAGAAAACAGATAATGTGGTTATGGGGGGCGGGGCGGGATTATAGGACACAAACATTAATCATAGTAATTAATGTTAACAAATGAGTTTTTATGTATCAACTCAATATTGCGAGATAATATCACATGATTTGTTGCCATGCCAAATGTTGGAAGGTACTGTGAGTTCCCTATGCTTTTCAAATGGAAAAAAAGTTCACAAATACACTGTCTTATCCAAATTAATTTGGATAATTATATAGGATGCTGGCATGTATAGGATAAAAAAATTGAAAATAGCATTGTGATACGTCACTCAAAACCAGACTTCCATTAGATGGATGGCGGATATTTAATTTGTTGCTGCACAAGCATCGAGGTGTGTTACAATATCATGCTTATACACCTGTTTCCTAATGCTTTAAAATAATAATTGAAACAAGAACTCCAGGGGCTGTTTCTTCTTTGACTGCGGCTGCATCACGACAAGCAACATCGCACCTGTCAAAACACCTCCCTTTTAAGCATCCACGAATGTCCGGCCCCTATCTAAACGTGGCAACTCCCTAAAATAAATTCCTTGGTCCACTTTGCATCGTACAGCAGAGCAATGTTGCAGCAAACTGGCTAGAATAAAAAGCATGCTATCTCAGGGGATTAGCCAGGCCAGGAGGCTGGCGCCACTTCAAGGTCCCCTTTTCCAAATGGAGCATTGAGGTCAGGAAAGTTCTCAGTGCCAGAGAGAAGGACTCCCAGGCTCAGTGCTCCGTATATGATCAAGTAGGGTAGGACTTGAACCCATGGCTTCAAGTTACAAGAAGAAAGCAGATTCCAACCAAACACCAAGAAGAACTTTCTGACGACGATGGAGCTGTTTGACAGTAGGACGGAATCCCTAGGGAAATGGTGGACTCTCCTTCCTTGAAGGTTTTAAGGCAGAGGTTGGGTGGCCATCTGTCATGGATGCTTTAGTTGAGATTCCTGCATTGCAGAGGGTTGGATTGGATGACCTTCAGGGTCCCTTCCAAACGCTACAATACTATGGTTCTAAGTAGGGTGGAGCTGGCTTGGAGAGCCAAACCCTGATTGTGTCACGTGGAAAGAGTGCAAGGAGACATGGGAAAGACCTGTGGGGCAGTGTCCTAATACATCCACCCCAGACTGATCCTGACCTCAAGGTACCCCCACCGAGAAGGCAGGTAAAGGTGGAAGCGGGACATGTGAGTCGTTCCTCTCCATGCCAGCTGGACAAGCATGCCAGCACCTCTTGCATAGCAATGCCTACAGTCTGTTAAATTTGGAAACATGTACTGGCACATCCACCAATTTCTCCCATGTATGAGTTTTGCGTCAGTGGATGTAGCAATTAGTCAGGTAAACACTACTGAATTGTGAGATAACTACCATTAAAAATAGCTTTCACTACTGGGTACCGAAAGACCTGGCTAACTGGCGGCATTTTCCCACTGACAATTTCAATGCTAAAGTCTGCAGTCAAGCAGCATACTGAGCCAATCTGGGTTTTTTCTTCAATGAAAAAGTAGTGCCAAGAGAAACTCTATATACCTGGACCTTGGAAAGCCCCAAAGTGGTTCGGTGAAAAGGACCAGCGAAGGTTTTAACACTCACAGCAATAGCTAACAATTACAGCAATTAATGGTATAGCAATAGACCTCAGGGTAATTTGGGGCATAATATCCAATTTTCAGACTGGGAAAGGTTATGGAAAACGGATTTGAAATTCTCAGCATGTTGTACGTTGAATGAAAATTATATGAAAATGATGTACCAGTGGTATTTGACTCCTAGTAAGTTAGCAAAAATGTATAGGATAAGTACAAATAGCTGCTGGAAAGGTAAAGAAAAAGATGGTATCTTTTATCATATGTGGTGGACATGCAAAGTAATAAAAGCATTCTGGGAAATGATATATAATGAACTGAAAAAAAGTTTAAATTAACTTTTATTTTTTTAAAAAACCCAGAAGCTTTTTTATTAGGAATTTTAGATACCAATATTCCAAAGGAACAGAAAAGGCTTTTTAGGTATGCGATGACAGCTGCACGGATGTTACTAGCCCAGAGATGGAAAGAAGAAAAGAGTCCCTACCAGAGAGGAATGGCAAACCAAGCTGTTGGATTATGCCAAAATGGCAAAACTGACCGGAAAGCTCAGGAACCAAGAAGACCAAAACTTTAATAATGAATGGGGAAAATTTATAACTTATTTGCGAGACCATTGTAAGCAGATGAATACATTAACAGGATTGCAATAACACTTGTAATGTAGCGAACACTATGGACAAAATGGATGAAAGAAAATACAGACTATGGAATAATATGCAGCCGACAAGGTTGACAATAGGACCTATGGAGGGGAAGGTGGGTAGTCCAGAGATTTGGAGAAATCTCTAAATATGGTTATGTGCTTTGTACAGCGGTACCTTGGGTTATAAACACCTCGGGTTACAAACACTTCGGCAGGGGTCAGCAAACTTTTTTTTCAGCCGGGGGCCGGTCCACTGCCCCTCAGACCTTGTCGGGGGCAGACTTTTTTTTTTTAAATGAACGAATTCCTATGCACACCAGGCAGGTCCCACAAATAGCACACAGATGCATTTTAAAAGGACACATTCCATTCAGGCCAGACGGTATTGTACCGTTCTTAAACCTGAGGCCCCATTAGCCAAAGTGGTACCTCAGGTTTAAGAACGGTTTCAGGTTAAGAACAGACCTCGGGAATGAATTAAGTACGTAACCAGAGGTACTACTGTATTGTTAAAGTGGTATCTTGGTTTGCAACCGTTTTGGGTTACAACCATTTTGGATTTTTTATTACAACCCTTTTTTTTTGAGGCCCCATTGGCAAAAGCGTGCCTTGTGTTACAACCTGTTTTGGTTTACAACCTGACCTGCGGAATGGATTATGGCTGTAAACCAAGGTACCGCTGTACTTGTAAAACAAATAAAAACTATTAAAAATAAAAAAAGACCTCGGGAACTGGTTTTACTGGATGCCCCCTTAAAGAGGAAAAATGTGCGCCAGGCACCCACATCTGCGCCTCCGATTGGATTATCATGAAGTATGAATCTGGCCTGACAACCAAGAACTAACATAGTACCTTATAAGGTACTATGCTAAAACAGAGAAACTAAACTACTGAAGGTAATGGGGCCCTTTATATGTCCGGCTGTCCTTTGTCAACAACAAATTGTTGTTTTTTGTGTTGAATATATGCTATACCCCGCCCTTCCCAGCCAGAAAACCGGGCTCAGGGCGGCTAACATCAATTAAAATCACAGCAAAAAACATAAAAACGATCAATTTAAAATAACAGATTAAAATACAAATTTAAAAATTCAATTAAAACTGCAGGTCTCAATTTCAAAATAACCCACCAATAAAAGATGAAGCATAAATATTAAACAGAAACCAACCCAAAGGCCAGGTGGAACAGCTCCGTCTTGCAGGCCCTGCGGAAAGATGCCAAATCCCGCAGGGCCCTGGTCTCTTGTGATTGTTCCACCAAGTCGGGGTTGAGAAGGCCCTGGCCCTAGTTGAGGCCAACCTATCGGGACCTCCAAAAGATTATTATTTGAGGACCTTAAGGTCCTACATGGGGGTGACCAACTCCCAAGAGACTGCGATCTACTCAGAGTTAAAAACTGGCAGTGATCTTTTTGGGGGTTCAGGTCAAAGTTGTTGAGCTTTTTTAGGGAGGGGGTAAAATGTTGAGCTTTTTTAGGGGAACAACTGTAGATCTGCCAGTGATCTACTGTAGACGTCTAGTGATCTACCTGTTGGACATGCCTGCTATATAGTAATTTTATGGACCTAATAGGTACCTAAAGCCATTTGCACATGTTGCCATGCAACCAGTCCATGCAGAATGTAGGCACCCTATATATAGAAATGAGCAAACAGTGATATTTTAGGGAGCAGGCTAGCAGGCAGGGCCCATTACTTACATCATAGGAGCCTACACAACACAAAACGCTGTTGCTATATGTAGGTTTTATTTGTCTTCTATATTTTAGAAACGTACATCATGTTTTATCTTTTAAATTTTTTGGGGGGGGCGCCCCAAGACGAGTGGGGCCCTTAGCTATAGCTTGTTTAGCCTATACGTAAATCTGGCACTGGTAAAGTGTCATGCAAGCACCACCTGGAAATTGCTAACCAACGTCTAGCACTCAGCATCCCACCCCCCACCCCGCTATCTTGATATTCCCAGTCTGTTCTTATTTGATTTCAAGGTGCCTGATGCACCTATTTGAAACTTCAAAAGAACATCAGAGCGGGAGAAAAATTGCACAAGCTAAGGCGTGGCGGCATCATCTAAACATTGGGAAGGAGGGTGGAAGGTATATGAGAGCGTCAGGAGGGGGGAGATAGCTCTGTTGTGGGCATATTCATGTGGTTATTTTAAAAGCAACTTCTTTGAAATCCTGCAGTTCGCCTACTCTGATCTGTGCTCTAACCTGTGACAAAAGCTGGAGTCCCAACTTTGTTTTGTGAATTCTTCTCATCACTAATTATGACCGTGCATGGGTTGGTGTGCAAAGCCCAGAGAGTTAGTAGCAAAGCAAATATTTTTATCTCTAAAGCGAAAACTATCGCATAGTTTAAGCAACCTCCTAATTTTTGGCAGGTTATAAAATGTGCAGAGATTCTTTGTCAGCCATTTCTGCTAATGGCCAAATAGAAATAAATAGATTGTTTGGTTACATATTGAGTTTTCTTGCATCTATCATTACCTTTTTGCTCTGAGGACAAAGGACACTGGCTGGTCAGCTGGATTATAGTGCTTGTTATGCTGAGCAATCTGTATAGCTTTGGTATCTAATCATTAAAGGCTGACATTTCCAAAGAAAGGGAAAATGTTATGGGCATATTTCCATGTCTATCAGCAAGAAGCTGTTGTAAAGATAAGAGTGCAAAGAAGTCTAAAACAAATTCTGCCACAGGGAATTGTTCCTGATCCAGTAGATAAAACAGCCCAGATTTCACTGGAATAAAAAAAAACTGGTATCATGAGGTCTGGCAATTTAGTGGCTCCTATCTGACAGTTGACTTACAGGATACCTACTGCCTGGAGGGAGGGAGGGAAGGAAGGAAGGAGGGAAGAAAAGACAGAAAGTCACAGGATTGTAATTTGTATACACTGCTAATCTCTTTCAGAGGCGTAACTCTATTAGTCTCTTGTAGCAAAAACAACAAAGCGTCTTGTGGCATCCTAAAGACTAACAAATTTATTATGGCACAAGCTTTCAAGGATTACAATCTGCTTCATCAGGTACAACCAGAGTTGCATATACAGTACATAGTTGGGGTATGGGCAGGTGTAGGAACTGCAACCCCTTCAAATATTTTTATCTCTAAAGCGAAAACTATCACATAGTTTAAGCAACCTCCTAATTTTTGGCAGGTTATAAAATGTGCAGAGATTCTTTGTCAGCCATTTCTGCTAATGGCCAAATAGAAATAAATAGATTGTTTGGTTACATATTGAGTTTTCTTGCATCTATCATTACCTTTTTGCTCTGAGGACAAAGGACACTGGCTGGTCAGCTGGATTATAGTGCTTGTTATGCTGAGCAATCTGTATAGCTTTGGTATCTAATCATTAAAGGCTGACATTTCCAGTGCCTGAAGAACTGTGGATGGAGGCTCGTAACATTATACAGGAGACAGCAACGAAAACCATCCCAATGAAAAAGAAATGCAAGAAAGCAAAGTGGCTGTCCAATGAGGCCTTACAAATAGCGGGGGAGAGAAGGCAAGCAAAATGCGAGGAGATCGTGAAAGATACAGGAAATTGAATGCAGATTTCCAAAGAATAGCAAGGAGAGACAAGAGGGCCTTTCTAAACGAGCAATGCAAAGAAATAGAGGAAAATAACAGAATGGGAAAAACCAGAGATCTGTTCAAGAAAATTGGAGATATGAAAGGAAATTTCGTACAAAGATTACCACAATTAAGGACAAAAGTGGAAAGGACCTAACAGAAGCAGAAGACATCAAGAAGAGGTGGCAAGAATACACAGAGGAACTATACCAGAAAGATATAGAGGTCTCATACACCCCAGGTAGTGTGGTTGCTGACCTTGAGCCAGACATCCTGGAGAGTGAAGTCAAATGGGTAGAAAGCCTTGCTAACAACAAGCCAGTGGAAGTGATGATATTCCAGCTGAACTATTAAAACCTAAAAGATGATGCTGTTAAGGTGCTACACTCAATATGCCAACAAGTTTGGAAAACTCAGCAGTGGCCAGAGGATTGGAGAAGATCAGTCTACATCCCAATCCCAAAGAAGGGCAGTGCCAAAGAATGCTCCAACTACCGGCACTCATTTCACACGCTAGCAAGGTTATGCTTAAAATTCTACAAGGCAGGCTTAAGCAGTATGTGGACCGAGAACTCCCAGAAGTGCAAGCTGGATTTCGAAGGGGCAGAGGAACCAGAGACCAAATTGCAAACATGCGCTGGATTATGGAGAAAGCTAGAGAGTTCCAGAAAAACATCTACTTCTGCTTCATTGACTACGCAAAAGCATTTGACTGTGTCGACCACAGCAAACTATGGCAAGTTCTTAAAGAAATGGGAGTGCCTGATCACCTCATCCGTCTCCTGAGAAATCTCTATGTGGGACAAGAAGCTACAGTTAGAACTGGATATGGAATAACTGATTGGTTCAAAATTGGGAAAGGAGTACGACAAGGCTGTATATTGTCTCCCTGCTTATTTAACTTATATGCAGAATTCATCATGCGAAAGGCTGGGCTGGATGAATCCCAAACCGGAATTAAGATTGCCGGAAAAAATATCAACAACCTCAGATATGCTGATGATACAACCTTGATGGCAGAAAGTGAGGAGGAATTAAAGAACCTTTTAATGAGGGTGAAAGAGGAGAGCGCAAAATATGGTCTGAAGCTCAACATCAAAAAAACTAAGATCATGGCCACTGGTCCCATCACCTCCTGGCAAATAGAAGGGGAAGAAATGGAGGCAGTGAGAGATTTCACTTTCTTGGGTTCCATGATCACTGCAGATGGTGACAGCAGTCACGAAATTAGAAGACGCCTGCTTCTTGGGAGAAAAGCAATGACAAACCTAGACAGCATCTTAAAAAGCAAAGACATCACCTTGCCGACAAAGGTCCGTATAGTTAAAGCTATGGTTTTCCCAGTAGTAATGTACGGAAGTGAGAGCTGGACCATCAAGAAGGCTGATCGCCGAAGAATTGATGCTTTTGAATTATGGTGCTGGAGGAGACTCTTGAGAGTCCCATGGACTGCAAGAAGATCAAACCTATCCATTCTCAAGGAAATCGGCCCTGAGTGCTCACTAGAAGGACAGATCCTGAAGTTGAGGCTCCAGTACTTTGGCCACCTCATGAGAAGAGAAGACTCCCTGGAAAAGACCCTGATGTTGGGAAAGATGGAGGGCACAAGGAGAAGGGGACGACAGAGGATGAGATGGTTGGACAGTGTTCTCGAAGCGACTGGCATGAGTTTGGCCAAACTGCGGGAGGCAGTGGAGGATAGGGGTGCCTGGCGTGCTCTGGTCCATGGGGTCACGAAGAGTCGGACACGACTGAATGACTGAACAACAACAACAACAACAGGAACTGCAAAGGAGGAAAGAAACTACAGAAAAGTACCAGGGCTGATAATTATGTATTTTGCAGTGGCCATTCACAAGAAATAAAAACTAGTTGAGCTGATAAACAGAGACATCTCAGCATTGGTTAACCAATCAATACTGGATTTATTTAGCAGTTTCGCCTTTCAGTCTTCCTTTTAAGCTCCTTTGTTCAACAATGGCTAGCAGGCATAGTCAATAACAGAGAGAAGGCATAAAGCGCATGCCATAATAAAAGTTACTCTTTAAATGTTCATTTTTGTTTATTCCCAAGCAAGTCCAATTGGCCTGGCGCTCCCAAATATGCGTAGGGCGGCCATGGAGTGCCTTGAGTCTAGAAAAGGACGGAGGTTTATTTACTTTGGAGCTGGAGATGTAGTTAAAAGAAAAAATCGCCGAGTAACTACTGTACTGCTAAAGTCACAAAGGACGCCTGCCACGCCAGCCTGACAAGGTTGTTTTGAAGGTGAAGCGTGCTTATAAGCGCTGCAAAAACACCTTGCGTCCCTGCAATATGAAGTGCGCTTTTGCGCACTGCCCCAATGCACGGGTGTTTTTGCGTCGCCTGCACCGGGAGCTTGTTACTCCCGAGTAAGCTGCGTACAGACTCGCCACTCAACTTGGACATACAGTAATGTAAACAGCCCACACTCTGCAACCGAACAAGCACGCAGCAGGGCACGTTTAGCAATTGCAGAAAAATCAAGTAAGATCGATAATAATAAAAGGTTATATCGGTTTCTTTTCCTCTTTCCCGTTACCGAAGGGGGAAAAAAAATACTCGACAGTGCAATGAATTCCTCCGGTTGCTGCGCAAGAAAACGCACAACAGGTTGCCAGCGACGCCCTCTCTTCCCCACCCCCCTGAAAGAAAGGACGCCAAGAAATATAACAACAATCCTTAGTTAGCAGCAAGGAACAGCAACTCCCTTCTCCCCCCTTAATCACCTTCTTCTTCTCCTGACCCACTTTGCAGCAAGCGGGAGGAGATACAAGGAAGGGGAAAAAAAGAGAGGGGAGGCGCTTCTGCAGCTTCGCATGCGGCCTGTCGCGCGGCGGGACTGCTTTTCCGCCCTCCTCCCTCCCCCGCGGCCAGCGGAGCAATCCGCATTCTCCTCGCGCAGCTCCCCGTCTCTCCAAACGCGCTTACTTTTGGAGACGCGGAAGGCTACTGGTTCGCGAAGAGTCCCCTCGAGGGAGAGGGAGGAGGCGTGGCGGCGGCAGCAACGTCCTTCCCCACCCGCCTCCTTCCAGCCCGAGCTGCGGTAGCCGCAGAAGGCGGGTAGTCGTCGCTGGAGGAGGGTGTGGAGGTCTCTGCGTCTGTCTTACCCGTGCCACTCGGCGCCCTTCTCGGCTATTGTTGCCTGCGCGCCAAGCGGTTCCTTTTTTTTTTCTTTTCCCTTTTTCTCCTTCTCTCCGCCCAGGCCCGGAGCCAGCCGAGCTTCCCCAGAAAAGCGCCCTTCCCTTCGCCGCGGCTGGCCTCGTCGCGCCCTTGGTGGCCGCCGCCTCCCCAACCGTCCCCGCCTTGGACGCGCTGCGCGCACAGCAAACCTTCTTCTCCCCCTCAGCGGCCTGGACGTTCTCAATATGAGTGGCATCGCCTGCGTCGAGAGACACCAGGTAGGCAGGGGCTGCGAGGCCCACCGGAGCATCTCTTTCAAGCGAGGGACCGCGTGGCGCAGTCGAACTCGAATCGGTCTTCCTTGTGCGTAAAGGCGCACGGCGCGCGCGGGATTTTTTTTGCCTCCCCCCCCATCCCGTCTACCTTCCGAAACCGCCCGTCCCATTCCTTGATCGCGATGGGGCTTCCCTTCGAGCAAACGGTGGCGGTGGCGGGAGGATCCTGCCGCGCGGCGAGGCAATTTACGGTTGGGGAAGCCAAAAGAGGGGCGAGACCTCTTTACCTTTCAAGGGCTTCTTTCGGGTAGCTCGGATCGCGTGGGGGTGCAGACTTGAAATGTTGGGTGGTGTCGCTTAATGCAGGAATACTTTGGGGTGGGAGGAGCGGTCTATACATCCATTGTAGTGTGTGCAAATGCCTTTAGAAGCAACCCGTTTTACCCCGCAAATGGCGGAAGGGAGAATAAGGATGTCTGGGGAAGGAGGGTTGCGCGCCCTGATTATCGTTGTTGTTAATTTCTGCTGCCATTTCCGCAGACTGCTGATGCTCCCCCACCCTCCAAGTGCGTTCGAATTGAGGTTATACCTTGTTTTATTTTGAGGTGTGCGCAGGCTTGCGTACTTTTTTCCCCCAGAGAGAAAGGGAACTGTGGCTGTGCCATGCTGCCCGCGATTTTTTTAGGTGGGTTATTGCAGTGGTGGGCGTGACCCTATTCGCAGTAGTGGGTGACGATTTCGTGGCGTCATGGATAAACGACACCGGGAAGTAGATGTATGCTTCCATGTTGGTTATGGGGTGCTCCCCCCTTCATTTTGGTGCGGTGTATTGGTGAGGTAGCTCCGCTGTGCCAGCAAATAAGAGTTAGGAAAGGTGTTTGAGGCGCATCTAGTCTGCAATGCAGGAATCTCGACTAAAGAATCCCTGACAGGTGGCCCATCCAGCCTCTCTGCTTTAAAAACCTTACAAGGAAGGAAAGTCCACCAGTGATTTAAAAGGTGAGAACCTGTGTAAAAGATGATTAAATGATTCTGGATGGTCCGCCGGGCTGGGCAGCGTTGAAAGAGAGGTTGGAGAGTTCTAAGCCCAGCAGCTTCAAAAGTTTACAGCACATTAGCCCCAGAGTACATTTCCTCCCACCCCCATTTTGACGACTGTTTCTGAAAAGGACGAGGGACAGGAGGAAGCCAGTGCATGTTCCTTTTTGTTCTTGCTACAATCTCTAAGAAGCAGCTAGGAGATTATCACAAGTTTTGAATGGTTTTCCTTTATTTGAGGAGAGGTTTTCCTTTCCCCTTCTTTGCCTTTGTTCTTTCTCCACGTTGCCCTATCCTGTTGCCAAGCACATGGAACTGAAAAGCATCTGCTCCAAAATGCTTGCTGCAGTTGATTGGGTGGGAAGAAAAAGCCACGCTGGCCAATCCAGAGGCAGATATGGTTTCTCTGTGTTATAATTAGGCAAGGCCTGAGCAGTTCTCTAGATTATGTTTCTGTTTTTTCCATTTGCTTCAGTGGAAGAAACCCTTATTTTGCATCACATATTAAATAAATGTCTGGGATTTTGCTCTTTGCCTGTCTACAAAGGCAGTCAGCCATATGTCAAGGATAATGGCTTCTAGACAACTGTGCGTTTATCTTAGTCCAGACCTTCATTTAGACGATCATATATAAAACCATATTTAATTGTTTGTGCTGTGATTTCGGGATGTGGAGTTCTACTGTTGTACAATAAAGTGTTTGGCTGCTGGGTGGTGGTGAAGGGGGCAGCTAGCCTCTATAACATCTACTCCAAATTGACCTCAAGTTAAAACAATAGCAGAATCACATGTAAACACACTAGGGGGCAAATTACACATTACATGTATATGTTGAGGAGCGGTAGAGGTGAGAGAAACAAGCTTAATTTATAATCCATCAGACTTTTTTGTGCTCAAAATCCTCCCGGCTGCTGCCAGCTGCTTCCCCCCACCATTTGAGATTTCTGAAGCATTGTCTGTAAAAGTAAATTACATATTTGGAAACGTGTTTGTGGAAATCTTAAGTGAGAAAGCAGTCAGTGGGGAAAGACAAAAGACTGGGCCGGTTTTACTTAAAATTGCAGTCTCTCGCGGAAGTTTGTAGCACCGATTAGCATGCACTGTGTAGTCCCCCCCTCCCCCCAAAAATGATACGCTTAGCAGTATCATGTTTAGTTAGTAGTACAAACATGCAGAACATTTTCCTGAGACTCAGACTAGGTGTGACATGGGAGGTCTGAGGTCTATATACATTTTTTTATTCTTATTTTAAAGCAGCTAGCAGCTGTAAGGGACTCTTGATTTGGAGATAAGCCTCACCCACAATGTTTCCCATCTTAAATCTCATATGCGTCTGTGGACAACTCTACTGTTCACCTTGGAAGGGGGAAATGCAGGTACAGTACCTGTATAGTTAAAAAAAAAGGTATACAGTACCTGCATTCTTCCCTCCCCCATTTCCAATCTAAGAACAGCTTCAGGGAGGTTACCTGTATTTAGATCTGGAAAACACTGTGCAAGGTTGGAAAGGAGGGTAAGCAGCTTTTGACCCAAATCGACTTCAAAGATTGTAGAGCAATCTCTCTCCTGCGTCATGTATTGTTTTGGGTCTGATTCACCTTGAGCTCATGGTGGCTAAACTTTTATTCATGTATGGGGCAAGGTAGATGAGCTGTGTTCCAGGAAGGGTGCAAGAGAATTGCTGTAGTTAACCAGTGCGTGGATTTAATTGAGTTTAGTTCATGCTGTGGACTTTGCACGGCTGGGTTTTTTTGCCCCTCTTCTTGATGGATGGTGTCTAAACCACAGAGCCTTGGGTGTGCCGATCAGAAGGTCTGCGGTTTTGAATCCCTGCGACGGGGTGAGCTCCCGTTGCTCGGTCCCTGCTCCTGCCAACCTAGCAGTTCAAAAGCACGTCAAAGTGCAAGTAGATAAATAGGTACCTGCTCTGGCGGGAAGGTAAATGGCGTTTCCGTGCGCTGCTCTGGTTCGCCAGAAGCGGCTTAGTCATGCTGGCCACATGACCCAGAAGCTGTACGCCGGCTCCCTGGCCAGTAAAGCGAGATGAGCGCCGCAACCCCAGAGTCGTCTGCGACTGGACCTAACGGTCAGGGGTCCCTTTACCTTGGTGCCTCTCACCAAGAATGACTTTGTGTTTAAGCTGTAGAACAAGCACTTTGAAGATCAGTATGGTTTGCGGCAACAGCTTTCTGGTTTTCCAGCTTTTTAAATCTGCGTGTAGCCTGACACTCTTTGAAAGGTATGCATCATAAGCATTTTTTAAAAAAAAAGTTACAGGAGGCCAAGCAACTTGTACTTACGCTGAAGAAACAATGAGTCACTCTGGAACCTTACTCAAATAAAGCAGGTCTTGGGCATGGGAGTGCCATATATAAAACAAATCAACTAACGTAGATCTGTTAGTCAGTTTATGTCCATGCTGAAATTTTTGTAAAGCAGGAAAGAAAACTTGAACTCAGGGTGGGAGGCCAGTGGAATCTTGGGTGAGACGCAAGGCGTTGCAGTTTGGGGGCATTATGGAGGAAGGAATAAGCTTAAATGCCTTTTGCAACAGTGCATTGCTCCTTAATGGAAAAGGAATGTGGGGAACTAACCCGTCCTGGATGCAAAAAAACTCCATATTCAGTCTTTTCAGACAAAAGATGAAAGAGCAATCCCTATGTCCCTTAACTGCTTCTTGGCTGTTCATTACACAACTTTGAATTTAGTGAAAGGAGTTTGGTCTCACGTATAGTGTGTGTTTAGATCTAGATAGGGGTACAACAAGAGAGCCCCAGGAAATAATGGGAAATAATGGGAAATGGATTGAGGCAGAGATATTGGAAGAGGCCGTCTGCAACTCGCGGTGGGAATGGCTTGCCTTAAATCAGTTTCCACACAGTTAAAGAAACCATAGGTAACTAGCAACTTATTGCACATTTAACTTGCACTTGTAATAAACAAAATCTGCTCTTATTCCCTTATGGGGTACACAAGAGCCCTTGTAGAGTCCTTTGCAGGTTCTCCATCGGTAGGAGTAAATAACAGAGGCCAACCAGAGAATATTTAGAAGCAAAGCAGCTAGTAAGCTTGATCTTTATTAAAGCTGTTGCAACAGGGTGCTTTCCCCACACACAGGAGAGCAGGGAAGGACCTAGAACAAAGGACCGTCTGCCCTTGTATAGACATTTAAGTTTCCCACCCTGGAGTCCAAGACCACCCCCAGAAACCTCATACATACATCACAAAAAGGGTGTATCCCAGGACCATCTCCCAGATACATCATACCTAAGGCGGTCTCCAGCAGATTTCAACAGATATCTGAGTGCCCTTGTTTACCTTCTGTCTGCCAGTTTATGTGATAATGCCTTATCTGATTGCCTTTTCTGCGTAGCCTGGCCATTCCTTTGAGATGGTAATCACTGTAATTCCTGAGACAATGGGAATGTTCCCTCACCCCCTCCTTCCTTGCAGAGAAACATTTTGCCAGTTTGGGAGGGAAAAATGGTTTCAGGGCTGTTTCCCTGTGCTGCTTCACAAATGTGGCCCATACACTTGTGTACTTGTACATTGATGAACAGTATTTTATATATATATATATATATATATATATGGCCTTAATTGGTTTATTTCACACTTATTCAAGCTTTATGAACTTGGCATTTCTTTCTTTTTTTGAATTGGAAAGGCAGGGGCAGGTGTTTGGGGTGAAAAGACTTTGGCAACCCCACCAGTCATTGAACCCAAAATGTTTTGGCCATATTTGAATTTGGCTTTACATGCTATCCCTGGAATCTAACCCCCACAGAAGTCGAGCATCACCTATATGTTAAAGGTGACATATAGATGGCACTACACCTCACTAAAACTCCCAAAATGGGAGTATTGCGGTAGTGGAGAAACATACAAACAAAGGAGGGATAGGGGAATTATGAAGGACGGATTTGTTCAGAGTACTTAACTGTAGTTTGATTTTTATCATGTTTGTTAACAAGAGGAACAGTGACAAAACTCCCTACAATGACAAAGCTAATCTTCAGAACCTGTTGGAAGTAGGAGCACAGCATTCAGCCGAGTCACAAATAGTGGAAATAGATTTAGGAAGAAATCCAAATGAACTGCTGATGGGCAGAACATTTAATTAACGATGTGCCCAGTTGTCTCTGGAAACAGTGTTCGTATTGTAGTGCTAGTAAGTGTGTTCATAAGAAACCAATACAAAATGATTATAAAAGGAAGTTATGCATGTATTATGGAACTTTTAATTTCAGTCTCATGTGGCCCAACCTTCAGAAGTTTTACCGAGAATTTATGTGGAGAGAAATCTGCTTACTGGTAATTTCACAGTACAGTGGTACCTTGGTTTACGAACTTAATCCGTTCCGGAAGTCCGTTCTTAAACCAAACCAAAGCATTATTGAACCAAGGCGTGCTTTCCCATAGCAGTGGGGGACTCAATTTACAAATGGAACACACTCAACAGGAAGCGGAACATGTTCTGCTTCCAAGGCAAAGTTCACAAACCAAAACACCTACTTCCGGGTTTGCAGCGTTCTTAATCCAAGTTGTTCTTAAACCAAGGTACTACTGTATTGAATCCTGTTGGGGTGGTTTTGAAAAACAGATCCATTTTTTTGTGTAGTTTCTGCTGAGCTGCTTTAGAAAGGTGGGGAAGAAAACAAATCTATCCAAAATGCGAAATCTAGCCACTCTGAAATTAGATGGAGGTGGATGGTCCTCAGGCAAGAGACTGAATAGAATTTAGATAAAGGGCATAGAATCTTTTCTGCCTAAAGCCTGCCTTACCTTGGGAGCAACTTTCTGGGGCCACGTCCTTCCTGTTGCCATCCATCTGTCTTGAGAGACAATGGAGTATGCGCCTCTGGGGTTGAAGTCAAGCCACTTGCATTAGCAGCACTGAAGTGACCTCCCAGGGTAATGGGCAATGCGTGGCGGATCTGGGCTGCCCAGACACATGATAACCTCTCTCAGCCTCCCTGACTTGTCTGGAGCAACAAGATGTGACTTTTACTTTTTGTGTAGTAACCCTTGAAAAGCTAGAGTTAAAACGAGCAGTGTACTTTATGGACAGCAGGACACCTTAAAGCAGTGTTTTTCAACCACTGTTCCGCGGCACACTAGTGTGCCGCGAGATGTTGCCTGGTGTGCCGTGGGAAAAATTGAAAAATTACTTTATATATAGTCAATATAGGCACAGAGTTAAATTTTTTAACATTTTCTAATGGTGGTGTGCCTCGTGATTTTTTTCATGAAACAAGTGTGCCTTTGCCCAAAAAAGGTTGAAAAACACTGCCTTAAAGCATGGGTAGGCAAACTAAGGCCCGGGGGCCGGATCCGGCCCAATTGCCTTCTAAATCCAGCCCACGGACGGTCCGGGAATCAGCGTGTTTTTACATGAGTAGAATGTTCCTTTTATTTAAAATGCATCTCTGGGTTATTGTGGGGCCTGCCTGGTGTTTTTACATGAGTAGAATGTGTCCTTTTATTTAAAATGCATCTCTGGGTTATTTGTGGGGCCTGCTTGGTGTTTTTACATGAGTAGAATGTGTGCTTTTATTTAAAATGTATCTCTGGGTTATTTGTGGGGCATAGGAATTCCCCCCCCCAAAAAAAACATAGTCCTGCCCCCCACAAGGTCTGAGGGACAGTGTAGCAGCCCCTTGCTGAAAGTTTGCTGACTCCTGCCTTAAAGTATATTCAAACCTTCTATGGAGGCATGACTTGTGTAAATGGTATTGGGGGGGGGCAGGGAGAGACCACTTAAATATTGATGCAAATTAAGCTGTTCCACAAAGAAAAATCAAAACTATTATTATTATTTGGAAATAATTTTTATTTGATTTTACAAGTGTAGCGTTATAACAATACAAAATAGATATCCATATTTAGAGATTTATCTGAATCTCGAGACTTCCCACCATCCCCTCCATGGGTCCTCTTGTCAACTTTTTCAACTGCGTATTATTTCATAATCCATTTTATGAATCTTTCCATATTATTGATATTATTTGCTGCATTAAAAGTGTTCTTAAAATCCTGCTAATGTTTTCATCTGCTTACAGTGGCCTCCTAAATAAATTATACCACCCCCCCAATCAAAGCAATTAGCAGTAAAGTTGAAATCTAAATTTCTCCTTTTAAATAATACTGGTGCAAATTAGTGTAGTTTTCAGTTTGGCTACTGAGTAGGATCGTAAAACTAAGACAGATTTAGTTCCAAAACCAGTTTGGAAACAACACTTCTGGAAGGATTTAGGTTGATCTATCTAGCAGATACTTCTTCCTGCTTCCATGCCTTCTATGTCTCACGTCTCCAGCTGCCAGCCCCATTCACGTCTCCATTTTTGTTAATCCCAACCCTTTAGCCATATTACACAACTACAGATACGTATTCCCTAGCATTTGCTTACATTCAATTTTATAGTCAAAAGATTCCGTCATTTCCCATCTTGTATCTATTTCCTCTGTTTGGTTTGCTAGGTGTGTAGTTACAGCATGAGACACATTCACACGAAACCTTCTTTTGAGATTGTGCTCACGTATATTAGGAATACCGGTTGGGGGAAATACTGCTGTTTCAGAGTGAGTAGAAAATAAGTAGTTTCCCAGATTGTTTTAAAAATGAGGTACCACCCAAGGATTAAAACTTGGTTGCATATTTACATATTATATAAAAAGTAATTACCATATTTTTTCCATGTATAAGACTAGGTTTCCCCCCTAAAAAATAATGTCAAAAATTAGGGGTGTCTTATACATGGGGCCATCTCCCCCCCCCATTTTCTTAAATCTGAGTCCCCAAAAATAGGGGGCGTCCTGTACATGGGGGTGTCCTATAGACAGTATGTCCAAAATATTTAAAAAACCTTCAACACCATCATTGAGGAATATTTGCAAACAGTTGTAAGAGATAAGGTTCTGAGAATAGAATAGATCTTGAATCATAGTGGAGTAAACATTTTATAAGAAATATTCTCGCTCCCCCCCCCCTCTGTTGTTATATTACAGTGTGGGTGTTAGAGGTTACTTAAGGGCTCTGAGACTTTTTAAAGAAGAGTTGCTTTTAGATGTAGGTCTATCCAATAAGAGCTGCCATATGTAGACATTGCCCAGACTAATCTGTTTGCTGGGTCAACTACAGTAATACAAATGCGCTGTAACTGAATTACTGTAGGATATAGCTGAGTGATTTTGGGGTAAATAATATTTCATGCAAAATTGTCCTGATTTCCTCAAGTTAAAAACTAAATAGCGACAGACTTCATTAGGTAAAGGTAAAGGGACCCCTGACAATCAGGTCCAGTCGTGTCACACTCTGGGGTTGCGGTGCTCATCTCGTTTTACTGGCCGAGGGAGCCGGCGTACAGCTTCCGGGTCATGTGGCCAGCATGACTAAGCCACTTCTGGCGAACCAGAGCAGCACACGGAAACGCCGTTTACCTTCCCGCCAGAGTGGTACCTATTTATCTACTTGCACTTTGACATGCTTTCAAACTGCTAGGTGGGCAGGAGCAGGGATTTGAACCGCCGACCTTCGCAAGCCCTAGGCTCTGTGGTTTAACCATTAACACCTTTTAATTTTAGAAAATGTTGGTCTTTGTTTTCATAGCCTTTCAGGCAGTTCACAGTTGGCATAGAAAGAAGTCCTAAATGGATTGTAAACATGCAGAAATCCCAAATTAATCCATTCAATTTTTTGTTTTCTATTGCAGAGTATGATGCACGACTACCACAGAAGAAATTCGTATCTATAGCTTTTAAGGACTTGATTACATCGTTTTAAAGCCTGGTAGTTTTGGAGTCATCCGTTTAGAAGACGCAACTGCCTGCATTTTTCCACGCTGCTGTTTATCTTAGGAGGAATATAAATTGACGTGCTCTCATATTAACACAAAAGAAGACTTCGGATTATTCAAGGTCTCCTAGTTACAACATAAATTTATTTGATACGTTTTTACTCAGGTCGACATATATAATGTCGTTTCTTGGGACGTGGAGTGTATTGATTAATCAGTTGTACAGTACAATAGACTTCGACCTGATTCTGATACTGTAAACCCAGGGCGCAAAATAAAAAACAGAAGAGTCATGCAAACTGGCAGGCACCCGATAGCAATTAGATAATCACTTTTTGATATAAGCTACTTAATTGGAAATCTGATTAAAATTTGCCTTCAAACAAACTGTTGAATCCCCTCTTGCCTTTTTTTCTTCCCCCCCAATAACCCCTGAATTTTTTAATTTTATTCATATTGATGCTGCATTTTATGTTGTGTTTTATGCTGTTTTTAAGTCGCATTTTAATCAGTGTTTTATATTTGCTGTTAGCCGCCCTGAGCCCGGTTTTTAAATCGGGAAGGGCGAGGTATAAATAATGATTTATTATTATTGTTTTATTATTTTATTTTTTATTATTATTATTATTATTAATTACAGACCTGCAGTGTGACAGTGGCTGATACTCTGTGGCAGTCTTTCTGCCAGCACTGCTCATGGTTGAGAGGGCACCATGCCTGGAGTGCTCTCACTAAACTTTTCCATTTCAGTAGCAAGTGAAATTAGTGGACCCTCGAGTTACATACCGCTCTGGATACGTAACTTTCAGGTTGCAAACGCAGCAAACCTGGAAGTGTATACTTCCGGGTTTCGCCGCATCTGCAGGAGCACTCTATCTCGTATGCACAGAAGCGGCGCCTCCAGTTACAGAGATTTCAGATTAAATGTGGACCCCCGGAACAAATTTAATTTGTATCCGGAGGGTCCACTGTAATTGTTATCTCTTAAACCCCACGTCCCCTGCAGATTGGCTCGGTGTGTGTGTCTCCCACCCCCCCATTGCTGCAAGTGGGGAGGAGAGGGGAGATGGTACCGTCTGGAAGGCAGAATTACTGAACTGACGGGATGATCGTAATAGCACATTGAATTCCTCCAGTTTATTTGCAGTCTTGTGCATGTTTGTCTGCTTTCACAGGATGCTTACTCGCAGGTAGTACGCATAGGGTAGGAGCATGGGGTTGTAGTTTGTATAGGATTAGAAGCTCAAAAAGGCTTTGCATCAGGTAACATTACACTTGGTTCTATTTACAATTGCAAATTCTCCTCTTCAGCCACAGAAACAGCAAAAATGATTCCTAATGGCTATTTGATGTTCGAAGATGAAAACTTCATCGAGTCATCTGTTGCCAAGCTAAATGCTTTGCGAAAAAGTGGCCAATTCTGTGATGTTAGACTCCAGGTAACTTAACAGTGTGACAACTGGGTGTTTGGAATTTGGGGGGGCGGGATTTATGGTGTTAATTAATTTCTCAATTTCTTCGCCCCCGCGTGTTCTGTAAACTCAATACACCATTAGATGGAATTCTTTTGAAGTCTCCTTTTAAAATTATGAGCCTGATCCAGCCAAAACTAAGTACAGTCATACTGCGGGTTGTACGTTTTCGGGATACGGATGTGCCGAACCCAGAATTATCGGAATGGGTTACCTCCAGGTTTCGATGCTCGTGCATGCGCAGAAGCGCCGAATCGCAACCCACATGTGCACAGTGTTATGGGTTGCAAACGCACCTCCCACATGGATCGTGTTCGCAACCCGAGCGTCCGCTGTATTCTAACTGAAATCAGTGGTAGAAATGTGCTTACCTTATTTAAAGCCACGAGGCCAGAAATTGGATTATGAACGAAAGCGATTGGTAAAAAGAGACCATCTGTAGTTAATCTTACAGGTCTGAAATCCATTCAATCATTGGTTCCCAATTGATTGACCCCAAGAGGGTCTGTGGAAAACGAGGTCTGAAGTACTTAGCTAATTGGGAACCACTGCATTAAATCCATTGATTTTCAGTGGTTTTCTATTCTGTAAGACATAACATTGCATATCATCTGTTAGGCTGAGCTATTTAGGTTTAACACAAGTCTTTCTCTTATTTTAATGCAGGTCTGTGGACATGAGATGTTGGCACACAGAGCAGTTCTAGCTTGCTGCAGTCCTTATCTGTTTGAAATCTTCAATAATGACAGCGACTCTCACGGCGTTTCCCATGTAAAGTTTGAGGATCTTCATCCAGAAGCTGTTGAAGTCCTGTTAAACTACGCCTACACTGCTCAGTGAGTGACTTGGTTTTTTGTTTTGTTTGTTTTTTGTTTTACATATGATAGGCACTTTATCTTATGCTCTCTATTAAGAAAAAATTCTAAAATAACCATATAACTTCAATAGATTGAAAGCTGATAAAGAACTGGTCAAAGATGTGTACTCTGCAGCAAAGAAACTGAAGATGGAGAGAGTCAAGCAGGTATAAATTTTGGACACTTAAGAAACCAAAGTTTCTGTGGCCCTAGTTGGAGGAATCTTTAATCTTAATGAGCAACCCAAGCATTTGAATAGGCATATTGATTAATATGCCTGCATTTTTTACCACAAAAAAGCCATGTTCATCTTAGAGCATTTCATTTATAGATTAGGATCAATGATGATTATGAAATATATCCCAAACAGGCAGTGCCACTCCCATTTCGGCAGCTTAATGTGAGCGTTATCACTGCTCAATAGTACCAGCAAAGGCATTTGAGAGTGATGTCTCAGAAAACTTTGATTAAGTGTAATGCCATTGGTTTTAAATTAAGACCAGCAATATGTTAGAGGCAAGAGAAGATGTAAAATTGATTTGCTGAAATGGGTGCCATGGCAGGTTGGTGGGCTATAAGAAGAGAGAAATAGAAAGTGCCCCAGAAGTGTACTGAACTTCTTAAAAAATAATAACAACATAATTGTATGCCTTTCTAAAAGGTTTGTGGAGATTATTTGCTCTCCAGAATGAGCATTGAAAGCTGCATCTCCTATCGGAACTTTGCAAGCACCATGGGCGATTCGCGTTTACTGAGCAAGATTGATAGTTACCTTCAGGAGCACTTGTTACAGATCTCTGACCAGGAGGAATTTCTCAAACTGCCACGTTTAAAGGTGAGCAATCTCATGCTCCTTTCTGTTTCAGAGTAGAAAATGGAAGTCAGTCCTGTTCCACGTTTTAATGCTACCAGGAAATAATTAAAACGAAACTGCGTTTCTTAAAACATTAGGGCAAACAGTCTTGCAGATTTTGAGTTGCTCATGATTGTACATGCACATGTGGCTATCTCAAAAGTGCAGCATTAAAAAAAAAAACCATTCCAAGCCCCCTCTCAGTTGTGTCCAGAATTGTAGCCCTTTTACTTTGTTCCATAGAAGAGGGGTTCTCAAGTTTTCTGCTCCCAGCACCCACTTGAGATGGCTGAAAATTATCAAGGCCCACCAGTCAAAAAAATGGCAGTGGGAGGTTTAAAGACGCTCTCAAGGCAAATCTTTAAAAATGTAGAAGCACTGATAACAGGGAAACACTGGCCTGTGAGTGCTCCAATTGGAGACAGCCTTTACCAAAGATGTCGTGGACTTTGAAGAAGCACAAACTCAGGGCAAAAAGGAGAAACTAGCTAAGAGGAAGGCACATTTGGAAAACCCTCACCGTGATAAAACTCCTGCCAGGAAACCTATGTCCCCATTGTGGAAGGACGTGGATCCAGAATTGGCCTCCACAGTCACTTATGGACTCACGGTTAAAACCGTGTTCACGGAAGACAAATCTTACTGTGTTACGAGTGATCATCAAAGAAGGAGAAGATATTCCCTACCCCTAAACTTACGCTCCACTTTTTTCCCCAACCCTCCACCTTAGTTTTACCCTCTTTCCCCCCTCTCTCTTCCTTTCTATTCCCAATGAATTACCATGAACCTTTTATCTCGCTTTCTAGTTTCCTTCAATACCACCTCTGGCCCTTTGACCTAGCTGCGCTCCCCCCCTCCCAAGACCTCTGTCTCCTGGCCGCATTCACTTAACACGAATGGAGTTGCTGGTGCTGGCATGGGTCCAGCCAGAATTCCATGGGCAGCTAGAGCAGGTATAGGCAAACTCTGGCCCTCCAGATGTTTGGGACTACAATTCCCATCATCCCTGACCACTGGTCCTGTTAGCTAGGGATGATGGGAATTGTAGTCCCAAACATCTGAAGGGCCGGAGTTTGCCTATGCCTGAACTAGAGGGTGAGGCAGGCAGGTGAGGAGGAGGTACTGGGCAGGTTGTGGCATTGACAGAAATACTGCCATAGAACTTAATGGGAACCACTGGCAATCAAGCCTGCTGCTTCCTATCTGCATAGCCCCAAGCAGGAGATTCTGTTTGTTTGTTACACCAGAACGCGAGCAAACCTTGATATTTTACATTCTCCGTTCTGGATGATGATGATGATGATTTTATTTTAAATAATATCATTCATGAAGCAAAACAAACTCTTTGCATTAATTAGACCTCTAGAAAGTTCTGTGTTGGTATAATGATGTTTGAGATTTTATTTAACCTTGTGTAGGCAAGCCTTTTAGGTGTTTTATCTCTCTTAGCAACTAAACCCGTTCGTTTTTTTATTATTATTATTCCAGCTGGAGGTCATGCTTGAAGACAACGTTAGCTTGCCCAGCAATGGCAAATTATACACAAAGGTAATCGACTGGGTGCAGCGCAGTATCTGGGAGAATGGAGACAGTCTAGGAGATCTGATGGAAGAGGTTAGTTTTTTTAAAACGAGTTTCGGCAGCCTTTAACAATCAAGCTTTTCTGAAATTAAGGATGATCCTTTTTCTTTCCTTTTTTCTTAAAAAAAAACTATATGAAAAATTTAAATCTTACTGTAGGTATCCCTAAGCTGAGAAACTTAGGGGGGTTTCCCAGGTGAGCTGCATAAACTGTTCAGTCTGGTTTTTCTGTTTCTGTTTTTACTCTTTTAACGACTTCACTCTGTTGAAAACGGGGAGGTGGTTTTTAAGGCTCACTGTATGTCCTTAATGTGTTCCTTTTTGCAGGGTTTTTGCTTAAAGAGAGACAGTAGGTAAAAGGTTCTAATGGTTGTTCCTCCCCATTGATTTATCTCCCCATAGGTTTATTAACAAAACTAGGATACTCAGCGCTGAAGAACCATAGAAGAAACTTCAAGTGTAAAGAAGCAGCAGTCCTGCCCCAGTTCTCCTAAGAAAATCCGCTGTGGGCAAAAAAACGATGATGATGATTAATGGTGTTTACTTCTTTACAGGATATCTTAACTTTTGACAAAACTTGTGTAATTAAATGGCCTCTCTCACATGCCCAACAGTCAGTGTAGTCTCAATCAGAAATGCCAGCGTCTTGAGAACCGCAGTGGAGATAATACAAATTTTGAATTGTTTGCAAAAACGTAACCTAGCTTGCCATCAAACTATAGCATCCTTTGAGAATGGTTATGTTTGCTATATTCTGCCCTTTCTTAGAAGCCCAGTCAAACAGTTAGATTCCCCTTGCAGTTTCATATCGTATCTAGTAATGGGCAAAACAAAAACAAAAAAATTCCTTCCAGTAGCACCTTAGAGACCAACTAAGTTTGTTCTTGGTATGAGCTTTCGTGTGCATGCACACTTCTTCAGATGCATGCACACGAAAGCTCATACCAAGAACAAACTTAGTTGGTCTCTAAGGTGCTACTGGAAGGAGTTTTGACTATGGCAGACCAACACAGCTACCTACCTGTAACTAGTAATGGGCAGTAGACTTTCCTAAATGGAAAATCATCCCCACTGGGTTGTACTCAGCCAAGTGACATTGTGAGCAGGGCTACTCAAAAAGTACGACTTAGCCGGATACAACTCCCCTTTTATAATCCAATTGTGCTTGGTTTACATGCTTTATTCACATACTGGAAAAGGAGAAAAATGTTGTATTTTGCAAATAAGAAAATTGTGGGTTGCGGCAACAGTTTATTTGTGTGTGTGTGTTTGAGATTGTCAACCTGTACAGTTTATTCTGCAAGATAATGTACACTGTCACACATCTTAAATGTTACGGCGCAGGGAAGTCGAGCCAACTGAAGATTTCTTTTGAGCTGTGAAAGCGAGGATCCGTCATGCCATAACTGGAAGATCTGTCATCATGAGAGCAACTTAATTTTTTTATTTTTTATTTTTGCCATTCTGCTAGATGGAAAGAAGAGAACCTGAACGACACTGGAGCCCTTGTGGAGTCTTGTGTTCTGTGTACCAATAGTTAAATAGGCAATGGAGACTGTAGCCACATGGCTGTTCTGTTGTTTTTCAGGTTCAAACGTTGTACTACTCAGCCGATCACAAGCTGCTTGATGGAAACCTGCTAGAAGGACAGGCTGAGGTGTATGGCAGTGATGATGACCACATTCAGTTTGTGCAGGTACAAATTGCACATGGTCTGAGGTAACCTCAGGTAAAACTGGTTAGAGTAGTAAAAGCAAGAAACGACAGTCTCGAAACAGTAGCTGCCTTAGACGGCTCGTATGGTCTAGTTCAGGGGTGGCAAATGTGGTCTTCCAGACGCAGCTGACCTCAGCCCATGCTAGCATGGGCAGTGGGCAGGGATGGTGGGAGTTATAGCACAGCAACACCTGTAGGGTCACAGGCAGCCACCCCCGATTTAGTTCCTTCAAGCTGTAACGTAATACAGTCGTACCTTGGCTCCTCAACAAATCGGCTCCCGAACGGTCAAAACCTGGAAGTGGGTGTTCCGGTTTTCGGAAGCCGAACGCTCCTGCAGCCAATTGGAAGCCACGCTTTGGTTTCTGAATGTTTTGGAAGTTGTGAACGGATTCCGTTCGACTTCAAAGGTACGGCTGTAAATATGCCTTAGCACCGAAAGCACGGCTTAATGAACAAGAGCAGTTGTTGGAGTTTCATCTTAGGCTTCTGGAATATTGAGAAGGGAGTGCAGTGCTAAAGATTGAGGCAGCTTGCAGATAGAGCTTAAGCCATCCGAGGCAAACAAGGAGCGCTGAATAAGTTTCTGGAAGCAGAGCTATGTAACATAGAAGTGCAGACTTTCAGTTGCAGCAGTTTACCCGGCACGTGACTAGGAGTAGCACGTCATGAAGTAGCTCTGGAGATTTCCTTTGGGAAACCTGCCATACAGGGCACAGGTGGAACTGAGTAGAACCAATTTGTCATTGCAAGAATAATGGCATACTTCAGGTAGCCTGCCATTCATGCAAGCAGCGGGAACGTTTTTGAGTACTGTAGCGCACTGCGCATTGTTAACTTCGTGAAAATGGATGTAATAATTGCCACTGTTGCCATAACTCAATTTCAGAGTACATTTCCAAATGGGAGCTTTGAGTTTCAGCAGCCTAAATGAGCCAAGAGATTTGAACTAGAAACGAATCTGTGATGAAGCAGAGTTCAGTTCATTTTGCAACTTAAATGTAATTAGGTGGTGGTATCTGGAGTTACATGAACCAGAGAGGTGATCATATTAGTCTTCGGTCAGCTGCTAATTGAATAGGTTTGTTAGCAGGAGTTGAGATTTGAAGAAGTTTAAATCTCCTAATACTCGGGAGCTGTTTAAAAAAAAAAAAAGTCTGTACAGGTGTCGGTAGAACCTAGACGCAAATCAGCCTTTCAGGGGTGAGCAAGAATTCTCAGACATCAATTAAATGATTTGTCCCTTTAAAACCAAAGTGTTCAAATGGCAGCCATGGGGGGGCCTGGCTAGTTACAATAGGCAAGTTGGTTGCTTAAGTGCAAGGCAGAGGCTGAGCCTAAACCCAAATGCCAAACCACATACTTGATTCCTAAATAACTGCAAAATACCATTTCCCAGAAGGAACACCCCCCAAAAGCCTGTGTTGCAGATAGAGCTCTCGCCCTACTTAAAAAAAATGACAAAATCACATCCTGGGGGGGGGGGGAAATGGAGATACTTCCTCAGATGTTACTCACTGCTTTCCCCCCAAACCCCACAAGCTTATCAGGCTGTAATCAGTCTCCTTTCTCTCCCCATTTTTGTTTAAAAAAGCAGGCAGTTTCACTGGGTTCACTGGAAAGCAGAACACCAGTTGCAAAGTATTCACACTTTTCTTCTCCAAGAATGCCTCTGGGACCATGTGGGATCCAGAGACATTCTGGGAAGAAGAAAAGATGGTGGAGTCTGAGTCTCCCGAAGGTTGAAAACAAATGAATTAAAACATTCAGAGGAGCGGGGGCACCAAGTGAGGTGTCTAAAGCCCATTTGGAAGGGAGGGAGAGTGGAAATGAAGTATGTTAGACAAAAGGGGAAATGGCTCCAATAGAGGAACCCGGTGTAATTATTCTGAAAGAACTGAGATGGGTTTCATAGACCCGAGGTGGGCAGAAGGTAGATTGGGATCTTCTCGTAGATCTCTGGGTGATCTGCAGGAGATTGGCAAAGCTTTCTGTCTCCAAATTGTTTTAACAATAGCATCAACAAAAACCATTCATTTCCCTTGAATAAGGAAGTTGAAATGAAGAAAGCTTAAGTGGAAGTGGATTTTTGCATGAAAGGATACAGCTTTATTTACTAATTTCTAGGCTCCGAATGTCCTCAGACTAGGCACCATTTCTTTTTTTAAAAAAGCATCTAGCCATATGTCCTGCACATCTAGCTCTGGCCGGTAGATTTTGGGGATCTAGTAAAAACAAATAGCTCCAGCAAGCTTGAACTGCATCCGCCCCACTCCTTAGTCTATAAGGCACTTACTAATTAAAGGCGATGGTGTGGTACAGATTGGAAGAAAGGTGCTGAAAGAAGTAGACAAAATGTATGCGATTTGGTAGAAAACCTTTTGTAATATCTTGGATTTATACAATTAAGTCCAGAGTTTTGCTGTGTAGGCTATGCACTCTTGAAACTTGTGTAGCAATGATAGTTGTCGTAGGTACTTTCAAACAAAGTGAAGATCGTCCCAGTAGAAAGCACACCTTACGTGAAGCTAAGTCATTCATTTGATTCAGAAGCTAAGGACTATGAGTATTGGGATGAAATTGTTTTTTTGCGAGTAAGGGGTGCATTACGTGCTCCATCACGTTGCTGAGATTTTTGATTCGTCAAAGTTTCCTGTGCAGATGTTCTTATAAACGAGGCTGCACAGAGATAAAAAATAGAAGAAAAAAATAGTTCTGAAACAAAGGCAGATCACAGTACGCTCTGTGGCCGGGTTTCTGTAGCTGCCTTTTGATTTTGCAGAAAAAGACACCCCGTGAGAATGATCTCAAGCAGATAAGTAGCAGTTCCTCTGGAAGTCTTTCTCCAAACGCAGCAGTGCAGAGTCCTAAACACGAGTGGAAAATTGTTGCTTCAGAGAAGACCTCAAGTAAGCAGAACTTTGTTTCCGGGGATATTCTTTTTAAACCACTGTGTACCCATGCTTAAATATGGAAGTTGTGTGAGGCAGTGCCTTTTTTTTGTAATTACGTTAATAAATGCAGTGTTGCTTTTCTCTCCTTCAAATATTGGGGGAAAGCTGAAATTCCAGCCTACCTAGAGGGTAATGGTATAGCTTTAGTGCAGGCTTCCTCAACCTCGGCCCTCCAGATGCTTTTGGCCTACAACTCCCACGATCCCTAGCTAACAGGACCAGTGGTCAGGGATGATGGGAATTGTAGTCTCAAAACATCTGGAGGGCCGAGGTTGAAGAAGCCTGCTTTAGTGGAAGAAAACATGTTCCTATTTTGGAATTAAATGTACTCTCTTCCTCCCCTTGCTTCCCCCCTCCCCCCAGATAATACCTACCTGTGTCTTGCTGTTCTGGATGGCGTGTTTTGTGTGATTTTCCTTCACGGGCGTAACAGTCCCCAGAGTTCTCCGACCAGCACTCCACGGTTGATGAAAAGCTTGAGTTTTGAGATCCAGCCAGGTGACCTTATTGAAAAGCCCATGTCTCCGATGCAGTATGCTCGATCTGGATTGGGAACAGCAGAGCTTTGCAGCAAGCTCATAGCCGCAGGTAAGGAAAACCTACTAGCGCTTCAAGCAACGCGGGCCTCGGCATTTTTTCATACTTGGGCCAACTGCCGTGTGAAGTATTTTGCAGAGTAATTGCTTGCTAAAATTGGTTTCACGTCTGTTATCTGAAATACCTCTTGCACACTTTGCATTCCTGGTAGGTGGCTATAACAGAGAAGAATGTTTGCGCACCGTAGAATGTTACGACCCCCGAAAGGATTGCTGGACTTTCATTGCGCCGATGAGGACACCAAGAGCTCGGTTCCAGATGGCAGTGTTAATGGTATGTGTGGAGTGAATCGCCGTGCCCTCCGGCACCAGAAGCTCTTGATTACATGCCAAATCCAAGTAAATTCAGTTAAAAACCGTTTTTTTAAAAAAAAAGTGTGCAAAAGTTAAACATTTGTTGAAGTGCCCATCCAACAATAAAATAAAAAGAACAAATCCTACACACACAAACACTAATAGATTAGTCTGTTAGCCTCTACTGTAACGCTGAAGTATGATCTCAAAAATTTAAATGCCCAAAGCAAGGATAAATAAAATTGTATTTCAGGCATTTGAAAACATGGACAGTGATAGTTCCAGTGAGTTTCCCTGCAGAGCACAGGTGAGGCACACAAGAGAAAAAATTGACCCCCGTGGAACTCCACCTTGAAGGTTCCAGAAGGCCAAACAGCACCCCCCCAAAGTGCCACTCTCTTGACGACAGTCCTCCCAAGTAGGGTCAGAACCATTGCAAAGCAGAGACACCCAATCCTTGATTGGACAGCTGCTGTGTGGGATACGATGGTTGAGGGTATCAAAAGCTGCCGAGAGGATCAAGGAGAGTCAACAGGGCCACACACTTCCTGTCCCTGCCAGAAGAGCTCATCGTACAGAGCAACCCAAGAATCCGATTCCCCGACTTAAAATTTGTAGCAGTTCAGCACAAAGGTGATGGTCATGTGTTCCTCTGCATTTTCTGAAAGGACACACCTTGGTTCATAGTTGCCCGTAATGACGGGACAATTCCTTTTCTTGGAGGCTTTCCTCGTCTGATTTAGAAACTATTCGCTACTAACACACCAGGTCCAGGCGTGCGTTTAACCAAAATAATGTAATGGATCTTTGTTGTAATACTTCTTGCTTCTTCAACTTAGGGGCAGCTGTATGTTGTTGGTGGGTCCAACGGCCATTCAGATGACTTGAGCTGCGGAGAAATGTATGACCCGGAGATTGATGATTGGACTCCCGTTCCGGAGCTGAGAACCAACCGTTGCAATGCAGGTAAGAGTCTACAATGCCCTATGAAGGTTATTATTTCTTTCTAAGCATTCAGGCAATAAGTTGTTTCGTTCCCTTCTCTCCCCACCTGCCATGCATCAACAGGTGTTTGTGCCCTGAATGGAAAGCTGTATATTGTTGGCGGCTCGGATCCTTACGGTCAGAAAGGATTGAAAAATTGTGATGTCTTCGATCCCATAGCAAAGTCCTGGACAAGCTGTGCTTCACTTAACATCCGTAAGTCCGTGCTTTCTTTTTTCAAGTTGGAAGGGACGCGAGTGGCGCTGCGGTCTAAACCACAGGTCAGCAGTTCAGATCTGCAAGGCAGGGTGAGCTCCCGTTGCTCTGTCCCAGATCCTGCCAACCCAGCAGTTTGAAAGTATACCAGTGCAAGTAGATAAATAGGTACCGCTGTGGCAGGAAGGTAAACGGCGTTTCAGTGTGCTCTGGTTTCAGTCATGGTATCCCATTGCCCCAGAAGCGGTTTAGACCTGTTGGCCACATGACCCAGAAAGCTTTCTATGGACAAACGCTGGCTCCCTTGGTCTGAAAGCGAGATGAGCGCTGCAGCCCCATAGTCAAGTTTGACTGGACTTCACAATCCAGTGGTCCTTTACCTTTACCCTTTTCAAGTTGGGATGGCTTTAAGAATTCAAGCACTTTAGGAGACGGAAATATCTTAGGGCAGCTTCAGCTGCAGTGTGCCACTGGTAGAGGTCTACTACTGCTAGTTTTTCTCCTGCCAACCTAGCAGTTCAAAAGCACGCAGTGCAAGTAGATAAATAGGTACTGCTGTGGCGGGAAGATAAACGGCGTTTCCATGCACTGCTCTGGTTCACCAGAAGTGGCTTAGTCATGCTGGCCACATGACCCGGAAAAACTGTCTGCAGACAAACGCTGCTCCCTCGGCCAGTAAAGCGAGATGAGCACCACAACCCCAGAGTCGTCTGCGACTGGACCTAATGGTCAGGGGTCCCTTTAACTCTACTGCTAGTTTTTAAATGGAATTTAGTGAGAATTAACTCCCTGACAGTTGGAGCATGAGACTCCTTAATATCAGGGTCGTGAGTTTGAGCCCCACGTTGGGCAAAGATTCCTGCGTTGCAAGGGGTTGGATTAGATGACCCTTGTGGTCCCTTCCAGCTCTGTAATTCCAAGTACAGTGGTACCTCGGGTTACATATGCTTCAGATTAAGAACTTTGCTTCAGGAGAAGAACAGAAATCATGCTCTGGTGGGTGGTGCAGCGGCGGCAGGAGGCCCCATTAGCTAAAGTGGTGCTTCAGGTTCAGGTTAAGAACAGACCTCTGGAATGAATTAAGTACTTAACCAGAGGTACCACTGTATTGAGATTTGTGTGTGGTTTTTTTTTTGTAGTCTGCATTAGTGAGAGTGGCAACAAGTGGAAAAGCTTTCCGAGACCTTTTAAACTTGACTTATTGGCAGTTGACTCCTGGCTGGCATGAAAAATGTCCCCTACAGTTTTTGTGCTGCTGCTGTTAGAGAGCAGCTTAAAACACCCTCCCCCTGATTTGCTAGCTTCTGTTGGCTTTTCGTTTATAGGAAGACACCAGTCTGCTGTATGTGAGCTTGGTGGACATTTGTACATCATCGGAGGTGCTGAATCTTGGAACTGCCTTAACAGCGTGGAGCGTTACAATCCAGAAAACAATACGTGGACCCTGATTGCACCTATGAATGTGGCTAGGCGTGGTGCAGGTGTTGCCGTACTTGATGGTAAGTTTGTGTGAGTGGAGCTCTGCAATTCAGAGTGATGCCTTTTTGGGGGGTGGGGGGAGGATATATACCTTGTGGCCTAGAAATGGGGCACAGCAAATCAGAATACATGACAGAGCAATTGGGAAAACTGCTCTCTCGATGTTTGCAGACCCAGTTCACTCTGGCTGAAGATAAAGTTGTCCAGAGACAGATTGTGAACCATAAACCACCAGAATGCCTTTATTACGCAAATCCAATTCAAAACACACGTAAACCTAATAGGCTGTATATTAACAATCGCAAAGTTATTTACTAGAACTACTTCTCAAAAATTAGATACCACTTCTCATAATGTCAAAATCAACATCGGGACACAAAAGTGTAACTTTTCAGTTGACCACCAAGTCCAGTATGTACAAAAAAACAGGCTGAGAGTTCTAGAACGGAGGTACAGTGGTACCTCCAGTTGCGGACGGGATCCGTTCCGGAGGTCTGGCCAGATCCTGAGGTTTTTGCAACTGGAGAAGACCGCTTCTGAGCATGCGGTCACAGCAAAAACCTGGAAAAATACTTCTGGGTTTGCCGCTTGCACATCTCGAAGTTTTTGTAACTGGAGATACCACTACCACCGTATTCAGAAGAGCTGGAAAGTGTTGAAGTAGAATTTTATTGCCGTCTCAGTTCATTAATTTTTTGAAAGAAAGCTCAAGGAGTATATTTAACCTTGCTCGGTACCCAGTTAACCTTTCAGTTGCGGTATAGCTTTTGTGCCCGGAAAGTGGTTTTTTCCCCCCCTCTACAGTATTAGGACACATTACTGAAGATTGGCTGCTATTCACTCCACAGGAAAACTCTTTGTTGGCGGCGGCTTCGATGGTTCGCGTGCCGTCAGCTGCGTGGAGATGTATGACCCTGCTAAGAACGAGTGGAAGATGATGGGAAGCATGACCGTTCCAAGAAGCAATGCCGGTTTTGCAACCGTGGCCAACACCATCTATGCAGTGGGCGGGTTTGATGGCAATGAATTTCTGAACACAGTCGAAGTCTACAACCCAGAGTCAAATGAGTGGAGCCCATACACAAAGATCTACAAATTCTGACGGACAGGAGTGTCTTTAAAACTAACAGGCTTAGTGATGTAATTGTCAGTAGAGGTACACATGTGAATAGGGGGCAGGGGGGGTGTTAAGTTGCCATCAGCAACACAAAAGCTTTTTGCATATTGCATACTATTAATATGCTGTACATATTTTTATTTTAGAAAACATGCAGGGTGTTCTGTGTTTTAGGATTTGTTACTTTAGGCTGGAAGTTGATAATTCTGAGAGAATTAGAATGAAAGCTGATGGCATATCATTTCAAGAGCTTCCCCCAATGTTTGTTTTGCCAATTTGCACACACAAATACTTTAACCTTAGAATTTGTTTCTGGTACAGGCAGGAAATATAGTGAGTCTTCAACGTGAGCAATGCTTTTTAGGCCTTGTTCGGTTTTTTGTTTTTTTTTAAATCTTAACTGGAAAAATCTAATAAGCCTTATTTAAATAGATTTTGGCTTTATATAAAAAAGCTGACACACCTGCCAATTTGACTGCCTTTTATAACTTTTTATATATATAGTCATAGCCAGTTGTTATATTCTGAAGTGACATGAGATAATGTGTTGAAACAAAAAAAGTGAGTAAAATCTGAAAAGATCATAAACTGAAGTGAAACATGCCGTTTCTTCATGTGTGAGAGCCTTTCATTTTTGTTTTCCTGCTACATTGTATGAAATCCGAGTATGCAATATTGATTTTCATTGCCTTTGAGTGGAGTTTCTTAACGTGGCCATAGTGTAAGGGGGGGGGGAATCTGGCTCTGAAATTCAATGATTTAGAGAGGGTGCTTTTCTGTATGGTTGTTAGGTTAAGCAGTTGTGATAAACATGCAAAGCTGCAAAATGCTAAAATTGTGTGGTGTGTTAGCAAAGTTACCTATCTGAAAATTATTGTTTGTATCTTTCTACTGCAACCTAAAAAACATGCTATAATTAAAAACTGTGCTTCATTTGTTTAACAAAGGCTGTTTAGTATCCTTGCATCGTGTTTTCTCCTAATGGTTGGCTAGTAGTTTTTGGGCTAATTCTGTGTCAACCACAAACATTGGTCTTATTTGGGAAGGGCTGTGTAGCTCACTGGTAAGGTAAAGGATCCCTGGACAGTTAAGTCTAGAATGGCCAGTGCTCTGACTCCATAAAGTGGTTGTCCATGTATCCCTATCATCATTTTTCAGCTTAACAAATATGCATGTAGCTCCTCCCTAGCTGGGACAAAAATCAAACCAGGACATAGCTAACCTTAGTTCATTTTGCAGGAGGAAACTGGTTGTCAGCTTCACCAGGAAAAGAAAAATGAGATTCTTGCTGTTCAGTACCTGTACACATTTAAACTTGCAGGGTTTTGGATTTATGTTGTTCCCAGATTATTACACTTCTCCAGTGCCAAAATTTCAGCTCCCACTGGTTAAATATATAGTCATACCTCATGTTACATCTGCTTCAGGTTGCATGTTTTTGTCTTATGTCCTGTGGCAACCAGGAATTACCGGAATGAGTTATTTCTGGGTTTCGCCACCTGTGCAGAAGCACCAAATATCACCATGTGTGTGCACAGACGCAGCACTTCAAGTTGCAGGCTTTTCACATTATGGACGGGCCTCCATAACGCGAGGTGCCGCTGTAAAAAAATCAACATCTAAGAATACATAAGACACTCCAATAATTTTCTAAAAGATGGGAGTATAAATCCATAAAATAAACAACTAGGAAAGTACAGTACACTAAAAAGCAGGGTGGACTTTCCCTGGACTTTATGAAGGAATCAGAACACTTTCAGGTTGTAGAAACCAAAACCTATACTTGGGTTGGGTTTTCCTTTAAAAAAAGAATTTCATTTATACACATATCAAAAGAAATTTGAGCAACTAACTTTATAGTCAACCAAAGATTGAAACAAGTTGTAAACGGAGTCTCACTTCCTAAACTTAACGTGTTTCCTACACACTAAGTAGAACAGATCACTTTACATTAAGTGACAAAGCCATTTCCTTATTTCTATCATAATTATGGTTTGAGGCAGGGGCATTTACATTTTGTGAAAACAATTATGAAAAATAAAATTGCTACCCATAGTGTCAAGTATGTTTTATTGCAGTGTTTTTAGCCAATGAGTGAAGGCCTGTGAGTGAAAAAGGGGTGGTTGGTTGAGTACTAGGCAATCGGAAGGCCATGGGGTTTTAAAAAGCTGTCTTTTCCCTAATTCCATTATAGTGTACTATTGCTCCTTATTTCCTAGTCCACAGAAGCTCCAGCTTGCCCTTCCTTTGCCCCCTTGCAACCAGGATGCATCTTCTGATATACGTGTCTGAGATCCGGTAGTTCCTAGTAAGTTATGTTAAAGAATCCCCTCTTCCACAAAAAATGCAAACCTGAGAACTTTTAAAAGAGGCTTTAGCCATGTTTCCTACTATGCCAGAGCTAAAGACCAGAAACTCTTTAAGAATTCACTGCATAGTCTCATCTGAATAGACATGTAGCATGTAAGTTAAGTCTCATTATGTTAAATAGGGCGTAAAGGTAAAGGACCCCTGACAGTCAAGTCCAGTCGCAAACGACGGGGGTTGCAGCACTCATCTCGCTTTACTGGCCGAGGGAGCCTACGTTTGTCTGGGTCATGTGGCCAGCATGACTTAAGCCGCTTCTGGCAGCACACAGAAACGCTGTTTACCTTCCCGCCAGAGCGGTACCTATTTATCTACTTGCACTTTGATGTGCTTTCAAACTGCTAGGTTAGCAGGAGCTAGGGCCGAGCAACGGGAGCTCACCCCATCGCAGGGATTCAAACTGCTGACCTTCCGAGTGGCAAGCCCTAGGCTCGGTAGATTAGACCACAGTGCCACCCCGTGTCTTAATAGGGCTTACTCCTAAGTAAAAGGGTGCAGGGTGGCAAACTTTGCTTGAGAGCAGGGTTCATGTGCTCTTAACAGCTCTACGGCGGGCAAAAATTCAGGTTGAAGCCTTTCCTAGCTTGGAAATACCAATTATGGGGGAAATTTCACCTTAACTGTACTTCCTCTATTCTGAATTATGCCATGTCCTATGGCAGCTATTTAGTGACTGGTGTCCCCAGTAAAAGGTAAAGGTAAAGGGACCCCTGACCATTAGGTCCAGTCATGTCCGACTCTGGGGTTGCGGCGCTCATCTCGCATTACTGGCCGAGGGAGCCGGCGTACAGCTTCTGGGTCATGTGGCCAGCATGACAAAGCTGCTTCTGGTGAACCAGAGCAGCGCACGGAAACGCTGTTTACCTTCCTGCCGGAGTGGTACCTATTTATCTACTTGCACTTTGACGTGCTTTCGAACTGCTAGGTGGGCAGGAGCTGGGACCGAGCAACGGGAGCTCATTTCAACCGCCAACCTGATCAGCAAGCCCTAGGCTCTGTGGTTTAACCCAGTGTTTTTCAACCTTTTTTGGGCAAAGGCACACTTGTTTCATGAAAAAAATCACGAGGCACACCACCATTAGAAAATGTTAAAAAAATTAACTCTGTGCCTATATTGACTATATATAAAGTAATTTTTCAATTTTTCCCACGGCACACCAGGCAACATCTAGTGTGCCGCGGAACAGTGGTTGAAAAACACTGGTTTAACCCACAGCGCACCCACGTCCCCAGTGCTCTCTCAAAATTCAAACTGTCCAAAAAGCTTTGCAAACCCCAGTTTAGTTGACTGACAAATGTACACATAACAAAGAGAAAACAATTCAGAGAACTGCTATTTAATAATAGCTCAAATTATGAAGATCTTGACAATTTTTAAAAAGTATATCAGAACAAAAATAATATCAAAATTTATTTCAATACATGTTAATACAATGAAAAGTTAAGCTTTAGGTATGTGAGAATATTGCCAATTTATATGACCTTTGGACATATAAAACAACAAATTTTGGCTCTCACTTAATCCCCCCCCCCAAGTCCCTCTTTCATTTGCCAACATTCAGCAGAAACTAACCGTGTGACCAGCACAGGTAGATAAGATAGAACACAGTATTTATTGACAATAAATTAAAAAAACCGTCCTCTGCAGTAGGTTGCACACATTTACTGCACCCGAGACATTGCTTATCCATAATCAATTAGAAGCAAAGCAAAAGCAGTGGTTCCATGTGTCATTCAATATAACACTATATTCTTCTGAACCCCAAAATGTGCATAGCCACAGTCAGGATCTCTATACAATTAGTGATGTCCCTTTCAGTTTAGTGAGACTTCTCTAAGTCTCTGGTCTGAAGTTGCATTTGCATGTTGGGGCTTGTGGTCCTGCTCCCTCCTCCATGTGCCAGTATGGAGAAAGACTGAACACACCTTGTGCCTTCCGTTTATCAAAACAGCCGCTTGCAGAAATTATTTGAGCAAATTCCTCCCAAAACAGGCAGCGACACAAAAATGCTTGTGTAGTATCCTTCTAAACAAATGAAGCTGTGCAGTGCAATCCTAGGTTCCTTCACTCAAGAGTAAATCATCCATTTACTTGGACTTCTTCCCAAATATGCATAGGAATGCAATTGTAGCCTTGAGTTATATTGACTGGGTGAAAGTCAAGTTTGCCAAGGCAGTTCCATATTGTGCCAGCATAGGGAACTCACAATACACTTTTAACAGTTCGTTCACAAGTCCTGTGTTGCCATGACTAGGCCAGCGTAAAGCAGAAAAATGGGAATTCGTTACTTACCGCAAATGGTGTCTCCATTTCTCATCTTTCTTTGAGAGAAGGAAAGACATCCTATCTGGAACTTTTGTTGGTAGCAAAGTCCTGGGAGATGGGCAGTCTCCACCATATTCCTCAGAAGAATTAGAAGCATGCCGTGTGTCAAAGGTGCCTGTTTTAGGAGAGGGGTGGGAGGTCCACATTGCTTTCACAAGCTCGCTCAATGGTTTTAGAATGACTAGCCTTTTTTTGCCCTTGTTTCTGGCTACTTTGGCTTAACAGTGGGGCGAATGCTTCCACAGGCAGAATCTGCTAAGGGCTGGAGGGGGCAGGAGTCAGCTATGGCATAAAGTATGGGGGGGGGGATACAAAATAAACAAATAATGATGCTCAATTTTGCTTCAAAAGCACAATGCAGATGTGTGGAGCACTGTCCGGTGGCAAGTGGTCAGCAAATCATCAAACCAGTTCAAAGTGGTCCCTGCCTTAGGCGGCAAAAAGCCCTGATGAGCCCCTTCCACATTGGCAATCTTTTTGCCAGTCATACTACTTGAGCAAATCCCAAGCTACATTTCTCTTCATCAATTGCCTCTAGGAGCATCGACTCCCAAGGGGTGGGGGCAGGGACGGTTGACTTGATCTCCAAATTCCATTGCATGGTGCTTATGGGGCAAGCTTCCTTTCGGACCCACTGTAGTCATCAAAGTACAGCAGCTGTGCTCAAGGCATTGATGCACACCTCACACAAGTGAGATTTTAGCCTTGCTTCTACTTTTGTCTCCCACGTAATGGCTTCTCCCGCCAGGACCCATGGCCGAGCAGGAAAGTGGGGAGGGAGAAGAGGACAAGAAGTCAACACTAGGGAAGAAAACAATAAAGTGGAAAAAATACTGTTTTAATTAAGAGAGGCTAGAAAGGGTAAAATGCCAGAAATTCAATAATGGGATGAAGATCTAGAGCCTTCTTCACCAACCTGGTGCCCACTAGATGTTGTGGACTACAGTGCCAATCAGCCCCAGCCTAGCCAAATTTTCCAAAGTTGATACATGTCCTTGTTCTAGAATAGTTGGAGACAAATCCTCTCTGGTTGTATCCCTCCCATTGGACTGAGAATGGGTGCTTCCTGGAGGTCTTTGGTGGGTTTCTTCCAAGCCTTCTAGGAGTCTGTGACCAGGGCCTGATCCTGCCTCTGCCACTCCACCGATGAGTTACCTTTGCTTTTGCACTAGCAAAAATGCTGCAGTGCTATTGCCCTTGCTCAGGATGCCAGAGGATTTGTGGTTAGGACCTCGGTGCTTACAAGTGAGGCTCGCTGGCGCAGTCGATCCATGCCCAAAGCGGGGCTTGCTGTGAGCACCAATCAGTTGATTCACAGGTGAGTGACCCACTCATCTGTCAAAAGTGGCTCGTGGGGTGGGGCTATGCTTTGTGTTTGAGGGGGAGCTCAGAGGGGTTTTAAGTTATTTCCACAGTTGCTGATTGGTGTCTTACATACCTAAGTAATGTGGGGGCCTCGTTGTAAGAGAGGTTGTGACTGATGGGAGAGCACTGTTGTTGGCAGGGTCTCTGCTGAGGTAAGCTATCATCACTGCAATGTGGACTCTTTTTTTCTACTACCATTTCTTTAGATAAATTGCGTTTTACCTTAACAATCGTTTGGGCCTTGCAAGTTTTTTTTTTTTTAATGTACTGAAAAAACAGGATTGGGGGAAAAGGGGGTTTGCTCTTTACCCTCACACTAGAGTCATTAGTTTAAAGGTCTTGTGCTGAGTTATCCTGACTAAAACTGCCTCCCTCACTCTGCTGGCACCAATGGCAACACATGCCTAATACAACTATGAGCTTTGGGGAGATTTAAACACACACAGCCCCCCGCTGTGGGTCCCAATCCTAACCCCCACCCCCTCCCTTCAGCAGCTGCTATATAGATAAGGGGTGGGTGGGGAAGAACAGCACCAAACTATGCAATTAAGGTAAGGTTCAGTTTGGGGCCTTATGCATAGCTGTCGAGAGTGCAAATAATGCCATTTAGTAACACTGCTCTAAGGTCCATCTTCGGCTGGGCCATCAAACTGACGTGTTCCTTCACTGCAGGGAGTTGGGCTAGATGACCCACAGGGTCCCTTCCAACTCTACAATTCAAAAGCTGCAGCTGATTGCACAATTAGAGCCACCCCCTGTTCTTTATCTCCAGACAGACAGATTCATAGCACTGTTTAATATTGTTGTCCAGTTGAGCTAGCTGGCAGCATCCAACCGATAAACGGTCCCTGGAGAAGGGAGGGGGAGGGGGGATGAGAGAAGAAAATGCGTAAATTTAATTGCTAAAACCTGTCCCAATGCTATCACTTACTACCTTTTAACAACTTTTCAACTGCTTTGTTACAATGGCAGTATTGGCTCCCAGCTCATTTCTGGGTCCAATTCATAAGAGTGCTGGCTATGGCTTTGAAAACCCAAAAGTGCTGAAGACCAGACTACTTGAAAGACTGTCTTCTCTTACCCAAATCTGCCCCATATACTGAAATCAGGACAGTCTCTCCTTCCGCAGTACAACTGGTGAGGAGGAAGGAGAGTGTCTTTTTGGTGGCTTCACCCAGGTTCTGGAACTCCTTACTAAGGGAGATACTTTTATTTACTGACTTTATTTTAATCAAGCCTCGGTGCTCTCTTTTCAATGTGCTGCTCAGTTTATTACACTTCAGTTCCTACTTTTTATCCCTTGGGTTTTCTTTTCTTTTAATTGTAATGTATAAAGTAATGGCAACTAATAACAAATGCCCACCCCCACAAAGATGAAATTTTATTGTCCTGAATTAGATGAAACAGGACAGTTCCGCCAACCAAGGCCATGTTAATAAGCTGCATGATTTAATTTCTAAACAATAATTTAATTGCATAGCACAGTTGAAGAGACACAGAAGCATAAAGGTTTTGGTTTACGTAAGCGTTCTCCCTAATGTCTATGTTTTCTTCAGGTTACAATTGTATTGTTTTCTCCA
The DNA here is from genome assembly GCA_900245905.1 of Lacerta viridis. Classification (NCBI taxonomy): domain Eukaryota; kingdom Metazoa; phylum Chordata; class Lepidosauria; order Squamata; family Lacertidae; genus Lacerta; species Lacerta viridis. Next base: position 509,925 of record OFHU01001177.1, read on the forward strand.
GTTTTGCATTTATTAGCATCTAAACATTCTGCTCCGCAGCAGCTGTGCTGAAAAGAAAAAAACTGTTTTTTGTTTGATTCTAATGTAAATTATGGTCTTGGAAAGCAATCAAGACTGTTTGATAGCACAACTTAACAAGACTGTCTCTTTGAAAAACCTCAGGGAACATAAAGGCAGCATATAAGGGTATGAACATTAATGCCTTAATTATGCCCTCTTTCAAATATCGTAACACTGCTTGATTACAGGATAAAAAGCAAGGTTCAACTCAAGGTATGTTTCACTGAAAGATCTTAAAATAATACATCTGTTTCAGACGATATTTTGTACATTTACTCTATTAAGTACACAGGAATACTGAACAGTTACAGGTAGGTAGCCATGTTCGTCTGCCATAGTCAAAACAAAAATAAAAAAAAAAAAATCCTTCCAGTAGCACCTTAGAGACCAACTAAGTTTGGAATACTGAAGATAGGATTCAGTCTGCTGCTGTCAAGAGATCCCAATATCACTATTTTGCAAACTAAAATTACTCTGTTCTGAAAGGAAGAGGAGACGCTGCCACATAGAATATGTTTTCAACATAATGAAAAAAACAAGTGAAAAAGGATTGTGGCCAGTAATAGCAGATGTATAAAAAGTAGCTTACCTGTACACCTCTTGGGAAATGCAGTCATAAAGTTCCTCGGCAGTAAATTTCGTATTATTGTGCATCTATGAAGGAGGGGGGAAAACACACTGAAATGTCTAGGAAGACTCGCCAACCGTGAAATGTGGATATTACCTGTTGGAAATTATTCATCGCTGTAAAAGAACTAAAGACTGCTTCAGATTATCTTTTTATTGAAGTCCTTAAAACAAGAGTTGTCACCTAGCCCCTTTGCCAAGTCAAGCCACAGTCCCTGCACTTTGCCGGCCTGGTATGCAAAACAAGTGAAAAAAGTGGCATCTCTGGCAAAATAATTTTCTGGCAGTCTACTTTAGAGGGTATGAAATGCTGACCCATCACTCCAGAGCACTTACTGGGCAGTATGGTACCAATCAATGCAATTTATGATTGACTAGAGAAAGGGTAACAAGCTCATGGGTGAAAGAAATGGCAGCTGATATACTTATTGATGCAGACCAGCCATTAGTTCAATAAACACAAGGCATCTCCTTCCAAAGCAAACTTCTATTGGTCTTTGTAGAGTCTATATTCCCCTAATTTAAAGGCTAGCAAAGTCTGTTGGTGAAGTTCTTTGCCCAAATGCATTATATGCATCCAATACCACAAAGCTGAAATTTGGTGGCCAACTCATAACTTGGAAGTCTGCAATTTTTTTCCTCTTGCAAATATTTTGGTCACCTTAGTCATAAGAAGCTGCCTTGAATTATATCTCTTTATGCTAGCTCTAACCAATCAATCAATATGAAACAAGAAAGAAAATATATGGTGTTTTCCTGTGGCTTAATAACTGTTGACTCAGGCAGCAAATGGAGCTGCGTATTCTGTAATGTGGTGATGTCCGATTCACTCTAGAATGAAGCTATAAAGAAGTTTAGAGAAAACCCAGCCAAGAGGAAAGAAGTGGTGTTCTCACATATTCCTAAGAGGCTCTAAGTCACTTTTCTATGGTTACAGTTCTGGTTCAATCTCCGGGGAACAGCATGCAATGATTAATCAGGCAGTGAAATATCAACCACCTTGGAAATGGAAGTCTCCCTTGCTTGACTCAAATGAAAATGTGCTTCTGTCTTGGTGAACTGGATCACTGAAATCATGGAACTACACTAGTCCTCTAAAAGGAAACAACTTCTAATACAAAGCTATGTTATGGGCAACATAAATGCACCCTGTTGCGTTGGTTGTTGATGCCAGTGAGAGAGTCTGCTAAGCAAAACCATGAGTGGCCATGGAGGAACCTTTCCACTCTCATTTCTCCTTACCATAAAAGCAGGAGTAAGCATAGCATTGGGTGCCAAGCAGAAGACCAGATGCTGAGTGGAGGGTCACCCACGACAACAGCAGCAGCCAATACCTTTGTCAGCAGACAATGAAAGGCAACACGTAGACCAATAAATAGTAAAGGCACTAATTCTTTAAACGCAACAAACATAACATAATTCTTTAAGTAGCCAGCAAGACAATATTCGTCTGTCGATAAATAAATCAGTCTTTAGATGCACGTAGATACACGTGGAGTGGTGCCAAGGTGGTAGTGTGCAGGACAGGACAGTGATCCGGATAATCACACTGTTTCGAAATAATCTTCCTCAGCACAACTACAAAAAGAATAACAACAACAACGATGACCTGCATATACATACAGGTGAAACTCGAAAAATTAAAATATTGTGGAAAGGTTCATTTCTTTCAGTAATTCAACTTAAAAGGTGAAAGCCTTTATTTGTTATAATTGTGATGATTATGGTGTACAGCTGATGAGAACCCCAAATTAACAATTTCAACTTTGGGGTTTTCATCAGCTGCACGCCATAATCATCACAATTATAACAAGCAAAGGCTTGACATATCTCACTTTGCATGTCATGAGTCTATCTCATATATTAAACTCCAGTAGCTAATGAAAACAATTGCTTACATAAATGGACTTTTCCACAATATTCTAATTTTTCGAGTTTCACCTGTAAATATAATACAAACCATGTCCATTACAAACCGTATCTCATAAGAATAAGAACAAAATACGTACCACAACAATTGAAGGAGTGAATTTCTATGGAACTTTTTGTAGTGTAGGAAGATTATTTTGAAACAGTGTGATTATCCGGATCACTGTCCTGTCCTGCACACTACCACCTTGGCACCACTCCACGTGTATCTACGTGCATCTAAAGACTGATTTATTTATCGACAGACGAATATTGTCTTGCTGGCTACTTAAAGACTTACATTACTTTCAGAGACTTTTGTGTTATGTATCATATTTACAAGAGTGTACATTTTGGCCTCAAATTATGTTATGTTTGTTGCGTTTAAAGAATTAGTGCCTTTACTATTTATTGGTCTACGTGTTGCCTTTCATTGTCTGCTGATCTACTGTTTGCAACACAGGAGTTAATTGTTAATACCTTTGCCAGGACAATCTGCACTCAACTGCGCATGATTCCGACAGTTGCCACCTCCACCTTCAAACAGCAAAAGGTAAGGGTGGGAAGGCATGCCCCTTCCCCTTCATCATGTCCCCATGGCACTGGCTGGTTCCCCTTAGCAAACCAGCTCACTGGCTGCCATAGTATCCAGGTGGCATTAAGTTCTACTAACAGAGCACTTTGCTCTCAATCTGAACTTGAAGTCTTCTGCCAAGGACATTTCATCTCAGGTTCGTTGGCTGCTAAAATAGTAGGCTGGTTCAAACAGCCAGCAGCTGCAAGTGATGGTTTCTGGGAATGTGCTGGGCCACTGTGGGCTGTGTGAGCTGGCCCAATGATCCTGTGGTGGTTTCTTCCTATGCTGCTCAGTAAACACTGGATGTCTGAGGTCACATAAGAAGAAAGTCCCATGTGACCTTGGTTTTCCAACATTACAGAGTGGCAAAGAAAAGAGCCACAGTGCAGCACTCTCATTCCTGGTTAGCAACAACTCTCAGGTTTATTATTGGTTTTAGAAAGCTCTGCAAGTATCCAGAAATAAGAATGAGTTGATTGACTTACAGTTATTGTGGACTAACAATATATACTAGAGTGTGTAAATGCAGAGGAAGCCAGACACACGTTTCTAGACTTGCAGTGAGCAAATCTACCCCGCTTCCAGGCCGGCTGACCAATGTATGTGAAGCAACAACAGGCTCAACTGACCTCTTTGGATAGGCAACAGTCCTTGTCAGATGATGTGAAAGTTGTCTGAAGCATGTGGAGGGCTATTTTTCTCAGCTGCCAATTTAATCTGCCACCCCCATAGGAGCTGACTTGATTTAGACAGCTCTACGGGTTGATGTGATGTGAGCTATGGTCACAAAGTAAACTTACAAGGATTTTGCTTCCCAAATCGTGTGACTATACCTTAAGCATTTGAGGGACACTTCATGTTTCCCCTTTCAAGGAAGAAATTATTAGACTGGCCTAGTAATCAGTCTGCCCTGGCACACAAAATTTCAGGGTTTTGGGTCAACATAAAGTACTCTAACACCTACAAAATACTTTAGAAGAGGAAATCAAACCTACCTTATTATTAGTTAAAAAGCTATAGAGAGCCCAGACATCTTGAAAGCTACTGTTTGGCACTAAAACCCTGAAAAAGGATGGGTCAACATAAAGTACTCTAACACCTACAAAATACTTTAGAAGAGGAAATCAAACCTACCTTATTATTAGTTAAAAAGCTATAGAGAGCCCAGACATCTTGAAAGCTACTGTTTGGCACTAAAACCCTGAAAAAGAACAGAACAGTGGAAAACTCATTAAAGGATTTTAAACATGGATGACGCAATGACACAAGAAGTTCACATCACTGCTTATACCGATTATCATGAATGAGGTTCTTACTTAGTTATTTATTTGTTGCCTTTTTCCCCTGACGGGGCTCAGGACAACAGCTTACAGGTAAAAACAAGAACTGCTAAAAACATAGAAAACTGATCATTAAAATACAATTAAACACCGATAGAATTAAAGCTATATAAAATCAGCTTAAAACAAGAGTACCACATGTTCCACGGGACCTCTTTTAAAAGACCCACCCTGTAAATTCGGGCAATAGGGGATTCAATTACTAAAATGTGCTGTTTGGGGCTTCCCTTAATATTTGTCCAGAAATTGCAACTAGCGCAGAATGCTGCAGCAAAGCTGTTGAAGGGGGAGCCCTATTTACAGCACATCGTACATGCTACTGGGTCACGTTTAAGGGCTTGCCTTTGGCATAGAAAAGCCCTGAATAACTTGGGACCAAGTTACCTTACTTTGCACGTTCCTGCCCAGTCATGTCAACCCTCAGGAGAAACACTATTGAAGACACAAGAAGACCCCTGCCAGTTAGGCCAAAGGTTTATCTATCCTAGCATCTTGTTCTCACAGCGGCAAACCCAATGTATTACAAATATGGTATGAAGATTAACAGGAAATCTCAGTTGTATTTCAGGTCCAATGCCACAGCCTCCTGACCATTATGGATATGTGTGTATACACTTTGCAACTTATCTTATCCTGTCCAAAATATTATTCTTGGTCATACTGAAGGGGCCAGAAATCCCAAGTTCACTCTCTACCTCATCCCTACTTTCCTTCTTTTTCTTTTTTGCACTCCACAGAAAACTTTGCTTAAAGATTATAACTCCTATATGCAGGCCTAACCAGTGCATGATTCATGGGTTACAGTACGTAACAAGCGACGTCCGACATGTATGAATGCCTCTCCTTCTAAGCATTCAGCACTGAACTTCTAAGCCACAGATGGCTCCTTGCCCTTTCCTTGTGGCTTTCAACCCTGTCTATATTTTTCTTCCTGGCACCTTGTAGAAATATTCCAAATGACCCTGGTTCACACTGCAGTAAGATTTTAATTTAAAGCAATTTATATCCATTTGCAAACAAGCGGGGAGATCTTTGGGAGGCTAGCTTGGGAATGTGTGTTCTTTTGGTATCATAGTTCATCAGCATAAAGGAAATGACCATAAAACCTGTGATTAAAAAAATACACACTGCTGCCTCCCCAGTGCTTCTAATACTGGATAGCTTTAGCATACTCAGGAATCAAAGTTTTAGGTCTCTTTTGTAGGAAGCATATACTTTTTTGTGTGCTCTGCAATGGAACTCAAAAGATCCAGTTCCTGCTGCACACTTCATTCTACAGTATAGACTACTCAAGGCTCTTTCTGCTTAACCCAGAGTATAACGATTATTTCTATCTACAGCCAAATCTCTTCATATATTTTCTGCTGTCTCCTAAATAGCCATTAGATGGCAGCAGACATTTGCACACCATTAATCTAGAGCAGTGTTTCTCAGTTCGACCCTCAGGCTACTCTCAGGCTGGCCCTGTGGTTTCATCCATACTTACCTTATGCCCAATTCCGTATTTGACAACATTTTGTGATTCTGCCCCTACATCACCTTTTTGTGGTAGGTGATTGGCATCAGTAATTTTCAGCCATCTCAAATGCGCTCTGAGAGCAGAGATGTTTGAGAACACCTGCACTGTATTGCAAAATGTGTGTGTGTGATTCAGGACTTTAGCTATTACAAATGCCTTGTCAGTGGTGCAATCTGACTCCAGAATGTGAAAGCCTCATTCAGTTTACCCATATTCACTTTGTAATTCTAACCGCGCACAGAACCAAGGCACAGCCCTAGTACTGACCGGAATAACATGGCATCAAGCCCCATGGAAGCAAAAAGTAGGCCCACACAGCAGACGACTGACCGCAGTGGTAAGTACTGACCCAAGAACAACATATTATGCATAGTGATTTGTTTACCCAAGTTTTTACTTATTTACTGAATTTCATATATGTGACTGCCAGTTGACTAACAGTAGCGTTTTTGAGGAGGAACGTTTCGTGGTACCTAAATATACATGTCCAGCAGACCCAAGTTTTCTAGTGTTTCTTTTTTATAAAAAGCTGAGAGAGAAAATCACATACCAAAGAAGATTGCAGTTAGACTGCCAACCTTCCAAAGCAGTTAATGGGAAGGACTGAGATCCTAAATCTATTTGTATGCAATAAAAAAAATTAAAGTTAAATATTTTTTTATTGAAGTGCCTTCGCACCATCCTTGGTTAGTCCCACCTGCTAAGATCTTGTGTGTGTGTGTGGATTAATTTAGAATAAAAAAATAAAGCTAACTTTATAACTTATTTACACCTGGCTTTCCTTTACAAAACAAACTCAATGTGGCTTTTAAAAATCATAAAAGCCACAACACATAACAAAATACTTCAAATACAATAAAGTTCACATCACTAAAATCATAAAAACCATGAGTGTGATAAAAACAACTGAAATACAGGCACCTTGCCTTGTGAAATACTAGTACCAATATATGAAAGTGGAGGTCGTTTAATCTCACTGTAAACATGTGGTACAGTGACAATAAAGTATGTCTATTTTCTATTTCTATTTGGGGCAGAAGCATAACAAACAGATGAACTGCGAGAATTTCAGCCTGTGATCAGCTGCTAGGCTAGATTAGCACATTAGTTAAATGCTCGTCCCCCCTCCCCCTGCTTGGGAGCATCCGTTGTTCCCCGCTGCCTTTCCAGCCACCATGCGGGAGGCAGTGAAAGATAGGCGTGCCTGGCGTGCTCTGGTCCATGGGGTCACAAAGAGTCGGACATGACTGAACGACTGAACAACAACAACAGGTAGTTGCTAACAGGCAACTATGAAGGCCAATGGGCAACTATTTCAGATGCCTGGGATCAATACATAATCACAGGCTAAAAGTACCAAGAAACTTATTTCAACACAGTGGCTCCAACAAACAGCTGTGAGGACATGAGATTACACATCAGAGTAACATACAGGCAATTCCCCACCTATGCAATTTTGACTCGTGTGCAACCGTGTATTCCTGCAGTGCCGGGAAATAAATAAATAAATATTTCAATTTAAACTGCGAAAAGGTGTGCAAAGGGCAAAAACAACCCGAAAAAGAGCACAAAAACTGCAAAAATGGTATGAAAAGAGCCGGGGGGGGGGGGGAGAGATGGCTTGTAAGTGCTCCAGGTTTTAAAAAGTTTTTCCAGGGTTTGCAGAGGTTTAGAGGGTGTTCACAGGTTTTTAGATGGTGTTCCCCACTATACACAATTTCATGGTTATCTAGGAACGTAATCTCCACGTAAGTGGGAGTCACCTGTACCCCATTCAGCTCACATAAACTTACTGCCGAATTCCTGCTAGGATTTCGCTCACTGCCGCCATTAACTCCTGCAAACCTACGAAAGCGTCTTTAAATGAGTGCATATTCTGAGTAGTGGTAGCCATATTGAGGTCCAGCTTCTGGAAAAGTTCTAGACTAAGGAAAACAAAAGAATGAATTTTAAAACAGGCAATGAACTACCTATTGTCCTAGACAGGAATGGGGTGGGGAGGCAAGGATGGGGAGAGGGAGAGGGAGAGAGAGAAACAGACAGAATCAGAGGCAGGAAATCCTATTGCATGTATATGGATTCTTTTCAAAGGAGCTCACTGAAGCAAAGGCATTCTGTCTAATCCGATTCATAAATTCATAGTGAACAGGGGTATAGCTGCAGTGATAACAGGACTAAAGACACACAACCTTTTGCATTAGGTTTCCATTGCAGAAGTTTTTAAACAACTACTGAGCTGTTTAAAATGCTCCTTTAGATGTATGCATTGCCATCTTCCAGTTTGCACTAACTTTTTTTTTTAACTTTTTGCCATCAAACCTTGTGGTAGACTGAAGCCTACTTCATAAGTTACGTTTTTACAGTTTTCATTAAGGGCTTATTCACACATGTATTTGCAGTGACTGTATCCTCAGACGAGGACATGCATATATGAAGGAGCCATCACTGATGAACCAGTACAGGCAGAACTTCCAAATAATCTCTTCTCTTCTCTGAACATAATGTTCTTGACAGTGGATTAAATTCACAAATTTGGCTGCGTCATCAAGCAGCATACAAGCACATCTACACTAACCCTAGGATGCTTTACATTTTGCCTAAAAATAAGACAACACTGATTTCAAGAAGAACACTCTCTTTCAGCTTTTATTACCTGAATAGGTTTATTGTGTTCCAGACGCTTTCAAGGACAGACCAGATTTCCACATGCCTGTTTCCTTGGGCTAAAGGCTTAGGTGACAAGGACGTATCTACATCTTGAGTGTGCTGGGTCAAAGCTACATCTTCCATTTGTTCACAAGCAGTAGCTCCTGAAGTAGATTTGAGGGTATCTGGAGTATTTGGTCCAGCATCTGGCTGAATATTATGAAAATATAGCAAGCAAGTAGTAAATATATTGGAACTGTTGTGCTAAAGCTAAAAGCTACCTGATTTTTTAAAGGAATGACACACTGAGACTGATATAACCACAGTAAAATTGAGATTTACTTCAAATCATTTTACTGACTTACAAGACATTTATACACCACCCTTCATGCTTTGACCCAAAGTATTTCACAAGAACATCAGTGCGCGGGGGGGGGGGGAGCTGTTTGGCTCTATGTCACCTTTAGCTAATGCAAAGAAGAGCAGATCAGAGTTCCTTGGAGATAGGAGCTGAAGCTCAGAAAGAACCCATAGCTAAAAGTTCCCCTTTCCTTATTCCTTTAGATAAAGTGTTGGAGGACCTAATCCTAACCAAGACCCAAGGGTGCTGTTTTATTTACCGTATTTTTCCGCCTATAAGACGCCACCATGTATAAGGCGCCCACTATTTTGGGGGACTCAGATTTAAGAAAATGGGGGGGGGGAGAGATGGCCCAGAGTATAAGACGCCCCCTAATTTTTGACATTATCTTTTAGGGGGGAAACCTAGTCTTATACACGGAAAAATACGGTACCTAAACTTTTTATTCTCGCTTTTCCCTGTAAAAATCTCAAGTGGTTTATAACAATGCAGTTAATAATAAGCTCAATTTTTAAAAAAACAGCGTTTTTTCCTATCGGCACTCCTGGCTTTCAACTCATCCCAGGCGGCGGCTGACCAAAGAGTCTAGCAAACTCGCCCACCCTCATCCATTTCCCTACAAGAAAAGGATAAAAGCAAACACATTTGGTTCAAAAATTACATCTGGGATTTATTTTGACTATCTGTTCCACAGATGGCATTGAAAGTGTATTTCAAGCTGCCATTAAAAAGAAGTTTTCTCACACAAGTAGCTTTTAACCCTGGATGATGATGATAAATAAGCACCAGCAACATTGCTATTGCAATCGGATACATGCATGTGCATGTAAAAGGAATGACTTCTGTCGAAACTAAGCAGCTCTTACCTTCTCAAGCGTCTTGAGCAGTTTATTCACCTGAGCTAAAGCCTTGGGAAGGATACCATCATATTCTGATCTTGAGCTGAACTCCTCCAACAGCATTTTAGATTCCTGGAGCACCTCATTCACTGTTGAGGGTTTAAGCACAGAAGCTGAGAGAGAGAGAGAGAGAGGGAGAGAGAGCGTTGTTAAGGAGGAAAAAGTTGAAAGAGAAGTGAACAGGAAACAAAATACAACCATACCGTAATAAATCCTCAAATACAACCCAGTATATTTGCAATTTGGACTATTCAAGTACAAAAAGTGATAAGCAGTGCATTCAAAGGGTGCTATCATCTTGCTACCATCTACCACTGACCCACATCTCCTGAAGATCCTGGATCTAGCAGGGACTCACTACCATTCTGCATGACTTGGGAGGTCACAAAAACCTTCTAGCATCACAGAACCACAGAAGGGAATATGCTGGTGGGCAATATCTACATATTTTTTAATGGACCAACTACAGGGTGCTTTCAGAAGCCTCAAAATACTTTTGGCATCATAAAGGAGCACAAAAACTCTTGGGTGTAGCCCACAGATTAGCCACCCCTGCTGAACCACTGAACTCAAGGGACTTAGTTTTGAGTAAACATGTTTAAGATTGCACCCCTGTTCTATGGCTTATACAAATGAATCCTATTGTATTTTGGTAATTTGGGAGTGCTTGGGATTGCTAGAAACCTGTATAATAGCTCTGAAGGTTCCTTGGAGGAAGCCATGATAAACACATTTGAGGTTTTCAGTACTGATATGCCCTTTGGCTGAGGTTTTGGGATTTCAAATCGTTTCAAGGGTTAACATTTTCTTACTTTTACAGAGATGTTCATGTAGATATTCAATGGTTGAAAGAAAGTTTCTTGATATAACCATTCCAAAAACAGCCACCCAGTGTTTTTTATAGCACTCCAACACCTTTGCTAATGTCCAGGGGGGGTGATGATACACTACCTAAAAGGGGGGGAAGAGAGAGATACCGGTAGTTTAAATATTAATCTCTTTGAGATAATTTAGTGGTCAGGTTTCCATTTCTTGAAGTACGAATTATGTCAGACCTTATTGCTGATCACAAGAGTTTCTGCAAGGATGGGAGAACTGGTGCATCAAGATGATACATATTTGATTTCTGGTCAGCTTCACTGACAATGACCCATTAATGTGGTCTTCTGTATACCAACGTATTTTCTCCTTCTCAGTCACTTGGTGGCTTTTGATACCATTGGTCTTCCTGGACTGGCTCTCTGGGATGGGTACTAGGGGCACTGTTTTACAGTGATTCTACTCCTACCTAAAGGGCTGTGTCCAGAAAACAGAACTGAGCGATTAGGTCTCAGCCCCACGATCCTTGTAGTTTAGTGTGTCGCAGGGCACGATCCTCTCACCAATGCTGTTTAACATCTATACGAAACAACTGCGAGTGTTCATTAGTTTTGGGGTGAAGTGTTATCAGTTCACTGATGATACGCAGCTCTACTTTTCCATAATGTCCGAATCAGAGAAAGCAGAGTATGGTCTGGAATGCTGTCTGGATGCAGTGGTAGTTTGGCCAATGGGCAATAAACTGAGTTTAAACCATGAGAAAACAGAGGCGCTGTGGGTAGGTGGTTCCTGTGTCTGGGAGAATGGCCATTTGCCTGTTCTGAATGGGGTTGCTCTCCCTCTGAAATGACAGGTTCGGAGTTTGGAGGTGCTCCTGGGTCCACCTTTGTCACTGGAGGCTCAGCTAGCCTCAGTGGCTAGAAATGCCTTTTACAGCTACGGCCAATATGTCAACTACAGCCATTCTTGGACAGAGATAGTCTGTCCACAGTGCACTGGTGACCTCAACACTCAATCACTGCAATGCACTCTATGTGAGACTATCCTCGGGTCTGGCACAGAGGCTCTGGTTGGTGAAAAACAGTAGGGCTAGACTGCTGATAGGGGCAGACTATGACCAGCACATAACTTCAGTGATCAAAAGCTGGCACTGACTGCCCATACACTACTGAGCCAAGTTCAAGGTTCTTGTATTAATTTACAAGGATTTTAACAACTTGGGTCCAACAAACCTTGAAACTTCCTGGTTCATTGCATCCCTGCCTGATCAATCAGATCTTCTGGGAAGCCACTGTTAGTGGTCCCCCAGAGCTCAGTTGCATGGCTCTTTATCTACCAAGAGCCAAATGTAGCTTATCAAACCTTTATTAGGCATTTACATATAAAATCGCAAGAAAAAGAATCACATACAGGAACTTTAAAATATATATACACAAAGAAACAACAATTAAACTCATAGGCTGATTGTATGTGTGTATTAGTAAAATCTAGAATTTCGTCCTGTTAAAGTACTCCTTGAAGCACTGCTGCCAAAAACTCGGCTACCCCCGCAGTCACCCCTTGGTCAATGTCAGAGAGACAGAATCCAACACTTCCACCCTGCTGCGGTTTCAAACCATCCAAAAGGGGGGACAACACGCGTTGAGCCAAATGTTCAGTGCGTACTGTGGTCTCAGTTTTACAGAACTCCCTTCCGGTTGAGGTCCAGCACTAGCAGAATACTATTTTATTACTGCGGGCATTTTTAATGGATTCTAGTTTTATAGTTTTAACTGATTTTTATCTTTCTTGTACCAAGTTACTTGTGCACCGCTTAGACACAATTGTAATTGAAAGGCAAATAAATTGTCAAAATACATAAATAAAATATGTACAATTTCTGACACAACTGTGGAATCTATGTAAGAAATTCATTGCGTGAGGCAGCCACTGGCATGGTAGTTAGCAATGAGACTACAGCATAAAACAAGTGGATAGGTTTAAGCAACAGCACATTCACTGTGACTGTGCAAACTAACAGACTTCAAAGTGGGCTCAGACATTCTACAAACATTTATGAAGAGTGTATTCCGAAACTTGCTCAAATTTGCAAAGTTTCTTCTTAAACAGATATTTGATAGGCCTAATCTGGCCCATAGGCTAAAGGCTCCGCATCCCTGCTTTAAAAGCATGTAAGAATACTTGAAGGTAATCACCTCTTCCCAAAGGTCTCCAAAAGCAATCTTCATTTCACTTTCCAGTATACAAGATAAAACTTCTTGCAAGCTTTCTTTAATGTCAACAATAATCCTTGGATCAGCAAAGTTATCCCCAGCCTTCTTGGTTATCGTATCTGTTAAGCAAATTCCTTGTTCACTTGAGGCTATAAAAGATCAAAACATTAACAATTAAGTCCCATTAATAGTCTGCTTAAAATTTCACTGCCATTTGCTTGCTTCAAAAGCCCTCCCTTTCCTATTTTAGAAACTGTATCCATTTCCAGAGGGGTAGCTATGTCAGTCTCTTGCAGCAATAAAACAATGAAGAGTCTTGTGGCACCATAAAATCTAACTTTTTATTTTAAAAAAATGGCAAATGTTTCCATGGACTATGGTCCACTTCATTAAATGCAAGAAACACTATCATATAGCATATTAAAGGTAAAATAAAGGACCCTTGACAGTTAAGGTCACAAAACTCTGGGGTTGCGGCGCTCAGTAAACGTTTGTCCGGACCCTGGCCAGCATGACAGTTAAGTCCAGTCACAAATGACTCTGGGGTGGCAGGAGCTGGGACCGAGCAACGGGAGCGGCGAGACTGCCAACCTTCTTTACTGGCCACAGCGCCACCCGCATCCTATATAGCATATTAAGCACAGGTATTTTGAGTTGCAGGTACATACAGTTTCTAATGTGTTGGCAAGTCTTGCTACTATGAGGAAGCCAGGACCATAACTGGGTGGAATCTCCCCCAACCAAAGCTAAACAGTCTGCACTGATGATCATGGCCCTGACCATGAGGCAAGGAGGAAGAGGAACCACCCATCTCAGGGCAACTTCTGGCGAAACCAGAGCAGCACACGGAAACACTGTTTACCTTCCCGCTGGAGCGGTACCTATTTATCTACTTGCACTTTGACGTGCTTTTGAACTGCTAGGTTGGCAGGAGCTGGGACCGAGCAATGGGAGCTCACCCCGTCGCAGGGATTCGAACTGCCGACCTTCTGATCTGGATATGTTTGTCATTGTCAGTCAGGTTCTCGAGGAGAATAAAAATGTTTGCAAACTACTATTTGTCAGCTTTAGGCTGGGTGGCATTCAACTAAGTTTTACTCAGACCCATTACTCAGGATAGACCCATTGAAAAAAATGAACACAACCAAGTTAGGTAAATTCATTTCAGCAAGGTATACTGTGAGTAAAACCCGTATTTTTTGCACCATAAAACGCACCCGACCATAAGGCGCACGTAGTTTTTAAGAGGAGGAAAACAAGAAAAAAAATATTCTGAATCAAATGTTGTAATGAGTTAGGCATCAGGGACTGAAACTGGCGGTGGCAGTGGAGGAGAAATGAGCAGCCCAAAAGCTGATGGGAGCCATGGCTCCGGCGGCAGAGGCATCCCTCCGCTCGCAACTGCAGCAGCAGCCGAGGGATCCCACTGCCGTCCAGTGCCTTCACTCCATAAGACGCACAGACATCCTTCCCCTTGCTTTTCAGGAGGGAAAAAGTGCATCTTATGGTGCGAAAAATACGGTAGTTGTCTACAACCCGTTTTCTGAGAGTAAGCTCAGTTCAATTCAGTGGGTCTTGCTTCTGAGCAGATGTGTATACGATTGCAGTATTATTTAACATGTGCGGCCACTATGGTAATCCTAATGTGTCAAGAAAACAAACCTTTTTCCGATTGGGACTGGCTGCTAGAAGCATCTTGAGTCAGCATTATGGTGTCTCTAGTCATCTCCTGGAGTGCAGTAACAAAGTCTGCTTTGCTAAGTGCCTTAACTTCACTGACAAGGGCTTTGTTGCACAGGTTTTTATCATCCCTGTGAAAATAAAATTGTTTTCATTTTGCATTACTTGAGTGGTAAGTAGGACGGGATTATTATGCCTTCTTCCATGGCAAAAGAGCCAACATCTGGTCCAATTCATTTATCTATGTCTGTTTAGAGCTATTTTAAAATGTAACTTCTACAAAACTAGCATAGCAAAAAATTTCAAAGATAGGCATTTTTTTTACACTCTAGTGGAGAGACTTGGCTTTCCAGAGAGAGGGCACCTATTTTTGTACAGATTCCACAGAATTCGTACAATGAGCAGTTCTCAGCTGTAGCCAGGCTCTGTTCTGAATACCTTTCATTTATATGCTTCTTCCCTCATTTGATATTACAAATGTTCTCACCAACCCTTTCTAAAAACAGGATGCAAACTTCTTGGATTCATGTTATAAAAAGCACAATCTTCAGTTAAACAGGGAATGCAAAATTCAATAGAACTGAAGAAATGAGGCCTTAGGGAGAACCTCAAGAACTCTGATTTGCATAATCACAAACACTTTTTAAAAATACAATGGTATGTAGCTGGGAATATCTTTCCTGCCTTTTTTTGTTTTTAAAACTACAGCATAATGGTTGTGAATTCTTATCAAATTTAGCTCTCTAGTTAGACAGAACTTACGTCATCAGTACAATTTCAGCTTGAGGAAAGAGGTTCTGATACTGCAGGCAGCATTGCAACACACGATCATCATTGTTCTCAACACAGAAACCACCTGTAAATTTGGCAAAAGTGAGTTAGCAAATCATGCTTTAAAATAACTTGAACTTGAATGAATAGCATTTACACATGATTGTTAAAGCAGGCAAAGGAGACACCTGGCAGCTATCACTTACTCGCTTTCAAAGCACAGGCAATATATTTAACTTGCTCTGGAAATGTAGGCTATGTTCAAATGCTACACAATTCCCTGCACAGAAGATTTTTGGGTCTGTGAGAGGAGGAAATAGCAGTCCCATTGCACCAGTGAAACTACTCGCATGGAGCATTGGACACAAACCGTTAGGTCATCCAATGACATTAAGCAACTTGTAGTCCAAAGATTCCAAGGAGAGAATAAAACCAAGTGATTAAAAAATAGACAGCATATAAACAATAGTTCCAAACAGTATCACCACAGTATTTTTAAAGGCCTGTATATTTTTTTTTAATTTTGTAAAAAGATTCTTCCATCCACAAAAGATGTCAACGGTCTTCTTAACCAGGCTACAGGGCAAATTCTGCTAGAATCCACCAGCTCTGTCACAACTTACGTGTTTGCTGAGAAGCAAGTTGCATAGATTGACCCCACAACCTTGGATCTTGGTTCTTCAGGCAAGTGTAGATGAAGTGAACTGCAGGGATTGCTTTTTGCCCAACTTTTGCCAAAAATTTCCCTCTTTTTAAGTTATCCAGTTCTTGCAAAACGACCCAGGGAATGACAAGCACAAATCTGCCAACTCCTAAACAGGAGAAAAATAGCTTACGTGTTATGAATTTATGGTAGTTCTTCAAAATGCTGTACATCTTTTAACTGTGATTAAAAAACTAATTCAGCTCGCTGTTGGATATTCTGCCACTGGATCTGCATAGCAGTGACCACATTTAGCAGAATCAGGACGTACGCATCTAATAGGGAAAGTGTAGCCTTTGGGCAAGGTTAAAATTTGATCTGCATTATCCACAGCTGGCGCTCCTGATGAGATTGCCTTTTCTTCTTTCCCACCTCCCCTGGTATTGTACATGAATCTTGTGCCTGGCAAAGGCATGAGCCAAAAGGTTCATCCTGCAACTCTCAGTCAAAGGTGAACAGCCAGAGCACAAGATGTTGGCCAATATTGTGTCAATTTGTTGTGTGACAGAGTGGGCCAATGTTCTGGTGGAAAAGGAGAGCATAGCTGCAGGTTGGGTACAACCACCTGAGTCTGTGAAGACCTTCAGAGACACCTGAGTGTGAGGTTGATGTTTGTATCTGCTACCAATGCTGACTGGTCATTTATCAGGAGCTGAGGTTGTACAATACTGTGCATGCTACATTTATGTGGTTGTGAGTGGACAAAAGTAGTTTTCTACTCCACCAAGGTGAGAGCCTATTCAGGTTTAAAAGCAGATCCTTCTCAGGTGAGAGAGATGAGTATTTGATAAGTCTAGTGGGTGTGGGGCATGATACTATTAGTGCTTCAGAGATAGCGATAGTATCTTACATGTGTATGTTTGGCTGTCATCCTCATGTGGGCTGTAATATTGTTGTGTATAATTTTATGTGATTTATGCGAGTGGTTGGTTGACAGAGATGCTTGAGGCAATTGATTACTGTCGTGGTCATACAGAAAGGATGGCGAGTGAGTCTGGGTGAATGGCACAACGTGTGTTACTTTGGTTAAAAGTTTGCACTATAGTGCCTTGTAATGCACTCTGCCTTTATGTTGATATTGTGCTTCATATATTGATTTTGTTTGTGTATTTGTTTCATTTTTGTGGAAATCATTTGGCATGTACTTATTATGTTTATATACATTTATGTATTCTAAACTACGTCAAGATCTTCAGATAGTAAGTAGTTTATAAATGGAAATGAAAACGGAATTAATGTATCAACACACACCTGGGATATCTGTATTCTTCAAAGACTTGATGAATTCTAGATGGCTGATCATTATATTAGTATCAATCACAATCAAACTATTCAGGCCAGAAAGAGTTCCTGTTACAAAAGAAGAAACACGCAGAGAGAAATTCTGTTATTTAGATTCTGTATTGATTTATTCCCTGGTTAATATATTGCCTTGTTACGGAAGAGAAATCAAAAATACTTGATACATATAAACTTACTAGCAGACATATTTGATTCATCATCTGGAAGATCTATCTCCATGTTGGTCAGCTCTCCACAAGTCTGAACAACAGGCAAAGCCATCGTTTTGTCAATGCGAGCAGCATGCAGTTCTTCTACAATCTGCATCTATGGAAAATAGCAATATGAACTTGAAATCAAGGCTGGCACTGGGAGTTCACGTCACTGGGCACCAACTAAGGCTCACACCCCACTCCCAGCATGATACCCTCTTGCATATTCCTTGGCCACTGGGCATGATCAGTCCTTGAGGGTTATGTTTGGGTTCCTTCTCTTGGTTACTGTGGTTCCTGGGACTTTCTTTTAACATGGGGTTTCCCCAAGTCTGATGATCCTGCATTTTTGGATGGGGCCATTTTGGCTGCACGAGGATTCATGCTTAGAGAGTGAATCACAGAATTGTAAAGTTGGAAGGGACCATGAGGGTCATGTAGTCCAACCCACTGCAATGCAGGAATCTTTTTGTCCAACATGGGGCATGAACCCACAACCCTGAGAGTAAGAGTCTCATGCTCTACCGACTGAGCTTTGTGATTAGTATATAGCACAGACCAGCTTATGCTTCTTGACAAGTTATGGACCAATAGTAAAGCAAAAGGCAGTTTGTGTGGTGCAAGAATTGCAGCTAGGGAATTCTAAAGTGCACCTGCTACATAACCACTAACCTCTTGGTCTGTGTCGGTACTTTCAATAGCTTCATAGGAAGAAGAGTGGCACAAGACTTCAGAGCTCTGCAACAAAAATTAATCACTTCAAGTATCTGTACTGTATCAAAAGCTTTGCACTAAAGAGAAAGTTTATTGGGAGATGGAAGCAATTTCAAGAGGGGAGAAGCGAGGGACGGCCATACACCACAACGGATGTGTGCACACGTGCACACTTTCTAGAGAACACAAAAAGGCTAAAGAAAATTTCACGAGGCTTAGACATGAACAGGTTAGTTCCTTGTAACCATAGTTCTTTGAGTGGTTATCTGAGCAGTAACATATTCCGAATTTGCCTATGCAGAACACTATTCCAGAAACTTCTTGGGTTTAGCTGAACCTGTGGCCCCTGCCCCCAAGCAGCGAACCCTTGCTCAGGGTCAAGGCCAAGACCCTCTCCTCATTTGGAGACACTGCAAGTGCAAACTATGAGCTAGGCTGCAGTGAGGAAGGGCAAGTTTTATGCCTGCACATATGTCCCACTTGAAGGACTATGGCTGCACGTGAGCAATTGGCTCTTCTTCATGGTACAGTCACGCACACGGGAGAGTAACAAGCTAGCAAACCAGGAGGTGGGAGAGCACATATCCCCAAAAGGTTATGTGGCAGATGCCACAGTCATAAGATTATAAATTTGTGACCCCTTGACGGGGGCATAAAACTGCACTGGCACATGAGAAGATACAATGACCTTGTCACAGAGGACAGGAGCTGACAGCACCTGACAACTCAATTGAAGATTGTGAGTCAAATGTAGAGAGGCTCCAGGGAGGCTGGAGTTGGCATGGTTGTAAGGTGAGAGCAAATCCAGCAAGCAAATGCCATGAGGCGGCCCTTGGAATTCAAAGTGATCTTCATGGAATGGTCTAGTAAGGATCAACACTAGGGTTATAACTATTTTACAGCCTCGTGTTCCTGAAGCTTAGTTAGACGAACTTTTGCCTAAAAGCAAAGGAATGAACTGTCATTTCGAAATCTTTTGAAAAAAAGGTCACCCCCAAAATCAGTAAATCCGATTCTTGTATATGTAACTGTATAATGTATTACAGGTGAAACTCGAAAAATTAGAATATCGTGGAAAGGTTCATTTCTTTCAGTAATTCAACTTAAAAGGTGAAACT
This sequence comes from Lacerta viridis, assembly GCA_900245905.1. NCBI lineage: Eukaryota > Metazoa > Chordata > Lepidosauria > Squamata > Lacertidae > Lacerta > Lacerta viridis. The sequence continues at coordinate 529,373 of OFHU01001177.1, forward strand.
AATATATGAGATAGACTCATGACATGCAAAGCGAGATATGTCAAGCCTTTATTTGTTATAATTGTGATGATTATGGCGTACAGCTGATGAGAACCCCAAATTAACAATTTCAACTTTTCATCAGCTGCACGCCATAATCATCACAATTATAACAAGCAAAGGCTTGACATATCTCGCTTTGCATGTCATGAGTCTATCTCATATATTAAACTCCAGTAGCTAATGAAAACAATTGCTTACATAAATGGACTTTTCCACGATATTCTAATTTTTCGAGTTTCACCTGTATGTAATAGGCATAGCATGTATCACAACACAGGAAAATAAGAGCTTGCAAATTTTCTAATACTTGTACAATTTTTTGTACATTGTACATAACTTCTTATTGCTTAAAATAAATTGAGGTTGCAGTTTGCCTTTGTTTTTGCTGCAAGCATCGTAAGGTTCCTGCATCACTTTGATTGCACGTTCTGCACACTGATTACTTCTTGGTATCTGGAGTAGCCCACAGTCTATATCCTCAAAGTTCACCTTTTCAGAAAGGTCTTTGGGTTAACTGATTTAATTCTTATCCCCAGACTACAACAATGCACGAGTATATGCAATTTCCACAATCATCATTTGATACTATTGTTTTTAACACTAAGATTTAAGATCCTTCAGGGTCTTTCTATCAAGAGCTGCCTTTTTCGTTTATGAAGTGAAGCAACACACCACATACATTGATGGCAATGACTGTTTTCAGATGCAATCAAAGCTTTTGCTTCAGTTTTGATTTAAATCCGAGTTTAGGGTTCTGTCCAAACCCTAAACTGCACATAATCTTAATTGTAGTTCATGAAAACAAACCCACTTCATAAGCTATGCTTTGATTGGCCATATGTGCAGGTTTGGATGGCATAGCAATTTGTGATTAAGCAAAAGCATCTGAACGCTTGTTTATGGCTGCTCTGAAGGAGATAGGCGAAGGAGGTAGGTGCAAATTCAAGTGGCTCACTCTTATAATGCTAAAATATGGTTTAAGAGTTGTTTCAGAATCATTCCAGTGTCTAAATAAGCTATTTGCAACCATTCCTGCATAACAAGCATGGGGAAGTTATAAAAGCCACCATTATTGTTGCTGCACAAAGCAAAACTACCACCTCAATTCTCATAGCAAACTTTTAACAGCTTTACCTGACTCATTTGAAACGCTGCAGGCTCAAATCTATCCCCTTGGGTCCTTGCATTACCAATATTCTTGCGGGATTCATGATGAAATTGTTCTTTCTGTTTATATTCTCTCTGGTGACATAGTTCACGCAAGTGGTGCAAGGGTGCACATTTCATCCCTTTGTCGTTTTTGCGAGGTAGTTCTAATGAAGCATGTTTAGCTCCTTCAGGAGTGCGCACAGAGGATTGCCAAGACGGTCGTTTAGTACCTGATAAGCTAAAGGATGAAAAGATGGGATGTGACTTTTTTGAAGTGTTCTGTGAAGTTTCCAGCAGACGTTTTACAGTTTGTTTTAATTTGGCACATTCCGCCTCAACCTTCTTTTTCTTCTTCTCTTGGCTATTAAGAATCCTCAAATCCTGGAATTCCCTTTTCCCTCTTTTCACATCAGGATCACTGCACATCTCTTTGTTGGAGCCCTCCTTCCGAGGGAAGGCTGCTGCAGAATCCAGACTGCTCGTCTTTCCTCCACATTCAGCTTTATTTTTAAAATGCAGTGTGACCTTTTCACGCTCTTCAATAGGCCTTATAGTACCACAGACAAGATGGATATCTTTGGTAGCCTCTTTTGGGATACGTTTAGTAGTATCTTTGAGATCCAGACTCCTTTTTCTTTTGGTGCATCCAGCACTATCATCTGACCTACGGAAGGATCAGCAAGAGAAAACTATTACAATGAAATATGACAGTGGATGTTTCGTACAAAAACAGTGCAGTTTATTACAGAACAAACTCAGGGTTAGGCTCAATGGAAAAATGTTGAAAAAGAATTAGATTATTACTTGTGTACTAGAAAATGTGGCAAACAATATTAAAAGTTTAAACTTATTTTTACACCAGGTTAAAGTAGAGAAGCTGATCCTTCTCCACCTTTAATTCTGAGCAAAACAAACAGCAGCCATGAATAACTATGGGCACCCCCATCCATTTCAAGCAGTAAATATAGACAGTTTTTAATGTGATCAGGAAGATCATTGCAATGCAGATGAAGATCTGCAATCAGATGTTTTCCTCCATCAGCCAAAGGCATAGTGTGGGGGGTGCTGTGGCTCCGGAAGCAATTTTGCACCCACAAAGCAGGCTCCTTTATCGGAGCCTGGCTCTGTGCCAGAAGAAGCTGTGCCTTGTCTGCAGCGCTTGTGCCTGGCACAGCTCTACCCCTGGGTCACAGCAGGTGAGTGGATGGCAGCACTGTCACCCACCCTCCTCGACTGCGGCACACCTTGTGCCCGACGGCAGCAGCAGCTCTGCCGCCAGGTCACTTCTGGCCTAGCAGCAGAGAGCAGCCATCCTTGGCCGCGGTGAGGTGGAGGGAACTAGGGTGCAACCGCCCCGGGCAGCGCAGGTAAATGCTCCACTGCTGCCATCAGCCCAGACTAATTTAGCCATTTAACACCTTCACTGAGGTTTTGAGGCACGCGAGTCATAAATCAAAGTAAAAAATGATTCATTGCTGACAAAAGCAACAGCTAAGAGGGGTTTACATCCACTGTAGCCATAAGTAATTGTCTCATCAGTGAAAGGATTTCTGCTTCTGCGATGGGACTTCTCCCCTCTTCCAAATCTGTTCGGAGGAAGGGGGTGGGGCAAAGTGAGGTGAGAAAAATCCCTTGCGCAAGAAGACATCATTGCACCAATGGAATAATTACTTAGTGCAACACTGGATACAAGCAAGACGTAGAAATTGTTATGGCAGACTGAAGACCAGAGTTGCCATTATTCTAACAGGAACAAAGAAAGATAAGGATAACAGGATTAAAATGCAACTATTAACTTCACACTTAGAAGCTTAATAGCCTAACTTTAAATGAACATTCCATGGTTAAAATACCCCCCATGCAATTAATACGAAAAGGATGCACAGAAAGAGGTTTCCTGCTAAACTGAAAGACTGACAAACAGGCTTACAGAAGCTATTTAGTAGTTATCAAATAGCAGCAAAACTAATTAAACCCTGCTTCACATGCACTAACTCCCATATACTGCATTTTCCATCCTAAACTCTGCTGACTCTCAACTGTCTCACCCCGACTAAATTCACTCTCCCTCCCTCCCTAACATTGCCTAAATACTTGAAATACACATAGCTTAATAATTACAACATACTTAACTTAATTACTCTATTACATACAATATTATAAAAACAAACCAGAACCTCAAAGAGTCATATGTTTTTATCTGTACCTGGTAATTCCCATGGTCATATGGGAAGTGTCACTTTCAACCATAGTACTGTAAACCAATGCATTATTACTGAACAAGCTGCAAAGGACAAGGTCATTGCAGATTATAATCTATGTGTAGGAAACATGGATGAGCTGCCCATGCAGAAATAAGTCCTGCTGGGATTGTGAGCCAGGTACTGAAGTTATATCTCAGTTCTTCCAATAGTAACCACTTGGGCATTTAAATCATGGAGAAAGAATAGCAGCTGGTGGAAAGGACTATAGTTTTGTATTTTACAATAGTTTCAATAATAAAAACTTAAACCTAAATATTGTCATAATATGCAATTAGAGTGTTTTCCATTCTCTAGACTGAGTGGCAGCTTATAAAATAATCTTTAAATTTGATGTTAATATGTTTTATCTTTTTTTAAAGCTGCCTTTAGCAATATAGGGCATAAATTTAATTGGTGAAAAACGAGACAATATGCTTTCATTTTTAATTTACCAAGACCTCAAATGAATGAACAGATTTCACACAGTGTTGTTCCCCGCCACCCACACAGACTACTGGTATTTTACTTTCTGAAGCTGCAGTTCAATAAAAACGTATCTTGGAATAAGTCCCACTGAACTTAATGGGGCTTTCTTCTGAGTAAATAAGTATAGGATTACACTATGAATCCACAAGAAATTGCACTTAAAAATATTTATGCTTATTCTGACAAAATAAAGGAGTGCCTTTAATTCCAAATAACAATTTACCCTTTACTTGCTGGCTGCTCTTTTGCATGATGACTCCTAATTTCTGCCTTTTCTTGACTCTGAAAGAGTTAAGAAAATTACATTATTATTTATACATTAAATTTATATCCTGCCCCTCCTCCAAAAGAAGCTCAGGTTGGTAATTAGCCTCCAATTAAATACAGAGCAGTGTTCCAGACTTTCACAAGGCAGCACAGCAGCTACAGTGTATGAGCATTTTCTGATTAAAGAACTATATTAAGCTATCAGGGTTGAATTAAAGCATGCATCAACCCAGCTTATATTTAACATTATACAGATAAACAGTCTATAGTCATAGAGCAATTGAAATACTTAAGCCAATGATAATTTAAGCAAATCTAAAGGCAACAAACTTCTAGTACACCACTCTAATAAATGTGACTGTAATGCATTCTTCTCCAAATGCTATTTTACTTGCTGTTTGTTCTTACTAACAGAGCACATGTCTCACCTTTTCACTTCTATGTGAAGATGAGCTAGATGAGTGGTGCGATCGCTTTTCACTGGAAGTCTTGGAATAAGAAAGCTAACACACAAAATGAAATAGAAAAATAAACATGTCTACTCGAACAAACAGAAAGATGCAGTGACAAATTTGCATTGTTTTATGTAACTATGATTTAACCTTTCCTTTTTGGTTTTTTTATTTTTAAAGATCTCTCTTTCTCAATCACACACATATACACTGAATTAATGATGTTTGAAAGGACACTTCTTTTAAACGCCCCATAAACACGCATACTGAATTAATTATGCGCATCAAGAGGGCATACATCCTCCTACAGGTCTTGTTTTTCCACCACCCAACTCCTGGAAACACGTAGGGTGGACAAGAATTGGAGCCAAAAAAATTAAGTTCCGCTAGGACATACAGTGCTTCCTTTCCTTCCTTGTCTATCACACAAAGCCATACAAACCTTAACAACAGATTGTGATTAAGCAGGAGATACCTTAACGTTTGAACGACACGCTAAGTCATACCTTGCTTAGCTGCTATTCTGCACTGAACTAAAACACCGAGATGAGTAAAGCCAATACTCTAGCTTACCATTTTGTGCAAATCAGGCCATTATGTGAATACAAACTTATTTCCACTCCACATTTGTGGCTCCACAGACTTTCCTACCTTGGTATCTGAAATCTCCTCCTTTTTGCTAGATTTCTTTTTGCGTTTTTTGTACATGTTCAAGTTTCAAATATTCAAGTTTTAAAATCTAAAAAGAGAAAGGCAGTATAATCTTATTTCCAAATGCATTTTACATTTTCCCCTCTTGTTGCTTTGGCTAGTAGATGAGGCCAGGGTTTATTCACCCTTGTTTCTGGAGTCTGGGGTTTTCTCTGGGCCACACTTTCAAAATATAAATTTGCTAGTAGATGAGGCCAGGGTTTATTCACCCTTGTTTCTGGAGTCTGGGGTTTTCTCTGGGCCACACTTTCAAAATATAAATTTATATGCAAATAACATATATACATTTCAGTGATGTATTTTGTGTGTGTGTGTATCACACACACACACACACATACTCTCAGTGTTTTTCTGGGGGGACGCATACCCCTAAACATTTTGTGAATCTTTGTACTTTTGTCCATTTACTATATTTATTTTTCCCAGATTTGAACTATAAAATGGTGACTTTCTTGAGTCAAAATGAGAGTACCCCTAAACATTGGTTTGTTTTTGTTTTTAGAAAAAAGCACTGCATACACTATACATCACTGAAATGTTTAAATATTTATTTGATTGTCCTTGAATCTTTCCCACGCACCACAGGTCTATGAATGTGAGAAAAGTAAGGAAAACACCCAAATCCACAGATGGCCACTACTTTATGGGCTTAATGCCCAACTGTGAACTCCAAACGGCACTTCCTCAAGAGGAAAGGCAGTTCCCCCAGTGTTAAACAATAAAACGATTCTTCCCTCAGAATCCCAGGCACTGACCTCCTTCCTCCCCAAGAGTTTCTTTTCCAGTAAACGACCTCAGATCCCAGGCTTAGAACGGTTTGCCCTCTTCACACTCGGCCCCTTTTCCTTTCGTCACAATGAACAGTGCGGCTTTGTTGCTTTTGCTTTAAAAAACAAAACAAAACTGGGGGTAATTTGCTGCGAAGCATGTTGGGTACTGTAGTTTTCCCGTTTCGCCTGCGCCATAGAGATGTAGTCCTGCCTCTCTTAAGCTTGCGTCCTCATTGTTGTTGGACTACAACTCCCATCATTCCTAGCTACAAGACCAGTGGTTAGGGACGATGGGAGCTGTAGTTCAATACTAATACTGATTTATTATTTATACCCCGGCCCATCTGGCTGGGACCTAAATTTGAGAAAGGCTGTAAAGACTTAGCAAGTGCCGAATGTACTCGAACTCCCCAACCTCCTCCCTCGCATCTGCAATGACAGCAGTCGGCTCATTTCTCTTTTGCTAGAACAGAGACCATTAAGAGGGCATTAATAAGAGAGAGAAATAACTGCCACGTTCCCCACACACGATACAGCTAGTCGTCACTGGGTCCCCACACATTGTTGGGACTACAGCTCCCATCATCCCTGACTGCCGCCCCCCCTCACTAGGGTTGATGGGAGTTGTAGTCCAGCAACCTCTTAAGGTTCCCCAACGTTGAGAAAAGCTGAGTGAGTTACGAGCCTAAATTTCCCTCTTTGCTTCGACTTTTTTTTTTTTTTTTTTTGAGGGGGCGATAACGCGCTCCTTGCCAATTCACAGAGTTTGTTGAAATCGTGGGCTTTCCCTGTCCCCTTTGCCCCTCTAACCGGAGGGAAAGAGAGAAATAATAATAGCCAGGCAGGAAATATTGACCTGCAGGTGGGCAAAACTTCTTGCTTTAGCTAAGTAAAACGTCTATGCACGTTTCGAGACACGAGGAAGTCGTCTTTCTTTACCTAGGCTGCACCAACCTCGCTCCGAAGCGGCACCTCCCGATGACCTGGGAGCAAATAAGCCCCGCTGAACCCGTGGGGGGATTACTTGGAAATGGAATCCCACAGCAAAAGGGCCTCCCTTTCGAAACGCGACGCCGATATTGACAGGGAGTTTGTAAGCGCAGAGGTCAGACGGCACAGCACAGCTTTTTCGCCTTTAAACCCCCCGGTATCCGGTCCACGCCCCCTATGGAGTCCTTTCTCCTCAGGGAAAATGTGGGTATAGTCCTGCCGCGGAGCATCTCGGGTAACGTAGGTTCTTAGGCACCTGAGGATCGGGCGAAAGAGAGAGAGCGCGGAAGTACGTATTGACATATTTATTTCGGGTATATTGCTGCCGTGGGGCGTCTTGGGTAACGCAGCTCTGAGGCGGCCGAGAAGTAGGATTAGCCGCGGAACATCTTGGGTAACGTCGTTCTTAAACAAGAATGCGAGAGAGAGCGCGCGCACGTATTTCTGAGGCGCTTGATGCATATGATTAGCCGCGGGGGCAATTTGGGTAACATAGTTCTTAGGCCCCCGAGAAGCGCGCGTATTTATTTACATATTTACTTCGGGTCTGTTGCAGCCCGCTGTGTATCTTGGGTGACGTAGCTCTGAGGCGCGGGATTAGCCGCGGGGACTCTTGGGTAATGTAGTTCTGAGTCCCTGAGGACCCTTAGGGGAGACGAGCTTGTGCACAACATGCTGACCCGAAATAGGAGTCAGCTGAGGGGCCACGTCCCGTGACTAAGGCGCGGCCCGTGCTTGCCGGAGGAAAAGGCCGAGGGAGCCGCCGAGTGAAGTGGGTTCGCTCTTCGCCCCCCTGCTTCACCGCCGCTGTGTGGAAAATGGCGGCCAAGGGAGCGGTGTTGCCCCCGCCGCCCGCTAAGGAGGGAGAACCTGAGGCGCTCAGTAAGGAAGGGGGCGGTTCAGTAACTGTCAGATATGCGAGGGGTTGTTGTGGTTGTTGTTGTCTTGAAGTTGGGCCTGTGGGGGGCGGATTGTACTTGTGGTGGGTTCTCCCTCCTTCGGTCCGTTTTGAGAGAAGCTTCTGAGAGGGGCGCGTTCAGACGTTACGTGCTCAGGTCGGCGTTTCACCCTCACGCCTGAGGTGACGCCTGGTGTTAGAAACTACAAGATTCATCAGCTGCTTGCCAAATGCTCCTTCAGCATATCCACATGTGCTAACACACACAAAAGTGGAACACATTTAAAAGAGAGAGAGAGAAAACCTCCGCTTTACAGGAGACCTTCCATGCATGACAGAGGAGGGGGCAGAACTGGTCATCTTCCTGGTTCTTGGGGTGGGGGGAGACTTTTTTTTTAAAAAAAATAGTACTTTTATAGCAAAAGCATGGAAGTTCCCTTGCCTTAATCTCTCTCTCACACACACGACTTTAGCTATTCGATCCATGCACATTTTTACATGGGAGGAAGCCCAATTGAACCTGGTTGGGATTTAGTTCCGAGCAGAAGGCATCCTCTAGGATTGGAAACTATCTTCTTTCCCAAATGGTGCCCAGATTGCTACTTTTGTTTCTTCTGTATTGTATTTTATTGTACCATTTAAAGGGATTGTTTTTACAGAACTTCCTTTATGACTTCATGAGTCTAAACTGAATAGGTTTTGCAACCAGTTTCACACTGCAGTTACAATGGCAAATAGAACCCTGCTTAATGGTAACTTTGCTACTAGTCAGTGCTAATGTCATAGTGGGGGAAATTTGCATCCAAGTAGGGAGAAGCTGGGGTAGGAGGTAGAAGTACATTTTCTTGTTCCTGCTTTCTTAAGCTTGGTTAGAAGCATAAAGTGTAATGTCAGCACAAATCTGCTATTTCCGATAGGCCTGGCGTAGAAAATCCTACTTTCTTTTGTCAAATATTTGTTTTTTTCATTGTATGTAGCTGTAATAATGCGTTTGAAACAGCTACTGCTTGTTGTTGTTGTTCAGTCGTTCAGTCGTTTCCGACTCTTTGTGACCCCATGGACCAGAGCACGCCAGGCACCCCTAAACAGCTACTAATGCAGCTAATTAAAATGCATTGTAACTATAGTTTTTTTACCTTTCTCTAGATAGCATTGAAATGGAAAGCCTCAGGGCAGATGTGGAAATACCTGAGGAAGAAGTAAAAGGGAAAAAGGAAGAAACAGAGCGAGAGTCTATAAAACAGCCTAACAACAGTAACCTATTGGATGCATCATCTGACTCTCCAAGAGGTTTGCTAACATAATACTGGAATCCTTGTACAGTACAGTCGTACCTTGATTCTCGAACAGAAAGCGTTCCGGGAGTCCGTTTGACTCCTGGAGCCGTTCAAAAACCAAAGCACAGTTTCTGATTGGCTGCAGAAGCTGCGGAAGCTGCACCGAACATTTGGCTTCTGAAAATTGTTCGAAAACCGGAACACTCACTTCCGGGTTTTGATCATTTGTTGAGGAGCCAAGGCTTTTGAGATCCAAGGTACGGCTGTAGTATGTAGGGGGTATGTACATGCTCTAGGAAATCAGTCTGCAGCTCCATCCTTCCAATAATTCCCTGAAAGATAAATAAATAAAAATAAATAGCTATTTCTTCCCTCCTTGAATTCTTTGGGTACATCCTCCAGGTGGGAATAGTCAGGGATGTTATACTTCTAATCAAAAGTGCCACTTTCTCTTTTGTAAGTTTTTATATGTTGCTTTCAAAGATTCCAGATTCCCTAAGAAAGGACAGCATAGTTCAGTGCAAAAAGAGGCTAATTATTTGTTTTTGGTGTTTCTGAACTGTTTTTCTTTCTATAAGAAATACAGTTTGGGCTTTCAAATTTCTGTGGCACCCTATGCAATGCCAAAATTTGCCCCGCACTCCCAACACCTCTCACTTTCTGTTGTTTCTCATTGTTGCAGCCCCCTCTCAGCTCAGCATCCAGTGTGGGCAAATCAGTCACACTCCCCTACATCTGCCTCTGAAAGATATGTGCAAAATATGTAATATGCACAGAATGAGAATTAGTACTGAATCATGCAGAGTTAAGCTTTTTGTGAATAATTAAGAAACCAAGTTTTTTTTAAAATAATAATAATATTTCATGGGTAAGAAAATAAAAAGTAAGTAGATTTTATAGGAATAGCTTTGGCACTGTCGTTCTGTTTTGTACAGGAACAGAGGAACAGTAAGAACTTTTAATTCCTATCCTGTTTCTTTTCCTATCCTATTCCTATTTAGATTATTGTGTAAATGTTCTCAGTTTCCTGCAAGTGGAGGATGGATGCAGTCAGTGCTTTTTTTCTAAAAAAAATATTTTAGGGGTACTTTCATTTTGACTCATGAAAATCACCATTTTATATCGGGGAATATAAATATAGTAAATGAACAAAAGCACAAGGATTCACAAAATGTTTAGGGTATGCATACCCCTGTGTGTCCCCACCCCCAGAAAAAAGCACTGGATATAGTGATGTGGAGCACAAAGTTTTGAGAAAGAGCTTTTATGGTGGCATTTGGTTGTAAATTTCTATACAACAAAGGATATTTACTGACAAATCCATGTAATTGTTCTGTTCCAGAGAAGCATATTTCAATCCAAAGAACACTTGCCGATTTAGAGAAACTGGCTGACCTGCAGGAAGGTTGTCTAATCTCAGCTGCTTCCCAGAATGCAGATCACTCTGTGGCAGGTATTTAAACTAGCTCCAGAGCTGGGCATTGCATGACTGAAAGATAATGGGCATTGTCTCCCAAGAGAGATGGATGCCAACCAACCAACAAACTTGGGGTGGGATTACATCTGCAGCTTTTTCCTTGCTATTGGCTATCCAAGCCAAGAGATGCACTCAAGCTAACTTCACAAAGGAAAATGGGAGGGAAGCAAGTGACAGTGGTGCAGGAGTCCCCAACGAATTTCAGTTCCTTTGTAGTCTTAAATTGTTTGCAACAGTTCTGAGCTGTGTGGTAGAGTAACTCCTTTTACTCATGGCAGTTACTTGGCAGTGTCTTTGAATGGTCAATAGTGGTTTCTATTTGCTATCATGTTTTCAAATCAGTGGGTGGGTTATTGTGTCTCTCTTTATTTTGGTCTAATTTGAATTAGGAGCTGGCAAGAAGTCCTGTCCACTGTGCCCTGAAGAGAAGTTCAAAGCTTGTTATAGTCACAAGCTCCATCGCCACCTACAGAATCTCCACTGGAAAGTGTCTGTTGAATTTGAAGGTAAAAATAGCTAAAATGCCATTGTTGATGCCAACACAATTCAGTGTCTTAGGGTGGCAGCTGCAAGTTCTACGAGAAAGCTTACAGCCACAGGGAAATTCATTATAAATTATGCCATATTTAAAGTTCAAGCTTAACAGATCAATCTGATTGATGTTGCAAAAAATACTTGTTTGCAGAAGTAGCTGAGGATAGTTTACAATTAGGGTGCACCAATAGAACTGGCTTTCTTTGCCATACTTGTTTGGTAGTCTCACAGTTTGATATATACACCAATGTCCTCTCTGTATTCTAGGCTACAGAATGTGCATCTGTCACTTACCTTGCCGCCCTGTGAAACCAAATGTTGCTGCAGACCAGGTAATTGCTATCTAAATGGCTATTATTTTGAAAAGCACAAAAAGTTATCGATTGTTCCGTATCTGATACGGTTACTGAGGATCCGAATGGGTTGGGTTATGACCCTCGTCACATGACGGATGCAGGAGAGCAAAAAACTCTGGGAGGCAGGCACAGTTCCCTTCAGTTTTTTTGGATTCGCCAAGCAGCATCAGACATTGAACATGTCTGTAAATAAAAATTCTACACAACTACCCCAAAGGAAGAATTAACAATAATAACTCATCATGGAACTGAAGCAGAGAAGGAACTGCAGACCCCAGTACTAGGGATGAGCCCCATTTGTGTCCTCAGAACCTATCAAATCTACACTTCAGGTAAGAACATTCCTCCTATTTGATATGGTTACTGAGGACCCGAGTTGGGACATGGCACAGCATTCCCAACCAGGTGGGTTCCGACTGCATTTATTGAGACTAAAGTACCTGTTTACGAACTATGCATCCAAGGTCAGCATCAGGTGAAGCCAATTGCCATTCTGTAGTGTCTGGTGTATATACTTGGTAAAGGAGCATTAGGCACAATAACAGCTGTCAATGGTGACATAATGGAGCGAGCCAATATTTTTGTTGGCTTGGCCCCTTTGAGGGTATCAAGCATCTGAGAAATGCCGACCCTAATCCACCTTGCATAGATGGAGGAAGATACTTCTCCCCCAATACCTGCTGAATGAAAGGATGTTATAACCCAACCCATTTGTGTCCTCTGGACCTATCAAATCTACGCTTCAGGTAAGACCAATCGTCCTTTTTGTCTTCTTTTTGTCTCCAACAGTTGTGATATCTTATTTCAGACCTTTCTTACCCATCTTCGCATCCATTCTTAGCTAGGAAATGGGGTAGGGAAAGAATGCACTGAATCTGCACAATTTAAAATATAATATTTATAGTGTATTTCTTTTTGGTCTGGCAGCATGCTTATTTATTATTATATATACCGGTAAATAATTTTATAAGAGGAAACTAAAATTTAATACGTTCCATAAATGCTGCATTTGAACATTAAGCTTTGTTGCTGAATTGTAAACTGCATCCTTCGTGGTATCCACTATAATTTGTTTATATGGGTTTTTACTATTGTTGTCTTAACTATTATAAGATATGGTATAATATTAATATTAAAATGATTTTTCTAATCAACTTTAACTATGCATGCAATGTGTGTTATAGATAAAAATGGAAGCCCATTATCACTGCATTATCTGTTCGGCAACTATTACCCGAAGGACAGATATGATAGGGCATATTAAACGTCATGTGAATAAAGGAGAAACTGAATCAAGGTTTATGCCCGGTAAGTATTTAAACATCTTTGTTTTTGCTGCATGAAGATACTGTATTTTATCATTAGATATTATAGATAGAATAAATGATGAAATTAGAATAGGTGACAGTGTATTTGTTTGAGTTTGTATTCCTTTCTAACTCACAAGGAATTAAATCTACTTTAAAAAACCCAGATTTGTTGCTAGTACCATTTAAAGGGATTATTTTTTTACAGAACTTTCTTTATTAATTTAAACTGTATAAACTGCCCTGAATTGTTTACATTGGTGCATGTATTTTTTTCCAAATGGTGTCCAAATTGCTTCTTTTGTTTCTTCTGTATTGTATTACAGTTTGTATTCAATAAAACTGTACGGCACAGTAAGGTAAAGGTAAAGGGACCCCTAACCATTAGGTCCAGTCGTCTCCGACTCTGGGGTTGCGGCGCTCATCTCGCGTTACTGGCCGAGGGAGCCGGCGTACAGCTTCCGGGTCATGTGGCCAGCATGACAAAGCCGCTTCTGGTGAACCAGAGCAGCGCACGGAAACGCCGTTTACCTTCCCGCTGGAGCGGTACCTATTTATCTACTTGCACTTTGACGTGCTTTCGAACTGCTAAGTGGGCAGGAGCTGGGACCTAGCAACAGGAGCTCACCCTATCGCGGGGATTCGAACAGCCGACCTTCTGATCAGCAAGTCCTAGGCTCTGTGGTTTAACCCACAGTGCCAACCGCGTCCCTGTAGAACGGCACAGTAGAACAGAGCTGAAACAAAACAAATCCCTAAATGTAAAACAAGAATACGTATCTTTGGCTTTATTAGTCATGGCAAAAGAAATATTATACAAAGTTCATAGTTCCTAGCCCATTTCTTGTCTGCCGGCAAAGCTTATGTCCCTAGGTTAGTGGTGGGGAACCTTTTTGGCCCAGAGAGGTATTTTAGTTAATAACTGTCATATTTTGGGTTAACAGTATTGTGGATCTAATGATTTTGGCGGCTCCTGAACATTACAGACCAGGCAAACATATAGAGGCCCAGTTCAAACATGGTTTGTGTCTTCACAAACCTTACGAAGCTGAGAAAAAGCACTGAGGCCAAACATTCCTCCCTTTGGGTTCTGGTTTAAAGCCTAGATTCTGGCTTATTAAGTCAGAGCTCCCCTTTACATCCAAATGGGAAAACTTCCTTAATGTCAAGTTAATAAACCAGCATCTGATTCATAGTTTATGAAGCCTTGAGTGATGGTCTAAATTAAGCTATAGTCTCTCTAACACTCTTTTATTCTGAAAATTATTTTTAGCCCCTGCTCCCAAATCTACATATGAAATACTAAAAGAAGCAGATACAGATGTGCAAGTCCTTCCTAATTATTCCACACCACAGAAAACTGATTCTTATTTTAATCCTAAAATGAAACTTAACAGGTAAGAGTTTTGAGGATTATTATGGAGGGGATTTTAAAATATTTTCATTTATATTTTTCATATTAACAGAAACAAGTACATGGTGGATATTTCTATTGTACAGGTGAAATATTTGGATTAGCCAAGCCAAGTAAGTGAAGCCCATGGCTGCAGTGTGATTTGAACCAAGACAGAAATCGAGTGTGATTCATTGGACTTGCTGGAACATTAAAATACTGAGAAGTTTTAAGTCCTACCCAAAATATCATGATTGTGCAGTTTCCAAATTTGCCAAAACTATAAGAATGCAAATTTCGGGGGTGGGGGTGGGGAACAGTTTGATCTTACCTGTTGTTTGAGCTGGGTGTCCACCAGTATGCAGAAGATACCCAGCTCTACCTCTTCTTTAGCTTGGAACCAGTGAAGGCAGTGAATGTCCTGTGTGAGTGTCTGGAGGCGGTTGGAGAATGGATGGCGGCTAACAGATTGATGTTGAATCCTGACAAGACAGAAGTACTTTTCTTGGGGGACAAGGGGCGGGCAGGTGTGAGGGACTCCCTCGTCCTGAATGGGGTAACTGTGCCCCTAAAGGACCAGGTGCGGAGCCTGAGAGTCATTTTGGACTCACTGCTGTCCATGGAAGCACAGGTCAATTCTGTGCCCAGAGCAGCTGTCTACCAGCTCCATCTGGTACGCCAGCTGAGACCCTACCTGCCTGCAAACTGTCTCACCGGAGTAGTACATGCTCTGGATATCTCCAACTTGGATTATTGCAATGCGCTCTATGTGGGGCTACCTTTGAAGGTGACTCGGAAACTACAACTAATCTAAAAAGCAGCAGACAGACTGGTGACTGGGAGTGGCCACTGATACCATATAGCACCAGTCCTAAAGGATCTTCACTGGCTCCCAGTGTGTTTCCGATCACAATTCAAAGTGTTAGTACTGACCTTTAAATCCCTAAACAGCCTCAGCCCAGTATACCTGAAGGAGCGTCACCACCTCCATTCATTCAGCCTGGACACTGAGGTCCACTTCCAAGGGTCTTCTGGCAGTTCCCTCACTGCGAGAAGTAAAGTTACAGGGAACCAGGCGGAAGTCCTTCTTCCTCCCTGTGGAACGCCCTCCCATCAGATGTTGGGGAGATAAAGAATTACATAACTTTTAGAAAACATCTGAAGGCAGCCCTGTTCAGGGAAGTTTTTAATGTCTGAAATTTTATTATTTTTTTATATTTTGCTGGAAGCCGTCCAGAGTGGCTGGGGAAACCCATCCAGATGGGCAGGGTATAAACAATAAAATTATTATTATTATTACTTTTTTGCAATTTGTTTAATTTGATGAAACTGTCCGGAAACTTACGAGAGGAAGAATAAATTATACATGTGGAGTTTACATTTAAAAAAAAATTAAGATCACTTTTTTATTCTTTTAGGCAACTCGTAGTCTGTGCACTAGCTGTTCTAGCAGAGGAACGGAAACCTTTGGAATGTCTGGATGCTTTTGGAGCCACTGGTAGGGTGCTGTTATTTGCTTTGGTTCACTTTGTGTTCCTTGTAAAGGGAAATTGCTGGAGAGTAAATCCTACTGCGGTCACTGGGATATACTATGCGAAAAACATGTTTAGGATTACACCGTTGTTCTGTTAGTTGCTCTGGCATTCCAGGAAAAGAAAAGGGGGGTTGTCAATTTTAGAAATAAATACTTTCTTGGAATAGAATTAGCAAACAATCCTGTTGATTTGATAGCCTTAGTGAAAGCAGTTACATACATATTTTTCAGTTAGGGATAATAATAATTAAATGTGCATTATGTGTATTAAGAACATTAGCATATTTCTATGCTGTATGCTCCACACAAGCAAACTTTTACTTTATTGCATTCATCTAACTGTACACAGGCAACCGCCGATCTACACAGGGTTTGTGTTCCAGGTCATCATGCGTGACAGCAGGGTGTGCATAAGCCCATTACTGCCGCCCCCCCTCAATTATTCCCCCTTTTCTGGCCACTTCTGAGTCGCCATGATGTGCATGTTCATGCTCATGAGTCAATTGGACACGTGTAAATCAGTCACTGCTTTTACATCTCTTGCTTCCAGGTATAATGGGATTACAGTGGGCAAAGCACCTTGGAAATTCCGTGAAGGTCACAATTAATGACTACAATGAAAATTCTGTAGGAATGATACAGGAGAACTGTCACTTAAATAAAATGAAAGTAGTGATGAACTTCAAAGAGGAGGAAGACTGTGATGAAACAATAGAAGAAGGGGAGGAAAACTTGCCTGCCATTGAAGTGACAAAAATGGATGCCAATGTCATCATGCACTTGAGAGCATTTGATTTTATGTAAGTGGCATTTGCTGTTGGATCAAAACCCACCCCCACCCCCATCACCTAGGGTTTGGTAAGTGGAGATGAGATCAAGTGTGGCACAATCGAAACAATAACGCTGTGCAAAGTACAAGACCTGTCAATATAAAATTAACCTAAATTGATGTTTCATGGCATCTCATTTTTACTCTTCAGCCCTGATGAAACTTTGTATATGCTATTATATATTTTCATACATTTATATTCCGCTTTTCTTCCCTCATGGAAGTCAAAGCACTGACCCCGATCTGCTTAGCTTCCATAAGGGCTGCTTCCAGACCAGTGAAATAATCTCAGCTGTAGCTGCTTCAACAATACATTGTTCCATGTAATGGAGTATTCAAATATATTTTAAATATTGTAAAATTAATTAAGCGAAACTTCATGAGCCTTCTTAATATCTAAAAACGAAAGCAACTTTGTTGTCCAAACTTTTAAAGCTGTGTCTAATCTCTAATAGAATTCTACTGCAACTAGGGTGTTTCATTTATACCATTATTATTTATCCCAGTCTACCTTCTGCCTATCCATTCACCATTAGGCACTGTGCACCTGTGGTTTTAGTCAAAGTAAGGGGGAATCTTGCAAGAGCTACTGGGTAGAAAAATATTAGTTCACAGTACTGAGCAGTTGTCATTTCCATTTATGCAAATGAATGATTACTTTGCTTAAGATATGTTAATGTTTACTTGCAACTTTAGGACTTGGGTGGGCAGCTTGAAGAGCCATCCTCAGCCTTTCAATTTCTATTTGTGAGCCATTTACCTTTACCTTTAATTCTTTACCAATCCTGTTATCACTGGATAACACAAAGTGGTGAGTAAAATCATACCAATGCTTCAGCAGAGTGTTCTAAGTCACCAAAGCTACACCCTTGTGCTGGAGACTATTATGTGGAATATTTAGCAAGGTTCACATGCCAGTCTTGTAACATACATTATTGCAATTTTCCTATAAAAATCCCATCTCCCTTGCTTATCAGGCATGAACATGGCTGCAAGAATCTCAGTGCCCAGAAGCCACTTGCACCTTAAAAATAGGCAACTGGACTGCTGAAGAGGTCATGAGATAGGGAGAAGAAAGAGCAACTTTGAACACACACAGAGTGCCTCCCTCACTACTGAATAACTGTAATCAACAGCCACTCATAAGAGAAAGGATTCCAAGCTGGTGCTACAACTGCCTGGTAGACTCCAACTCTGGCACCTTTTAGTTAAAGCCTTGTCTAGAGTAGGGATGGGGAACATGTGGACTCCAACTCCCCTCATTCCTGAATATTGGTTATGCTGGCTGTGGCTGATAGGAGTTTTAAGTTCAGCAACATCTGGAGGGCCACAAATTCTCCATCCCTGGTCCTAGAGGGAAGGTGAGATAGGCAGGCAAAGAAGCCAGTGACACTGTTACTCCTCTTCTCAACAGTGCTCTTTGACCTCTATCCTTTCCTACTTTCCCAGAAGATATGGCTAATTTCTAAGTTTTACAAATAAATAATGTTAATAAATTGCACCATTGGGCAAAGATGCTATCCACTAACAAACCTTATTAAGTGGGGGGTATAGCTTAATATTTCTTTAGATTTATAGTCTTGACTGAAACGACATAAGTGAAATGTGGTCACAGTATAATCTATATTGTTTTATTTCTGACTTGAGCATGGATATGGATTTTGAAAATCAGAAATATTTAAAGTGTAGTAGCTGAGTTGCAGCGCTAAGCAGGCTTACTTGGAAACTAGTTCTAATGAACACAGTGAAACCTTTTTTTCTGAGGAAACAAGATAAGGAATCTCTCTCTCTTTAATGTCTTTTTATCTCTCTCCTACTCCACTCTACAGACATCTGGACCCATTTGGGTCATCAGTGAACTATCTAGATGCAGCTTTCAGAAATGTAAGAAACCTTGGAATTGTGTCAGTGACATCAACAGATATCAGTTCTCTCTATTCAAAGGCCCAGCATGTGGCCCAGCGTCACTATGGCTGCAACATTGTCAGGACGGAGTATTTCAAGGAACTGGCTGCTAGGATGGTAGTTGCTGCTGTGGCAAGGTACAATTAGTTTCTGAATTGTGGTCATCTCACATTTAAGTATAAGGGGGCTGTATTCTCTCCCACCTAAAGTTGCTAATTGAAACTTTTAGTAGCAGCTGGGGAAAATTGGTTCTCTGCATCTTGCTTTCAGACAGCCTTCAGAAATTGTATCTGGAAGCATGAATACTGTAAAGCAGGTTATAAACAGCCCAAAGCACAATTGCAAGCCTTGTAACTCACCCTGCTGAATGCCATATATTGTGGTCTGCCAGGTGTTTTGCGGCCTCCTTGTTTTTACATTCCCCAATGCGTAAGAAAAAGAGGTCCATTGAACCCCACATAACCACCATAAATGGCTGGGGACCTGAGCAGTGAATTCCAAGTTGTGTGGACCTAGAGTACAACTGTGCACAATATATCTCCTTTGACTTGACTTCCTTAGGATGATTTGTGTGCACATCTTCCAGAAAACATATTGCTCAAAAGTGTTAGTAAAAAGAAACTTCATTAGGGGATTTATTCCACTGCTAAGCAGGAACTGAAGCAAGTTACTGCAGTCACCTCTGACTGGAACTAATTTGGTGGAAATCTTAAATTTTTCAGAAGCAGATCCTAGAACTACATCATTGTGGTAAGATTTTTAGTCATGGGTGCAATTCCATGAAGGTCATTGCATGATTAAAAAGCAACATGAACACTTTAGCTTGTTTGTTTTGTGTATATCCATAGCATTTTGTTAGCAAAGTGTATTGGCATTGAAATAAGACATTTAAATGCAGGAGCCAATGTGCCGAGACTGTAAAATTTCACAGGGTGCAAGAGATTCTCAGAAGTTAGAAGACCTTCCAGGGAAATCAAACTTGTGCGTTAAGTAAGAAGACTTGACACATTCAATCATATACACCTGAATGTGTGGTTTTAATTGTGCCCAAGTGAATGTACTTAATCTCTCTGTGTGACAGGAATCTTGATTAGAGACCCTTTCATGAGTGAGATCCCCAAGTGCTTAAAAACCCTTCTATTCAGACCTTCACACTAATTCCACAAGGGTCTGAAGTGCAGCCTGCATGCCCAGGGATGTTGGGCATGTGTGCACCTGCCTGAACACTGCTTTAGTTTTTCATGAACTGTGTTAGTCATGGTGAGTTTTTTTTGCAGAGCTGCTGCGCGATGCAACAAAGGCATTGAAGTTTTGCTCGCTGTGGCTCTCGAACATTTTGTCCTAGTGGAGGTGAGAGTATTGAGGGGGCCGTCTCCTGCAGATGATACTGTGAAGAAAATCCGGTACCTACTCCACTGTCAGTGGTGTGAGGAAAGGGTATTCAAGAAAGATGGCAACATGATAGAAGGTAACCATATATGCTGTAACTTCATGTACCATTGATGTTCGGCTGGTGAAAACAAAACCTACACAATCCAGTGGTTATTTTTAAAAAGCTAAACTTCTCTGCTTAATTTCTTTGCTGTGAATTTTTAAAAAAGATAATTTGTCCAGCATAAGCTTAATTTATTTAAAATATTTGTACCCTGTCTTTGCTTCTACAGTCCAAGGCCACCAACAAAGAATTTTGCAGAGAGTAGACTTTCTGAAATCAATGATCCTAAGTGTGTCATGTCTATTAATTTCAGTGGGTCTGCTCTGAGTAAAAGCAAACAACTAAATGTGTATTCAAAACTAGCCAGAGGGCTTCTGTGAATGATTTTAATGCATTGGGAGGCTCATTTGGGACAGTTTTACCCTCCACAATAGCCTATGTGATTTATCATTCTCATCTAGCCTAAATAATCCAGGGAGTCAAGCCAAAATCTGTTCAAGTCCAAGTCCAAAACTATCCACCATATTACACTCACTCTCTGGCTAGAAATCAACATCCTGAACTTACTAACTTTTGTGAGGTGTAACACATAATTATTCCCCCCCCCAAAAAATTGACCTCATCTTCTGGGCCACTGCACACAATTCTAAAATTGCATTTTCATTGCACAGTGTCTTGACTCCTCCTGGGCCTAATAAAAACTGCTGGGATCACTCAAAAGCTGCTACAGTTTTTAACATAGTATAATTTTGTTTAAGATATGTTCTGAAGGAATATTCTGATATGCCTTAATTCTGATACAAATTCAATTCTCGGTTTATTTTTTCAGATAGACTATCTAATTCAGCATATTCCATCATTTTTTGTATCCACTCTTTTCTAGAAGGAATTATGTCACTCTTCCACCTTGTAGCTATAAGAACTCTCGCTGCCACTGTTGCATACAAAAAAAGATCTTTATTTTTTTAGGAATATCTGAATCAGTAATGCCCAAC
This sequence comes from Lacerta viridis, assembly GCA_900245905.1. Taxonomy (NCBI): domain Eukaryota; kingdom Metazoa; phylum Chordata; class Lepidosauria; order Squamata; family Lacertidae; genus Lacerta; species Lacerta viridis. The sequence continues at coordinate 550,423 of OFHU01001177.1, forward strand.
AGATATTTTTTTCTAGTTCAAAGTGGATTTCCTCCCAAAATTTATTTTGCTGCATTGCCACCATATATGGTAGAGTGAACTTTCAAGCTTTATTTTTTAATGGACATACCCTATTACCAAGTTTCCACCACGTTCATTGTTTTCTATACATACAAGTCTCCCAACATTTGTTTAGATAATAAATGCCAATATTGTTTTCTACAGAGAACCCTTACCGGCAGCTCCCATGTGACTGCCACAGCCGCATGACAGGCAAGACAGCAGTGGAACTTGGTCCTCTGTGGTATGTATTTTTCTAGATCCTCAGTTGGGTGCTGGCATTCCTACGGAAGCATCAACAGCTATGAGACACTCTCTGGCCGCCCATGTCTTGGCAGGGTGAAGACACTCTCAAAAATCAGTGCAGTGCAGGTGGCTGTGAAAGCAGTGATGTGGCTACAGGACCACTCCCCTAATGTCAGACTAGGGAGAATCATACTGTTTTTTCTTCACTTTCAGGGCAGTTCACTGTGACAAGTATTGAGAAGGGTAGGAAATGAACAAACCATCTAATTTCTGTATCCTATTGTAACTTGGCTTGCAGTCCTATGCCCATGGGAGTAAATCTCACTGAATTTAGTAGGGCTTACTTCTGAATAGGGAGGTATGGGATGGAATCTTCAGGGGAGGGAGCCCGTGTAATGTGTTATGACTTAACAGGTGCTTGCCCCTATCTAGATGTGATTCACCGAAGCCAATCACCACCTAGCAATATCCTCTAGGCTTAGCTTTTCATGTTTGCAGGTTGTTTACAAGATTTCTCCCAGAAATCCCAAGAAGGCCAGGTCCTCTGGAAAGGTGTTTTTTGGGGGGGAGTTGTTTTTGTTTTTTAAATCCAAAGACTTGAGCCACATTCTCTTCAAGTGAACTACTTTTTTCTTTGTTCTTTCCTGGAAGTACGGTTAATTTAGACATCTGCATTTTTACAGGATGGGTTCTCCATTTTCCTTTTTTAATACTTGTCTGATTGCTGCAGAGATGTTTTGTTTAGATGGAGGAAGAAATTACAGAAATGAAAAATTGTAAATGTTTAAGGAACTTTGGGTTTCTTGTGCTTTAATGCTTTGTGGCAAGTTCATTGCATTTGTACCCGAGATGTATGAATGGACGTGTCTAAATGGTCAATAAAAGATTTGCACCAAAGCAAAAGAAAAGAAAAGGCTAAGGGGAGTGAGGATGGCAGCACCAAATTCAAAGGAGAAAGGCGAGACTCAATGGTACTGAAGAATAATAGGAAACATTTAATAAAATTAACTGCCCAATGTATTTGACAGAAATCTTCTCTGAGGACACTGAAATTTGCCAACTTTTTTATTCAGACAATATAAAAATATTCAGAACTAATTACAGTGGTACCTTGGTTCCATCCGACTCCCGAAACAGTTCAAAAACCAAGGCGCGGCTTCTGATTGGCTGCAGGAGCTTCCTGCACTCAATTGGAAGCTGCGTAAGCCGTGTTGGATGTTCAGCTTCCGAAAAACAATCACAAACCAGAACACTCACTTCCAGGTTTGCGGCATTCAGGAGCCGATTTGTTTGGGAGCCAAGCTGTTCAAGTACCAAGATCACCACTGTATATATGAAATAGACATAGTAGTTTTAATGAGACAGAACTCTTACATTCAATTTGCATTAGGAATTACATTGTTTGAATTATAGGTTGATATTCCAGTGCCCGAAAGCAGGTTTTCACCTAAAGCATTGGGCAAGTTACTGCTTTAGCAAGTTGAGCTGAATTGTTGCCAGCCTCTTGGGACCCCACAGGCCCATTTGCAGCCTGGAGAAAAGAATTGTGCGCATGACACACATACTTAAGTAAATTCTAGTACTGATTTAAATGCTTTCTCAAAATTTAATTATTACTGGAATGGTACCAGAAGTCCCAAAAGTGCATCTGATCTTTGGCCTGAGTCCTGCCCTGCTGGGGCTCTGGGCTAGTGGCTATGCAGACATGGAACAGATTTTAAAACAGGAACAAAATCAGCTAACAGGGCAGTGTTTTTCTTCCACTGAGATGTTGCTCTCCTACTTTTAAAGGAACAAAAGTTCTACTTTTGAAATAAATTCACCTAGGTAGATATTGTAATTCTGTTATCCTGCAGGTCAGGATCCCTCTTCAACACTGGATTTCTCAGAAGAATGTTGTTTGAAGCAGTTCAGTATGGTTTAGAAGACATCCAGACTCTTCTAAAAACACTAATATGTGAAGCAGAGTGCACAATTCTCAAGCAGTTTTCAATCCATGGTCCTACCAGCCAGAACAAACAAGGTAAGAAGACAGTGAAAGGTTTTGCAAACCTTGATAGGTAAAAGGGACACTCCAGGCAGCAGTTGTGAATTGTAGTGACTTACTTTTTTAGTAAGTAAATTTAAAAGGGGATTGCTAACTCAGTGTCAGAAAAGTGCAAAGGCCATCAAAAAAACAGATATGACCTTGAGATGTCAACATGTGCCATACTACTCAAATGAAAGCATCAAAGCCATGGTAACCATCAGTAATGTGAACTAAACCTTTTTGCTACACCAGTAAAATTCCACTCATTTTCCCCTTGATAGCCATTTGCTCACAAATTAACTTGTTTTTCCTTTAATGACTTCAGTGTAAATCTGATTTCTTTTTATTTTAGAAGAATGTGGTGTGATTATTAAGACACCAGATACCGCAGATTACTACGTTGTACATGGTAGGTCCCTGTCAATCTAGCATAGTATGTGGAACCAAAGAGAGGTGGGCAGGAGTTATTACTATAGTCATTCATGCAGCAAACTAGTTCTTAAATGTAAATTTATGAAATGTGAAGATTTTCCACTGTAAAATAAAGCTAAGTCACACTGTTCAGATTAGCTGGATTTTAGAGGCTTTTGTGTGTGTTTCTTATCCTTAAATTACTCTTATATTCCAGGAAAAAGAAAAAATAATGAAAACAGCCAAAATGGAACAAAGCGCCAGAAATCAGAAAGCAATGCTGAGCACCCTGCCTTTTATTACAATATTCACAGGCACAGCATTAAAGGAATGAACATGCCAAAGTAAGCAACCCGTTGTATTTTAAACATAACTGATTGAAAGGAGGAAAAAGGCATTGATTTTGTGCATTCATTTTTCTCCCCAGGTTAAATAAGTTCTTGCATTATCTCTCTCAAGCTGGCTATCGAGTAAGCCGGACTCATTTTGATCCAATGGGTGTTCGAACTAATGCCCCCCTGGTGCAGTTTAAATCTATCCTTGTGAAGTACAGTACACCCACCTACATGGGAGGGCAATCCGAGGGCTCTCTGCAGGCTTCTGACGAGTCTCAGGTAGGAGCTGATGGTGACTTTGCCGAAGAAAGCACATAAAGTAACCTGCAAAAATGGTCCTATTTGAAGATTTGTGTTATAAATGAACCAACCATCTCCTTAAGATGTTGTATTTTGTTTGTGACCCTTCAGCTTTTTTACCTGTTTCAGGACACTTTTAGAAGACCATTGAAGAGCACCTGTGCTCAGATTAATATCACAGTTCAGCTACAAACTGTTATTTATATGTTAATGCATCCTTTAAGGTTATTCTACAGTGACCACAAACTTCCCTCTCCTTTTAATTCCTCCTTCAGATCTATAATATTTAAGAGGGGAACCTAGCTGGGAGCTGAGGGGGGCTGAGGGTGTGGGTGCAAGAATTACCAGCACCTGTTAATAAAGTGTTCTCTTCAGCTGTGACTGAAAGCTCCTCATTTGATATGCCTTTGAGAAGCTTAAAGGTAACGAAGGAAAGGTAACTGAACAAGCCAAGATTGGGTATATTCCTAAAGAGGCAGATATTGAATATCCAACTCAAGCTAATAACCATACAAACCACAACATCACATCTAAACACTTTTCACTACCAAACTCAAACTTCCTCATCACAAGACCATCCATGTTAAATTGTAAATCTATTTTACAGTTCATATGAATAACTCCTTTTAAAAGTATAATTGAGTAGGGCGACTCTGCCCCCTCCCTGCCAGAATTGGAGGGGGGCATAAATTGGAGATTGTTTTGCAGTAGCTTACCCCATCTTCTCTGTGCCATCTGTGGCAACCCCTTTTTCCTCCTGCTAGGAATCTCTGCTTTCCCTATACTTGCCATTCTAGTATTCACCCTCCACTTAGACGTGCTGGATTTTTAAAAACATAATTTATATCCAAACCCATGAATGAAGAGGGAAAGCTCCACCCTCACACCTGGTGCTTCCCATCCCTGCCCATTTTCTTGCTGACCCATTTGCAGCACACTCATCTCTTCTTCCTACCCCACAAGTTTTCATGTTGTGGGACTGTCACCAAGCAGCTTCTTCCTTTCTCACTCCCCACCCTAAGAACCCAGAGATCTATACAGTGAGCTTCTTTCTCCTTGCCTTTTGTCTCACAGCACCAAAGCTCCCCACCTACTGGTGGTGTTGTACAAGCTATTGATTTATTGTCCTGCACACTCTTCTAATAATCTATTGACCTTTCAGATTTATAAAAAGGGGATGCTGAAGAAGAGGAAGGAACAAAAAATTTACTACAAATAAGACTAACCATTTTAATGTATATAAACAACTAGTCAAAAACCAAAATATTTTATACCGGTAGTTACTAAGACTAGTTGTAGGACAGCAACCTGAAAGCAACCTACCAGTAACACTTAAGGTACTGAAATTAAACTACAATAGAAAAGATATTCCTTCGACTTTCGAATTCCCTCCCTTTTGTATATTTACCAAGAAAATCAATAAGATTATATTTGTTTGCAATTCCAATTTTTAGGGATTTATGCATATAAAAAGTATTGACTATGACATTAGGAAGTTTTATACTGAAAAATATGTCAAGATGTGACTGATACTGGTTTTTATTTGAGGTTTGTACTAAATAAGGCATATTCTTCACGATTTTTTTAATGTAATAGTGGTGATGTATTTGTATTATGGTTTTATTTATATGGTTCTTTAAGTACTCTTGACATCACCCAAATGTGTTGAACATATTTTATAAAAATCATATTTTCAGTACCATTTTGAGGCTTTGCCCTTGTTTGGTACTGCCCTCTTTTTTCCTTTTGAGTGTAAATGCTCGGATCAGGATTTCCTCTCCATTTTTACATTTAGTACTGCAGCACCTTTCATGGACTGCTTTATTTGGTTATTACAACAAGATTACCTCTGGGCACAGCTATACATTTACTGAGGTTACTGATTTTAGTAGTGAAATAGTCATTCCAGAAAATCCAAGACTGGGTAAATTATGAGTTAATTCTAATTGAGGGTACATGCTAATATAGCAGCAGACTACAGTGGTACCTCGGAAGTCAAAGAGAATGTTTCGGAAGTCAGTCTGACTTCCAAAATGTTCAGAAACCAAGGCTTGGCTCCAGGAAGCTCCTGCAGCCAATTGGAAGCAGTGTCGGACGTTAGGGTTCCAAAGAAGGTTCACAAACTGGAACTCTCACTTTCAAATTTGTGGCATTCAGAAGCCAAAATGTTTTGACTTGAAAGGCATTCGTGAACCAAGGTATGACTGTACTTGTAAATACACCAATATAAGCGGATGTTAATGTGCAATTATTCATGGCTTCCCTTTTCAAGAGGGAAAACACATAGTACCCATTTTCTGTTTTTGAAAGTACCGGTAGATTTTATTTCGAAGAGGCAGTCATCTATTCCTTATGTATCCATTCCTACAGGCAACTGCTCCAGAATGCAGTCACACTGGTAGTAGAATAGGAATTAAAAGTTCTTTGACCCTCTTCTAAAGGCACACACAACGGACAAGAGCAGCAGCTCTAAATGCTCTTCTTAGAATTATAAAAAGGTGCAGGCAGCCTCACAAATCCAAGGGGTCAGTTCTTGGCTGGCCAGGGAGTAGATACCACTTGCTCTACATCTTATTCCTCTCTACAATTTATCCCACCTTCCTTGAGGTGTTGGGGGGGGGGTGCCTTGAAGTCCGAGAATCACAGCCATTCCAAAAGCTCTGCTTGTGAAAGTGTGGCAGTAACAGACACGCAGATGCAACATGTTCTGATGTGTGTAATTAGTCACAGTGCAATGGTTTGATCAAAACAGCTACTTTATGTATTAAAGTAAATATAAATACTTAGTGAATTCACTGTAACAGGGAAGTAAAAATTCACATTCTCCCACACTAAGCTGGGACCACCACACATCCCCTAGGTAGATAAGCTTTCAGAATTTTACAGACACTTCATCTGCTTACAGGGCTAAACATTATCTGGGATAAATCACAATGCAGATTTGTTTCTCTGCAGGTATTTGCCCATACAAAAGCATTTTTTTTCACATAAAAACAAACCTGATTATATTTAGTGGACATGCACTAGCAATCTATATAAATTGTACATTACACCAAATATACTGAATAAAACCAAAACAGGCATGGTACAACTTCCCTTCCCACCCCAGACTTCTAGTAATTTTAAGTTTCATGGCACATACTGCTAGCATAATTTCGGAATGTCTGATATTGAAGAACATTTTACAACAGTTTTCTCCTATGGCAGTGCTAAAAGAAAGTTAAGAGCAGAAAGCCATGTTTCCTCCTAAGGTCTTCCTAAAATACCAGTATATTAAGGGAAAGCAAGACACTTGAGTGCACAATTTTGAAGTTCAACCCTAATTAGGAACATTCCCTTTCCCAATACAAAAGGCAAGTATCTATATACTGCAGTGGGAATGGAAGGATTACAGTGGAATAAAGTGATCTTCGTCCTTACAGAATGGTGGCACTCTTCACTACAGTGGAACCTCGTGCTACGTACCATCTCCCTTGTGAACGCTGCGTGTTACGAGGTCCGCTAACCCAGAAGTAGATGCTCCCTGTTGCGACTTTTGCCCCAGGATGTGAGCGGAAGTCATGCGCCATTAGCAAAAGTGCGCCTCATGTTACTAGCAGTTTCGGGTTGAGAACGGACCTCCAGAACGAATTAAATTCATAACCGGAGGTACCACTGTATATGATAATTATGCTCAAAATGATAAACTACTGATGCACACAGCAACCAACAACTGAAAGCATGCCCAAGTGAAATTTAAAAATGCAAATACATTTTATTTATTAAGACTGTAAGTGCCAAGTGTTGTTAATATGGCTAATAAATATTTTTGAAGAACTCTCTCTCTCTCTCTCTCATTGCTCTGCAAAAGATATAGTGCCAGCAATTTTTGTGCCTTTTACTTCAGAACACTGAAGATTCCACATCAGTAATCCCACAAATTTATAAGGTGTGTGGGTATAGAGGGATGTTTGCCTTACTTAGGTAGTTACTTGATATGAAACCACCTGAGCTAGTAGCAAGGATTACTAGTTCTAAAATGTATCAGTACTCATGGTTTTCCCCTTAACGAGCCAGTGCATATAACACTAACCACACAGCACAGTGGAATTGTGAGCCAGCCTCAGAAATATACGGTCCCTCCCCCCTCACTCCTGAACCGTTAATCAGTACATTAACACCAAAATTAACCTTTGTTAAAGTTAACTATGGTTCTCTTAATGTGAAGTGTGTTTCAGGTTTTTAGCTAAGAGAACCCTGGTTTCCCCTAACTTAAAGGCAGAGAAAGGAATTGCACCAGGGCTGGTGAAAAAATATGCATTCCCTAGGTTGCTGCCTGTGTGGGAACAGCTGGTGTTACAAGTAGCTATTTTAAATTTAACAAATGGAAGAACTCATTACACGAACAATGTGTAAGAGTTCACTTACTGCCATGACTATCCCTTCTGGCCCCCAGCACCAGCAGTTCCTTTAGCATCACAGGTAGCCAGTGTATCAGCAAGCCTACGCTGGCCATATGTGCTTTAACATTGCTGTAGGGAAAAAAAGTATGTTACAACCAACTCTGTTGCCTCTTGTCAACACATATCTAGGTGCTAGTACATGTCTGCCAATATGAAGCCCGCCAGCATGAACACATACCCCTAGGGAATCTTTGCTGCACCTAAGATCGTGCACATGGAACAAGAGCTACCAAATCAAAAAAGCAGATTGGACAGCAATGGTGGAATGTACAGATCATTCAGTCCTCCAGGGGGCAGGGAAAATATATACAAGTATCACACCAAATACTGCCTAATAATAAGGGTATTCATCAAGGAATCCAAGTCTTGAAGCAGTTCTCCACGATGCAGAAGATGGTGTTTCGCTTATTTAAAGAAAACCAAAGCTATAAAAGCCATTACAGTTCCAACTCAAAGCCTTTGTCAGTCTTATTTGTGTTCCTTTGTTGGTGCATAGTACAGCTCCATGGGCTTATTCACTTTCCAGTACTTTTCACTGACCAGCTCCAAGGAAAAGGAGCCATTTAAAACCTAAAGACAAAGTCAGAATTAGTGCCAAAAAAATCAGAAACTAAGCCAGTATTGCTGCCACTTGAAAATGAACAGAAGACTTAGCTAGGAAAACAACAAAACATTTGAACAAACCACAGCTTGCAAACAGTATTAAAGCGACAGGGTGTTTAGGCACAGCAATCTATAAATAGTCTAATATAATCCAGATGTCAACTGCACTCCCAATTCCAAAGCAAGAAGCAGCTACAAATACAGTTAAGATGTTTTGCTGTATTTTGACACGTCTACAGTTCTTTTACAAAATGATTATTGCCAGCAGAATAGGGCATATACTACTTCAGTAATTAGGTACCTGTTAAATAACTACAGCACTTAGGATCGATGCTAAGCTAACTTTGTTAAACACGGGGTGGGAAATCACCCCAAAGCTCTCCTGGCGTAATAGCAGCCCGAATGCAGAGAAATTATATCGCAATCCTTTTCTAACAAAGACCCATTTCATTTGTCCTTCCTTCAATAAGTTAAAAACAGCATGGTGGGCGGGGAGAAGCCGTTTGCATGTAAATCTGTGGTGGTGACCACACCCACTTCGGCCACTTCCAAATCCCAAGAGGGGATGCAGACCTTGGTCTCAAAAAGGTTCTGCATCCCTGGTTTAAAAATAACTACACAAATAGGATAGGCTCAAAGATGAGCACTTGTTAGTAACCAGAAAGCTTTCCAGATGAGCAAAGATTTGAATCTGGGATTTCTTCAAATCCAAGCTCAACACCCCATATACCACGCACTCTCTTTAAGCAGTATGACCATGTAGTTATTTACACTGATTTTATACCAATGTTGTGCTTATTTTTCCCTAGTTCACAGGCCCAATTCATACAATTTGCATGATCAGCCTCAAGAGGAACAGAAATACATCAAAATCCTATTCAGAAATTCTGCACATTCTCCCTTTAAGTCATTTGCCATAGCAGATCCATCTCTGACATCAACAGGGCAAGTATGGACATCTGCAAAGGGGTGCCTAGGCATGCTCACCTGAACACAAGTAGGTGCCCCTTTGTGGATGTTCTGGAGAGGATGCAGGGCTTTGGCAGCAGAGCCAGGTGATGTGGTCTTGCTTCCCTTCCATGCATTTAGCCCTGTGCATGGAGAAGAATTTCTCAATAGGACTCAGGTGTATCTTAAAGCTGTGGCACTTTATTTTCTCCCAATTATGGTTTTAGCTGAATCAGCTACTCACAGTAAACTGGCCATTAGCTGTAGCAATATAAATTGTGTACTGCTTCTCACTGGCTGTTTCAAGATTCATCTGATTTGACTCTCCTTTGCTTCGGAGTTCTTCCAAGGCCAATCTCACAGCTAGGTACTTGGACAAGTGATCAACTGTGGCATTGCCAGAGGTCTTTATGTACCTGCAGCAAGAACAAAGACAACCCATGTACAAAAATAAATAAATGACTGCAATTAAAAAACACCCACAAACAAAATGATCCAAAATATAGGTAAAGGGCAGCTTGTCCTGAATAATCGTATAATAATAAAAATAATAATTTATTATTTGTACCCCACCCATCTGGCTGGGTTTCCCCAGCCACTCTGGCGGCTTCCAACAGAGATTAAAATACATGAAAATATCACACATTAAAAACTTCCCTGAACAGGGCTGCCTTCAGATGTCTTCTGAATGTAAGGTAGTTGTTTATCTCTTTGACATGAGATGGGAGGGCATTCCACAGGGAGGGCGCCACTACCGAGAAGGCCCTCTGCCTGGTTCCCTAGCTTCTCACAGTGAGGGAACCGCCAGAAGGCCCTCAGAGCTGGACCTCAGTGTCCGGGCGGAACAATGGGGGTGGAGACACTCCTTCAGGTATCCTGGGCCAAGGCCATTTAGGGCTTTAAAGGTCAACATCAACACTTTGAATTGTGCTCGGAAACGTACTGGGAGCCAATGTAGGTCTTTCAGGACTGGTGTTATATGGTCTCGGCGGCCACCCCAGTCACCAGTCTAGCTGCCGCATTCTGGATTAATTGCAGTTTCCGGGTCACCTTCAAAGGTAGCCCCACGTAGAGCGCATTGCAGTAGTCCAAGTGGGAGATAACCAGAGCATGCACCACTCTGGCGAGACAGTCGCGGCAGGTAGGGTCTCAGCCTGTGTACCAGATGGAGCTGGTAGACAGCTGCCCTGGACACAGAATTGACCTGCGCCTCCATGGACAGCTGTGAGTCCAAAATGACTCCCAGGCTGCGCACCTGGTCCTTCAGGGGCACAGTTACCCCATTCGGGACCAGGGAGTCCTCCACACCAGCCCGCCTCCTGTCCCCCAAGAACAGCACACACCCCTTCACAAAAGAATGGATCACTAACATGTACACAACACCTTCTGAAAAAAGGACAAAAACCACTGCTTACCTTGTCTGTGCACTGTCATCATTTTCCATTAGTGTAGGATGGGGTCGGAAAACTAGTTCTATTTCACTTGCACCATCCAATACTGTGTCTATGGCAACTGTCGTATTATTATTATCCAATTCTAGCCCAGAATCATCAGAGGTTTTTGTCCTTTTGTTACTTGGCCCAGCTTCTTGATTACTGTGAGTTGAAGCATTACTACAATGCGAACTGTCACCATTGTCTTCTGCTCCACTGCCATTCTCTATCTGTTGCTTCTTGCCTCTCTGTAACCTAAGAAGCATACATAACATGTTCAAGTAAGTCATGCAACCTCTTCAGCAAGTCATTTTCAAAGACCTCACACAAGCTATCAAATATATTAAGACTCCCATGATCTCAAAACAAAATGCCAGCTGACACAATCAATGCAGAACCACCGTTTAGCATGTTCCACCACTGAAGGGTTAAGTTGCTCAGATCCCAAAAAACATTCATATGGGACTGAAGCACAGTGCAAGAATACCAAATGTAGAAAGGCAAGACTGGGGCAGAGGTGGACTCTAGAACCCCAGATATCATTAAAACAGGTTTCTGTTTTCCTGCAAAAGCTCATTAAATGAAACAAGCTTACTAAGCTTAGTCAATCATCTTCCAATTATAGACAAAAATGGCCATGATCATACATAACACACATTAATCTGCCTTGTAGAATAGGAACCATTTAGCCCACTTCTGTCTACTTGTAACAGCAGTTCTCAAAACCTAAGCAAATATCTCTCACAACTCTGGTAGCATAATTTTTAAACTGAAAACATGGGTTTGAGCATAAGTCCTTTAGAACCCAATCAAGTTTTCTAGCACTAAGCTGCACCTCCCCACACCCTCCCAAGTACTTGGATTATTTTACCTGTTCAGGGCCTGGATTTTCAGACCCTCCTCAATGCTATGGCTCAGAGCCTGCTGGTTATTGTGCTTACTGATCCTTGCTAGAACTCTCTCCTGATGGGCTTCATATTCATCACGACTTGGATAAATTTTACTGATAAGGGCATCAAAGTTTGGGTCTGGTCTCAGTGACCTCTTAGACACAAGCTTTTTACGGCAAGTAGGGCATTCTTTGTTTCTAAGAAAAGAAAAGGAGAAAAGCAGTTCTACAAGTATACTCTTCATATCATACTTTGTAACATTCTATTGTCTTGATTAGTCCCTTATTGAAATATGACTTACCAAACCCTTGTATTGGATATACTCACAAACCAATTTTGCACATCACACAATTCAAGTACCTGATGCAAACAGATTTGTTATACTGTACTCACTTCACAGTTGCTTATTTTCAGTTACTACTCTTCAGTTAGACGTTACAGGTTTCTAGACTAGTTGGTAACAGCTAAGCTTATTTCGAGGTATTTCACTTCAGTTCCTTAACTTAGCTGTTGAGATATTACAGCTAATCACTCATTAGGTGGCAAATGAGAATAAAGAGACACAATTCCTTATACATCCCCTTCTCATTCAGAAAAAAACGCCAAGAAGTTTCTTGCTGCCAGTATAGTATTGTCCTATGCAGTACCTGACTTGAACCAGTGAGTCCTAGGTTCAAAACGCTGATATGAAGTTCTCTGTGTGACACTGAGTCAAGTCTCTATTCTACAAGTTGGTTGTGATGATAAATTGGGATGGGGTGTCATGGCTAAAGTCTTTGAGGGCAGAAACTGGAAAAAGCTGGAAGATTTTAGTTCATTCTAGAAGGCTCATTTCTGTTGCAAATTCTTCTTCAGCAGGGGGCTGGTCCACTGTCCCTCAGACCTTGTGCGGGGCCAGACTATATTTTTTTGGGAGGGGGGTGATGCAAGAACACCACGAGCCCCGGGGGTGGCTTACTGTGTCTTGCGAGTGGCAGGGGCTTGCGGTGGGGGGGGGGACGATGAACGGTGCATCAAAGGGCTCCAGAGAGGGGCTGCTTAAAATGGTGGCCGCTCAAGTGCCACTGCTGCTGCTGGCACCATTAAAGCCCAGCCCCCTTCCTCCTCTAGGCAGGGCAGGGAGAAGCCAGGAGGAGGGAGGGAGGAGGCGGTGGCAGCACCGTGTGAGGGAGAGAGAGAGGGAGGGAGAGGGAAAGAACGCATGCACTGGCGATCCACGCAGCAATTCCCGGACCATCTGTGGGCTGGATCCAGAAGACAATTGGGCCTGATCTCGTGCCTACCCATGGTTTTGACTATCTGAAGGTCACGCTGAGCCAGGAGATAAATTTGTACACTCAGAGAGCTGGTCATTCTCCCTCTCTTACTTTCGTTTGTACCTCACATGTGTGCAGTTTTTTCTCTGAAGGTTTATTTGTTTGTTTTGTAATGAAGCCCTTTTGCCTTTAGTAAAAGTTTTTCTTTGACTCAGCGTGTTTTTTTACTACACGACGCATCCACTTCAAATATACGCTTCTGGGACTCCGCCATTCATCAGGACACAGAGCGCCTAGGAATTTTAGGATCCAATCTGTCAGGGGGAGCCATACCCCGTAAACTCCTTGGAGGAAGGACAGAATATAACTGCAAATGCTTCTCTATCCTCTAATGCTATAACAATTAAGATTTGGGAATTGTGACCCTGGCTGGCTGTCAAATTTGGGGAGGGAGGGAAGTAAAGTAAAAGGGTGATCTTCAACTAAGCTTTACTCAGAGCAGACGCACGGAAATTAATGAACATAGAATCATAGAGTTGGAAGGGACCATGAGAGTCATCTAGTCCAATGCCCTGCAATGGAGGAATCTCAACTAAAGCATTCATGACAGAAGGCTGTTAATTTTAATGGTTCTACTCTGAATAAAACTTACTTGAATACCACCTGAAGTTTTTTTTTTTTTTTTTGCAGGTACTTTACATTTTACCCAGAATCCTAAGGTACTGCTCATGTACTATAACTAATCCAGATAGAGGGTTTAAAAAAAAAATCTTGTATCACCATACTTACCCACTTCTCAGGGCTGTAATGATACAATCAGCACAAAAACGATGCAGACATTCCTTAGTAGTCATGGTGTTCTTCAACATATCCAAACAAATGGGACACATCAGCTCACTGTGGAGGCTTCGTGGTGATACCACTATTTCTAAGCCATCTGTTATTGCTTCCTAATAATAATAAAAGTTAAATAAATTTTTCAGGCAATTGTTTCCTGGTCAAGCTGATGTGGCTATTTTTTTTTAAATGCCTCATAATAATCATGAAAAAACATTTCCCCTTTATTTCTGGCAAATGCAAGTAAGATTTGAGTATGCTGTAGCTCAGAGATGTCCAACCAGTAGATCGCGATATACCGGAAGATCCCCGGCTGATACTGGTAGATTGCGAGATCCTTATCGTGTACAAAAAGTTATGGGGGGGAAAAGCTTTGAAACTCTGTGCAATCCTCCCCCCAAAAAGCTCAACAACTCTGGGCAATCCACCCACCCCACGCACACTCGTCCTCCCTCCAATGACAATGGGTAGATCACTGCCTGTTTTTTTATACTGCGAGTGGATCACAGTCTCTTGGGAGTTGGACATGCCTGCTCTAGTTGATAAAGTAACATTTTTTGGGGGGGGCAGTGTGCATTCACATCTTTTGTAACTTAACCAAAGATGTTTTAAAAAAACACAACTCGTCTTTAGTACCTGAGGTGTTCTTTGAAGTTCATACAAGCTGAGCTCCCATGTTTTGCTCAAAGGCTGCGTTCCATTCGTCTGCACAGCCTGAGACATAGCTAGAAGAAAAGAGAAACATGAAAATCAAGCATTTTAAGAAGTCATGCAGATTGGGCATTTTCACAGGTGGACTCATATTTCACAAGACAGGCCAGTAGACTACACCCCTCAAACCATTTCCAGTTCATTTCTCACTCATTTCCATTTCACATGAAAAGTACCTATAGCACAGGGATATCCACCAATATGCTACAGGGTCATTCCAGCAAATATATGGCGCCTCTGGATGAACATAATGGAGCACATGTCAAGAGTTCAGAAGCTGCAATTAGATCTTCCGCCCTTTAAAAAACAATACAGACAGAGGTCTTGGCCTAGTCTTCTGACTAAAACTACTGTATTTACTTCATGAAGTAACTGAGAATGAGACAGTGGAGCTCCGGAGACAGAGTGAAAATGACAGACCCCACCTTTGGGATTTCTCATCCCTTTTACAGAGAGTCACACATCTGCAGAACAAGTTCCAACTTTTTTTCTTTTTAACATCCCAGGAAGATAGGAAATTACCCAAATTCAACATCATTCACACCCAACGGTTTTTTCTAGTAGTACATTTTCATTTTACAGTATCATTAAAACCAAATAGAAGTAAAAATGACTGCACCTGCACCACACTCATACAATTACAGTGGTGCCCCGCTAGATGAATGCCTCGCTAGACGAAAGGCATTCGCTAGTGGAAGGCTGCCTCACAAGACGAATTTTCCTATGGGCTTGCCTTGCAAGACGAAAAAATTGCCGATTTAAAAAAAAAATATTTTCATCAAACTGCTCTTCCCCCGTTGGTGCTTCGCAAGACGAAAGTTTCGCTATACGACAGCACTCGCAGAACGAATTAATTTCGTCTTGCGAGGCACCACTGTATACATGCCTACTGTACTGCATAGTCAGGTACATATCCAATCAGCATTTGATTATACAGTATCTTTATTTTTATACTGGAATGCAGTATTAGCCTGCGGATACAGACACAGAGAGAAAGGTTGGAATGTAAAAGTAAATAATAATAGAATCAATTTTCTAATCTACCCCATATTTGACGCCATGCAACTTTCTAAGCCAGGGGTCAGCAAACTTTTTAGCAGGAGGCCGGTCCACTGTCCCTCAGACCTTGTGGGGGACCGGACTCTATTTTGAAAAAAAATCTGAACGAATTCCTATGCCCCACAAATTACCCAGAGATGCATTGTAAATAAAAGCACACATTCTACTCATGTAAAAACACCAGGCAGCCCCACAAATAACCCAGAGATGCATTTTAAATAAAAGGACACATTCTACTCATGTAAAAACATGCTGATTCCCAGACTGTCCGTGGGCCGGATTTAGAAGGCGATTGGACCGCCTCTGGCCCCCGGGCCTCAGTTTGGACCCCTGTTCTACGCTGTCCAGAGCTGCTTAATTCCCTTCTGTTGCTATTTTATTCCTCTTCCCACACCATGTGTTATTAAGTCAAACAAAGTATTTTTCCATTATCTTTCCATAGAAAGTAACTTTGAAATCTGCTAACCCTATCAAAAACCTTCAAGGCAGCTAATTAGCAATGCCTTCCATAAACATTCAGAAACACAATGTGATTCGCGTTGCTTCCAAGGGTCTGCATAGCACTGTGTGGAGTAAGTGACCAACCCAGCCCCTTTGCTCCGTTCCAGAGGACTTGGGAAGGTCTGGGATCATTGTCTCACTTCTTCCTCAAAGCCAGGGCCTGTCAGAAGCAGCATGAATCTCATCACTTCTCATAAGAAGCAACAGCAATCATGCCAGGCCTTCCTAGACACTTTTGACCATTCAAGAGCCAGTGTGAAGTGGAATAATGACCCATTCTTCCCTCAGGTCCAATGGAAGCAGAAATCAAGTTTTTGCTATTCTTAGTAGTAAGTAGTAGCTAAGTTGAGAATATGTGTTGCAATCGGCAGGCCTTCCTCACATTCTTCTGCAGAAGTTTAGATGGCTTGTGGTTGGCTACCAAGTCCAGCCAAAACTGTGAACCAACGGGCCAATACTTAGTCCTCATTGATCTTGTTCCCATGCTGCATTTGAAGCAATAGTAGGATTGCCTCTTTTATTAGGAAGACATATACCAGCCGACAAGCAACTTCTACAAACTAGTAACACTGCAGTGTTTGTTCCTTTTTAATTTCCAGTTTAACTAAAGTGGTTTAGAGTCCAAAGCACTGGATATTGTTTCCATTTCAGACTCCATTTCATTCTTTATCAGCTCCTCTTTTCTATCAATGTTGAACACTAATTATCTACAGAAAATACTAGTATACTGCAGTGCTGCAGCTGTCTCGAATATTGTAACTAAAAAGCACAGCAGAATTTCTTATGTCAAGGCAGAAAATTAAGAACATGTTTATGGCATTAAGTGTCACTAAGCCATAATTAGGTTATTATATTTGTCAGCAGAAACTAGTAAGTTTTAATAAGGTCATTAGAGCTACACATTTTCTATCACACAAATATGCAAACATCTTCCATGAAGCTGTGCTTAATTTATAAAAAATTATCAGCTGACAAATTTTATAAAAATATAAATGTCCCTTACTACAATGTTGAAATAAGATTACATTTTTGAACATCATTAATTTTAAAATATTATTTGTATATGCCCAGAACTCCAGCAGATCCCAAAATCCTATTGCAATACACTGCCACTATATTGTGTAAAGGAGTATAGTTACTGCAACATCATTCGTCAGGCTTCTCTTATTTCAAGTAATGGAAGGATGAAAACCCTCACATTATTAGCAACTAGCAACCACGTAACAGTGCTGCTCAGAAAGTCTAAGAAACCAAAAATATCAGTGCCATTTTTAAAGGTTCACTTCATCCTTGCAGTTCAAAATAATGCCCAACTGTATCCGAAGAAAAACTTGCTCCTTGATCTCTGGAACCATCATGAAAAAAATTGGTTACAGTATCGTTAAGAGATGTCCAAATGCATAATAAAAAAAACTTTCCAAATTATATGACGGATTAAAGGAAGTGGAAGTGAGAGAATATGCAGAATGATCCTGTAAATCTCAGGGCAGGAACCTAAAATACCTAACCAGAATCTACAAGTGGGTCATGCAACAAAAAACATTGCAATGTGGCATGTTTTCCTGTTCAGCTTGCCAGCCATCTCAGTCCTCCTGGCTTTCAATTACACCCACCCACCCGCCTATCAGTATTTCATGTCCACCAAGAAAGTTCAGTTCTCAGTGGGCTATTTGGGGGTCCCCCCCATGTTTATTTTTTCTTAAAGTAGTGTTCACCTCTGGAAATCTTGGGATTTCCTCAAGCCTGCTGATACCTATTTCTTGTACATCCCACTTCTCAGGGTAGGAGCCTACATTAGCTAGGTTACCTCATTACTTCAAACACATCTAGCTTCTGAAGGGAGGCTTTCAACAGGTACAGAATGTTTTGTTTTTAATGGCAAATAGTGTGATATATATATAAAAAATCCTAGACAACATGGTAGCATTACATAGGAAAAATAAGTAATTCTCAACCTTTTTAAAACAAAAAACAAAAAACCACCCAACCATAAATAAAATTTCTGTGGAATCAGTTAAGCAAATACCTGACCTAGCACTCATTCGAGAACATTTTGAATTCCATTTTTCACACAACATATATCTTGGCTGTGGTTGGACTATAGCAAATGCAGCACTTTTCGTGATTTGATACAGACTGACCAGCTCCCTAAGAACTTTCTCTTGTTCCAAATTCTTCTGAAAACCTTTTACCACTCACAAGTGGGGTACAGGAAGATCGGAGGAATGCACATGGGTGGCGCTATGGGTTAAACCACAAAGCCTAGGGCTTGGCGATCGGAAGGTCAGTGGTTCGAATCCCCACGGCGGGGTGAGCTCCCGTTGCTCGGTCCCAGCTTCTGCCCACCTAGCAGTTCGAAAGCACGTCAAAGTGCAAGTAGATAAATAGGTACCGCTCCAGCAGGAAGGTAAATTTCCATGCGCTGCTCTGGTTTGCCAGAAGTGGCTTTGTCATGCTGGCCACATGACCCGGAAGCTGTACGCCGGCTCCCTCGGCCAGTAACGCAAGATGAGCGCCGCAACCCCAGAGTCGGACACGACTGGACCTAATGGTCAGGGGTCCCTTTACCTTTACTCACAAGTGGGGTACAGCAAGATCGGAGGAATGCAACTCCTTCAATAAATCCACACTGTATCAAGTTTCAAAAGCAGTCAACATGATGAATTGTGCCTCCTGAAAGCTTGTAAGCACGACATTAAGGCACGCCATCTCTGAATGTTAACAGTGCATCATGGCTAATAATCAGCAATCTCCTTCACAGAACATGTGCAGCATAGAGATGTGTAGGCACAGGAAAAAACCAGAAAACTTTGGGAAAAAATGGGGTTTTTCCGTTTTTTTTCTGAAGCCTTTTTTGTTTTTTTCTGAAAAATTGAAAAAATAAACAATAGATTATGGAATGTTTTATTTAAACATGATGAATAAAATATTTTAAGATAAGGGGTTCAAATATTTTATAAATCATTTCAAAAAATATGTATGGTATCAGATTATTCTAATTTCTGTGAGGACAAGCAAGTCCTAGGTTACAAACTGAACTCTCCAATGCAAGAACAAGATACATTTCTTCCTTTAGGAGGTGCTGTTGTCACCAGAAAAGAAAAAGGTTTCAGTTTTGTTTTTGCATGCGTGTGGTATGCATTGGTTCTGTTCCTCTTCACTAGGCCTCAAAGCACTGGAAGAAAATATAGAGCAACAAAAAGGGCCTGAAAGTATATACTTAATTACAGCTCAGAAAATGATTCTGATTAAATTTCATGCCCATTCATTGAAACTTAGTCCCACTTCCTTCTTCAGTTCTTTTTATGAGAATGTTTTTTTAAATACTGTGGAGAGGAAATATGAATAATTGTTACTTCTGGATTTTTAAAAATTGTTTTGTGGAGTTTTTTTGTTCCACATAAACTAGTAAACAGTTCAGGAGATTGTTGCTCCATTTGTTACAAATACAAATAAATATTATTTTAAAAGTAAATTCTGTTTGTAATAATTGTTTGGATACACTATATTTTTAATATGCTAGTTGTGATAATTTTATGCCCATTAAAATTGTCCATAGTTATATTTTATGTTTCTAAAGTAACAGAATGACTTTCAATCTGGAAAAGAAAAAAGAAGTGCTAATGTAGCATTTTTTCAATTTTTCCGAAAATTTCGTTTTTTTCCCGAGCTTCAAAATTTCTGGAAATTTTACATCTCTAGTCCAGCACCCCAAGGACACAAGCAGATTAAATTACCACAACTACAACACTATGCTGCTGTAGCAGCTAGTTTAGCAACTACCGTATTTTCCAGCGTATAAGACGTCCCCCAACTTTTCCAGTTAAAATATAGAGTTTGAGATATACTCAACCACAGATTCTCCACCCGGCGTATAAGACGACCCCCAACTTTTGAGAAGCTTTTCCTGGATTAAAAAGTAGTCTTATACGCCAGAGCAAGACATGAGCGGTGGGGAGTGGGGGAGAAGAGATAAGCTGAATGCCTCTGATTGGTTCTGGAAAAGTCTGCTGCAGATACACACTTTACTGTACTGATTGCTGCTAAGGACCAAGGGAGAAATGCTATGGTGCTGCAGAGCTTTTGTTTCCTTCCTCCATTCCTCTTCTCAAAGCTCATGAAGCACACACATTTTGATTGTATTCTGAACTGTTGTTAATTTTGTTATTTCATGTAAAAATTTTGTTATTTCAAAGTAAAATAAAGAATGGCCTCTTCATTTTCCATTTGCCTAGTTAGCCCCATGCCTGGAGAGAGAAACTATATTTGCTTTGTTAGGACCAATTCGTATACCGTATGGGGCTCTAAGATCAGTTTCCAGTATAAAATATGCACACAGCGGCCTTTATTAAGAACATCCACATATGCAAGTTGCACTCTTTGCTTTCAAGTATAAGCAGTGATTGGGAAGCCTTCGGTTTTGTACATTTTGAAGAGGAGGGGAGGGAAGGTGCAATTTATATTATGGAAACCACAGTTAATGCTCTTTTTGTATGAAGTGACCCTTAAGCTTTTATTTATTAAACATTATTATTATCATTTATCAAATTTGTAAACCACTCTTAATTTGAAGATCACGGGGTGGTGCACAACATAAAATTACAAAATAAGAACACACAATGTGCAACAAAACAAAATGAAATGAAAGGAAGCCAATAACCCCTGCTTCCACAACCACTTTTAAAAGGCCATAGATTGTTTAATCTGCCAAAGGCCTGGTTATAGAGAAACATTTTTGCCTGGCACCTAAAGAAACACTGGGCTAATTAAACAATCTATGGTGGCAACTATAGTTACCCATGCCAAATTTATTTGAATTCTCCTCTACCTTCCGTCACGATCAATTTGCCTGAGCTTAAGCAACTGTCCTACTGACCTGACCTACTCAAACAAACACCAACTTCTCTTTTTTTTTCATTGACTGTCAAAGCCAAATGTGAACAGTAGTAAACCATAAGACTGATCCACTTATTTCTCCCAATTAGTTCATAATGGTTGGACAGGTAGATAGGCTGCTACTGTATTTTTGCTATTTAACACACACAATGAAAGAAATGTATCTGCATCCTAGATTTACCGGTATGTGATTTAGGAGGAGGAAAGCAAGAGACGATTGAGAAACTTTTTCAGACAAAACTATATACTGTATTCATTGCACCAGCAAATATTTCCCCATTATGTTATAATTCATAAATTTTTACAGAAGAGTTCATTAAAAGGGGAGAGCTAAATCATGCCCATTTATTTCAACAAGCTGTTGTATGATGAACGTAACAAAAGTGCTTTGAATATGTTTAAATCACCTTTCTATTTTGAAAAGGAAGTGAACAATAAAAAAACTAATCATAAAAAATCCAGAAAAAGAGAACAAACACCATTGTACCAATTTAAATGACAGTAAAATGGAACACAGGATAGTGCTACCCTGTTCTTAATAGCAAAATTATACTGTCTTGATACTACTGTACACTGAATCTTTCTGCATTTCGTTTTGGAAGCACCTTACTGGATGAAAAAAAGTATAGCTGATAACTGTTTTCTTTAGAAGCAAGGGCAAGAATGTCACGATTTGTTTTGAAAAGTGTCTCTCTCATTTCCAATACAGTCGTACCTTGGAAGTCGAACAGAATCCTTTCCGGAAGTCCGTTCGACTTCTGAAACATTCGACTTCCAAAGCGCGGCTTCTGATTGGCTGTAGGAAGTTCCTGCAGCCAATCGGAAGCCGAGGAAGCCCCGTCAGATGTTCAGCATCCAAAAGAACGTTCAAAAACCGGAACAATCACTTCGGTTTTTGATTGTTCAGGAGCCGAAACGGCTCCCAAGGCCTTCGGGAGCTGAAGTACGAATGTAGTTGAGGCACTTCTGTATTAGGACTGGAGGCACACTTCACTCTTGCACCTCTACTCTTTTAAGAAAGAATACCCCGCCCCAAGAATCTCACATGCTGTTTCCCCCATAACTCAGTTAACTGAGGGGAAGTAGAGATTCATGTAAAGCAGGAGTGGGGAACCTCAGGCTTGGGAACAAATGTGACCCTCCAAGTTTCTGTTCCTGCCTTTGTGACCCTTTACAGGCCATGCCTCCTCCCTAGACTACGCCCCTCACCAGTCTGGTTCCACACTCTCCTCAAGTGCTCTTGTCTGGCTCTAATGTGTCCTGGAACTGTCATAATACCTCGTTTGTGTGGGTGCAGGGTCAGATGTGTCGAAACCTCTGATTTTTGCACAGCTGGAACATAGCCAACTGTACATGATGGAATGCCACCCTCAGGTTGAAACTGGTGCCTGATATAACGAGACAACCAACAAGATGCTTTGAAGAAATAAGACCTTTGAGAGGAGATTTAGATTGGGGAAAATGGCTTGGGGTGAGGAGGGTCTCCCATAGGCACTGTGGAAAGTGATTAATCCTGACTTCCGGCGGCGACGCCATCGCCGGGTGGTCGAAGGCTGCTTCGGGTCCGAAGCGCCTTGTCCATCCCGGGGGTTAGGAGTCGCGCTACCGCAGCGCGCGGCTCCGGTTGGGGTGCGGGAAGAGCGTCCCGCACCCTGGGCTCCCCGGCTGTGCCCGCGGAGGCTCCGAACCCTTCCCTTGCCCCCCCTGTAAAGGGGGAGCGGGGGTGAAGGGACAACGGAGCCGGGCTTACGGGGATATGCCTCAACCGGGATGCAAATGCGGCGGCAAAGCCCGCGGTGAGCGTCTAAGTTCTACCTGTGAAGAATGGAGCTAAAGGAACCCGGTGGTCGTGAGTAAAAAATCTTGGCAGGAATCGCGTTTGTGGAACGATCCGGGGGGAAGGAGAAAGGCAGCCTGCCTGTTTCCCTTCGAGCCTAAGAAATTAACCAATTTGAGGGATTGCTGCCACAGAACTGGTTACAAACTATTTAAAATTGATACAAGAGACGGGCAAACTTTTTTCTTGGGAAGTTAACTAGCGGAAAATATCTCCATTTAAAGTTGCGGTGTTTGCGCTCCAGATCAGGAAAATGGCGACGAACAAAGAGACAGGAGAAGAAATATGATACCCACTTCCTCCTCCTCTGCCAGTATGTTGGGTTTCGTCCTTGAACTGGTATTGAACTCCGGACTAACAGATGAACAAAGGCTCACTGCCCTGAATGTGGAATTACTTTGGAGAAAAGTCAAAGTCTTGTGTGGGGGTCTGAAAGGGAACCAACTGCCCACAGAGGAGGCTTACCAAATTTTTGACACTTTGGAAGAAAATCTTGCCAAAGAGCTGAGAGGGTGGATGGAAAGATGGGAAGAAATGTGTGAGCAACTTCGGAGTAGAAATTCGCTTTTTGGGGGTGGCAGCCCCAAGGCGATGTCAAGATTTGTTATATCCAGTCCCCGAGGTGTGAGCTCGGGGGCCAGGGACAGAGAATTAAGGTATTCACAAGAAGAAAAGGAAATGTTATAAAGAACCGGAGAAGCTGAGAAAGGAAGAGATGGATTCCTCGGAGCTCGTGGCAAGGAGAGTTTTGGACTGTGCCTGGATCTGTGGACGTTTGGAGAGGGAAGCTGCATGGAAGTTCAGTGCTGATGTCATCAGGAGAAGAAAAATGGACAGAGGGGGTGTGGGGTGAAGTATTAAGTAAAATTTAATACTGTTATGGTATTTTGAAATCGGAGGGCAAGCACTGTCAACAACAGTTTGTTTTATTATTTGTTTGAACATGAAAGGAGATATTTCAAGTTTTTATGTTATTAGCAGCAATTTAAAGGATAGAAGAGATAGATTTGATGAGGATGATTTGAGAGGATCTATGAGGATGTAGTATAAATAAAGTCAATTTAAGAGGTTTAAGTTTAAGGATTAAGATGATTAAGATTAAGATGAAGATTAAGATGAATGTTTTACTTTATATATATAATTAAGTTTAATTTTTTAAATGAAGAGGTTAAAAAAGTAGATTATGGATATAAACTCGAAGGTGAAAAGGCAGGGGAAGTCAACTGTCAAGATTGGAAAAAGAAATTTTTTTTTTGAGAAGTTTAATTAAGAAGAAAAATCATGGCAATTTCTGTATTAGATGTGTAATTGTATTTGTTTTGTATGTGTATAAATGTAGGTGTGGTTAAGGTTGTATGTTGTTATAAGTAAAAATGCCAATAAATTTTTATAAAAAAAAAAAAAAAAAAAGGAAAGTGATTAATCCTTTTACATTTTTGCATCATGGGCAACAGGGGCTGTCCTGCCCTTGTGGGCTCCCCAGAGAATGCTGGAATAGATGGCCCATTTTATCAAATCCAGCTCCTCTGTAGTACATTTGCCAATTAGCCATAAGTTATTGACTTAACTGAGCTTCCATGTTCACAGGCAGTATATCTCTGAATACCAGCTACTGGGAACAGAGGGTTGGTCACTGTGAGAACAGCTGCTTGACTAGCCCCTTTGGCCAGACCCAGTTGCAGGGCACTTCTGATGTTCTTAAGTTTTTAGGATTGTTGCTTTGATGTCCTGCTCGTGGGCTTCCCAGAGGCACTGAGAAGTATGATGCTGGGATAGGTTAATTCTTTTGCCCTTTTGCATCCTAAGAATGTTTTCCCCTTAAGACGAACAGAAGATTTGGGAGTTTTGTTAGGGAAAATGGTGAGCCGTAGGGAGATTTGCCCCACCTCCAACCTGATTCTTCCCCACACATCTTTTAAATAGGGATGGCATGTTGGCTAGCTGACTGGTTGTATGGAAAATGGATCCAGAAGACAAAATGTATCAAGGAGTTAGTGGTCTGACACAGAGCCCTCCCTGCCTCTATTCCTTCCCCCTCCTTCTCCTGTTAAGTTTTTGATGATGAATGTTTTGAGAACAGTCTTAGATGTTCTGGGAACGTTGGAAAGAGGTGAAGCCCCCCCCCCCCGCCTAATCAGTTTGGGAGGATAGTGCTGGGTACCTTCTCTCATGTTTGACACGTTTTGAGAAAGTGAGGCATTAGGAGGGGGTGGCTAATGGATGATCTGCACGTAGCCAGTCTTGGAAGCCACACAGGCTGTCTATAAAATCTGATGGTTTGGTCAGTTTCTCTGAAGCTCATGCACTGACTGATCGGCCGCAGGGCTGTGCAAACTGAGGCTAGCTGGGGGAGTCACTTTGACGCTTCTTGAGGGCTTCCAAGTGGCAGATTGAAGTACTTGCTTGTATGTATACATTGCTTGCTGTTTTAGAACAAAATCTTTGATCTTCTCACTCACTTGTGTATTTTTTATTGCTTCTGAATCTCATTTTTAAAAAAACCACCTTGCCTTTGGCAAGACGCTGGTCAGATATTGTCAGCTGGGGACTATTATTTGACCACAGTCAAATATGACTGAAGAATGGGCTTTCTGCCTACTTAGCACAAGTCACTTTTAAAATGACACTTGCCCTTTCTTTGTAGTCACTGTTATTTTGCTTTATTTCTGTTTTAATTACATTGGGCAATATTCAACATTGTGCACACAGAGGACATGCTCACACATGGATTCTTTCCACCTTTCAGCCACCACTACCCCCATGAAAGCCTCCCTGGAGGGTCAGAGGGGAGACTTACCAGCATTGTGGGATGAGCTGTACAGCCCTGCAGTGAGAGAACGCCCCAAAATCTGATGGAATAATCCTGTGTAAGCAGAGTACAAAATTCTACCTTCCAATTTTGGAAGATTCCTCCACTCCTGCAACCCAGTGTTTGATAAGTCCCTAGCAGTCCTCTGGAGTAGGTTTTGAAAGGGGGTATTGGGGGCTTCAAAGGGAGCAGGTGGTGCTGAGCCTCTTCAGCTGGCTGATCAGAAGGTCTGAGATTCGAATCCACAAGACGGGGTGAGCTCCCGTTGCTCTGTTCCATCTCCTGCCAACCTAGCAGTTCGAAAGCACACCAGTGCAAGTAGATAAATAGGTATTTTACTGGGGGCTTCAGTGGGATGGTAAGGATTCATTGCATGAGCTTGTATTCTACTTGTGCAGTGTTGAATTTCACCCCACCCCCTTTTTTAAATTGAACTGTAGGCTGACACTGTTTTTCCAGGATAAATTTCAAAGAGAAATTCAGCAAAACATTAACATTTATAAAAGGTAAAATTTGTTAAAGATTATAGTAATGCATTAACCATAACATTTTAATTTCATGGTTTTGTAATTAGCATAATGTATTAAACCTGTTGATTGATTGGTATAGGCAGGCTATTGATTGGTATGGGCAGAGGTACAACATATTTTCTATGTGCTAGTGCTTTTTGACCATTATTTGACTGTTCAGTTGAGCAAATCCTTTTTTGAACAGTCAAACATTTAACCATGTAAATAGGGTTTTTTATATTACAAAAAAAACCTGCAGGACATCCCATCACAAATCTCCTATCTCTGGTTCAACTACAAATGGAACTAGCTTTGGTATTGTAAAGAAAAACACACCAGCACCACCTTAAATGAACACATTATCACAAAGCTATTTTACTCTTCTGATAAGCCTAGCGACACAAACGAAATGGCATGTCTGTCATATTGAAATACTTTTAGCACTTCTTCTAGTCTAGGTGCTCTGAGCTGGGACATCCCACATCATCCTTGGGAATTCTGCGAGAACTCACAGGAGACATCCCTTTAAATTTACAGACCTCTCTCTGGCAAGCTTAGTTCTAACCTACCAAGGGAAACAAGAAATCAGCCAAGCAATGTTCTGCAAACAACATACAACGGAGTCAAAACTCTTGACTCTTCCCTGCGTTTCCACCAACAGATACTCCAAAGGCACCCTTTAAAACCCACTGGTCACAAAGAAGATGGGTGCCAAGCGAGATGCCACCCTAAAGCACACCTTTTCCTCTTTTAAAGAGATAATGTACTCCTACACGCCCACTTGTCCACCTGAGAGCCCATGTACAGTACTACTGTTAGCTGCAAATACAACATGATAAGTAAATTATTCCTCTAGAAATCTTCCCATTCATGCAACCAGGGGAACTGGGGCAGGGAGGGCATTGGGAGAGCGGTGCCAACATCTTGGGGGCGCCTTTCCTAAAACGCCATTGTGTTGTGCATTTTTGTGTTTTTTATTCCATATTCTTATGCTTGCGAACTGCCAGGAAGTCTTCGGGTGAAAGGTTTGGTGTACGAATTTAATCAATAATTTTTTTTAAAAAAATAATCATTTTTTAAAAACGAGATCACCATCTTCCTTCCCCAATTGTGATTTGCATCGGATCAGACTGTTCTAAGGTGTGTGCGATCCTTCTGTTGTTTCTGCAGCTTCTAAACTGCCTTGTGTATTGTTAACACGGAAAGGCGGTATACAAATTAAAAGTGAAATGGAAAATAATAATAATAATAATGAAGAAGAAACAAAATCGAGGGGGCAACCAGGGATGGCAGGAAGAAAACTGCCTCAGCCCTTTTTCTCCCCCTTAATTGTTATTATTTTAGAGGAGTGGGAGGGTTAATGGCTAAAGAAGAGGAAAACCACCTTGTGTATTGTTAACACAGAAAGGCGGAATACAAATTTAAAGCGAAATGCAAGTACTGTAATAATAATGAAATAAAATCGAAAGGGGCGGGGAGGGACAACCGTGCCAGGGACGGCAGGAAGAAAATTGCCCCAACCTCCTCTCTCTCTCTTGTTATTATTTGGGGGGGGGGAAGTGGGCGGGTTAATGACAGAAGAAGACGAAGAAGAAGAAAGATCGTGTGTGGAGGCGGTGAGCAAGCACCCCCACCCCTTTACATCCGAGTAAACGGGCGCAGGATCCGCACCCTCCCCCCCAAAACCGGAGGCTTCTCCAGCTCCGTATGGGAAGGAGAGACCCCCCCCAAAAAAAAACAGCTGCGGCCACCCCCCGCCCTCAGCTTCCCTCAACACCTCCTCCTCACCGGCCCCGCTGCTCGCCGCCTCTCGGTGGCTGGCCCGCTCCCTCCCCGCGGCTCGGCTCTCTCGCCCGTCGTCGTTGCCGCCGTCGGCGCCGCCGCCTCCTCCTCCTCTCCCGGCAGCCAGGGCTGAGGCGAGTCGACAGCGGCCGCCCCAGCCCGCTTTTCTCAGTACCACCACCACCACCACCGCCTCCTCCTCCTCCTCCTCTCCGCCTCAGCGAGCGACACAATATGGCGAGCCGTCGCCGCCGCAAAGGACTCTGGGAAGAAAAGATAAAAAGAGAGCAAGCGAGCGGGTGACTTTCGAAGGCGGGGGCGGGGCGGCTCCGGCGGAGCCACGCCCACCAAGCCCCGCCTTCCTCCCTCCCTCCCCGCCGCGCGCCGAGATCGCCTGAGACGCGTCGCTTTGGGGCGGGGGGGGAGGGGCATGAAAGGCGGCGCTGTCATTAGGCTAATTGGGCAACCGCGGAGGGGTGTGGTGCTGGACATGCAGATTTTACATATTATATATATAATTTCTAAGGGCGCCTTCTTCTTTTTTAAATATTTTTTATTAATTTTCGATTTTCAAAATATTTCTATACCAATTTATATTTTTAATAAAAATCTCAGAAGCGGTTTACAGTATATTAAAACAATAATATAACAATAGCCGGTCGATGTTCCTCTGGCCTCATGAGGAGCCTATTCAGTAGGGTGGGTGAGTCTGGGCCTCGCCACCTAGGCCAGGTGGAAAGGGCCTTGCGGGGAAGCGGCCTTCAGACTCACACAGCCTCATTACCGGTATTACAATACTGAATTATACCATTACTTATGCCAATTATACAAAACAATATTGTGATATGCCACACAGCTGTAGTGAACTGCCCTGAGACCTTCTGGTATAGGGCAGTATAATTATAATAATAATAATTCTTCAAATACCAAATTATATTATTTAGGTGTTCCCCATGTGCTAGATTTGAAGGTTTGATCATTTTATTTCTGCATTCCAAAATTCTTAATTTCAATTGCATTCCGGTCAAAATAATAATCCCTTATACAACAACAGGAATATTAATGACTTCCATTTGTGTTGACACATTAAATGATTGAGGCACTCAAACTGTATCCTCGTTCTTCCTGTGTGTGGCAGTTATTCTGTCCATGGAGTTTCTTCCTGTCCTTGAAATGTTATGTCTATCTTTTCCCAGTTGTTGCTGTTCTCCATCATGCCTTCAGTGAAGCTGATAGCCCATTGTTGTTCCAGAAATTTCTCCCTTGCTCCGTCCCGTGCTTCGTTGTTTTGCAACTTCAACAACAGCTGCAAAAAATCACTCTGTCCCAATAAATAACCTGTTTTTACCATTTCCTCTCTCAGCCTTGGAGTGGT
Source organism: Lacerta viridis (assembly GCA_900245905.1). Lineage (NCBI taxonomy): Eukaryota > Metazoa > Chordata > Lepidosauria > Squamata > Lacertidae > Lacerta > Lacerta viridis. The sequence goes on from OFHU01001177.1 coordinate 579,671, forward strand.
CTGAGAAGAGTGCCTTCTTACGTTTCTTTCTTTTTTATGTTGAGTGTTTTTCAAACTCCGCGGCACACTGAATGTTGCCTGGGTGCCGTGGGAAAAATTGAAAAATTCTTACTTACGTTAATTTTTTTAACATTTTCTAATGGTGGTTTCTTTTTTAGTGTGCCTTTGCCCAAAAAAGGTTAAAGGGTTTTTATCAGCTTGCATACAGCTCAGCAGCGTTGCAAAAAATGGACTGGCTGGTTTCTGCAGCTATGTTATCAATGGTATATGTCCCTGAGCATTGTGCCGTGTTTGTGGACCTGAAGGAATTAGTGGCAGAGCTTGCAAAGGAAAAGGCACAATGCCGGTGTGCCTGAAATGGAAACGTTTAAGGGACTTAAAATTTAACATTGCAATAAAGCGAAATTGTTCTGAATGATTTGTGCACTAAAGCACTTTGTATTTGAGAAAGGCAATCTGAGGTTGTTGTATTAGTTATTCTTGCAATTTAAAATACATCTAGCAGTTTCAAGTTTTTCATTTTTTTCTGCAAGACATTTGTTTTTGAAAACTGAAGTTAGCAGTTTGGGGGTGGGCGGGGGGGCAGGGGTGCAAGTAGGTAGCCTTGAGTAGGGCTTATAATAGCCTGCCGTTGGCATTGAAGAAAACCCTGCTTTAGCTCCAGCTGCCTTCCCCACAGCCTATTACAGTGGTGCCCCGCTAGACGAATGCCTCGCTAGACGAAAAACTCGCTAGACGAAAGGCATTCGCTAGCGGAAGGCTGCCTCGCAAGACAAATTTTCCTATGGGCTTGCCTCGCAAGACGAAAAAATTGCCGATTTTTTTTAAAAAAAAAATTCGTCAAACTGCTCTTCCCCCGTTGGTGCTTCGCAAGACGAAATTTTCGCTATACGACAGCACTCGCAGAACGAATTAATTTCGTCTTGCGAGGCACCACTGTATAAATAAATGGTAGGGTTCCATTTCAGCTTTTACATATGGCGCTGTGGTCTAAACCACTGAGCCTAGGACTTGACGATCAGAAGGTCGGTGGTTCGAATCCCCGCAATGGGGTGAGCTCCCGTTGTTCGGTCCCTGCTCCTGCCAACCTAGCAGTTCAAAAGCACGTCAAAGTGCAAGTAGATAAATAGGTACCACTCCAGCGGGAAGGTAAACGGCGTTTCCTGTGCGCTGCTCTGGTTTCGCCAGAAGTGGCTTAGTCATGCTGGCCACATGACCCGGAAGCTGTCTGCGGACAAACGCCTGCTCCCTCGGCCTATAGAGCGAGATGAGCACGCAACCCCAGAGTTGTCCGCGACTGGACCTAACATTCAGGGGTACCTTTACCTTTTACATATTCATATTTTACTTCCTTCACCCTTTTTATCACCCTTTTATCAAACCCTCACCACCCCGTTTTAAACTAATTTTAAAGCTCCCTTTTCATGCATCTTTTCCCCTCACCTGGCCCATGCCGCTAGAGCAACCCCAACCCCACTGGAGCAAAGTGGGGCCGCACTGAGCTGCCTGCTGGCCCACACAAGGGGGAGCCCAGTCGGCTGAAGCAGCCCTTGGCGGGCAGACGGGGGCACCAGACCGGGCCATGCTACAGGCACCTGCATGGGGGCACCTGGTTCGTGTCCTCTCAAAAACTGTGTGCCCAGTGCCACGCCCCCAGCACGCCACACCCCTGAAACAGAAACACCTGCAAAACAATCTTAAACTCTGATGTAGCCAAGCCCCAAGTCTAACACTGTCTCTTCTGCAACCACGTAAAAATGTCCTACAGAATTGCTGCCTCCGAATATAGTCACCTTGAGTGCATTGCTGTGTTATATAAGATTATGCAAATGGTTTTGTATATACTTTTTATTAAATTTTCTGTTTTACAATTTAAAACAGTCACTTTTACATCCTTCAAATATCAATTACTTCCCTTCTTCTCGTTCCATGGTTCATTTTACATATCATAAATCCCTGCCTATTTTACAGAAACTATACCATTCAGTATTCCATTAGTACTTCCATCACAACTTATTTACACTTGAATTTATCTCAATGCTGCCAGCATTTTCAGCTGTACACAATTATTTCCCATATATTCAATAAACGTTTTCCAACCTTCTCTAAACGTATGTTCTTCTTGTTCTCTCATTCTATATGTTAAGTCTGCGAGCTGCACATACTCTGTCAACTTAAGCTGCCACTCTTCTTTGGTTGAGACCTCGTTTTCCATTATGGGGTGTGAAGTGTGCATGCACATGAAAGCTCATACTAATAACAAACTTAGTTGGTCTCTAAGGTGCTACTGGAAGGATTTTTTTTTTCATTTTGGGGTGATTATCCAAATGGTTTTGGACCAGCAAGTTGTTAAAATCTTGCATGCTTTTGAAGCTTCCAGTTGTTGATTCTCATCTTTCTGTGTTCAGCTGTAGCTGGACTATTCCTTTGCATTTTCTAAGCTACCCCCCCCCTTTTCTGGAAGTGGGCAAGTAGCCCATAACTGTGGAGCATTAACCACCGTTAATGATCGTGCACCGAGTTTGTGCTAAAGTTTTTGAAATGAAGGAGCGTCTCCACCCCAATCGCTCTGCCCGGACACAGGTCCAGAGCCAAGGGCCTTTTGGCAGTTCCCTCACTGCGAGAAGCGAAGTTACAGGGAACAAGGCAGAGGGCCTTCTCAGTAGTGGCACCAGCCCTCCCATCAGTTGTCAAGGAAATAAACAACTACCGGTATCTGACTTTTAGAAGATATCTGAAGGCAGCCCTGTTTAGGGAAGTTTTTAATGACTGATGTTTTAATGTATTTTAATGTATTTTTATCTTTTGTTGGAAGCCACCCAGAGTGGCTGGGGAAACCCAGCCAGATGGGCGGGGTATAAATAAATTATTATTATTATTATTAGACATTTGATCTTCACCTGTTTCACAGAGGGGGTAGCTACCGCCCCCCTTGGGACGGAGAATGTGGAACAGGATTTTAGAACCTCCTCCTGCTCAGTTCTGGACTGGTTTGCAGTACTTTTCTTTATATAGAATCAAACTTTTTCTGTAGGACCATTGTTGTGCACTGTGCAGCTGGTGGGTTTGAGGGATTAGTGGATACTGGGAGGTGATTGCCTGTCAGCGATAGTTAGATAGTAAGCCCTATTATGTTCATGCAGCTGAATGGTAATGGCTGAGGGGAAAGTGCTAACCAAAGTGGCAGTGCTGAAAAATGTTCTCTGTACAGTACAGTTAAGAACTGGCGGACAGGTGCGAAAAGATACTTTCAACACACTTCGATGGAGGAGCAAAGCAAGCAGGAGTGAATCCATGGTTAGCAGAAATGGTTTCTTAAAACCCTGGAAGCTAGTGGCATCAGCTGATTTTGTAACCAGGGCACAGAAGCTTCAGTGAACGACTTTCTCCCCATTCACAGACACACTTGATGACATCAACTCCAATACAGGAGGTGGGAAGCTGAGCCTCACTTCCCAAACAGAACAAACTGACAATAACTTATAATAACACTAAACCTTAACACTATATACAGAACACCACACCAGAAGGAAGAGAGATAGAAAGAAAAAGGAAACGCAGGCTCCTTCTGGCCTTGTTATTATAGTCAGTATGACCTGGAAGCAGATATAACAGAGCCAGTTTAAGCCAGCTGTACTCAGCTTCTATGGAGGAATAACCCAAACATCATTAACTTTCTGCATGTTTCTTTCACACAGGGAAGCTTCCAGAACCCTACTGAATTAAGTAGAATAGGAAAGATCTCTACACATCAGATCAATACTTTCTGCACTAAGAAATGCAACACTATATAAACTGAGCCGCCCGCCGCTAGTTGATCAGTATTTTAAGTGCTTTCCCGTCCACCACGGCTACTGTTGAACGATCTTTCAGTACCCTTCGAAGGGTAAAGACCTGGCTCAGAAGTACAATGGGAGAGGACAGACTGACTGGGTTGTGTTTGATGAGCGTCCATCGGAAATTCTTCAAGGAAAATCAGGACTGGATTGAAACGAAAGTTTTGAACAAGTTTTCTTCAAACCCAAGAAAAATGATATTAGTATAAGACATGTAACTAGAATAAAAATTAATTTTTTTCAAGCAAATAATTGTAATAACTACCGTAATAAAGCACTGCTATAATTATATATAATTTTCTTAAAATTTTGGTTTCATTCGCCTTTTCTGTGCTGAAATGTCACAACCTGAACAACCATGGCTTGCCCCCCCCCCCAGTTTTGATCCTGGGTACGCCCCTGACCCCCCATCCTGTTATCTCTGCCCACACACCAGGTGCTGACCAGGAGATGGTTCTAGTTGACTAGAAGAGCCCTATCCTGTTATTCACCTAACTGCCCCATTTATATCCCATTGCAATTATAGCGTATACCTGTACCTATGAAAACAAACCCTCTGTTGAGCTGAAGTATCACACTTCAAATCCTCTCAAGACAGCTCTTGTGTTACTATCCACTGCCACCTTGTGGAGATTTTCCATGAGGATTGTTTGGCAGGAGAGACCGCAAGATCTTCCAGATATGACAAGAGAAAGTGCAGCAAGTTGCAATCCTATATCCGTCTACTCAGAAATAAATCCTAGTGAATTAAATGGAACTTGCTTCGTAATGAATTTATGTAGGATTGCAGATCCCCACCCAGGATAAAGGGACCAATCTTTCCCTCTCCGTTGGGTAAATGTATTTGAAAATGCCATTTATAAATACTGGAAATAAATAGATGATTAAAAAAAATGAGAAATTAGTGAATACACATGTGTGAATCAACCTAGGAATTTGTTATCATTAGGTAATATGTAACATGAAAACATTACATTCTGCATGGCTGTAACAAGCTATAATTGCAAGTTGTTATATTTAATAAATTCTGAAATAAAAATTAAGCCATGTGTTAGCATTTCAAATTCACTGTGGTTTTAAAGCAATACATTAAATCAGGGTTTTTTTGTGTGGTGTTTTTTTGAGGAGTCCCATCACTTGTGTAAGCTCTGTTCTTTATTGAAACTAGTTTTGGCTGTTTGTTGTCTTGGGGCTTGGAGGAAGTGTATGATTAAGATAATCATCGCCCACAGTATTTACATAGCTTCACATTGGTAACAGTTGCTATCTAGGAAAAAAACACACACACATAATGCCTGCTTTATGCAGCATTTCTCAAACTGTGTTGAGCTTTGTCTCCCCTATTATTCTAAACTTTGAACTGTTTTAACATCCCGTCCCATCACCTTGGTACCAACCATTTGCACCCAGCAGAGCTACTGCTTCTGCCTATTTTAGTGGTGCTGCAGAGCCACAGAATAGGCTGTATTTAAGAGATCAGGACCAAACATATTTGCAAACCTAAGCATGTGTATGTTATCCTAAGCTTGTTTTCTCACAGTCACCCATAGTTTGGATCCGAGCTGGGAAACATTGCAAGCCCATGCTGTATAAGTTTATATGGTTACTGTGTTATATTTTATTGAAAATGAAAATTAAAAGCGTAACAGAAGAGGTCTTGCTACTGCCACCTCCCAGCAGAGCTATTTACACACATTTGTGTACACGGCAATTGGCTGCTTATGACAAAAGTCTGTGGGTTGAGGCACTAACATGGTTGGCATTCACAAGCGTTCTGCAGAAGAGCAGCATCTCAAGGCTTGGGAGTGAAAAGCTGCCTACTTCCTGGGCAGAGCTCAATAGAAAGACAACAGCAACGCTAATATCGGATTGCGGGGATTCTTTGGCTGGAGCTTCCTCCAGGACAGCAACTGAGCAGGATACCATTTGGGGGATCTGTGGCCAGCGCCTCACGTGCACCCTTGCACGGAGCACCGGCCAAGCCTGCGGACGGGACAGCCGGTAATTCCAGAGCCCAGCTCACACCGCGCCGTGAAGAGGGTTGTCCGCCAGGCTGAATCTGAAGGATGAGTGAGTCGTTCGGATGAATGAGTGCCTCGTAGAGTCTGTAAATACTTGCGACCTCCTAAGTTGTTCCCAAAAGCAAGGAATCAAAGTAAAGGTGGCACGGCGGCCAAATAATAAGCTAGTAAACGGTAAAAATTAAACTAAAATGAAATAAAGACAGACGACCATGGTTTTCTTTAGACGGCTTTGGCTGACCCGCGCGGGCGGTCTCTTCTATCTATACCTTGTCACGCTACCTTCTCTCTGGGCTTGTCCGTTCTACCGTCTTCCACGCTGCAGCTCTCTCCTGCTCTAACACAATCTGACCTTGTTCACCTCGTTTTTCATCTAGTTACACACCCAGCACGGGGAGCCGCAGCCTTTTAGAATAATAAATAATAATAATAATAATAATAATAATAATAATAATAATTTATTATTTATACCCCGCCCTTGGGTCTCCCCAGCCACTCTTTTATTGACAAGAAAAACGTCTGATCAACACTTTTACCAATCAGAATACTGTTGCTGCCCTGAAAAGGGCGGGAAGCAGATTAACTGACCACTAAACAGTTTAAACTTGGAGCCAAAAAGTCCCGGCGGAGCGATCCCAGCGGCAAGTCGCCTACTGGATCCTCCTTTCACTTTCACTTTAACGTGGAGGTATACATCAAATAGTGCATAAATAATAATAAACAGATATAAACGACCGTAGGTGCAAACGCACCCACGAAGTATATTCCCACATCGGATAGCAGAGTTGGTTAGAGCGTGGTACTGATAATGCCAAGGTTGCAGGTTCGATCCCCGTATAGGACAGCTGCATATTCCTGCATTGCAGGCGCTTGGACAAGGTGAGCCTCAGGGTCCCTTCCAACTTTACAATTCTGTGATTCTATGTACACTCAAAAGTGAGCTCCATTACCCTCTAGAATTGCCATGTGCAAATTAGAATGGGGCTCCTCCACCTTTAACATGGCATGTTTTGGCAAATAAAACTTTTTAAAAAATTTTATTGAATGAAATAAATAAAAGGAGCCCAGGGCACTCAGGGCAGCATACCATTTTATCCCCACAACAACTCTGGGATGTAGGTTAGGCTGAGTGATAGAATGAATGTTGTAAGCTGCCTTTGCAAGGTATTTGCCCATGTAGCTTAGTCCTTGTTTATTCTGCCCGGTGGAAGCTCTCCAAAATCTCAGGGCAGAGATCTTTCACATCACCTGCTACTTGATCCCTTTAAACAGAGACACATGCAAAGCCTGCCCTCTGCCACTCAGCTGTGGTTTGCTTCATGGTGAAGTATGATTTAAACTCACATACATTTTGCCACTGTATCTCCACAACCATACCTTTGACATGACATCACTGCAAATGCTTTTGAAAGCTGGTTAGTATGTTCGAGTTGCACTCTATGGCCATGATCCAAATAGTAAGGGGGGGGAGTGGGGAAAATCAAAATATGTGCTTCATGCATGCCAGACTGTCCTGTGTCCATTGCTATGACAGAACCACTTAGAAACCATTTTTGCAGCCTGCCCCCCAACATAAATCCTGGCCACGCCCATGCTGGCCCACCAATATTTTTTTTCAAGTTGCCACCCCTGATCCGGATTTACCTGTTCTGGGGAAAATTGGGCAAGTTTTACGGGGGGGAGGGGCGGGACACCCCTTTGAGGTATCTGAACGACCCCGTTCCCAATAGGAGTGGGGAGCCCCAACTGGAGCAAAGACTTTTTATTTATTTTTTTAAAGTATTTTTTATTGAAGATTTTCTTGCTTTACAAAGGTGTATGCGATGTCTCTCTCATATTTTTTTCCATGTAACATTTTTACAAGTCAGTTTCGTTTGTTGAGACATTAGGAAGAAAAGGGGGAAAGAGGTGGGCGGGATGGGGAGATGGGTGGGGTGGGGTGACAATGTTTCTATTTTACATAAGCAAATACTTTTTATAACTCAGGCGTCTGCGAAGGATGCGCCAACGACTCACCTTGTCATGGCGAGTGGCCTTGCACGTTCAAATCAAATCAAATTTTATTGCGGCTATAAGCCCATAAAAAGATAAAATATGGAATATATGACATAAAGTTACAGCAAACCATAGACCCTGGAGTCATAGGGAAACAAACCACAGCACAAATACAAGTTTTAAAATTGCAACCAGGGAGCAGAAAACAAAAGTATTAGTGGTCGTGTAGTTGGCCTTGCACGTTCCTATGACCCTTGTGAGCAAAGCCGTCGGGGAATCTCGTACTCCCAGCAGCGTCAACCAAGGCGGTAAGGTCAAAGGGGAGGAGCTAGACAAAGAACGATCCAAGAAGTCCTCAATGGCAGAACAGGTGGAAGATAACAAGTGGCATGTTGCAATGGCGGTGAAGGTGGATGAAGGCTGCAGCAGATAAGAATCGATAAGATAAGATAATATGTCATCGGTATAGAGCCTTACTGCTAAAACTGTGTGTTGGGTCGGTGTGCACTGATCTACACATATAAAAACAAATTCACACACTGGAATTTGACAACTTCACGTTATATTTTAGTGAGTAAGATCTAATATATATATTTTAATTGCTGCTATATCTGTACTGTCCCTGTTATACCAAACTGCAAATTTAAATGTATCCCTATTGTGTGTCATTTAGAAAATACCTGAAGGCAGCCCTGTTTAGGGAAGTTTTTAATTTGTGACTTTGTATTGTATTTTAGTATTTGTTGGAGGCCGCCCAGAGTGGCTGGGGAGACCCAGCCAGATGGGCGGGGTATAAATAATAAATTGTTGTTGTTGTTGTTGTTGTTGTTGTTGTTGTTGTTGTTGTTACTTCCCTGATTTTGTATGTGAGCTGGAACTGGTCTGTGACCGAAATAATAAATTCATTCATTCATTCATTCATTCATGCACAGGCATCTTCCAAAACACATCCCAAACCCCAAAAGTCCCACGGCAATCGGCAAATGGTAACGGGGGCAGGACTGTGAAATCTGGAAGCCCCTAGTCATGAACCGGCACATGGGCAGTGCATACAGATTCAGTTGCTCTGACTCAAGGAATGAGGCAGTTGAGCTGCTTGGCAACTGTAAAAAAGGGAAAAAATGTAAAGGACCCCTGGACGGTTAAGTCCAGTCAAAGGTGACTATGGGGTTGTGGCACTCATCTCACTTTTAGGTCGAGGGAGACGGCTTTTGTCCACAGACAGCTTTCCGAGTCATGTGGCCAGCAGGACTAAACCGCTTCTGGCGCAACGGGACACCATGACAGAAACCAGAGCGCACGGAAATGCTGTTTACCTTCCCGCCGCAGTGGTACCTATTTATCTACTTGCACTGGCGTGCTTTCAAACTGCTAGGTTGGCAGGAGCTGGGACAGAGCAACGGGAGCTCACCCCGTCATGGGGATTCGAACCGCCGACCTGATCGGCAAGCCCAAGAGGCTCAGTGGTTTACACCACAGTGCCACCCGTGTCCCATGCAATATCATTAATAATAATAATAATAATAATAATAATACTACATTATTATTTCTACCCCGCCCCACAAATAACCCAGAGAATAGGAATAATGAGTTCCTATGCCCCACAAATAACCCAGAGATGCATTTTAAATAAAAGCACACATTCTACTCACGTAAAAACACCAGGCAGGCCCCACAAATAACCCAGAGATGCATTTTAAATAAAAGGACACATGTAAAAACTCGCTGATTCCTGGACCGTCCGTGGGCTGGATTTAGAAGGCAATTGGGCCGATCAGGGTAGGCAAGCTAAGGCTGGGGGGGGGTGGATCCGGCCCAATATATATGGTGATTTATGGACCTAATAGGTATCCTAAGGCCATTTGCACATAACATACATAATAGGTATCCTAAGGCCATTTGCACATAACAAAATATGTATTTTATCAAAGTCATTGTTGAAGTTATCTTGTATTTTGGAAATGTACATCCAGTTTTCTTTCCTTCTTTAATTTTTTTGGGGCCCCCAAGAGAGTGGGGCCCTAAGCAATAGCTTGTTTAGCTTATATGTAAATCCGGCTCTGCCCCCCTGACTGGATTAATACCGTGTTCGTGCAAGACAATCTTACTCGGCTACGACTGCAAGAGAAACAGCAGCTTCGAGCGCTTCTCCCACTGGCCGAGCGCGCCGCCTTGCCTGGCGACCCTCTTGCCCGGAGGCGCTGCGGGAAGGAGGCGCCTGCAAGGGCGGCGCCCTCGGGCGGGAGGAAGTTTAAGCGCTGGGGCGGCGGAGGTGGAGATCGAGAGGAGAAAAGCGCCTGGGCTCTGCAGCCGCTGCCCTACAGAGCGAGCGCGGCGACGAAGAAGAGATCGCCGAGATCGCCACCTCCTCCCGGGGTTGTTGTTGCGCTTGCCGCGCTCCTTCGCTGCCTCCGCCGCCCCTTCGAGCACCGGCCAGCCATGGGCGGATCGGGATCCAGTTTGCTCGACGAGAGCAAGTGCACCTACATCCGTGGTAAGACGAGCGCAGCCGGCACTGGCCAGGCTCGGGAAATGGGCAAAAAGGATCTTTTTGCAAGGGAGAAAAAAAAAAGAACCCCGCCTTTGGAGAAAGAAGTGTGCGTGCGCGCGCGCTTGGGACGCGGGTGGTCGTGTGAAAGCCTTGCGCTAGGCAGCGAGGAACTTTATCAAACTCGCGTTTGGAAAGGGGAGCCCCCTCGGCGCTGCCACGCGCTCGGCTCGGCTGCCAGCTTCCCGAGAGCTTGGAAGTGCTAAAGCGGCATCCTGCCGAAAGGAGGAGTGTCGACTCTGGAGATGTCCCTGAACATCTCCAAGAATGAAGGAGAGGGTTGTGTGCTTGTTGCATGCGTGCTATTTCGGGGCCGATTCCGGGCTCTCTTAGTGGTTTGGCTCGGTCTCCGCCGCGAGGTCTCCGCCTGAAAAAGATGACACGGATAGCAGCTGGCGCGCACGCGACCCGTCGCCCTGCACGTGAGAAGGAGACCTTGCGGAGAGGGGATCGGGATCCAGGCGGTTTGTTTTGCTCGCCGTGCGAACATACGCGTGCAGCGCGATCCTATTGCGTTTTCACGCTCGGGCGAAGCCCGTGAGTCTGTGTTAACTTCAACTTGGGCGTGAGTCCCATTGAACTCAGCAGGACCTACTTCTGAGTAGACCCGGACCGTGGCCTAGGATTGCCCCACTGTTGCACTCTTAGTTCCGCGCAGTCAAATCTGGGTTCAGCTGCCGGGGTGGTGGATGGAGGCGCAAACGAGCTAGAAATATACAGTATACAGAAAGTGGTGAGTGGAGGAATTGGACAGAGAGGTGCTACTTTGCTATTTACAGTCTGCAAATGGAAAAAGAATGGTAGATTGGTGGCAGCTGTGCAAGGGTAGAATTCTGATACTTGGTGGAATGTATAGCACTTACCTGTTATAATCATCTCTAGGGAGGAACAGGCAGCTTTTGACTCTGAGTAATTACAACTTAACCCTGTAATGTGTTTTCTCATTGCTACTCAAAACCCCCTAAAGGAGATTTTAGACATTGCTTCAGTTACTGTGACCATTTGTCAGTTTGTTAATCCATTAGTAACATCTTGATAACGAAAATACGTTGAATACAAGTGTTCACACAAATTGCAGATGGGAAGCAAAATAGGGATTCCCTCCTATACAAGACAGAAGTGGGAACGGTTGCTTTAGAATAATGCCCGCTGCCTTCTTTTTCCTTTCATTTTAGATGCAGATTTATTTAATTGAGTGACCACGCCACCAAAATATGCATCCCATTGATGTTGCCCCTAAGCAGACATCATGCACCAAAACATCAATAAAATAATTTCGTTTACAAGAAAGCAAACCAGACACCTGAGCTCAAAAATCCAATTAACAGCGCCCTGCCCTGTGGAACTCCCTCCCTTCAGATGTCAAAGAGATAGACAACTACCAGACATTTAGAGGACATCTGAAGGCAGCCCTGTTTAGGGAAGCTTTTAATGTGTGATATTTTAATGTATTTGATTTTTGTTGGAAGCCGCCCAGAGTGGCTGGGGAAATCCAGCCAGATGGGCGGGGTACAAATAATAAATATTATTATTATTATTATTACTGTATGGGGTGTTAGGAGAGAGGAGGTACCTCTGGTGGGGACACATCGTGCTCCTACTTGGGGTAGTTTGCCCACCTTTCGTCCCCACGCTGCACTCAGCCCTCACCTGTGGCTCCTAGGTGCTGTCAGTGTGCAACAGCGGCCACACCCTGGGAACAGTTTTGATTGGTCGGCTAAATCAGGTGAGGGTAGCCAACAGGTTTCAAACCCTTGGTGAGTTAGGGACTTCTCCTGCACGTGAAGGCAGGCTCTGGTGGATTGTGTGGACGGGGCCAATCGCGGGTCCGATGGTCAAGAAGGCAGTTTCTGCATTTGCTGTAAAGGGAAGTTGGGGGCAGGTGGGGCTCACTGACCTCGAAAGGTAGCCCGTCTAGGAGAAGGAAAGCTCTGATCCGAAATCTCTGCAGCCTTGTGGGATATCTTTGGGAGAAGAAGATGCTAAGGCGTGAACCCTACACAAATCCAGAGTCGCTAAGACAGTTGGAGGACGGTACACCTCCTCCTGGCAACTCCAGCTGCAAAGCTGGTGCCAAACTTCTTACTCTGCTTTCCGTTGAGAGGGAGGTCTTGTCTTCTGGGCAGCCCAGGACCTTCTTACAGGCCCACCCAGGCTTGTGCCCCAGGGATGTCACTTGGGTGCTAATAATAATAATAATAATAATTTTAATACCCCGCCCATCTGGCTCGGTATATAACCAAAAGGGAGCGTGCTGTAGAAGCTTAGATCGGTCAAAGGAAGGAAACGTATTTAAAATGAGCATATTGGTTAAAAGGATGTTGAAGAAGAAGAGTCAAGGGTGTCAGATCTCTTCAGGATGCCGGAAGGTGATTTGAAACCACAATAATAGGCTTAGGTGAATTTACACCGCAGATTAGGAAACAAATGAATAAATCCAGAACGATGCCAGCCTGGCTAATAAGCAGAGTAGCGGAAGTTATCAAAGGTAGGGTGGCTTCTTTTTAGAAGTGGAAATCTTTTGCTCATAGGAGGAAAACAGAAAGGAGCCTAAAGGGTAAATTGACAAGAGCATAAATAGGGAAAACGTGAATTTGAGGAGCATATTACTGAAGAAAAACATTAAAGCTGATAACAAAACTCTTTAAATGCATCCAAAGCAAGAGACCACCACATGGAGGTGCTTGGACCTTTAGACAAGGAAGGAGCAAAATAATGATTAAAGGAGAACAAGGAAATTTCAAAACAAAATAAAAAAATAAAAAAATTCCTTCCAGTAGCACCTTAGAGACCAACTAAGTTTGTTCTTGGTATGAGCTTTCGTGTGCATGCACACTTCTTCAGATACACTGAAACAGAAGTCACCAGACCCTTATATATAGTGAGAGAGTGGGGAGGGGTATTACTCAGAAGGGTGGTGGGAATGGGTGATTGGCTGATAGGTGTGGAAAACCTGTTGACGACTGTTAACGACTGCAATTGGTCTTACAGGAAAAAGCAAGGGGTGAGATGGCTAAAGATAGCTTTGTCATGTATAATGAGATAAGAATCCAATGTCTTTGTTCAGACCAGGTCTCTCCATGGTTTTAAGTTTGGTTGTTGTTGTTGTTGTTCAGTCGTTCAGTCGTGTCCGACTCTTCGTGACCCCATGGACCAGAGCACGCCAGGCACCCCTATCCTCCACTGCCTCCCGCAGTTTGGCCAAACTCATGCCAGTCGCTTCGAGAACACTGTCCAACCATCTCATCCTCTGTCGTCCCCTTCTCCTTGTGCCCTCCATCTTTCCCAACATCAGGGTCTTTTCCAGGGAGTCTTCTCTTCTCATGAGGTGGCCAAAGTACTGGAGCCTCAACTTCAGGATCTGCCCTTCCAGTGAGCACTCAGGGCTGATTTCTTTAAGGATGGATAAGTTTGATCTTTTTGCAGTCCATGGGACTCTCAAGAGTCTCCTCCAGCACCATAATTCAAAAGCATCAATTCTTCGGCGATCAGTCTTCTTTATGGTCCAGCTCTCACTTCCATACATTACTACTGGGAAAACCATAGCTTTAACTATACGGACCTTTGTCGGCAAGGTGATGTCTCTGCTTTTTAAGATGCTGTCTAGGTTTGTCATTGCTTTCCTCCCAAGAAGCAGGCGTCTTTTAATTTCGTGACTGCTGTCACCATCTGCAGTGATCATGGAGCCCAAGAAAGTAAAATCTCTCACTGCCTCCATTTCTTCCCCTTCTATTTGCCAGGAGGTGATGGGACCAGTGGCCATGATCTTAGTTTTTTTTGATGTTGAGCTTCAGACCATATTTAAGTTTGGTAATTAGTTGCAATTCAGCACTTCTCTTTCCAGTCTATTTCTGAAATTCCTTTGTAGTAAGACAGCTACTTTGAGATCTTGTATAGAATGTCCTGGGAGACTGAAGTGTTCTCCTACTGGTTTCTCTGTCTTGTGATTCCTGATATCAGATTTATGTCCATTTATCCTTTGGCGTAGGGTTTGGCCTGTTTGCCCAATATAAAGAGCTGAAGGGCACTGTTGGCATCAAGGAAATTTCAGAATGACTCTTTGCCTAAGTCTTTGCTGTTAAAGGTGTTGGATAGATACTCATGCCTGAGCTGCTTTTTCAGGGCGTGTTTGAGTCAAATAGAGGTGGAAAGAAGGAAGGCTCTAGAACTTGGTGACAGATTAAAAGTGCACAAGCCGCATTCCAGGTGGCGTAGACCTGATAGCTCTTTGAGAACTGAAATGGGACATTGCTGATCTCCTACAGATAACATGCACTTACCTGTATCAGTTATGCTGGGCTCCTTACTGGAGGATTGGAAAGTAGCCAGCATGATGCTCCTTTTTAAAAAAGAGGGTACCAGGAAATTACAATCCGGTTAATGCCTGATCTAGATAATAATATAGAATATATACAGGTAGATGAATCATTAAGTATATAGAGGAACAAGTCTTGCAAAGGAAGAATCAGCGTGGTTTATGCAAAGGGAAGTGTTATGTCACCAGAGTGGCTGTTGAGAGTGTCAACAAGTGTGTCAATAGAGATAATCTCAAAGGGGTCATATACTCGGACTTTTGAAATTCCTTTTTACAAAGTGCCTCACCAGAGATTCCTGGGCATTTGCCGTCTTGGGGTACAAGAACGGCTGCTCTTATGGGTCAGTAAGCTGAGGATAGGAGTAAGCAGACAGTTCTCAAAACGGAGAGCAGTGCTTCCCTACAAAATGATCTCTGTTGAGACTGATAGTCTTTATTTTTCAACCAGTAATCTGGTGTCGAGGATGAATAGTGAAGTGGCCAGTTTTGTGGACAACAAGGGCGGTGAAAACCTATGCAGATTGGGAAGAGCTCTGAAAGGATCTCCCCAAACTTGGGTGGAGTGGGAAATAATAGCAAATGAGGTTCAGTGCTTGTAAGGGTGACATGATGCAGGTTGCGATGGGGGACGATTTTTACTTATAAACTGATGAGGTCTGAACTGACAGAGGCTAAGCAAAAAGGAGATATTGTCTTTGTGGTGGATAACTCAATAGAACATCAACTACATCGGTGGCTAAAGTAATTTCCACACTAGAGATTGTAAATAATAGAATTGAAAATAAGAGCCTTAACTTTAGCCACAATAGCTATATAGAAACTCTACCTCTACTGAATATACCAGTTGCATAATTTCTTATTCTGTCTAGTTCTGCAGATTTTTATGATTCAGATATATACTGCTTCTTTTGGTAGTCTTTTGGAGAAGTAAGCAGCTGTTTATATTATTTACTTAGTGATTTATTGCAGTTACCGTATATCCCATGTTACCATAAGGACTAGAAACTTGCTTTTAAAGAAAAGAAAGCTGCTCTTGGAAACCTGAATTTTGTATTAAATACCACAAATGTGCCTGTGGAATTGTAGAGGAAAACATTCATTTGCCCCTAGACTGGAGCTTTCCAAATTTTTCATGTCGGTGGCACGCTTTTAAGACATGCATCATTTTGTGACACAGTAATTCAGGTTTTACTAGCAAACCGATGGGCTGCTCGCTCCCTTTTTAGCCCTCGTGGAGAGTGTTCCCGCAACACACCTGCACACTGCGGCCCACACACTAACGTGTTGCAACACATAGTTTGGAAGGCTCTGTCCTAGACAAAGACTGGTTAAATGGGTACTACTCTAGCTGGGCAAACAGAGGACTTTCAGTCCCTCATTGGAGTCTTGCTTTTAGTTCCTCATTTTGTTCCTGTGTTGCTGTTTGCAGTATACACGTCACACACACACACACACACACACAGAGAAGGGAATCGGGAAGGCGCACATTTATGCTACTTGCACTTGTTTGCAAGTAGATCTATTTCAGCAAGTGCATAATGGCAGCTCTAAAGAAGCGCAAGGGGTGTGGAATAGTTCTTAGGATCAGTTGGAATCGGCCTTAAAGAGTGAAGTCGCATTGTCACACTAGTCCAGCTGCAATTGTTTCCAGTCCTGTTAGTCTGAATGGTAGAATTAAGCACACACTTAAACCTTTGCCTTTGAAATCAATGAGGCTTTAAAATGCTTAACTCTGGCTGCAATGCGTCTTGATATTTGCTGGGTATTATTAAATCAGTGGACAAAAATACAGGTGAAACTCAAAAAAATTAGAATATCATGGAAAAGTCCATTTATGTAAGCAATTGTTTTCATTAGCTACTGGAGTTTAATATATGAGATAGACTCATGACATGCAAAGCGAGATATGTCAAGCCTTTGTTTGTTATAATTGTGATGATTATGGCGTACAGCTGATGAAAACCCCAAAGTTGAAATTGTTAATTTGGGGTTCTCATCAGCTGTACGCCATAATCATCACAATTATAACAAATAAAGGCTTGACATATCTTGCTTTGCATGTCATGAGTCTATCTCATATATTAGTTTCACCTTTTAAGTTGAATTACTGAAAGAAATGAACCTTTCCACGATATTCTAATTTTTTGAGTTTCACCTGTATATGCCCAGGTGAACTTTTCCCCAGTGCATAAAGACTTTCCCCCAGTGCATAAAGATCCTAGCACGTGTGATTTAGCCTCAGTAAATAGGATGGTTGTTCATGAGAATCTAGGTTGTTCATTGGTGCAAATAGCTGAACCTCAAATAGTCATCTCAGCTTTGAATGATATGGCTTGAAATATAAAGGATACCTGAATTAAGCATTTTATTTAGGGTTACCAGTTTGTCACCTGCACAGTTATGGTGCCTGTTTCTTTAAAATACCTGCACTGCCAGGAAACTATGCAAATGGAGTATTTCCTACCAGTCGTTTTTGCTTACCCTTTCTTTTGTACACACTGTCCTGGAGCTGCTTTTAACAAATTGGGCTCCATCTCTGCAACCTAGCAAGCTTAACATATATGTGAGGCTTACGCAAGAGATATGGGAGCCGGTGAGAACACAGTTTCCGGTGGAAGAAAAGTCTGGGAGAAAGCGAAAAAGTTACACAAAATAAAAATAAAAAAATCAAGATAAGATGCGTTACTGGTTACTTTGCCCTTCAGCAAAGATCTTGCATTGCATCATGCCTTCAAAAATAACAAACGTTACCAGCTGAATGCACTTACAAATAAATATTGACCACTACAAAACGTGTAGCCAAAAATATATATAATATAATAATGACTACACATTTTGGCTACACGTTTTGTAGTGGTCAATATTTATTTGTAAATGCATCCAGCTGGTTACGTTTGGTGTGTGTTTGCTTATGTATTTACGTAACCGTGGTATACTGTTGGTTGCAAAAATAACAAAGCTGATCTTCGTTGAACCAGTTGAAACAAAAATGTCAGTTTGCACCAGCCACCAGATGTAAACTTTCATTATGTTGCAACCCGATTGTAACAAAAGGTTGTAGAAAGAGAGGTAGACCGCTTCTCCAGATTTCATATGTTACAATGCAATCTGAATCAAGTCTACTTGGAAGTAAGTCCTATTTACGGTAACTCAGCTGGGCTTACCCTTAGGTAAATTGGCCTTACTGCATGATGTTATTATGCATAAACTCAGAAGTAAACTCCAGCAGATTCAGGTGGAATCACTCTTAAAGTAAACACAAAGAATTTCAGCTGAAATCGGCATGATAATTTTGAATTAGGGTCAGGGTGTGTGAGAGAATGCATTGATTCACATGGTCACCTGGTCTGTGAAATAACATCTGTCGATTTGTGTAAGATTTCTTCAACCATTCTCATGGTGATAATCCACATATAACTTACCTGAATTCACTCTAGCTCTCAGAGGCAAAGTTTATCCAATGAAGGCATTTTGAACATTTAGGGTCTTTTCCTGCCTGCTGATATCTTTTAGGTACTGGCTATGCTCTCTCAATTTGTTTCAAGGACTAGGGACCAGTTTAAAAGAAATAAGTAAAGCGAGATGAGTGCTGCAACCCCATAGTCGCCTTTGATTGGACTTAACCGTCCAGGGGTCCTTTACCTTCACTTTTTCTTACCTTAAAAGAAATCTTTACCTATGTGAGTTTCAGATATGAATATGTGATCCCAAGGTGGTTTGCAATCCCAAACCACAAAACATTCAACCACTAGTTTAAAACCACTTTAAAATGTGAAATAACAATACAGTACCTCAGATGGACATGGGTTTATTACAGCTGGGCGTATCATGAATTGTGAAGGCATCAGCTATACCTCCAATGGAAGAGAAGACCTTATTTTGTGACATGGTGCAAGGGGCTTCAGCCCCCAACAAGTCAGAAAGGTTATTCCCTTCTCAAAACAAAATAAAAAATTAAAAAAATCCTTCCAGTAGCACCTTAGAGACCAACTAAGTTTGTTCTTGGTATGAGCTTTTGTGTTTTTTATTTTTTTATTTTGTTTTGACTGTGGCAGACAAACACGGCTACCCACCTGTAACTGTACAGTATTCCTTTCTGATATGTGTATATTGGCAGGCTGATAGAGAGTGAGACACCACTTCAAGAATTTAGGTCCTAAATTGTTTAGGGCTTTATATATCAACGTGGACACCTTTTGAGTTGTGCTTGGCAGCGTCTTTCAGGTCCTTATATGAACTTTCCCCCACCCTGCTTTTTTTTTTTTCTTTCCCCAACGTCCTTGCCCAATATTCTTGCTTTTGGTACCTTTCCACTCCCTTAACTTCAAGTTTTTCAATCAGCTCTACCTGTTTGATTACTTGTTGTACTTGCTTCAAGGGCAGGCGAGGCTTGTCTTAAGAAACACACGTTGTCAACAACCGTCTTTCATGTGTTATCTCAAACCTACTTCCATAAAGGCTTCCGCCTCTTTCCCTTGTTCACGCAACTGCAGTGACTCACGGCTTTTGCATAATCCTTGTCTCTTCCTTCCTCCTTCTTGCCTGTGAGATAATTTAAATTCTGTGGTTTTCGGGATAGGGACCTTTCACCTTGCAAAGCAGTGCACTCAGATCAGCGGTACTTTGCAGATTTTTGGTTAATAAAAGCCAGGATTTCTAAGATTCTGTCATGCACCAGTGTGATCAAAAAACAGAATCCTGGATGAAGCTCCATAGCAGTCACTGGAATCTCAATGGAGTAGCAGCTGGTTTAGCCCTCATCTCATGTTTATCTCACTTTTAGTGATTTATTACCATTCACTCATATGCAGAAAAGTAAAGGGTCATACCTGGAGATTTTGCTGTTACCCCACACCTGCCAACACAAAGATGTGCTGTGTCTCCCAACAGCTGTTGCATAAGGCTAGTACCCTTCAGATGAGACGCGGCTGGCACTGTGGTCTAAACCACAGAGCCTCTTGGGCTTGCCGATCAGAAGGTTGGCGGTTCGAATCCTGCAGGGTGAGCTCCCGTTGCTCGGTCCCAGCTCCTGCCAACCTAGCAGTTCGAAAGCACGTCAAAGTGCAAGTAGATAAATAGGTACCGCTCCGGCGGGAAGGTAAACGGCGTTTCCGTGTGCTGCTCTGGTTCGCCAGAAGTGGCTTAGTCATGCTGGCCACATGTCCCGGAAAGCTGTCTGCGGACAACGCCGGCTCCCTTGGCCTGAAAGCGAGATGAGCGCCGCAACCCCATAGTCGCCTTTGACTGGACTTAACCATCCAGGGGTCTTTTACCTTTACCTAGTGCCCTTCAGATGCTTGTGGATGGCAGCTCCATCAGCCCCAGCCATTGTAGCCAGTGGTGAGAGATGATGGAATTTGGAGTCCAAAACTTGAAACCACCAGGTTGGTGAAGCTGCAGCAGTAGATTCTTTCTTCCGTGTATTCCTCTCATCATAATGATGGGAATTTTGCTAAGGGATTTGCTGTTTTGGAACGTCTTGTTTCATACTAGTGGTTCCCCTAATTTTTTCTTCTGGGGCACACTTTCAAACCAAATTTTAATGGATAAGGAATACATTCGAAATTGAAAAGAAAAAACTCCTAGCAGTACTTGATTTATAACATAGAACACAACTACTTTATAATAGGATCTTGGGGCATCCAGAAAGTATAAGACAATGGAGCTACATAAGAACATGGCTTATTCTCAAAATATAAACGTGTGTTTCTCCAGGGTTCTGTTCAAATGCCGATTCTGGGTCACAACTAGGGTTGACTTCAGTATCACTTGAAGGTCTTGCTGTCATGTTGAAAAGATATCTATTCATATCCTGCAAATAAAAATATTATTTTGATACTACAGTCTTTTTCTTCTTCTTTGGCGATCACTTGTAGCCGAGTAAGATTGTCTTCCATAAACACGGTTTTAACAGTGAGTCCGTAAGTGACTGTGGAGGCCAATTCTGGATCCACACATCCTTCCACAGTGGGGACATAGGTTTCCAGGCGGGAGTTGATCACGGTGAGGGTTTGCCAAGCGTGCCTTCCTCTTAGCACATTTCTCCCTTTCGTCCTGAGTTCGAGTGTCTTCAAAGCCCATGACACCTTTGGTAAAGGCTGTTCTCCAATTGGAGCGCTCGCAGGCCAGTGTTTCCCAGTTGTTGGTGTTTATACTACATTTTTAAAGATTTGCCTTGAGAGAGTCTTTAAACCTCTTTTGTTGACCACCAGCATTACACTTTCCATTTTTAAGTTCGGAATAGAGTAGTTGCTTTGGAAGACGATCATCAGGCATTCAAACAACATGACCAGTCCAACGAAGTTGATGTTGAAGAATCGTCGCTTCGACACTGGTGATTTTTGCTTCTTCCAGTACACTGGCATTAGTTCGGTGGCCTTCCCAAGTGATGTGTAAAATAGTATACTGAAATGTTTAAATGTTTCTCTGATTGTATGTGAAACTTCCCGCCATGCTTGCCATCCTCTTCTGCCACACCAGTGTGGCCCACCACACCCTTTGAGAACCACAGTTTTATACATATGACAAACAATTTAAATCTGTTTTCTAAAATAAAAGCACTGTTACTTACCGCATTAATACATGAAAGTCTGTTCTTTCTGGGGAAAGCTACAGCTGCCCTCTAATATGGCCCTGCACTGTAATTTGGTTTAAGCACTTGAAACCACAAAGCCATAAATCATAACAGCAGATGAAATATTAGGGTCGGTGAGAAGCAACTGGGGAGGGGCGGGCGCACACCCCATTTCAGGTTTACACCTGTGGAACCTAAAGCCTACTGTTTGAAGAAATTGTCTAGCACAAATACCGGTAGATTGCCTGGCTTTATTAATTACAAAGTGTGTACATACACACACACACTGGAGAACAGGAGGAATTATTTCCTGACTAGTGTTTCTTCTGAGAAGATTTGAGATTTCTTACCATTGGGGCCATTTGGCATTATCACCAAATAAGGTTGCAGGTGCTGATTTATGCTAGAAAAATTTCACACAGCCATTGCAGTCTGCTTGACTAACTATAGGCTGCAATTTGGTGTGTCCCTAATAACATTTAATTGGGTGTGTGGCACTAAACAAGTGTACAAACAGTTTAGGGTGGGACAGTGCTGCACTGAGAGAACAGGGCAAAATGATCAACAACAAAAAAGGTTGAATGTCAAGAAAAACAGCCTTGGCAATTAGATCTTAAAGTCTTCAGCGGAAATGAGTCCTTGCAGCATGAGACATGCCATATTGAAGCAATAATAACAACAACTGGACCTTGTTCCTTCTGTGCACATACTGTAGGAGAGTGGGAAAATGATAGGGCAGAGCTTGCAAAAGTGATTAATGTTGATTTTTGCCATACGTTGTGTTTTGAGGTCTCGGCCGATATCATTTAGCCTCATAACCCTACAATGTACCTCCAAAGAAGGTTGCTGTTCAATTTGGTATTGAGATTAGGGATGACCAATAACACAACGGGTGGCGCTGTGGGTTAAATCACAGAGCCTAGGGCTTGCCAATCAGAAGGTCGCCGGTTCAAATCCCCGTGACGGGGTGAGTTCCCATTGTTCGGTCCCTGCTCCTGCCAACCTAGCAGTTCAAAAGCACATCAAAGTGCAAGTAGATAAATAGGTACGCTCCGCAGGAAGGTAAATGGCGTTTCTGTGCGCTGCTCTGGTTGCCAGAAGCGGCTTAGTCATGCTGGCCACATGACCCGGAAGCTGTACGCCGGCTCCCTCGGCCAATAAAGCGAGATGAGCACCGCAACCCCAGAGTCGTCCACGACTGGACCTAATGGTCAGGGGTCCCTTTCCCTTTATCCCTATGTTATTGTCCCAGAAATGGAAAAAAAGATAACGTCCCTACCAGAGAAGAATGGCAGATCAACTTGATGGATTATGCCGAAATGGCTAAAATCACCAGAAGAATCAGAAATCAGGAAGCAGGGGCAGCCTGGGCCGAGGAAGCCGGCGTACAGCTTCCGGGTGATGTGGTCAGCATGACTAAGCCACTTCTGGCGAACCATAGCAGCGCACGGAAATGCCGTTTACCTTCTCGCCGGAGCGGTACCTATTTATCTACTTGCACTTTGACGTGCTTTTGAACTGCTAGGTTGGCAGGAGCTGGGACAAAACAACGGGAGCTCACCCATCGTGGGGATTTGAACCGCCGACCTTCTGATTGGCAAGCCCAAGAGGCTCAGTGGTTTAGACCACAGCGCCACCCGCGTCTCTGGACAGAGAGTCAGAGCTGGATGGACCAATAGCATGACTTCTGTTTAAAGGAGCTTCCTGTCTTATAAACAAATTATGTGGAAATAAACTCCACAGGTTTTAGTGGAAGCTCCAGTGTGCAGCTATAATTTAGAAAGAGCCCTACCCCAAGTAAAGAACATGAGCACCTGATTTGATTTGACCCTTGAGAGTTGGAAGCTAAATTCCACTTAAAATTACGTTCCTGTCTTTGCTTTGTGCCATCTATCAAGAACGTCAGTTGGAATCAAATGCCCTTTCACAGTTGACTTGCATGCAAAATTCTGAAATCGGTCCTTTTTGTTCAGCAGAAAGTGGGTAAAAAGGTGCCACAGATGGGTAGGATTCTGATTGCTTGTTTTGCTGGTGATCAAAATTTCTTGTGTTAATTGGCTTGGTTAAACTTGGTAATCATATACAGGTGCTGAAGAAGTAGGCCTTCTATAATTGCACAACTTCAATTTGCTGGTAGGTGGTTATTGAATCCCAGCCAAAAACAGCGACAGTCTGAAACAGCCCTGTGTCTAGTGTCCCAAAGGAGAAAGACACTAAGATGTGTAATTAAAATAGCTTTTCTGGAGGCTCCAGTTTTTTAACCCAGATACAGGGCAATACATCACCCAGACCAGAGATTTCACCAAAGCAAACTCTTCCTTTTTATGAAGCATAGAATCTTTGAGTTGGAAGTGACCCAAGGGTCATCTAGTCCAACCCCCTGCAATGCCGGAATCTCAGCGAAAGCTGATTCAAGCTGTTGTTGTGCTATTGATTCCCCTAGGGGGGAAGAGATAATTTGTCTCGGGTAGTCTTCCAGGATGGGGCTGCAGCGTTAGAAATATATTCCTGCATGCTGTGGCCTGATTGTTGTGGATAGCTTCCATAAAACTTCCCATGTAGTTTATCTGGTGCACATGGCAAGATGATTGCAAACATTGTAGCCTGATCATGAAGCCTTCACCACTCCGAAGTTGGTTGGAGCTTCCTTGGTGTGGAGTCTCTAAAATAGGGAATACTTCTGAGGTCTTGGATTTCTTTCTGCGGCAAAACTAGTTCTGAATATCTGCCTGAACATCACATCACAATATGTTTTAAATAGGCCTAGACCTATATATCAAATTCCCCTATTCAGTTTTTTTTTGGGGGGTGCTCCAGAAGAGAGCTTTCATAAATTCCTTTACTGAAGTTCAGGCATAACTTTCCTAGAGAGCTATGAAAGAAGGGATACTCATGAGCTGACTCAACTGTGCCATATAAAAATAAAAATCCATGTGCATAGAAAACTAACTTGCCAGCATGGAGAATGGTTCTATTCTAGCCTTCTCCCTGAAGTGCTTGTTTTCTGTGTGCAGGAGTGATCATAATTGTAGGGAAACAGTTTGAAGTGAGATACAACTGAGAAACTGATTATACTGTACCTTCTCACTCGCTGTTTGTGAGATCGGGGGGCGGGAGGGGCAGGGCGCTTAGTTCTAAATTTTGGATCTGAAAATAAGATTTTCAACAACCGCAGCTTTTTCGCTGGCTGGCAGTTTAGGGCTGTTTCTAGGAAGCATGTGTTAGAGTGATCAAACTTCCGTTCCAAGGAAAGCTGAATTCTGCATCCAATATCAATTGTGCAATGCAAGCAATTTTTGCATCTATTTCGCTTAACTTTGCTAGTCATTTGCCTGGTTTACACATGACAATAAATGATGGTTTAGCATACTGTACACAGGCTCCTCGGCTTGTCTCCTCTGATGTGGCAACAAGGAGGTGATTGGAAAGATCTTTCTTGTGGTGTTTGAACCCAGCCAAAGTATGGTGCATGTTAACTATGGTTTAGAAACAAGGCAACTTTAAACCATTTTTAATTATTCTGGCTGGCTTTCCATACATTTAAAGCATATGGGTTTCCACAAAGAATACTGGGGATTGCAGTTTATTATGGGTGTGGGGGATTGTAGTTCTGTAAGGTGTAAATGACAGTCTCCAGGGATTCTTAGGGATTCATGTGCTTTAAGTTTATGGTGTGTATGCAGCTATATCCACATAACAAGTACGGTAATTATGTTTACTTGAAAACAGAAGCAATATCTTCCATTTCATTTGTGGCTCTGCCCCGGGGTGTTTACGACTTAAAGCACAAGTCCTTGAGAAAAATCTGCATAAGATTTGCATAGGCTAATTTATATTTACAGATGCCTCTAGGCAAATGAACAGCATACATTTAAATCACCTCAAGAACCATTGGAACTATAGTTTGTTAAGGTTACAGGGGCTTGTAGCTCTGTGATGAGAGCCAGTTTGGTGTAGTGGTTAAGAGCGGCAGACTCGTAATCTGGGGAACCGGGTTCGTGTCTGCACTCCTCCACATGCAGCTGCTGGGTGACCTTGGGCTAGTCACACTTCTTTGAAGTCTCTGTGATGAGAAAGCTACTGTCCCCAAAATTATATGGGACGTGGGTGGTGCTGTGGTCTAAACCACTGAGCTGCTTGGGCTTGCCGATCAGAAGGTCGGCGGTTTGAATCCCTGCGATGGGGTGAGCTCCCGTTGCTCTGTCCCAGCTTCTGCCAACCTAGCAGTTCGAAAGCACACCAGTGCAAGTAGATAAATAGGTACCGCTGCAGTGGGAAAGTAAACGGCGTTTCCGTGTGCTCTGCTTTCTGCCACGGTGCTCCATTGCACCAGAAGTGGTTTCGTCATTCTGGTCACATGACCCAGAAAAGCTGTGCAGACAAACACCGGCTCCCTTGGTCTGAAAGTGAGATGAGCGCCGCAACCCCATAATCACCTTTGACTGGACCAGGTGTCCAGGGGTCCTTTACCTTTTTACCTTTTCCTATGTGCAGGTTTCTACACAGGGCTCTCACCAACCGTCCTCTTTGCCATGGACCCAGTTGCCCTGCAAACAAAGGTTTCAACAATTAAGTTTCAATTCAACAATTAAAGGTTTCAACAACAAAGGAAGGGATCCAGGGCTCTGCACAAAAAAATGGTTGGGCCCTCTGGACAATGCCTGTGGCTGTGCTAGGGGACATGGGCCTAGGTCTTACCCTCACTCATTTCTGTAGTACTGAACTACGGTTTTGTGCTACATTTAAATGCAGCTTTAAATGCATCTTATACTAGTCAACGTGTTTAGGATTGCAGCTTCATTCTGGATCCAACTCATGGCTGTGTCCTGCATGGACCAGTAAATTAACTTATGAAAAACAAGCCCCGGAGATTCTCAGAATGCTGAATTCTTCATGTAATTCTGCGCCTACATCGCGGAATACATTTGCCCTAGTTCATATGCAACTCTGTTTTATTAGGTTCAACTGGAGGACATTATTGCACTCGGTGTTACATTTGAATTTTCTGAATGGGGATGCTGAATGATGGGTGAAATTGCTTTAAGAATTAATTTGTTGGCACCGTGTTGAAGGAAAGGAGACGTAGCAGCAGTTTATAGCTGAGCATCATATATCACTTCAACAAATACTCCTTGAGCATCTTCTTTTCCTGCCACTCATCTAGTTTATTAAGACATCTAAAAGGGAATTCCCAATTTAAAAAAAATTATTCAGATCTGTGGGTGGATTGAAATATTTATACGAAGATGAAAAGGACTAATGATTAAGCCTTAGATTAATCTTCATGGCGCTTCGTAAAAGCTATCCTTATATCCTGTTCCAAAGACAGGTATGGCCCTGGGCATTACATAATGGGAAGTACAAAACATGTCTGAACATGCATAACCTAGGGCTGGTGTGCAGAATGTGATCACTGCAGTGATGTTGCAAAAAGTGGCCCCTCTGTGGGCATTGAACCCCTGCCTGGTAAGGCTGTTATGTTCAGAGTTGGTTACTGTTAGGCTTCTACCATTGTCTTGGGAATCTTCTCTACCTGAAGGCGTGTCTCCACCCCCATCGTTCAGCCCGGACACTGAGGTCCAGCTCCGTGGGCCTCCTGGCAGTTCCCTCACTGCAAGAAGTGAGGTTACAGGGAACCAGGCAGAGGGCCTTCTCGGTAGTGGCGCCCACCCTCTGGAACGCCTCCCATCAGATGTCAAGGAAATAAAACTACCTGACTTTTAGAAGACATCTGAAGGCAGCCCTGTTTAGGGAAGTTTTTAATGTTTGATGTTTTATCATGTTTTTAATATTCTGTTGGGAGCCGACCAGAGTGGCTGGGGAAACCCAGCCAGATGGACGGGGTATAAATTAATTATTATTATTATTGTTATTATTATTATTGTTAGTAGTAGTAGTAGTAGTAGTATCATCATCATCTCTGTGTCTCTGCTGATCCTCATTGGGGCAAAGAGACTCAGTGGGATGGTAGTGATCCATCTATAATTGTTATGGCTGAAGACTGGATAGGCCATTTCGAGTGGCATCCCACTTTTGAGGCTGCTGGGAATGTTTAATATTGCACCTTTTGTGCTACCTGCAAATTCTGTGCTGCCAGGGCTCGCCCAATACATTTTGTCACCCGAGGCGAACCACAGAATGGTACTCCCCTCCGTGCCAGGGAAGAAGGGGCGAGTGAAGATGGGAACATGGGTGGATGGTGGGGATAAAGATGTACATTGGGAACTGCTGCCCCTGTGGATCCTGCCACCCGAGGTGGCTGCCTCATCTTGCCTCATGGTTGGGCCGGCCCTGCATGCTGCTGTTATCCTAGAACCCTTTGCCAGAATTTTAGGTGCAGTGTAGCAGTTTGAAGTGTGAAGTGAGAGCTGGACCATAAAGAAGACTGATCGCCGAAGAATTGATGCTTTTGAATTATGGTGCTGGAGGAGACTCTTGAGAGTCCCATGGACTGCAAAAAGATCAAACTTATCCATCCTTAAAGAAATCAGCCCTGAGTGCTCACTGGAAGGACAGATCCTGAAGTTGAGGCTCCAGTACTTTGGCCACCTCATGAGAAGAGAAGACTCCCTGGAAAAGACCCTGATGTTGGGAAAGATGGAGGGCACAAGGAGAAGGGGACGACAGAGGATGAGATGGTTGGACAGTGTTCTCGAAGCTACTAGCATGAGTTTGGCCAAACTGCGGGAGGCAGTGAAAGATAGGCGTGCTCTTGTCCATGGGGTCACGAAGAGTCGGACACGACTGAACAACAAAAAGCAGTTTGGCGAAGCCATCTGATTTCTTTTGCACGATCATCCTCAAAGTCAGACAGAAGAAAGGAAGGAGTGCTCCACATATTGATGCAGGAAAAGGAATAAACTCTGTATCCTTTCCAATTCTCACTGAAACATAAAGTATTTTGATTGAGCCAGGGGGACAGGAGGCTAGAGTAATTGTTAGGTTTTCAGGTGTATGGCTTCGCTTTCTCTGTTTAGGATTCTTGTCTCCTAGAAGTTTGCAACAGATCTCAGGGTTTTCGTTTGGCTGATGTGACTTTGCTCTAGCCTTCTCCCATGTTGTTTCCTGTGCCAAAGCTCTGGATCCAAGTCCAAGTTTGGCTGAACATATTTCCTGTGGGCTTATCCAAGTTTGAGGCTCTCTGTGAAGAAAGTTGTCTCTTGAATAGGAGCGCACTGGAAAACACATGTTCCTCCTTTTTTGCTTTTGGTCTTAACTGCATAAATTGCATTAATGGATTGATAGGCTATTCACATTTAGCAGCCCATTATGAGTTACTGGCAGATTCATTTAATGAAATCCTGACTTCTTAAAAACAATAATAATGACTCAAGAGGGTGTTTTGAGTAGAGGAACAACAGAGGCAAGGGGGCATTTTTAATTTTAATTTAAATCCCCTCCAAACTGCTTACCCTGTCCCAAAGTCAAATCCACCAATGAACCACGAAACACATCTATGTGCTTGACCCTGTCTCCCATTTTACATGTCACCTTCTACTTTGGCGATCAATTCCATTGTCTTCCATGAACACGGTTTTAACAGTGAGTCTGTAAGTGGCTGTGGAGGCCAATTCTGGATCCACAAGTCCTTCCACAGTGGGGACATAGGTTTCCTGGCGGGAGTTGATAATAATAATAATAATAATATAATTTAATATTTATACCCAGCCCATCTGGCTGGGTTTCCCCAGCCACTCTGGGCACCTTCTAACAAAATATTAAAAATACATTAAAACATCAGTCATTTAAAACTTCCCTGAACAGGGCTGCCTTCAGATGTCTTCTAAACATCAGATAGTTGTTTATTTATTTGACATCTGATGGGAGGGTGTTCCACAGGGCAGGCGCCACTACGAGAAGGCCCTCTGCCTGGTTCCCTGTAATCTCACTTCTTCCAGTGAGGGAACCACCAGAAGACCCTTGGAGCTGGACCTCAGCGTCCGGGCTGAACATGGGGGTGGAGACACTCCTTCAGGTATACTGGGCCGAGGCCGTTTAGGGCTTTAAAGGTCAGCACCAACACTTTGAATTGTGCTTGGAAACGTTAGGTCTTTCAAGACCGGTGTTATGTGGTCTCGGGTGATACTGACCCATGCTATGGAGTCCTTGATGATGCATCTTGTTTTGTTTCTGTTACTTGTCGCCTGGTTGCAGAAAGGAAAATGTTAAGCTCCATCATGAATGCTGCACCAAACTGAGCGTAATTCATCCTCACATAAGTTGCACTTGGATACAAGCGGGCTCCTCGGCGTAAACAAATACTCCAAAGCGTATCTTGCATGAGCTATAATTCTGTGTGGTAACTTGAGTAAGAGCTTGTGGCTTGAGAGTTATTAAGCTTTCACCCTCCCCACATTGCATGCCTGATATTTTAGCAACAGGAAATGTGGTCAACTGAAATATTCTGCTTTTCCTGTAAGAGTCAGCTCTAGCAGGTGTTAGTTTCATTAAGACAAGAGCAGCTGACGGTTTAGCGGAGGGCCCCTACCCTAAGGAATAGTGTTAATCAGATTAAAATCTTCAAGGATCTAAAGCAGGCATGCCCAACCTGCGGCCCTCCAGATGTTTTGGCCTACAACTCCCATGATCCCTAGCTAACAGCACCAGTGGTCAGGGATGATGGGAATTGTAGTCCAAAACATCTGGAGGGCCGCAGGTTGGGCATGCCTGATCTAAAGGATCTTAAGTCCCGCTGAACCTTGCCTTCTGCAGTAAGATTGGCTGGAATGCAAGCAAATAAAAATGCATCCTATATAATCAGGTAGCTGAAGAGATTATCTCAGCAAATGCGCGCGCGCGCACACACACACACACCGGCAATCCCAGTTTGCCAATACAAGAGGGAAGGTGATGGGTTGGGGGAACAATACAGGGGAGGACAGGAGAGTAGGGGAGAGGTGTTCTTTCTCATATAGCAATTCTATTTTACAAATCCACATTTCTTAGGGTGGGTTCTGGAAGTGGGCTAAGTGGGAAAATAAAAATCTGCTCAGGAGGGAACATTTTCAGGGGGGTAGGAAAATCAGTGGACCACCCTCTCATTCTCCTTTGCGGAAGCCGCCTGGTGAGCACTGCAAAGCAAGAAAAGAAGAAGCTGGCAGCCCCATTCTTTCTCTTGTGACATTTTCTTTGTTCCTCAGAAATGAGATGATGTTGCACTGCAAGTATGGAGAAGAAGAGACCTAGCGTCCAGACGTGGTTGGTTGGTTGGGGGGTACCGTGGACCTGGACTCCGGGCAGTGTTGCCACCGGCATGTGTAGTTTGAGGAGAGGCAGGGCAGTGGCATATTCACAGCACCCCTCCCTCGCCAGCCACACCTGAAAATGTCAGGACTGGGCCATGGGCAACAGGCAGAGGTGAGCCAGGGGGCAGGATAAAGGAGCCACAGGACAAACCAGTAATCGGGACAGAAGAGCAAGTCAGAAATCAGGGCTATTGAAGAAGAGGATGAGGAAGACGAGGAGGAGTTTGGACTTGATATCTCGCCTTTCACTCCCCTTAAGGAGTCTCAAAGCGGCTAACATTCTCCTTTCCCTTCCTCCCCACAACAAACACTCTGTGAGGTGAGTGGGGCTGAGAGACTTCAGAGAAGTGTGACTAGCCCAAGGTCACCCAGCAGCTGCATGTGGAGGAGCGGAGATGTGAACCTGGTTCACCAGATTATGAGTCCACCACTCTTAACCACTACACCATGCGGGCTCCCAAGGAACAAGTCAGGGCTGAAGGACGAACCAAGAGGCAGGATAAAGGAGCAAGTCTGGAACAGAGGATACACCAAAGCTCAGAAAACTCTTGTTGATCAACAGGGTTCAACTGTTACGGGATGCCGCCTTATACTCCTTCCCTCCAGAAAGTGTCCCAATAACCAGCCTTAAGTTGGAGTCAGTACAGGGTGGGTGGTCTAAACCACTGAGCCTCTTGGGCTTGCTAATCAGAAGGTCGGTGGTTCGAATCCCCGTGATGGGGTGAGCTGCCGTTGCTCTGTCCCAGCTCCTGCCAACCTAGCAGTTCAAAAGCATGCCAGTGCAAGTAGATAAATAGGTAGCGCTGCGGCGGGAAGGTAAATGGTGTTTCCGGGTGCTCTGGTTTCCGTCATGGTGTTCCATAGCGCCAGAAGCGATTTAGTCATGCTGGCTGCATGACCCGGAAAGCTGTCTACAGACAAACGCCTGCTCCCTTGGCCTGAAAAGCGATATGTTCGCCGCAACCCCATAGTCTTCTTTGACTGGACTTAACTGTCCAGGGGTCCTTTACCTTTACCTTAGGGGCTGAAGGTACTTTGCTGAGAACCTTTCCAAATGCAGTTCAAAGATTCACCAGAGGGGAAAGTTGCCCACAGGTCCAACGTCCTGACACCATGGCCCAAAGTACACCAAAGATAACAACTATTTTAATATTCCTTTACTTCTCCCAAAGACCCCTGAGAACTGTTGGATAGGGATCTCTTACAGAGGATTCTCAGCACCTGCACAAAACCGATAAGAAACTTTACGGAAGATGGAAGTGCATATGTTCCAGGATGCACCATTGCACCGTGGACTAGAAGTGCATTAGTGAACAAGCAAGTTAGGACTAGTTTACTCATGCAAGTTGTACACTAAGAGTAGATTTGCAACTTTTAATAGAAAGCCTGAATCTGAGCTGTGTAGTTTTACATTTCATTCTTCACAAGTACTCTGACCAGAAGTAAACACTCAGGTC